>JAOTOL010001591.1:1127500-1727500 GCA_034440575.1 Imbricaverruca yamaguchii
ATCACAAACCACGACATATCACGGACACCGCCGCCACACTGGTACAACCCCGACACGGACACGGTCGCACACACTACAATTACGCCGCAGCGCACGGCCATTGATCTAATATCGCGGCTATTGGGTCGCGGTAGCCGACCTGGTCGATTCAGCTGAGCAGCACTCACTTCCCGACACAGTATGGTCTGTGGAATGGCTCTGCCGCCGTCCACCGCAGTCGACCTGCTGGCCAGCACCCACCCCCGACACAGTAGGGTCTGTGGAATGGCTCTGCACTCCGCCAGCAGCTAGCCGCCGGACAAAGGACTAGCTGCGGTATCGGGAAATGTCGGGCCGACATCCGCCGCCTGACAGCACGCCAGCCGACCGCCGCCCACAGGCCGTCAGCGGACATGTCCAGCCTGCACATGGACATCCACATGGAAATCTTCATGGACCAAACGTCTCTTCGACTGTGCAACAGATTAGCCGCCAGGCTCTAGCAGTGATCTGTGTCGTACAGCACGATGATATCGACTGGGATATATTTGTCGGGAGGATGAACCTTTTGTGGGCGGCAACCAACACTTGATAATGCATAATGTGTTCCGTAAGGCGTGTAATATGGCATTCCTGGGGAAACAGTTTTCATTGAACCAGCTAATACGTACTCTGTTTCGCATCATACAGCGTTATAGTTTTTTTTTAGCATCTTTGCCTTATATAATACAAAGCGAGCCAGTCGAGCGACGCAACGTCGCTAACCACATCGCTTTCAAACGTAGGAAGCCTACAGACCATTAATGGCGCACACGTGCACGGCTTCACTGCTTACAGTGGTCATCGCCGCCTGGTTGGCACCGTGGTCGGACCACTGGTCTGCAAAGATCTCCCCGTCTGGGCACGAGGTGTCGAGTCGCTTCACGCGCTCCCTAGTAACACCTCCGACTGGGTAGTCAGTTGACAACCGGCCAGACAAGGCCGGGCGCGCAGACACCAGGCGGCTGTGCCAGACTATGTCGGTACGCTAAACTTTCCGTACAATTGTGCTATATAACTGGAATTTCCATACAGGGAGGTGATTTCAGGGTCAATGCATCAAACTTGGGCTGAGCATTGATTCCGATTCAGTGAATCCCCCAGCAATAATTAGTAACAGGAAAAAGCACGCTTCAGCCCTACGTACCCCTGACTGAGCAACATCTATATTTCAGAGACTTAACAATGGTTCTTGTTCTTCATTACGAGTCACTTCAAAAACACCAAAACCATACTTAAACACCGCCTGAGATGTTTGGAAGAACCCCACCAGTGAGCTTGACAGCGCATGAGGTGTCGCGCCAACATTAGGTGTGCTTTGCAAGCGCCGATGTCACCCATGTGCCCGAAGAGACTGCTTCCTCACGAGCGGCCCGTTTACTGGCGGGTGTCGCTGGCGGGTGTCGCTGGCGGGTGTCCCTGGAGGGTGTCACCAATAGGTGTCGCTGACCGGTGTCGCTGGCGGGTGTCACCAGCGGGTGTCACCAGTGGGTGTCACCAGCGGGTGTCGCTGGCGGGTGTCGCTGGCGGGTGTCACCAGTGGGTGTCACCAGCGGGTGTCGCCGGCGGGTGTCACCAGCGGGTGTCGCTGGCGGGTGTCGCTGACGGTTCCGTCCGCCCGCCGATATTTTCTGATACATGATTGTCTTTTCCACACACTCGTCTCCCATCAGGTTTGTCTGGTGGTTGTCTTTACAGTGGGGCATGATGCCTGCGGCGGCCCCTCGCACTTGGCTGGGATGGACCAGCCAGAGACCAGCTGATTCACGCACTAGCGGGAATGCTGCACCTTGCTGCTTCTGTCCCCCTCCCCCCTCCCGGGTGTGGGCTACTCTGTGGGCCGGTTTCACGGAATACGCTCTGGCACGAAGCCACTGCAGCATCTCGATTATGGGTTTCAGAATAAACCGTTGACTGGTGAAAATACGCCTGCGGCTGAGCAGAATGCAGCGATTCACCTAGGACGCAAACTGGAAGCACTGATGGTGTTCAATCGGCGTAACAAAAAAGTATGAAGATCACTACAGTGGGCGCATTATGAAACATTATGGAGTTGGTCTGGGATCAGGGGCTCAGGGGCGCATCGAGTGAAAATAATGTAATCATCCATACAGGCATGCACGCACGCACGCACGCACACGGTCACGGACGCACACACGTACACACGCACTCATGCACTCGCGGGAACACAGCCATGCACACAGGCGCATGAATATGAACATGACATATAAAACATTAAAATACTGGAGCATTCCAGGACGCAACGTTGCTTCTTGTTCGCTGCTGGACAGGGTTGGGAAACACGACCTTGCCCTGCATGCTTGTCACCCAGAACACGTTCTTCAGAACGCCGTCCACTGCTTTTTGCCAAAAGGCTGCATGGAGTTCTTTGCAAGTGCAAACTTATCGCTTCTTGACAGACACACCTGAGACTGACTGGGAAGTTAAAAATGAGTATCTGACGTCAGAAACATACAACTTTATCCAATTTCAATGCAATGTCCCAAAATGGTAATCCAAAATTTAAAATTAGTAAGCAGAAATCCGACCCAGCCCTTGGATTTGCTGCTTTCATGCCAATTCGAGCCCTAGTTTCAGAAGTTAGTCAGCTGGGCAATTAGCACATTCTCCTTCTGAGCGACAGTGGCTAATACATCAGCGGTGAGCCACCTGTCAAAAATTGAAGATAAATCAGGGGGCTGGCGCAACCGTAATGGTCATATGGCGCCCACATGTCGACATTTAAGGCGCTTTTTGCCCAGAAATGAATCGGGCAGGCACCATTTGCTTCAAGGTTGAGGAAGCTATGGCGCGGTCCGTGTGTGCGGTTTCGATGTGGGAGCCGCCGAGGTGTCCCGACAGGAAGCGTGAGCCACCTGAGCAGGGTATCGAGCCGACAGCCGTCTCAGCCAACGGTGCCACAGCTGCCGTAAATTTCACCACGCCTTGGGCAGCGTGGCATCTGGCGAAACTAGCCGGCTACAGCATTATGCGGGGCGGTCGAATTACCCCACAATCGCCAATCTGCCTCATCTTACAACCTTGTGACCGACTGTCGTCTACGGTATGTCGCTTAAAGACACAGCGATCCATCACTACCTTCACGATGCATTTATGCACGATACACTCAGGACGGTAAATGGCTTTATGCCCCGTGTAATTTTTGCAGTCCTCGAATGCCTGAAGGTAGGCCACACAATGACGGGGGAGGCCCACTAATCCACCAAGTTTCGTCACTGGCAGAGCCACCTGATAGGTGAATGTTATTGCAGGCATCGCAGCGAAAACGCCCGCTTCCCCGGGCAATAACGCTGTTTAGTGTGTGTGTGCGCGCGCGTGTGCAGGTCTTTCACATCACGCTGCAGCCTGCATTACTGCGCCACCTATCCCGTCGTCATTATTCACGCCTCTACGAACATATGCGGCATGCGTGCCCACACAAGCGCACGCGACCGTCACCTGGGTCGCTTCAGCGCACCTCAACGCGGACGGTGACGTCACACTTGCGAGTGTGACGTCACCGCGGCAGCGGCGGCACCTTTGTGGCTGCTGTCGGTGGCGGCCGTGCCCAATGTCGGGACACGATTGATGCCGCCAACTTAGCCTCGGCACCCGCGGCGAGGTCGTGCCACAAAGACAACTGCGCAGCCATAAAAAATCGCCTTCCTGTTTTATGACTCAGCCCCGTCCCCCTCCCTCCCTGGCCAACCGCGCTCTCACGAACGTCCATGGAGGGGCTGGGAAGCGCTGCTGTATTCATTCATCGCTGCACACAACTATGGCTGGGGTGCGGGCGAAGGTCTCAGTCTTGTCTTTCCACGACGACTGTCTTACCATTCAGGCAAGAACGAGTCGCGGAGCATTTTAGCCCCCGGTCAAGTTGTGATTTTTACAGAGCGAATGGTTCACATGGATAACCAAGCACTATGAATTAGGACTGAAGCTGGACGTTCCATCACCATCCACGAATACAAATTACAAACAAACACATTTTTTAGCGACATTACATAAAAGGCTGTTGTATCTGAAATGGCTAAGTCCATTGCTTTTCATTTTTAAGAGCAGAATCTGGTGGAATGGCATATTAAATCGGAGCTGGGACGAGCCTTCCGACAAAAGTACGGAACAAAATTAGGCACATATAATTGGCGTGGTTGGAGCTGGGAATCAATTGAAACAAATGTTCATAATCGTCTTCATGGGATGAGGGGGAAATGGATGTCTACACTCGCCTGTGGCCAAATGCATTTCAAGTCCCCAAAGTAACCTAAGTTCATGTTGTTGCTTTTTCACCGCATTTTCGAACACGGAGCCACGCATCAGTTCGGTAAGCTATTTCCCAGTGGCGGTCAGGAATGCGGAGGAGCGGCGGCGGAGGGCGTCTCCCAGTGGCGGTCAGGGAGGCGGAGGAGCGGCGGGGGGTGTTTCCCAGTGGCGGTCAGGGAGGCGGAGGAGCGGCGGGGGGTGTTTCCCAGTGGCGGTCAGGGAGGCGGAGGAGCGGCGGGGGTGTTTCCCAGTGGCGGTCAGGGAGGCGGAGGAGCGGCGGGGGGTGTTTCCCAGTAGCGGTCAGGGATGCGGAGGAGCGGCGGGGGTGTTTCCCAGTAGCGGTCAGGAGCGGCGGGGTGTTTCCCAGTGGCGGTCAGGGATGCGGAGGAGCGGCGGGGGTGTTTTCCAGTGGCGGTCAGGGAGGCGGAGGAGCGGCGGGGTGTTTCCCAGTAGCGGTCAGGAATGCGGAGGAGCGGCGGGTCCTGGCGGTCGGAGCGGCGGGGGTGTTTCCCAGTGGCGGTCAGGGAGGCGGAGGAGCGGCGGGGGGTGTTTCCCAGTAGCGGTCAGGGATGCGGAGGAGCGGCGGGGGTGTTTCCCAGTAGCGGTCAAGGATGCGGAGGAGCGGCGGCGGAGGGCGTCTCCCAGTGGCGGTCAGGGAGGCGGAGGAGCGGCGGAAGAATTCCAGCAGCGGTGTCCCTGTGTCAGCAAACCACCCTCTGCGAACACAAATGCCAAATTAAAGCCAACTCATCGGTCGCGTTGCTTACATTCTGGCGAAGTAATGAATGCATTAGCCCCGGGAAAATCGTAAAGTGAACCAATGTTGCGATCGGAGGTGTAGCATGCGGCCCGACCTCGGTCGGATCTGCCGCCGCCCGACACGCAGCGCCGACAGGATGCCGCCGACAGACCTCCTGGCAGGACGAACGACAGTTCGCACGCTGATCCAACGCAAGTAATGTCATGGCTCCACCATCAGCCTGGTTTTGGCTTCCGATGACGTGAATCATCCCTTCCGCCCGCACCATCACATCGATGTCAGCTATTTTTCGGGTACGTACTCCATACACCAAATTCGACGCTTATTCGTAAGTGACCTTGTGTGAATCCTCCACTTCTGAAGTGTTCAAGAAAGCACACCGTTCACATCAAGTGTTCAGGCATTATATATATAAAAATCTTGAAAACTGTAAAAACGACAGTGAGCTATGTATGAAAATACAAAAGCAGATTACATTGTGCACCTGGTCAGAGACTAATAGATTTCAAGCAGGGATTGAAATGCTGGGCATTATCAGGTGATCCACTTACACCCACCCACCCACACACACACACACACAGATTACCGACCATACACTCTCCGAAGCATGAGTAGTTAGATAATCCCTTTTGCACGCTACCATCCAACCCAGTGGTCTACCGTGATGTGCTGATCCACGTTTTCATTGAGCCGTGATGGACTGCAAAGGTCGCCTGGCTAACCTTGCCACAATCCGTCAAGGTCGTCTGGTTTTACATTCACCTTTGGACTTTTGTCATATAACCGAGTTGATCGGCATCTCCAGCACATCCGGGAACAGAGACAACAAAAATCTTAATGTTCTTCAGCTTCAACATCAAAGATGAACAAAAGCTGGTCAGGAGTAAACTAGGACACAGGTGTGGCCTTTCCAGAAGGAACGTGTGTAAAGCACTACCTCTCCCCCAACGGAAGAAGAAATTGAGACCAGAATACGTACTAAGATACACCAATGGCCAGCAGCGCCTATGTGGCAACATGGTTTTCAGCTCGACGAAACGACCCGGGCGTATATTTTGCTTTAATTCAGCACGCTTCCGCCGCTGAGAGTATCATGGCTAAACGCTTCCTGAATTCCGTCACTAGTTCCCACCTCAGAGAAGGATCCAGAAATCCTAGTTTGGAGCGACAAAATGCACGAAGTTGCTTAAATTTCAGAAAATTATTGGGATATGCGCAATCATATCAGAATAAGCTCCATCATACCAGATGGTTGAAAGACAACTTTTTCTTGCACATAATGTTCGTAAATGTCGCGAAAATGGTTGTTTCGCTATGACTTCGCTCATCACCTTGGTATGAAAGGAAATCGTCTACTTTGCTACGTAGATTCACTAGTACCGCACCTAGAAAAAAAATAGCCAAGTCCAGGAGCAATGTGACATAGGGCAACCAGCAGGTCGGGAACCTTACTTGTTTTGAACCTTACTTGTACTAAGTTTTGAAGTCGGAGTACTTTTTGCTTTGGAGCTGGAACACACTATGACAAGAGCAGTTTCCATTGTGCGCTTCTTACGACCACATATGTCAACGTCAGTCATCCAAATTTATCAAAAGTCAAGTTCCCGTCTCCGGATGGCAATCTAGGGAGTGGAGCCGAATGGGCAAGCCTGGCTGACACTTCCAGTGCACACCCATACCACGACCCTCCCCAATAAAATGCGAAGATAAATCTAAACAGTTCACCCACCACCCCTACACGCACGTCGCCAGCCAACCTCTCGCAATGATACCGAAACTCACTTGGCGGTGTGTTCAATGTGCGATCAAATTTCGTAATGTGACGCAATAACAAAACTGCGCATTCATAAAGACATAAAGACATAAAAGATTAGTGCAACTATGAGCCACAAGGGCCCTTCTTGGTTGCACTCTGTACACTGAACCAGTTGCCCACCAAATCTGTCAATCAGCCCTCCCTGTAATACTGAAAAGCAAGCCCTCTATTCTTATAATGATTGTCTATGCCGTTTTTAAAGATATTCAATGTGCTGCTACTGACAATGTTTTCTGGCAGCTGGTTCCAGTGTTCTACTACCCTGTTGGTGAAGAAAGTTTGCCTTAACCTTGTTCTGCTGTGGTTAACTTTAATTTTGAATTTATTACCTCTAATTGCATCATTTCTGTTCAATTCAAACATTTCCCCAAGGTATCCCCTCTCCAGACCATGGACACATTTAAAGACCTCGATGAGATCTCCTCTCAGCCTTCTATATCTAAGTGAAAATCATTCGTTGCATGACAGCTTCATTTGCGAACAGACTCCAAAACAGTCCATTCCAAACAGTATTCTTCGGATGCTGTGGAGGATGAAGTTTCTTTTGAAGAAAAAAATGTCGGTATTTCCCAGTATAAGCAGAGTATGAGTCGGAGCTCGAGGAGAACATTTTAACCATGTGCGCATGCGCGCAGTTTTGTCAGCGATCTTGCCACGTGGTCGTCGCTCGTCGTCACCATGTTCGCTCGAGGGAGGTGGTGTGTTGCGCGCTGCCGGTGGACGGAGAAAACTGGGCAATTTGAGCAGGGTAGGTGAGTGGAATAACTGGTTATTTTGTGGGTATTGTTTCACGTTGGTTTTTGGCGACAATTGCGTTCCTTTTTCGGCTTTGTGTCGGAGTACATGTGAAGTTGATCCTATCCAGTTATCTGGAGTGCAAAAACAAATGTTTAAAAAAGAGAGCTGAGTGTTCAAATTTCCACTCTGGCGTCCAGGCACCAAGTGGACAGTGAGGTTAGCGAGAACGCGCAAACCCCGGAATGATCATACAACCGATAACCAAATTAAGTTCCAAAAATAAAATAAAAATAAAATAAAACCTAAACCAAACTGCCCCATTTACCACTCGCCGTATGCAACCATGGCGGCGATACTGACTGACACTTCCTCGAAGGACATGTCGCCATCCGTGCAAGGAAATGGGCCCACCAGAATGCAACAAATAAAAACGCCACAGCTAATAACCATTAGAAGATGGTATGGCCAGCCCGTCCTTTCTGCCTACGCCCGAAACAGACCATGGCGGGCGGCCATCCCGGGACGAGCCCACCCAATCCACTCACTGCCAGCAAAAACCGCCAGCCACAACATGCCAAGGCCAAGGAGCACGTCGCCACGACCAGGAACACTTTACACTCCGCAACACGGAACAATCTGGCCATCACAAAAGAACGCGCTGCCAAACTTCTCGCGCGTCACCAATTCCGCCGGCGGTGCGCCAACTTTCACCGTGATCTTCGCAGCCAGCGTCGACCTTGAAAGGAGACCAAAACATTGAACTCTACTGCCGTCTGCGCTCGATCTTGCAAGAGGAAGCGTGGCCGCCGCCACAGCACGGCGGCGTCTCCCCGCCGCACCGCACTCACCATGTCATCGTCTCCGAAGTCTGCCATAATGTCAGGTAGGCGAAACGGTCGGGCGCATGGCAGCCGCCCGCGCGCGCCGCCATGAACACACGATCGACACTGCTGGCGGCCGCCTAGACTCGTCACTGGAGGCCGCCTCACGGCCGGCCGGCCGGCGCGCCGTCCGCCGGCCGGCCGAAGGTTGCGGTCCGCCCGCTAGCAGGCGGCTCGGCGCGCCGCAGCTGGCGCCAGGGACGAGCGCCGAGGGGGCCGGTGAGGCTGGTGTGCCGCAGCTCGGCCGGCCAGGCCCGGCCAGGCCCGGCCGCTGCCGCTGCGGCACGCACACGTGATCGTGGCGTGAAGGCTACTCGACAATTCCTAAGCTAGCACCGGAGACAGCAGCGAAGCAATGTGAGTTTCATCTGTGGAAAACAAACGCTAAACGGAGTTCACGGAAGTGGGTGGACTGTAGTTGCGCAATAATCCGCGTGGATCGATGATGCAATCATGCGGCGTGAAGCTGACACTTCCATTGTCGCACTACAGTCGAGCAGACCGTTTGCGGAGGGAAAAATGGGCGACATCGCGCTGCATCAAGGCACATCGTGCAAACACCGCGGCACCGTGTGCTGAAGCCGGGAGTGTTCCAATTCGTACCGCGCCCTGTCCGAGCTCCGACATGCCAAAGCCATCACATCAAACGACACGACAGGACGCCGCACAGTGCAGCCAGTGCTGCTTAGCATGAATCAACTGCTAGATGGCATACCGCTGGACGAAGCGAAAACAAACTTTGCAACCCAATAGAGTGTGGTAAATTTGACACATTTTCATGCCAGCAAAAGCTTCACAGAAGCTTTCAAGTCAGGTCACACAGTAATGACGTCATGACTAAAGGTTTTTACGGCATTTGGAAAATTCGCTGCAGGTGCTTCCGTGCTGCCTCCACCGTATACGCGTCCGTTTGGGCTCAATATTAGTGATGTTCAGATACGGCTGCCCAGAGCCCAATGTCGCCAGGTCATTTATCAAGATCATCTTGGGTCACTGAGAAAACATTTGACCTCACGTGACCAGGCGCTGTTAGCGTAGATTTACGTGCTTATGATGCGTTGTAATCAGGTTCCAGCGTCTGAAAATGTGCAAAAAAAATAACACGATTTATAGCAATTCGCGCTCCAGTGACGTTTTTCTTCTTCGCATGACCTGACCTGACATGACTTTTCGGTGATCTTGAATCACATGTGACTTGTTGCCGCTCATTTGACGTACAAAAAAAAATCGAAACGAATCGTCCGAAGCTGGAGTCCATCGCTGCTGCTGCTGCCACTGCTGATAGTGACATGGGAGCAGTCACCCACAGCTTCCGTCCTTGCGGCAGACAGCTGGGGCTCAGCCAGCAGGACCAGGGTCTCCGGCAGCAGCTTCCCCTTGCGGTAGATGCCTCGTCTGCGCTGAAGGCCCAGGCTGCTCACCAGAGGGTCGCTGGCTATCACGAGGTAGCCGAATGTCCAACTTCGTGTGGAGGCGCCAGTCCTTCCCACTGTGCCGACGCCTGTACTGGCGGACGCGCTTGTGGCTTCTTCCGACATCATGCTGATTGGGAGATGGCATAACTCGACTTCTGCTGAGTGAGCCAGCAGTCTGCGGAGGACAGTGGACATGGGATACACCCATACATGCTGTGTTGGCTTTGCGGAAACATCTGATGGGCTGCAGGATGATGTAGACGTCATTCATCAGTTGTTGGTTGACTCAGGTGCAGGCCGCAAAGTGCACAGGCGAGCGGAAGACACGACCGGCGGCGGTGCCGTCGCTAGAGCTCCCGCTGCCACCGGAACGCGGCTCGTCCACCCGGAGGCACGTGGCTCGTCCTCTGTCTAAACGCCGCCTATACTTTCTCCTTTCGCTTCGAGCACTGCGGTCTGTCCTCGGCTGACATCCGTCCATTCTTCACCAGCATCCGGTGGCTGATGTGGAGCTGAGCTCGACAAGCACTCCCACAGCCAGTCAGTCCTCGTAGCCGCCCATGAACTTTCCTTTGTCTCGCTCCACTGCCGTCCAACGCTTCGTAACGGGCTGCGTTGTGAAAATATCAAAATGTATTGCTTGATCTAGTGTATTTTTGGTTACTAGGGGCTCCCTCTTGCCTGCGCCTCTGACCCCGACTATACAAGTACTCAAATAGCGCGGCTGTCCAGTAGCAAATATGATCACAGCGAGTATTTAAGCCCGCAGCTACGCCAGTCACCTGTTAGATATGTCGTCTTAATTGTTACAAATCGCATATATATTACCAAGTATAACGGAATATAGCCCATTGGCTGACAATTTATGACGTCACTGGGAAGGGGCGGGCACAATGTACGTCTTGCTTCAGCTGGCCGCGCGGCGAGTTAACTCGTCACTGGGAAGGGGCGGGCACAATGCACGTCTTGCTTCAGCTGGCCGCGCGGCGAGTTAACTCCGCCGTCTCGGGGGTCTTTTTCCGCTCCCCCAGGGTTTCCCCGGATAATGAAAAACGGCGTGCGGCAGCGCACCACATTTTGGCATACCATTTCCCACCATGACATGCTGCATACAACTTTTGAGGTCAGGTCATCCAAGGTCACAGAGTTAGTCTAGGTTAAGTGAGATCTACAAAAACGTTCAACCAGTCGCCACGCTGCAACGGATATATATATATGTTGAATAATATCTGGACAAATTATACAATAATTGGCACATAGAGAGAGACTATACTTCCACCACAAAGCACATCATCTACGTTTTGCCTTCTTCAGGATGACGTAACTGTAAAATTTTGCAGTTACGTCATCCTGAAGAAGGCCTTTGGCCGAAACGTTGATGATGTGCTTTGTGGTGGAAATATAGTTCCTCTCCATGTGCCACTTATTATATAATATATGTATATATTTAAATGAAACTTACAGCGTTTACTGATCTCTATGGAAGCAACAAAACGCATCAGATGAATTTTTACGTTCTTGCATGGCTTATTTGCTTTGCATATTTGTCAATTATGGATAAATTGACGATATGAGGGTGAAGTAAGCACGTTTTAGGAGGCTAAGTTTACTTACAAAGCTTCTCGGTGAGCTTCACCCATGATAAGACAAATTCCAAAATCGCAAACTCTGTAAGATTGAACTCGAAGGTTAAGTTTTAAGATAAAAAGCATAATTTGGTTGGCATTTTGAGACCATGGTCGATTTCGCCTTCTTTTTCTGACTGGAAACAAGTTGTTTTTAATATCCTCTCCGAAGTGAACTTACAGCGTTTCACTCTTAAAAAAACATGACGTCCATCTTGATCTTATAACCCCCTTGGTCATGCCACTTTTTAGGGCAGAAAATATTGAGGATGGTTTCGGGCCCTGCTCGTCGAGCGCTTTGCTATGACACCTGTTTCGTTTTCGTGCGGGGCTTAGTTCGGATATTAGAGCGGGCACATAATGCCCCCTCCCAAGACGGCTTGCGAGGACCTGATCGGAAAGTCTGGGTTAGAGACCTAGACACGTTTGTGGTGGTGGTAGTGGATTGGAGTTTAGGGGCGCGTCGACATCAAGGGTCATTTTGCGTCCCTAGACACGTTTGTAATTGAATCATTCGTCTAATCGCAAATATTCGCAATGAATTCAGGTTGATTCATGCACAGAAGCATGTGGAGATTTGAATGGCGTATGCTGGGTTGCGTCAACTCGTGTTAAACATTGTTCATGTCTCCATGTTTTCAGAAAACGTTTTAAAAGTACTTAAGTATCGTGACTTGAGACTGACTCAATACTATCGTATTGAGAATGAGAGCATATGGAAATGGGATTAAATGAAACTACGATGTATGCATATCGATATGCTCCAGATGGTAAGAGCATAAACCATAAACGTTTTTACCTGAACATCAAACATAGCCCAATACTGAATGCATCCAAGGTATCGCTTATGTATGCGTACTCCTGGGTGATACGGCCGACATCAGCAATGGTTGCATTTAAGCGAATATTCTAACTTAACGTCTTACAGACAAGCTAAAATGAACCACACATCTGAAAACTAATAACATTTTTAAAAACATGATTTGCATCCAAAAAGGTAAAGAAATCAAGAAAAACATTCTTGAATCTATTCGGTTTTAAACCGCGACTTTCCCCGCTGTGCGCCGGTCCGACTGGCGGCCGGCGACGGCGTGACCACCTCTCCCCCGCGTGCCTCGCGCCGCACGCCGCTGACGGTGCCGGAACGGTGGCCGCCAAGGTCTGTGGCCACAGGGAGACGCAGAGCGGCGGGCGGGGCGAGGCGCGCGCGGTCCCGGCCGCCGCCGCCGCCGCCGCCGCCGCCGCCGCCGCCGCCGCCGCCGCCACAGTCCCGGGCAGAGCGCGACGAAACGGCCGGCAGCCAGTACCAACGCTGCCCCGGAAAAACGGCCGCCGATGCGCGGCAACATGGACAGAAACCGCACAAAGACCCCACACGCCGTCGGCCTCACGAGCGCGGCACCAAGCGACGGCGGAATGTGGCCCCGGACGGCGGGGAAACTGGCGCAGTATATCGGGGGTGCGCAACACACCTGGGTGGAACTCACCCCGCTGGAAATGGGTGAGTGGCGCGCCCAACAATGAGGGAGGATTGATTTCGAACAGACTGGGAGCATAGCACTAAATGCCTTTCTTGGTGTAACATCATACCGTGACTTTTCTATCATTTACCCCAACATGGTGCACAAATAGCAGTTGACTTGCAAGTCGAGGACATCTCTATGGTTACGTTTGTGGTACTTTGGTTGTGGAAAACATGATGTTTGCATAGAATGACGGCAATTTGCAATTTGCAAATTCGCCAATTTGCATAGAAAATGACGTCAACAAGAAGTACATTTACAACTTCAGTTATAAATACATCATTTCATCTCTATTTATACTTAGCAACACAAATAGCATTAATATAGCTCGCTATTCACAAACAGAAACACGACTTTGCAATCATACCCGTTTAATGCTAGAAATCAGCACGTTTATTTCATTATGGTACACGATTGAGCTTCGCATCATTTGAGACTGCCTCCTTCTCATATCAGCGAATTAAAAAAAATCCACATAAACTATATATGAGGCTCCCATGAAACCCACTTTACTTCCCTCAGCTTCGTGAGTCAATAGTCTTCCGGCGATTCGACTCGATCCGGCAAACGCTCGTAAGCCTAACGACAAGTTCATTCATGCAGGTGAAATAATTATTGTAGATGTCCAGCCACCTACAAAACGATAGGAAACCACACTCCTACAAAGGCTGACGAACCACAGACATCGTCTGGCATCAACATTGGTGGTACTTTAATAAACCAACTGCAGTACTGAGGAATTTGATTTACGTTAAAAGGGAAGAAAAACGACTGCACGCTAACACTGAAAAGAAAGAAAAACATTGGAGAGAAGAACATGCATTTCAAGCAGTCAAGGGCCGCACTATCATCCCTGCGCTCAAACGCACTTCTGAGCAGAGCAGGCAAAAGACAGCGTCTGGTCTGGTCAGGTTAACGAGGTTCGGCTCCTATAAAATGCTAGGTATGCGAACTTTCTACTTTTAAGCACTAACGGAGCGCAACGAGCAGCCGCCTGCAACTTCCACTTCCACTGGCACTTCCACGAAGAGCGGAGATTGACTACCGGGTGGCTGCACAGCCTGTGCGGCGTGTTCGGAAGAGGCCCAGTTCGGAAGCTTGCTCTCTCGACGGTCACCGGCCGCACGGCATGCGTCGGGCCGTGCACCCCGGCTTTGTTGAGCCAAAAGGCCCGGCCTGTCAACCCAGCGACCGATCTGGTTCGTCCCGACACTGCACCACGGCTTCCCAGTGTTGATAAAGACGTGGCTTTCTCCACGAGTCGACAGCCCAAGGCCGGCACAGTTAAGGGGATGCAAATGGAATGCCCTAACATGTCGCCAGCCTTTCACACCAATTGGCTGCGGCTGTCCAGAAATCCAGCGGTTCGTGAGATTTAAAAAGCCTTTCTGTCCAAAGTAGAACGTGTCCACCACTGCCGAGGTCTCGACTTGATTCAAAATATGATTAAAATACTGTTCGAAATAGAGCACAGGCTGTGAATTGTTGTTTCATTGATTCAACAAAATCAGGTCCCGTCTGCCTCTCCTCCCTGGGCTTGATCCAATCTTCATATTAACTGTTCCAACCTTGGCATCAGTCTAACTCCTGGTTAAAAATTTCACTTACTCTACTTCACGCTTGGCGTTCCCCACCGAATCTCGACGACGTGCCTTTAATCATTAATGGCGAAATGATCATTACGCTTTGTACGTCAGTGAAGAAGTTCAAAATCATCCGAGATTGAAAATAACATCTGTTATTGTTGTGGTATTGGCGAAGCCTGTTATATAACATCTGTTATTGTTGTGGTATAATGTGGAATATTTCAATTTTAGCAGATATTTCTTTCGAAGCATGCATTCGGTATTTGTATTTGGGCTCCGCTACCAACACGCGGCGCACAGAGGCACAGTCAGGAACTCCTCAGCCGAGGGAGGAAGCCACCCATTTGTACGTGTCTAAGCTTGTTTGGTGAGAGTTGGACCATGAACGCATTGCGGCACGTGGTGGAGTGAGTTTTCCCAGGGAATCCCAGCTCCGAGTGCCGGTGGCTATGCCTGTGAACAACACGCACACTGCGGAAGTTTTAACTTTCGGAGGAGTCCGGCAGTAAGTCCATGAGGTTGGTTCTCCACTGTAGTGATCTCCACGCCGGCTAGAACTTGGGTCGGTGAACAGCTGATGACGAAAACAGCGTAATATTCGCAACACCCAGCCGGTACGCACCGACTTGAAGAACTCAATGCAGGCAAATTCAGCTGGATCCATGCTTATTTCCGACTCAACCTTGTAGTGCCGCCAACTCATCCTTCCCCCCCCCCCCGCCTTCCAGCTGGGAGCAGGCCGATGTGCGGCAGCCCTGGTCGCATCGACCGACATCCACCGAGCCGGACACCTGCGACACCGACTCGTGATCCTACTCGCCACAATCGTCGTCTCCCGTCGGCAGGCCAGCCGGCAGGGGCGCCGGGCCGCGCCGCGGCCGCGGTGCATGAGCCTCCTGACGGCGGCGCCACATGTCGCCGCTTCGGCCGCGCGCCAGCTCTCAGTGCCGGCGCGCACAACTGGCGTGACGTCACCGGCGGGCGGCGGGCGGCGGGCGGCGGGCGGCGGGCGGCGGGCGGCGGGCGGCGGGCGGCGGGCGGCGGGCGGCGGGCGGCGGGCGGCGGGCGGCGGGCGGCGGGCGGCGGGCGGCGGGCGGCGGGCGGCGGGGGGGCGGCGGGCGGCGGGCGGCGGGCGGCGGGCGGCGGGCGGCGGGCGGCGGGCGGCGGGCGGCGGGCGGCGGGCGGCGGGCGGCGGGCGGCGGGCGGCAGCCACAACTGCTGCTCGGTGCCGGCCGCCACCGCCGCGTGGACAGAAGCGGCGGCGACGGAGGGGGCGCCGACAGGTGCCGCGGACAGATTCGCCGACGTGACAAACCGCACGGCCAGGGGCCGTTTGCGGTGCGTCTCCTGCAGCGCGATTCACCGCGGCGGCGATGATGGCTGGCCGTTTCCAGTGGTCAACAGAGTCGGCGGCAGATCCAAATAGGATGACTCGAGCTTGTTGCGCACGGAGGAAAGCCACGGTAGCAGATCCGAAGCCCCTCAGCAGCCAAATGGGTGGGAGGTGTAGGTCATGCTCCTTCCCTTGGTTGACCAGGGACCCTTCATAGGTTATGGCACATCCCCTCAAATGGCCATGAAACCTTATATGGGCAGGCAAAGTACATTCTAATTGGGATCGGATAGAATTTCAGTGGCTTAATGGGTTTGTTAAGAGCGTTTATAGGCGATAATCCGCTCAAGCCAAAGCCGCTCAAGCCACCACCATTGGAATGAGCCAACGGATTCAGGCGAACGTTGGGCATATGAGGCCATTTGCCACTTTTGTTGGCAATGGTGGTTTGTTGAGGGTCTGTTTGTGGTCGATTGAGATAGGACAGGACAGCGTCATATTAATGATAGGACAGCACCTAAGCATTGGTGAATGTTCAATTGAGGGAGGGGTGAAAAGCTAGGACGAAGAAATTTCACCTACTCAACCAGAAATAATTGCATGCATTTCTGAATTATATAACATAGCAATATTACCAAACATTACTAAAGAAACCATTTTGTGCCAATAAACAGTGTAAAATAATTGACCATGTGGCCTGAAATTCACAGTTAATGGAATTGTGCTATTTACCTTGTCTTAGGTTTTACCATTTTGCCACATGTGTGGGCAGTCATTAAACACGACTCTCAAATAATGTAAAATGATGTGACTAAGTGGCGTCCTTTATTTTCTTATAATCTTTCCTAGTCCCAAGCGCTTCTTTCTTCATCCACACAGTTAATGGTAGTATTTTATGCACTGCAATAAATGTTCAATATTGAAACGCAAAAATTAAATAATGCAATGCTCTCAGATCCAGGGCATTGTCCTCAACACAACTCCAAACTGAATTCGTTTCGGTAACACCGATCCTTCTTCCGAGAAAGCATATGGTTCGCTTATGAATTCAGATTTACCGGGACGGTGCTAGTGTCCAGAATAGCACACACGCAATTGCAGCGGAGGAAGTAACCAACTGGTAAATGAGGTACACGAATCTACCGTGTAAAAAAGTATCGCAGTACGAGAAAAGAACATCCAAGCACATGATTCGTTCGATTTACGTTTTACATTTTCTGTAGCAAGGAACCGCAATGTTTATGATGCGATGCAGAGGACCGCAATCATGACCATCGCCGTGAAAAGATGATTGATCTTTTCATCCTCTATTGAAGGAAATGCGCTCTCATTGCGAATCCTGATGTGGTTACACAACTGGGTTTTCGGACGCCTTCAAATCTAAATTTTGTCAATTGGGACTATTTTCAGCAAAGTAGTTCCATATGGCGTAATTACAGCTGGTCTTCAGTGTGTATCTTTATCAAACTTTAGAAATGTGTTCCTTCCTTTAGACTGGATTACGTCCACCAAATAAGAACAGGGCATCATACTTCTCAAAATGCGAACACTGAATGCCCGAGCCACACCCATAGTGGGCTTGATCAGATCTCCCCCACCGTCCCTTGAAAAGGACGGTCCTATTTGCATGCTGGAATGTCAACTGGAACGCGTGGAAATATACCGGAAGTTGAGTTTTTTCAAACGGTATGCTGATTTTGCGTTGCCACCTGGGTTCCGTTACCCCGCAATTTGCCCACCCCGGTCACCCCGGACGACAGCAACATTTGTGTCGGTTTACCACAGTGGTACTATCGTTCATGAGGTCCAAATCAATATCGCTAGCGTTAGTGGCAACAACACTACGTGATCATAGCGACATCCAGCAGCGTCGGCCATGTCGATGGTCGGCCTGTGAGCTGTTTATAGACTTTGATAGCTGCATGAGGTCCAGATAGAGTGGGATACTGGTGAGATACTCCGCCAGCACGGCCTTTATTACCAATTGTCTCTGCTGCATTGGTTATCGTGTAACCTTCCATGAACAGATCACTTCCCGGCTGGATCAGTCAGTGCTAGTGCTGATCGTGTGTTCCAGTATCGATGCCAGGTGGACTGGCGAGCAACTAATTCAAAGGCGTGAATTATTCATGACCCCCAAATGCATCTTGTATTTCTGTCGAAATTCTTCCCAATGCTACGTAAGGCGTGGAATGTGTTTGTAGAGGATCGTGCACGACCGGGACGGTCGCCTCGATCACGTCTGGTGCCGTCCTTGTCAGCAGCCCGTCTTAAGTCCATCGTCAGGTCGGCCGGGAAACTAACCAGCACACCAGACAGCTGCGCGCCACCACACCGCCGCACTTGACGGCTGCCGCGTCCAACGTGGGGACCAAGAGCGTCACAAGCAGCTGTTCCCCTGCAGCCGCCCGCCGGCGCCGGCGGTATGGGGAACGGGTGAAGCCCAGAAGCGCGAGCGAGAGATACAATCTCCAGCCGACGCAGGTCTCAATCAGCTGCAGATACCGCCGCTGTGCAGTGCGCGCCGACACCGGCCGGCTTCCCGGAGCGTCGTCACAGCTGCACATGCGCAGTGGTCTCCAGGGCTCCAGGGCGACGCCGCGGCCAGACCCGCACAGCAGGGGCGCCGGGACGGTCGCGGCGAGCGAAGCCGCTCTGAATTCGCTGAATGAGTCGTTGTACATGAAGCTTCCGCAGGACGAATGCAACGACGATATCAGTTTGCGATGGGTGGCAGTAGAACCCGCATCTATTGCTCACATGCATGCGCCCATTGTGCCGGAGCGCCACAAATGTGGGCGCAGCACGCTTCCCCCAGCACCTGCAAACATGTTCGAGGGATACCATGCGGAGGTGGAAAACGTGAGCCCATAGCCACTGCAACTTGTCCAACTACAACAACTACGTATCCAAGCTGAGGTTCTGAACATTGTTCAAACCATCCCCCTCCCCGTGTCGAGTTGGTTGGTTATTTGGGCTTAGGGGCGCATCGACTGCTTCGGTCATACAGCGCCCATCCCCGTGTCGAGTTACTCGACATTCACTTTGCCCACAAAATTCAGAGTGCGAAAAACACACCTGATACGTCTTCATCTTCGTATGCCTGGATTCTTCTCCAGTCTTAAAACGACTTACTCCAGGAAGACACCATGGGTATTTCCCGGCTGATCACCTCTGCACGAGGAGAAAACGGCTGGAGCTATTAAAGAACGGCCAAGGGCAGACACAGCAAACCATCCTCGAGGTGGGTGAATGGTTTTGAGGAGCGACCAAGCGCGCAAGCCGAGAATTGTACCAAATTCGATTAAAACGTATCAGGTTTGGAACAATACGAAAATTGACATCAGCCCATATTTCACCCATGAATATGTTCTTAGAATTTTCACTTCATCGTTTCCTCCCCTGCGGCTGCCCCTGGTCATGGTCGCATATGGGTCGCCTTGGAACTGCTTGCGTTAGGTATACAGAACGGTCATGTCGATCGTTGAGTGGATTCAAGGAATGGTGTAACATGCATAAAAAGAAGGCAAAATTGACTTGGTAAACGGAAAAAAATGGTTGCTCAAGAGCATTAACTTATCCCCAACCATTGGCAGATGGGCCGCAGAAAGTATGAACATGGTTTGGTGGTTCCGCCTCGTTCAACAAAAGACAGACAAATCGCGTACAAGAATATTCATGAGGCTTCTTTTCTGCATCCGTCAACAGTCACGCACACGCCAGGCAGAGACACGAATACTAGAATAGATAATTATTAGAAAGAGCTTCGCGGCACGTGCATTTGCACAAGCCCGGAGTGCCATTGGACTAAACGATTGGGACCTGAGCACAACAGTACTTCACCGGCTGGGCCCGATTGAGTCGAGACGGCGATCTGCATCGGAGTCTGGCACGAAGTAGTCCGCACGAGGTCTTCGGACGCGCGGACGCTACGGCCGACATCAATCGGCAAATGCACGACGCCGGTCGCACAATGTGCCGATTACAATGATGGCTTCATTCGGCTAATGCAGAACACTGGTAGGCACAGAAGCAGAGCATTCCTTCCGCGTTCTTCCGAGACGCAGTGTTGAAATGAGAAATTCATCTCATTCAGACAATCCAGAAAATGGCGTATGGAAAGACCAGTCCCACTACTATCCAGAATCCAAGGCGCACAGAATGTCACGACTACGGCCATATCGAGATACCACGAGCAGGCTCATATATTCATACATCTACATTCGTCAGTAAGACATCACCAAAAAGATTGAAACAAATATAGGGATAACGCTAATATTTTAATGGGTGATTATCAGGCCGAAACAGATAAAGATGTGGCAATGAGAGGGCAGACAGGCGTCCAGCTTCCATTTCCCGAACAACACTATCTTAGTTGAACCACAAGATCGTCGTCGCATTAGGATTACTAGGTGATCTGTATGGACAACTGCTCTTGCCCGAAAACAAAAATGATGACGTGCAATTGCGACTACCCCATTTCCCCCTGTAGCGCAATGCCCTAACGGCGCGAGAAAAAAAAAACTAATCGGCTTCACCGAACAGTCAGAACACAGGACCCCACGCAAGACCGGGAAGAGATGGACCAGCTAAAAGGGTGAACTAATCTGCTTGCAGTCGATTCTTTCACGGATCCAACGGCGTCGTCAGGAAATGAGATTAGATAGGTTAATTGGCCCCCTCTCACGAGCAACAAAAAATGTCTTGTGAGTGTGCGCGCATGTATGTGTGAGCGTGTGAGAGTGTGCGTTAAGTTCGGGCTAACGAATAGTGCATGACCAAATGTGCACCACCGACCAACCCTTACCTCACCACTACCTTCAGTGATTGCATTTTATATCCGCCACCGCCCAGTTCACCGAAACGTCTAGGGAGGAGTGTGCCTGAGTGGCGCTGGATCACGTAGCGGCGCGTTCACCGCCTTCCGTCGGCAGAGGGCCTCTCGTCTGGTCCAGAGTGTGAGCCTGTCGAGCCGCGTCGGACCGTGCTGAGCGGAACTCCTCACATCTGGTCCCGAGTGGGAGTCCGCCGGGCCGTGTCGAGCGGCCTCCTCACATCTGGTCCCGAGTGGGAGTCCGCCGGGCCGTGTCGAGCGGCCTCCTCACATCTGGTCCCGAGTGGGAGTCCGCCGGGCCGTGTCGAGCGGCCTCCTCACATCTGGTCCCGAGTGGGGTCCGCCGGGCCGTGTCGAGCGGCCTCCTCACATCTGGTCCCGAGTGGGAGTCCGCCGGGCCGTGTCGAGCGGCCTCCTCACATCTGGTCCAGTGAGAGTCCGCCGGGCCGTGTCGAGCGGCCTCCTCACATCTGGTCCCGAGTGGGAGTCCGCCGGGCCGTGTCGAGCGGCCTCCTCACATCTGGTCCCGAGTGGGAGTCCGCCGGGCCGTGTCGAGCGGCCTCCTCACATCTGGTCCCGAGTGGGAGTCCGCCGGGCCGTGTCGAGCGGCCTCCTCACATCTGGTCCCGAGTGGGAGTCCGCCGGGCCGTGTCGAGCGGCCTCCTCACATCTGGTCCCGAGTGGGAGTCCGCCGGGCCGTGTCGAGCGGCCTCCTCACATCTGGTCCCGAGTGGGAGTCCGCCGGGCCGTGTCGAGCGGCCTCCTCACATCTGGTCCCGAGTGGGAGTCCGCCGGGCCGTGTCGAGCGGCCTCCTCACATCTGGTCCCGAGTGGGAGTCCGACGGGCCGTGTCGAGCGGCCTCCTCACATCTGGTCCCGAGTGGGGGTCCGCCGGGCCGTGTCGAGCGGCCTCCTCACATCTGGTCCCGAGTGGGGGTCCGCCGGGCCGCGTCGAGCGGCCTCCTCACATTTGGTCCCGAGTGGGAGTCCGCCGGGCCGGGCCGTCGCGCCATCCCGCCGGTCGCATTCAATGTCGCCACACCGACAGCAGCTCTAAACACAGCCCGGCGCTCTACTCGGACCAGCCCTGCCGACCACCTTCTGACCAGCGAGCCAGGCGCCGGCCGTGAATCACGCCCGCCCCAGCGGCCGGCTGCATCCTCCAGTGGATGCACCGCCCGTACCGGGCATCGGTCTCGCCCTCACCACGACCGTCAAACAGCCCACATTGCAGTCGTGCCGGGCAGCCGTGCAGGGCAGTGGATGCAGGTGCACTGATCAACCTGCATGACGCGCTCTCACGTGAGCACCTCTGGCCTCTGGACCATGACATGTTCTCACGTGGGCACCTCTGGCCTTTGGACCATGACACGCTTCCACGTGGGCACCTCCGGCCTTTGGATCACGACACGTTATCATGTGGGCACCTCTAGTTTGTGGACCGTGACGCGTTCTCGCGTGGGCACCTCTAGTTTGTGGACCGTGACGCGTTCTCGCGTGGGCACCTCTAGTTTGTGGACCGTGACGCGTTCTCACGTGGGCACCTCTGACCTCTGGATCACGACACGTTCTCATGTGGGCACCTCTAGTTGTGCACCGTGACGCGTTCTCGCGTGGGCACCTCTAGTTTGTGGACCGTGACGCGTTCTCACGTGTGCACCTCTGGCCTTTTGACCGTGCCGCGTTCTCAAGTGAGCACCTCTGGTTTGTGGACCGTGACACGTTCTCACGTGGGCACCTCTAGTCTGTGGACCGTGATGCGTTCTCACGTGGACACCTCTGGTCTGTGGACGTAGAACCAGCGACCCCGCCATGACCGCCACTCTCGCACACCGCTCGACAACCAGCCCTGATGGCTGCGCGAATAACGCACATTAGGGCACAATCTCACGAGTGCGAATCAAGATCGCCGGTACTACTAGCCAGTCAAACCTATTTTCCTAGCTCAGATTACCACTCATTTTGAAAAGTAGGTTGATCATAGCTCAGTTTATACATTCAGATCCGGGTACTGAACTCTGAATGTGTCAGGATATTAATAAAACATAAGCAGCCTTACAAGTGGGAGGTGGTGTACGAATTATTGTCTTCATTTAGCTTAATTTATGAAATCATTTATCATACCCAGTACTATTTTAGTTAAAGCAAGTTATCCCATTGCTTGTGTTCTTGACAACATCACTTACTCTACTCGACCCTTCAACATCACTTACTCTATTCGACTATTTACATCAAGAGGCGTTACTACTGTCGGTTCATTCCCATTTCCGTAATAAAACAAATAAATATGTACCCCACAAAACACAGCACGCAGCAATATGTTACACTTTGCTGTCATTAATTTCTGTCGCATTCATTCCTCATTGCCGGCCATATCATAACAGTGAACTAAACAGTTTAGAATCTGGAAGCGGCTTAAGGCATTATGCATGTACTCAATGAAGCATAGCAGATCAAGGGGTGCTATGATTGAGATGCCGGGATAGTCAAAGGGTTGGATAATGCAAATATGAATTATGCCCGTCGATTTAGGCAACCGCATAGGGGTGATCAACTCAGGTTAGATGCGTTTGACAGCTAAATGTCGCCAGGATTCCTGTTAAAGGGTGATTGATCAATGGAATCGGCTGCCTGGCGGAAGTGGGTCCATCATAGGCTGGAATGAGCTGCCCGGTGGAAAGTGGGTCCATCATCGAAGGTATTCAAAAATAGAGCGCATAAATTATTTGGGCTGGATAATATCCTTTTTTAATTTTGCATTGTGCGGTCGGCGGATTTGAATTCGGGTAGATTGTGTGTGATTGGTGCTGGTAGGTGTGAGCTGTGCAGCTGGGTACAGCCATAATGGGACCTCGATATGTAGTGGAGAATCCCTCATTGCAATTGTGCGGACTAGGGTCTGTGATTATTTTGGGGCGCTAACCCCGATGTGAAGGAGGCCAGTAGCCCTAACTTATCGATGGAATAACCGAGGGAATCCATGGAGTAAATGACACATGACGTTCAGTCAATGGATAGTAAATCATAGGGATGGGTTTCCTGAGGTGGAGAGTTCTGCATTGCATTCGTTTCATAAAAGGGTAGATTCCTTCTTCAGGAGTCATATGATATTTGATTAGGCATATATTAGTGTATGCTTCATAGTATATGCACATTAACATACCATCCTTTTTGGATGGGCCTTCTAGTTCTCATTGGGTCTATGACCATTCATGTATTAGATCATGTTTATCAATGTAAAAGTATGCTAGAACAGGTGTCAATGACAGTGAATTCAGTACCGGCCTTCGGGTGTAATGCCGAAGTGATTGACCATGGTAATACGGTGGGCTGGGTGGCGTGGGGTTGTCTCCAGAAGTGAGTGCATACCATTGATTCGGGGATTTAGTCTCTTTTTCTCTTTATATAGTGCATTCCCTTCATCCGTTTTATCCAGATGAGTCCTTCTGGCTCCTGCAAAACCTTAAACCCCGGATGTTTTACATGCAAGAGAGATAGAAGTGCCTTGGTTACCCTAAGAATGTGTGCACGAAGATCAACGCGAAGCACAATGAGATTCCGGAGACGAAGTGTTTAATCTGAAGCTTAACTCTTTTCGGGAGCGCTTAAGTTACTCATGTCAACATGAGCGACATAGCCGAACTGTAAGCTTCCCATATGCCAAGGCGGAGCCGTCACCACCCCCATCTCATCCACATGGGATCCTGGCTAAAGTAGTCGCACAACATATGTAACAGGGATCACAAGTGAACACCTGCCGATATATATATTATGAATGTCGGAACTGTAACAGTCATAAAACTTTGGAGACATGGTTATTAGGTAAGCTCTCCTGGGCTGTATTACTGCATTCATCCTGTTTCTCCTCGTGAGAGCAACACAGCATGCATATACCATCAGATAGTGTTTTTGATTTGGTGACAAACATTATTCCTTGAGTTGTGGCATTCTATTGAGAAAACGGTATCTTGTGATATAAAAATCTGCACAACTATTCATCTCATACTGCTTCCCTGGCTGGCAACAGATACATCGCGGGTGCAGGTGATTCAATGGGGTGGGATATGGCAGCAAATGTGATGGGATATAGCAGCAAATGGAGTGGGCTATAACAGCAAATTGGGTGGGCTGTAGCAGCAAATTGGGTGGGCTGTAGCAGCAAACGGGGCTGAATATAGCAACAAGTGGGGTGGGATATATCAGGAAATGGGGTGTCTTATGACACCAAATGGGGTGGGATATATCACACAATTGGGTGGGAAATGACAGCAAATACGATGGGGATAGCAGCAAATGAGTCTTCAAGCAGCACATGTCAAGGTAAAACAGTCGAAGTTCTGAGAGAGCAGACCCACAAAAAGTGATGCTGTCAGACCTCGTGCACTTAGTGCGATCGTCAGGCTGCCGGGCCCGCTCAATAAAATGTGTCAATAGATTTATCGCGTGCCACCGGCTCGGATCAGGTTCTCGACTGACAAGGCACCTCTGGAGCGCAGAAGCTAAAATTTACCAAGGTTACAAGTATTCAAACACGAACAAGTGGCAGGTGTTTCTTCCTATCTTTGGACAATTTCTAGCTCATGGCTCCATGAAATTGCATGGAAAGAAACTAATTGGAAATGGCTCTTGTTCGCTCCTCAACTCTGCACATGTTTTATGACAGATTGAGTCAGGCTTATACACACGGGTGACATATGACGTCCGTTGTTGGCTGATTCGTGGATTATTTGGGCTTAAGGGGGCGTCAAACGCAAGGAACTGTGCCCCAGTTTCCGGACTTTGTTCCGTGACACGCGAAGAACATGATTAGTATTCCAGGCCGCCAAAATTACCTTTTGTCACTTGCAGCCACTAATCGGATGAAACCGGTTCAAACTGTGATAAAACAACCATAGGCAAAGAAAACGAACAAAGTGCGAATATAATACCCTGCGATTAAAATCAATCGATTACGGAATGAGAACAAGTCATGCTGGACATGCTGAAATTAACATTATTGTCACCCACACCACAAAGAACATCAGTCAAACGTCACACGCACTAGTTGCGCGATAAATACACCGTGCAATGGTAACAATATAATACATATTTTAATACGTTTGAACTATAACACACGACCAGGTGAAACAAAAACTAAAGAGGTAAAAGGGCATCATATGTAGTTATTCAAATATTTACTGTTAAACTGCTCAGCATAATCATTATTGGCAATGCTACCTGTTGGGTGATTGGGAAAAAGGGTTATCCACGCATGGTTATCCCATGCATGGATAACTGCACGTGGGAAAATGTGAATGCATGCAACTGCATCTACCACTGGACATCTATTCATCTCGAGCTTGGCTGAAAGTCATTTCTCGTATTGTATGATTAACATGATGATTAACACGTATGATTAACACGCAATGGTGCAGCCTGAAATCGATGGTTGGCGCTTGCTAGAATTTTGGCATTTTCAGTATCTGGATCTCCCCTTGAAAATTGAAGTTATTCAGAAAGTTAAGGGTTAGATCTTGTTTATAATTTTAAACTAACTTTGAGATAGCAAAGCTAATATGGATTAAGGGACTGACGATTCTCTCCCTTCGTGAACTGTGACTATTGCTCTGATTTTCACTTTTGGGCGAACTATTCCACGACGTCAGTGAGCTAGATGATGTGAAAGAAAATACGACATGCCTCTCCATGGCTACAATACCAAAATGGTCAAAGATAACATAGGAACAAGGTAAATGTCCTTGATGTGCATATAATATGGAGCAAGATTATCTAAATTATCTGTTGCATTCAATTATTCCCATTTCCCCTTTTTTATGTCCGCCTTTACGGCCGGTTGGTTCTTACCGGTTAAAACCGGTGGCACAAAATAATCTCAGCCGGCTGCTTCCCGCCCTGGCAAAATGATTTGATGGTGAATTGGAGTTTAGTAGCGCGTCGACTGCCAGGGTCATTTTTCGCCCATAACTGTGTTTACAGACAGCAAATAGTAATCGTTAAGATCTGCGATATACAACATCAAACCGTGCCGACAATTTTTTTATCACTCGTAACCCTGCTTCGGTAGCAATTGTACGCTTCTCCCTTCTATCTCAAAACAAATATAACGTCAATATTTCATACTGATTAATAAAATAAGTTGGCTAAAGGCCGTCAGCTCTTCGAGTCCAACAATGAGTCATACGACATTCAGTCATGTAGCGAATAAGCTTATGTGCAACCAGGTGATACACAATAAAAACATTCAGGATGGACACGGTTCTCGAAATCAACTCGCACTTTCGAAGCAATACCAGGTTGTATAACACTATGTTATACTTTTTCTCCGAAAACTCTACGCACTACCGGCTACCAATTAAGCTCGCCCTGATGTTGAGACGTGATCAACCAGCAGCTAAGAATATTTTCTCAAAGATAATCTGGCAATTACCATCCCGAAGCACTGCGAAAACAAATGCATCGTATTACAGATTAACCGTAGCGGCAGCCTGCCGTATTGCACGTCATTGTGCGGTGAGAGGCTAAGGCACACACGAGCAGGCTCGTGGGCATCCCCGACAAAGCAGAACATATTCTTTAGCACAAATATATCCAACGTCCTCATCACGTGCGAATGAGGATGGCCAACGCAGTGGTCCATTTCTGTCGTACCTATATGACCAGCATATTCCGCCGTTAGAGGCCAGAAGAAGTGGTGGTTTTCCAAAGGGCACCGACCGCATAGGCTTACCTGGTTCACTGTCTCCTGAAGTATTACGCACTTGTCCTTCTTGCCATTCTGGGCCATATCCGTGGTAGAGATCAGGTTGGCAAGCTCGCTGATGAACTCATTTTCCAGCTGGCGTCGGCGCTTTTCATTCAGGCATTTCACTCTGCGAGCAGACAGTGACGTCACACCGGGTCGGTCGCCGCCGCACGCGCGCACAAACAGAGCGTCGCCTCGCAATGGTGTACCTGTTTGGTCCATTACTCTGTTCAAACGGCGTTGCGCGCTCGACCTCGAACAGCGACAGCAAACACCGCCCGATGCAAGTGGCCAACGGTCACGTCAGACCGCCGGGGCAACACACCACCGGTCACCGCCGGTCACTGTTGGTTACCGTTGGTTACCGCAGCTTACCGTCTGTCACCGTTGGTCACCGTTGGTCACCGTTGGTCACCGTTGGTCACCAGTGGTCATTGCCGGGCACCGCCGGTCATCGTCAGTCTATGTTGATCACCGTCTGTCCCCGCCGTTCACCGTCGGTCGCCGTCGGTAACCATCGGTCAACGTCAGTCACTGTCGGTCACCGTCAGTCACTGTCGGTCACCGTCAGTCACTGTCGGTCACCGTCGGTCAACGTCGGTCAACGTCAGTCACTGTCGGTCACTGTCGGTCCCCGTCGGTCACTGTCGGTCACCGTCAGGCAGTGGCGGCAGCTGATAACGTTCGGACGCCACCGGGCCCTAGGAGTGGGTCTGCCATTGCCGTCCAGGTCTCCAGAAAACGAGGGGAGGGGAGGGTGTCACAACTGGCAGCTGGGAAGGAGTCAAGAGGACGCCACCAACAGCAGCGGAACTGTGAGAAGCAGCCCCCCCCCCCCCAGCCTTCCGACAATATTGCGAAGCGTTGATGGCGGGGGAGTAGTCACGACTGGCAGCTGGGGGGATTCAAGAGGACGCACCAACAACAGCGGAACTGTGATAACCAGAGCCTTGCCTCTCTCAGCCTTGGATTAGATTGTGGCTTTACGACGCACTAAGCAGCTGAGGTCAAATGGCGTCGCCCGCCTCTCATCTTGGCAGGAAGGGCGGGCATCGCGGGGAGTCGAACCCCGCACCTCTCCCGTGCCAGACGCCCAGCTTAATTTCCTGAACTACCGATGCCTCCCCCCCCCCACAGCCTTCATGCAGTATTGTCTGCGCATGTAGCGGAGGCTCCACCACGTCAAAACTGCGGTTGAGGGGAGCATTAACACAGTTCCGTCATCTACCTTCTTTCACTTTGATGTCATTTTAAATGCCTGCCAGGCTGTGTGTGGTGTGTCTCCCAAGCTGTTGGTTGTGTCTGTCAGGCTGTGTGTGGTGTGTCTCCCAGGCTGTTGGTTGTGTCTGTCAGGCTGTGTGTGGT
Source organism: Imbricaverruca yamaguchii (assembly GCA_034440575.1). Lineage (NCBI taxonomy): Eukaryota > Metazoa > Arthropoda > Thecostraca > Neoverrucidae > Imbricaverruca > Imbricaverruca yamaguchii. The sequence goes on from JAOTOL010001591.1 coordinate 1,156,403, forward strand.
GTGTCTTCCAGGCTGTTGGTTGTGTCCTCAGGCTGTGTGTGGTGTGTCTCCCAGGCTGTTGGTTGTGTCTGTCAGGCTGTGTGTGGTGTGTCTCCCAGGCTGTTGGTTGTGTCTGTCAGGCTGTGTGTGGTGTGTCTCCCAGGCTGTTTGTTGTGTCCGTCAGGCTGTGGGTGTGCCTGCCAGGCTGTCGGGTGTCTGGTGTCTGCCAGGCTGTTGGGTGTGTCTGTACGGATGTGGGGTGTATCAGGCGGTGGGTGTGCCTGTCCGGCTTTCGGGTGTCTGTCACGGTGTTGGGTGTGGGGTGTATCTTTCAGGCTGAGTGTCCATCAGGAGGTTGCGTTCATCTGTCAGGCTGTAGGGCGTGTCTGGCAGGCTATGGGGTGTGTCTGCCAGGCTGTAGGGTATGTCTGCCAGGCTCTAGGGTATGTCTGACAGGCGGTGGTGTATGTATACCATGCTGTGGGGGTGCCTGCCAGGCTGTCGGGTGTGTGCAAGGATGTGGGATGTGCCTGTCAGGCTATCGGGTGTCTGTCAGGGTGTTGGGTGTGGAGTGTGTCTGCCAGGCTGTGGGGTGTGTCTGCCAATCTATGGGGTGTGTCTTTCAGGCTGTGTGTGGAGTGTCCACCAGGCCGTTGCGTTCATCTGTCAGGCTGTAGGGTGTGTCTGGCAGGCTATAGGGTGTGTCTGCCAGGCTCGGGTGTGTCTGCCAGGCTGTAGGGTATGTCTGCCAGGTTGTCGGGTGTGTCCGCCAGGCGGTAGTGTATGTCTGCCATGCTGTGTGGGTGTCTGCCAGGCTGTAGGGCGTGTGTCAGGTTGTGGGGTGTGTGTCAGGTTGTGGGGTGTGTGTCAGGCTGTGTGTGGAGTGTCTACCAGACCGTGGCGTTCATTCGTCAGGCTGTAGGGTGTGTCTGGCAGGCTATGGGGTGTCTCCCAGGCTGAGGGTGTGTGTGCCAGGTTATAGGGTGTGTGTCCAGTTGTGGGTGTGTGTCAGGTTGTGGCGCGTGTTCCCGCATTGCCACGTGGCTGTGACGGAGCCCACGGCCGAAGGACAGCCGTGGTCGGCCGCAGTTATCCAGGCGGTCACCGTTCGGACGCCGGCCAGTATGGCCGCTCGGTGCCGGTCCGCCGCAGCCGCAGCCGTCGCGGGTCACTGCCGCCGTCGGCCATGATCGGTCACTCTCGGACAGTGGCCGCGCAAAATCTGCCGGCGTTCCCCAGAGCACTCCCGTGACAGGCCGTGGTCGCCCCGTTCCCGCCGGCTGCCAGCCGATCTGGGCTGCAGGGCATGGTCCGTACCTCACACAGCGGAGCCAACCGGCCGCAGGCGGCTCAGCATCTGCCCACGAAGAGGGGCACCCAGCCACCCATACTCCAATCCCGAAAGGCGATAAAATGCCATAAAGTAAGCCAACCACCAACCGTCACAACCCTCAACCCACAAGACGAAGGAATGTCACCCAGTTAAACTCCAGCCCGAAATACTGACTAATACCACCCAGTTAAACTGCAGCCCGCAATACGGACAAATACCGCCCGACTCAACTCCCAGCCACAAGGCGAGCTGGGGCGGTTCCCACCTGGCACCGCCTACCAAGCGGGCGCAGCGGACCGCAGAGTGAGGTGCGGCGGACCACAGAGCGAGGCGCGGCGGTGGCGGGGAGGAAGAGGGGGAGGGGGCGCCCACCTGGTCAGTCGGACACCTGTCTGCAAGCCAAACGTGATACACCTGTGACGTCACACACTGCACAGGTCGTGGACTTGGCTGATGCAGGTGCACGTGGGGTAAGGGAGGGGTTATCCGCAGTCACGCGCGAGCAGCGCCAATTGATGTCGATGTGAAGCCAACCGGTGGCGTTTTGTGTGCAGAAGGGGAGCATGGGCGGAAATTTCGGGGCGATCTTAGGTCGCGTTCAGTCCTACGGCAGCCGGCATCCGCCGACGTAAATGCCGATTGTCCACTGGTGTTTGCCGTGGACGCTTTCGCCAGAGTAGGTCCCATATCGCGCCCAGTCCCATGTCCCAAAGCGTCCAGTCCCACGGCAGCCGACATCCGCCGACGTAAATGCCGATTGTCCACTGGTGTCTGCCGTGAACGCTTCAGTCAGATGGCACAATGGCGTTGGGGAGGTTCGGCACTGTCCCTTGAAACGGCTGGCATTTCCTGATAAGAACCAATGCAGCGGAAGGAAATGCGCTGCTGGCACTAATTCATTTGCGTGCATCGCTCAAAAGAGACCAGCCTCTCCTGTCGATTGATAGACTGTCTATACAGTCGGCTGTAACTCATAAAACCAGTTCCCCATTGCTTTGCATGCATATGGAGTGATCGTCTCCACACGTGTAAGCGGGCACCATGGGCAACACAGCGACGCAAGGAAGTCTGAGTGAGCGGTCACAGAACGTGAAACCGCACTTGTTCAGAAGTGAGACATCCCGAATATTTGCAGACGACGCTTCTTATAAAAAGTGGCAAGTGACCGTCTGTCCAGGCTTCATTAGGGTTAAACAAGCAAAAGTAGAGGAGCACGAAAGCGAAGCTATTTGAAGGATCCAAAACACACACGTCTAAAAATATATAGCTCTTCATCTTCCCATGCTAGCAAATGATATCTGCATACGAATTTTACGAGCGAATGCTTCTGAGGGTAGGTGACATGCAGCGCGCAAAAGGAGACGAACACGCGCAAGAATCACAATCACTGAGATTGGATGGCGCTCGAAAGCCTTGCACACCGCCCAACGACAGAGACACACACCGTCCAATACGACAAAGGCGCACCGCGCATCGATGTCACTCACTGCGCATTCACCAGGTCGCTGTTGGCATCCGGTTTCTTTGGTTTTCGATTTGGTATCCCCGGCGCTGTGTTCATTTTAACCCATTCTTCAACCTGTGGTAGCAATCTGCAAAGGACAGGAAATCGTTAGCGGCCGCCGGGCAGAATCGCGTCGCGCGCCGACAAAGAGCCATCCGTCAGCCATGTTTTTCTCTGCCGTTCGTCACACACGACGTGTCACAGCGCCGCTCGAGCAGGCTGAGCGGGCCGATCGGAGCCGTCGCCGGCGCTCTGCGGTCGCGCGCCGCGGGCCAACGTGGGCCGCCGCGCCGCCGAGCCGCCGCCGCCGCGCCGTGCGTGCGGCGCGCCCCTGTTGCCGGGATGCGCGCGCTCGCGCCCGTTCAAGGCCGCGCCGCACTAGAGCCCGTCGTGGCCGCCGGACGGCTCTGGCCGTGCCGCCGGAAAATCGAGCCGACAGGCCGGCCGGGACCCCCGCCCGGCCGCCCGGTCCCCAGGCGGACATGACGGCCAGCGGCGTGGCTCGTTGCCGGGGAGAGGGCGCTGGGGCGGGGAGGAGGCGGGCCGACGGAGCGTAGCCGAAGCCGAGCGGGACACAGATGGTGGAACAGCGGCCATGGTGAGAAGAGGCGATGCTGGCCAGCTGGGAAGTCAGATAATGAACGTCAGCTAGCAAGAACAGACGTCAGAAAGCAGGGTCATCAGCTAGTATAAACGATAGCCAGCAGGGACATCAGCTAGTGCAGACGTCAGCCCGCAGGAACATCAGCTAGTACAGACGTTAGCTGGCAGGGACATCAGCTAGTGCAGACGTCAGCCAGCAGGGACATCATTTAGTGCAGACGTCAGCCGGCAGGGACATCAGCTAGTACAGACGTCAGCCAGTAGGGACATCAGCTATTACACGCCAACCAGCAGTGGCATCAACTAGTACAGACGTCAGCCCACAGGGATGTCGAGCAGGGACCCCAGACAGCGGAGATTCTCCACCAAGCGCACCAGCATAGCCACATTCCCTCGCTGGATGATGTGTGTTCAGAGCATCTTCGCACACACTGCGGGCCCAGACCGATTTCATGGGGACCACCTGCCAGTAATTTGACTGGCGGGGTTTAATGTATATCAAATTAAGCTCTTTCACTCGACCTTCACAGACTGAAAGGAAAACGACGACAAATTAGCATGCCATTAAATAGTTCCTGACTTTTATGACACGAGTAAAATGACGTGCATGCGTTTTTCCACAAGCAGTTCACGATATGATCGTGCCTTGCCCTCTCGACGGGCAGTCGTGATTCCTAGATTGCTTCGGAGCTTCGCAGGATATCATTTCCGACATATTAAGCCATGAGTTCTTCCATAACACTACGTCTATACGGCCAGGTGAAGGACTTTTCCCACAGCATGGCGAGGCAAGTCGTCCGTGTCGTGCTATGCAAAGTCGTGCTGTCGGCCCGACAGCACAACTCGTCCCTGAATCACCTCCGGCGTGAGTTGGGCAAACTCGCCAGAAGAATAGATGTTACCGCTGATGACTTGAAAAGATGTCCGCCACATATTCCACTCGGGCGTCGTTTCAGGGTGTCACTGGGAGGCACCGTCGCGCTTCCCTCTGCACCGTAGTGTGATGAGGGCCGCGCACCTCCCGCTCCATCGCAGTGGGACGAGAACCTACCATCACGCCTCCCACGATCCACCACGGTGGGATGAAGACCGACAGTCACGCCTTCCGCTCGACCACAGTGGGGCGGGGGACCCTGCGATCCACCTCGGTATGATGGGGCTGGCCGTCGTGTCCAGTCTGCAAGGGGCGTCGCTAACGGACGGCATGACCTTCCAGTGTGAAGTGGCGGCGGCCACCCCGCGCCGATCCGGCCGCCGGAGCGACGGACCGCGACTGCGGGCACCCGCGCCACGCCCGACGCGGCACTGCGATCAGGGCTGCCGGCCAGGACTGTGTGCCCCACCCCAGCAGGGCCGACTGGGGCCACGGTCACTGTGACGGGGTCGGGACTGGGAGCACTCGCCAGCAGCTCCGCCACTGAGCCGACACAGGTGGCGGGCGACCTGTCAGCTGCACGTCCGCCAGATTAGCGGTGCGTCGTCAGCGTCTCCGAGCGGGCCGGCGACCGAGGTGGCGGTCCAGGCTCGGTCCCCCAGGCCAACCAGCGCCAACATGAGCAGCGGCAGTAGCATTACATAACTCCAGATGCCGCAGGCGGGCGGACCGACCACACCCTGAACCAGTGGACCGCGTCCGCAGTGTCGGCGATGTCGCGCCCACTGCCAGCGGTCCTGTCGCCTGGGCTCCTGACACGCAGTCCGCCACACATCTGACACATCTGAAGTCTGACATCTGACAAGCTCGTCGTGTACACTGGTCACTGGTCACGCGAGGATCCGGGAGGAGGCACGGGGGCACTCGGCCTGATGGCGAAAGCACGCTTTGCCGCGTTAAGTGCCCGAGTTAGCAGGTTATTTGTGTTTAAGCGCGTTTTGACCAAAAAGTCGACAAGACACTGCAAGAAACCACTTCGCCCCTCTTCGTTAAGCCATTTCGAAAGAGCAGCCAAGTATCCCTTGGTTCAGATCATGGATGAGCACCTGCTAATGGTGAATACGAAAAAAAAACACATCCAGTATTAAGGGCAGAACCCGAGTGGACCAACAGTGCCGCAGGAGGAATTTCCCTCAGGGCGATTTTCTAATGTAGCAATGGGGGCGCGTACGAAATACGGGGCACCAGTGCTCAACGGCTGAGGTCCGCCGCCCAGTAACACGGACACCGCAAGTCGACACGAGCCGAAACACGGACACCGCAAGTCGACACGAGCCGAAACACGGACACCGCAAGTCGACACGAGCCGAAACACGGACACCGTCAGGTCGATACTAGCCGAAACACTGACACCGTCAGGTCTACACGGGCCGAAACACTGACACCTCTGGTCTACACGAGCCGAAACACTGACACCGATAGTCTACATGTGCCGAAAAATCGACGTCGGGCCATGCGTGTCAGTGTGCCTCGGGCCATCGGGGCAATGCTTTGGTGATATTGCGCAAACAAGAAATTTTCTTCCACTTCTTCCTTGCGCACTTTCCTCTGGCAAAATTCATCAACAAATGAATAATACAGTGTCTGTGAAGTGACTACGGAATAACTTCACCGGACAACAGTAGCTACGTGCACCCAGCACTAAGGTATGCCAGCACTCAGGCTGACGAGTTTTCGACGTTTGCGTAATTCTTAGGCGAGTGCACAGGCAGGCAGGCCTTGGAAGTGATATGGGATCCACAATGGAACATGTTGTATGCTTCCATGCATGGACGGCAACGTGAAAGATAAAACAATTGAAACGATAAATGGGATATATGTATAATAAACTGTATAAACGGCATGCATGCGGTGTGACAGTACTGATGTAACGGTATTGTGATGGAGCGGTGTGGCGGTGCCGATGTAACGATGATGTGATGGAGCGGTATGGCGGTGCTGATGTGACGGTATTGTGATGGAGCGGTATGGAGGTGCTGATGTAACGGTATTGTGATGGAGCGGTATGGCGGTGCTGATGTGACGGCATTGTGATGGAGCGGTATGGAGGTGATGATGTAACGGTATTGTGATGGAGCGGTATGGCGGTGCTGATGTGACGGCATTGTGATGGAGCGGTATGGAGGTGATGATGTAACGGTATTGTGATGGAGCAGTGTGATGGTGCCGATGTAACAGTGATGTTATGGAGCGGTATGGCGGTGCTGATGTGACGGCATTGTGATGGAGCGGTATGGAGGTGATGATGTAACGGCATTGTGATGGAGCGGTATGGAGGTGATGATGTAACGGTATTGTGATGGAGCAGTGTGACGGTGCCGATGTAACAGTGATGTTATGGAGCGGTATGGCGGTGCTGATGTAACGGTGCTAATGGGACGGTTCTGATGTGTCGGTGCTGATGCGATGGTGCTGATATAACGGCGATATGATGGAGCTGCGCGGCACTGCTGATATGACTGTGCTGATGCAAAGTTATTGATGAAATGGTTGCTGATGTGACAGTGCTGATGTAATGGTGCTGATGTGACAGTGCTGATGTAATGGTGCCGATGTGACAGTGCTGCTGTAATGGTGCTGATGTGAGTCGATGTGGTGCTGCTGTAATGGTGCCGATGTGACAGTGCTGCTGTAATGGTGCTGATGTGACAGTGCTGCTGCAATGGTTGCCGATGTGACGGTGCTGCTGTAATGGTGCCGATGTGACAGTGCTGCTGTAATGGTGCCGATGTGACAGTGCTGCTGTAATGGTGCCGATGTGACAGTGCTGATGTAATGGTGCCGATGTGACGGTGCTGCTGTAATGGTGCTGATGTGACGGTGCTGCTGTAATGGTGCCGATGTGACAGTGCTGCTGTAATGGTGCCGATGTGACAGTGCTGCTGTAATGGTGCCGATGCGACAGTGTTAATGTGATGACGAGCCGACGTCACGTGGCGACGTAACGGCCCGCTCTGCATGCAGCGCCTGCCGGCCAGCAGCGATCAATAGCACACACCGTCGGCTCGGTGGGATAGGTTAGATAGGTCAGAGCCAGATATCGCACCAGTGGCATAGGCCAGGCGACGAGGTCGGCCAGGTGAGGCAAACACAGGCTGAATCAGCAGACTAGATTAGCACATCTGCAACTTACACGGTGGGGACATGACGGCTGTATGGTGCAACGGCCTATCGAGAAATACATACTATAATTCAGCAGCCTTGGAAATAATGGTTTCGCTTTTTGTTAAACCATATAGGTATCCGAAGGTTTTTTCTTGGCAATTTGGATCGGCAATCTTCGTGAGGGAACTACAGACTCATTAATTGGTCAATCAGAACGACCACATGATCCCGCATGAACTATTAAGAAAAACTCAGAACTGAAGAAAAATGCACAGGAAGGCAAAATGAAGCTGATTGGTGCGACACAACAATACAGAACAGGTCGGTACCACTGGCAAACGAAACGTAATAAGCTCTCAATGTGTTTTTGGAAATTGTTTGTACTATTTTCACTTGAAGATAGGTGCTGATAGGAGACATCGTATCAGCAGTGTTGACCAGCGCAACAATTGTTCGGCTTGTGGATATAACCGTTGGTATACCATAGTAGCGTGTATGCCCGAAATTGTAGAAAATTGCACCTAATGTACAATACGAGTAACTTAGATTTTCATTATTCCTCTTCTTTGTGGCCTCAGGCCAGCTTTCATCTTCCAAGGTCGAATCATTTGGTCCAAATGATGAGCTCCAAAATCAGGCCAGAGACCTGGAGAACCAACGAGCCGACGTCGGCTTCGGTTCCAAGGCTATCTCGCGGTACAATCTGCTGGAACCACGAGCTACGACATCAACGCCACCGCAAGAAGAATCGTGTAGTCCGATAATCCACATTTAATACGCCAAAAATTGGGGGTTGCGAAAATGCCAGTGGAACATTACACAATAATGCATTGGGGTTGCTTTCACATCCGACAAGAAGAACCTCGAACTAACACGGGTGTCTGTTCACCGGCGTCCATATTACGTTGGAGGATATTTCCGAAGCAGGGCGCGCGAGCACACCCACAATAATATGATTTTGCACGGGTGCAGATGATCGAATACTGCATTGATGCAATTCACGCCATCAGCTGCAGCACAGCGATCGCGGAGCATGTGCGCCGTTGCACAGGTGTGCGACGGCGTGCGTCGCTGTCGGCAGCGGCGGCGGCTGCGTCGGCAGCGGCCTGGGGTGCGCCACGCCGCCGGCGCCACGCGCGCTATTCGCCACCAGCCACTCGCACTTTCACTCACTGGCGCACATGGCCCGCCGACCTGGCCCGCATTGTGTACGGCCGCCGGCGGGGCGGGGCGGGGCAGCGGGGCGGCGGGGCGGCGGGGCGGCGGGGCGGCGCGGCGCGCGTGTCGCCCTACCGCCGCCCGCCCGCAGCGGGCCTACTCACCCCACGGCCAGAGCGACGTCCATGGTCGGCGCGCCGCGTCGCTGTGACCCTCATGGACGCCGCCGACGTTTTCCCTGTCGGTGGCCTACATCGGCCGGCGAAAATAGGTTAATGTTGAGCGGGCGGCGCGGCTGCGCGGCTGCGCGTCGGCCGGCTGGCCGGCCTGCGACAGCCCACCACGTATTGACGAAGCCGGCCGGGCATGCGCGCCGCCGCCGCCGCCGCCGCAGACAAACAGCCTGCCCAGAGGTTGCCAGCGATAGCGCCACCCGTGACGTCACCCGGGCGCCCAGTGTTGTGACGTCACACGAGGAGCACCGTGTGACGTCATCGGTGAGCGTGGTGTGACGTCACGTGCGCCGGTGAGGTGAAGGGCAGTCGGCGATGTGACGACATGAGCCGGGAATCCCAGACAGCGGATTCCGTGTCTGGATCACGAAGGGCTGACAAAATGTCAGCAAAAACCAGTTTTTGCCGCTCCAGCGGAATTAACCGGTAAAAACTATTTACTGTCACTGCACAAACACTGTTAACCTTGCGACAGACTACGATGGGCTTACATCTTTGGGATCCGGATAATTTCTCGATCCAGAATTACAAACCTGTCACGGTCTCCTGCGCAAGGTTGATGTGTCTTCCTAGCAAATATTTTTGCCAGATCTCTAACATCCAGTCTGCTTCAGACTTGCCAACCCTGAGTTTCGAATATCACGATCCCGATCCAAGTTCCAGATCTTCAGATACGAATGCATCCAGAATGACATTGCTTAGTCGCTTTCATGAATCGTTTCAGACCAAGCAGTCTGTGATTTGGTTGCATTCAACATCCAACCGGATCAATGATTCGTCAGTCCAGACTTATTGGATCGATGGACCCTTACCTCGACCAATTGCTGAACAAATCGCAGGATTCGCTTCCCATTGCCAGCTTATTCAGCATATTGTAATGTGAATGGGTTTTAGTTCATTCAGCTTCTGGTTCAAATGAGGTGGATAAAATAAAATCAACTTGGAACTTCGCTGAAGCTTCGTGTTCTGCGTGGATTAGAACGTGTTGAAGGCCATAATAGGCGGATGTAAAATACATGGAAAATATCATCCAGACCCACTGTCAGTATTGATGATTTCGATCAATTCCACCGCTAAAGCACAAGTGTTTTGGATATGGACCAGAAAAATTAATGCTATTGTTATTTTGTCCGTCCCTAACGTACTAGAATCAGAGATATACCAAAGACGGATTTTCTTCGACATCAAGTATTGCATCCTGTACGATGCAATACTTAATCTGAGATTAAGGGCGCATCGACTGCGTCGGTCATACAGCGCAATACTTAATTGTGATTCAAAATCGACGAAACTGAAAGACTAACTGTCTTTCTTTAAACTTCACGATATCACCTTTTGAAGCGGCAAAAATGATGGTGGATGGGCGGAAGGAAGTGGAAGGAAGGAAGTGACGGAAGTGGAAGTGACGCTCGTCGGCAACCTGCCACCTCCACCTTAGAACATTACCACCTATATCATTTTAATGTTCCAGATATCCGTTGAAAAGTGCTTATCCATGTCAATCATCGAGCACCCAGCAGACTGATGGCTGTGTTGCTGATGGGGAATCCCGCGCATCAAGGTAACGTCGCGTTGTCGCGTCTGCCGTGGCCGGGTTGCCGCAGCGGCGCTGGCGTGTCCACCGCCGCTGTGTTCCCGCAGCAGCACTGGCCATGTCTACCGCGGCTGTGTCGCCACAGCAGCGCCTGCGGGCCCGCCGCGGCTGTGTTCCCGCAGTACCATTGGCGTGTCTACCGCGGCTGTGTCGCCACAGCAGCGCCTGCGGGCCCGCCGCGGCTGTGTTCCCGCAGCAGCACTGGCGTGTGTACCGCGGCTGTGTCGCCACAGCAGCGCCTGCGGGCCCGCCGCGGCTGTGTTCCCGCAGTACCATTGGCGTGTCTACCGCGGCTGTGTCGCCACAGCAGCGCCTGCGGGCCCGCCGCGGCTGTGTTCCCGCAGTACCATTGGCGTGACTACCGCGGCTGTGTCGCCACAGCAGCGCCTGCGGGCCCGCCGCGGCTGTGTTCCCGCAGTACCATTGGCGTGTCTACCGCGGCTGTGTCGCCACAGCAGCGCCTGCGGGCCCGCCTCGGCTGTGTTCCCGCAGTACCATTGGCGTGTGTACCGCGGCTGTGTCGCCACAGCAGCGCCTGCGGGCCCGCCGCGGCTGTGTTCCCGCAGTAGCACTGGCGTGTGTACCGCGGCTGTGTCGCCACAGCAGCGCCTGCGGGCCCGCCGCGGCTGTGTTCCCGCAGTACCATTGGCGTGACTACCGCGGCTGTGTCGCCACAGCAGCGCCTGCGGGCCCGCCGCGGCTGTGTTCCCGCAGTACCATTGGCGTGTCTACCGCGGCTGTGTCAGCAGCGCTGGGCCCGGGCTGTTGCGCTTGGGTGGCTACCGCGGCTGGTCGCCACAGCGGGTTGGGGCCTGCGGGCCCGCCGCGGCTGTGTTCCCGCAGCAGCACTGGCGTGTGTACCGCGGCTGTGTCGCCACAGCAGCGCCTGCGGGCCCGCCGCGCCGTGGTGAGTCAGCGGACGATCGGCGCGCCCGCCGCTGCCTCCTTTTTGTTGGAACTGTGCGGCGAGCGCGCACGACCGGCGGCCAGCTTCCACGTCACACTGCCGACCGGACAGGCATGCAGGAGCAAGGTCGGCAGGCAGCCTGACCAGACGCACCGGCCGGCAGCCTGATCCGACACACTGGCCGGCGGCCTGACCCGACACACCGACCGGCGGCCTGATCCGACACACTGGCCGGCAGCCTGATCCGACACACCGGCCGCGGCCGGCAGCCTGACCGAACACCGCCGGGGCCTGACCCGACACTCCGGCCGGCGGCCTGACCAGACACTCCGGCCGGCGGCCTGACCCGACACTCCGGCCGGCAGCCTGATCCGACACACCGGCCGGCAGCCTGATCCGACACACCGGCCGGCAGCCTGATCCGACACACCGGCCGGCAGCCTGATCCGACACACTAGCCGGCAGCTAGACCCGACACACCGGCCGGCAGCCTGATCCGACACTCCGGCCGGCAGCCTGACCCGACACTCCGGCCGGCGGCCTGACCCGACACTCCGGCCGGCAGCCTGATCCGACACACCGGCCGGCAGCCTGATCCGACACACCGGCCGGCGGCCTGACCCGACACTCCGGCCGGCAGCCTGATCCGACACACCGGCCGGCAGCCTGATCCGACACACCGGCCGGCAGCCTGACCCGACACTCCGGCCGGCAGCCTGATCCGACACTCCGGCCGGCAGCCTGATCCGACACACTAGCCGGCAGCTAGACCCGACACACCGGCCGGCAGCCTCACCAGACACACCGACCGGCGGCCTGACCCGACACGGTCGGCAGCTGGCTGTCGGCCGGTCGGCAGGTCGGCAGGTCGGCGCCCATGACGCCACGTGCAGCGACACGTCACCCGCCATCCACTGGCGAGGCGGCCGAGCCGCTTCCCGGAAAGACGACAACACTTGTCGCCGGCCGGATCGATTCTGAGCAGTTCATGGATTTGTGTACACGTTACGTGCGCTGACGGTTGGCTCGTAGTGTGTAAATTGCACCCACTGTATGTGGCTCCGTCGATACTTCAGTCACACCAAGTTCTGGAAATTGGGGAGTCTTCTCCGAAGTGGGCACCCCATGTGTGTTCTTAGCATTTCGAGGCCCATTTCATCCAGTTCATCCGCTCGGATGAGCTCTACAGTTTCGTCGGTCAAGACAACTTCAGTGAAAAATGAGCCAGTATATCTAAAGCCAGCGCTCAGTTACGCTTTCGACGTTATATAGCCAACACTTCAACTCGTTGCATGATCCGCCAAAGGCTAAACAAATAAACTTATTACACATATAACGTAAGCACCAAAGCATCCGCAGAAATACGAAGTTCTGCAAACGATGGGAATGAAGAGCCAGCTCGGGGTGGAGCATGCACAAGCTGGGGAACACCTTTCCCTATCCCCCACCCCCCGTATGAAAGTCGGTAACGCCTAATATGGTACTCGATCGGTTGACCTTGGCGGGACGTGCTCAATACATGAGCCAATATTTGACGGGCCCCCGCTGCGCTTCGTCCGCGGCTGCTTCGACGGACGGACACCATGTATATAACCTTTATAACCTGCTCCATTCCACTTTTGAACAGATCTTTCCGCAAAAAAATGCGGAACCCACTAAAAGGCAACATTAACTACTTATAAAATATCAAAATCTATAGCGCACTTTTATCAACAGCTAATCCACAGTTAATTTCACAAATTACCTTTGCATGCAATGCCTTCACCGATATATCAACATCCACCACAGCAGACCATGACAAAATGATAGAACATGCGTGATTAAAACTTACAACTGATATGTACTGATCACACTAGGACTTAGGCATGGTTGCAGAATATGCAAATATATACGGAATACCAGTTGTGGCTAGGAAGCTCCCCCAGTTCGAATGTGGGGTGCGAACAACCTGAGAGACTGAAAATCCCTGTCCCATCCTCCTGCACGGATTAGAGTAGTGAGAAAACCTGACGAGCAAATTGAAGAAATATGTGTGTGTGTGTATATATATATATATATATATATATATATATATATATATATATATATATATATATATATATATATATATATATATATATATATAAATATATTTGTATTTACACATCTGACATTAATATAGGACTGATTGGCTTTGTAACGCCTTTAAGTTCAGCTTGGCTGAAATTGTGGACCGAGCATGCGAACAGGCGCCAGCCAGGGTTCGCCTAATGTTGATGACGTCCATCACCACATATTGGTTAGCGCTGGCGCCCCCGCCCCACCTCGAAACCGGGCCGGACCCGGGGGCAGAGCCGGTGACGCAGCCCCGAAGTCCCGGGGCCATCCGGGCGGCCCGGCGCGGATAGTGCGTCACGTGTTCTCGGGACGGCACGGCGCATGACCCAGTGGACGCCAGCCGCGTGACGTCACCGGCCGACCGGCCGCCGCCAGGCGGCTCAACGCGCAGCCGAGACTACCATCTGCGAGACGATCTGCGAGCCTTGGCGCCTCGCTATATTATATATATAGCTATATATATATATGTATATATATATATATATATATATATATATATATATATATATATATATATATATATATATATGGGAAAAGGAGACATTGCAACCAGGAGCCGCTGGAAGAAAATTAGTCATCTGAACCAGTTTTTTCAGAACTGAACCAGAGGCATGTGGAGCATGCTGGAGATGCCAGGCCTCCCACGGAGGGTGATATACGAAATGCCGCCAGCGGTGCCGCAACGAAGCCATTAGTACTTCAAGACTTTCTCGCTGACAGGAAAGAGGTCGACGGTACAATCGGCTCCAGGTGCAGACTGTGCAATGATGTTGCTCGGGAAAGGTAACCGTGACATCGAACTTCAACCAGCACCCGCGCCGTGCTATGACCAGCTTCCGGTAATGAAAGTGGCACCTTGGTGCTCCAGATGCTTGGTCAAGACATGGATCCTTTGTTTGCAATCGGTACCAAACTCTCAGTCATACCATTTCTTTATATATGATGGAGAACGACGTGCGTCATACCCCCCCAAACAAAAAAAAACAAACAAATCCGTTCTTCCCCACACATCAGCACTTCCTGAAAAATGTATGTTGTTGTCATGTCTGTCAGTGATGCTGAGCTTGTGGTCAGTGCATCCAGAACTAATACTTTCTTTTACGACGCATACGACTGCTGAGTCGCATAGTAGAATAACTAATACGTGCATGAATTATACATATATGCTTTGCAGTGCGTTTCACTATGACGGAGCTTGATCCATGTAGTTTTCTTCTATAGTTATCCGACTTGCAAGTATCTGTATCCGACTTCCAAGTGACTTAATGTTATATTTGGCCACTAACCAGGGTGGCCCTTAATTCCGGCTTATCTCCAATGCGCTTTAAAATGCAGTTATCGATGCATGCTCTCCTCAATTCAAAGTGTATAGCTTATAGAAACCAAAAAAGTCTTGCTATCAATGTAGATATCGTATTTGTAAGCTGCATCTCAATGTATGATTTGGATACACGAAACATGAATTGCCGCTTCACTCTAAATCTGCATCGGAACTATACCGCACGTAAGTAAACGGCGTTATCGAAAAAGTACGGTCGGCGAACATACAAACATTGCCGACCTTGACCTGTCATGAGCAAATTAAATCGTAGGTCAAATCCGGAGTTTCTTCAATTGAAATATTGAAAGCTAAGCATGCCATATTGATCGACAATCCAATCAAATGCAAAGCTCCTGTCCAGTCATAAATGTCTGAAGCACTGACCATTTGTGCATGGTATGTACCTCTCATGAGTCGGCTCAGGACAAGAGGTCAGGGAACGTACTACATTGCTTCCTCGTAATAGCTCTGAAATCATTCAAGTTACACAGGTACCTGAAACTAGCTTCATTAGACAGCCTTTACAAACTGGACATATTAGGTAGCTGGGGCGTTCCACGACAGATCGACAAATAAAATTTCGGTTTTGCACCCCCACATCTCAGATTTTGATGAAAATGAGTCTATAGGGTTATCAGCAGCCCTAAACACGCCTGTGACATTTTCAGGCCTCTCCGACTTCCGGTTTTCGAGCTACAGCCTGCGACATTTTTACATTCGATGCATACATGGCTTTGTTTGGCAGGATTTTTCCCTGCTACATTGAATGATAAGTAGGTGAGTTTGTACATCAAAATGATTGCAATCCCATGCAGAATGAACGTTTATCACTATCGAAACCATAGCAATGAAATATATGTCAAATATAACACTTAAAAAAATGCCAAGTTCTCTTGAGCAATTTTCCCCTTCGATATTGTGATTTTGATATTTTTTAATGAAAGAGCGTTGATTATTACCTATATTTCATCAATAAAAAAATGGTTATCGGCTTATAAATATTTTAAACATAATTTCAAACACCAACCGCCCGGCCTCATTTTACCCAATACGGCGTCGTTCAACAACGGCCGCGGCCAGCTGCTGCCAACGGGGGATAGGGGTGCTGGCGGCTGTCGTCCGCGGCCCCGTGGGATTGAGAGGACACTGCAGATTATTTATAAACACCAGGCAGGACATTTTAGCACTTCATTTATTATTCACACAAATAACAAGCCGGAAAGTACATGTACATTTGCGAATGCTAACGAGATGGTACAGTGAGCCTTATCAGAGGTACAAAATGCATAACTTAACATTAGCTCACTTCACATTGTAATTCGCACATAAACAAACGGAAATCAGCTGCCGATGTAGGTCACGCTAACCATTCAACCTAAATCCTGTAGCAAATCAGGCCACCATCACTTCTCTTCCTTCACTTATGGCAAGTTCTCGCACAACGACAATGTTTGCCTTCACTGGAGTTACCCTGTGTATTTTTAGAGTCCCTTTGACAGTTTTTGCCATTGACAGTCTATCGCCAAGCTCATGCCGTGTACGACTAACCTCTTCTTTCGCTACAAAGCAGCACTCGGTATGCAAATTACCCTTGTCCTGTAGCACTTTACATAGCTTTTCCGCAGTAAGAATGTGGTCCGAGTGTGTCCGCGAAAGACTGGCGCTAGCTGCAACCCTTTTCAGTGTACCCCAACACCGTCGCACGAATTTTTCCCATGCGACGTTGCAAAAAATTCCAATCGCACTGGACTCCGAAATCCTCATCATGAAAACTCACATTCACGAAATTAAACTTATTCTTGTACTGGGCAGCTGACCCATCCGAAAAATAATGAATCTTTTTCAAGTTCGGGACTATGCCTTTCACTTTCGGTACAATGTGCTGCAAGAATGTGTGCACAGCGACGGTGTCATGCTTCAGTTCGTTTGATAACACGCAAAACTGTGGCATTCAATCTTTCCAGCCTCTCGCCAATAAACAACAAACGGATGAACGGTACACTGTGGTGCGTTCCAGTGATATGACTGAATTTCGTCTTGAACTACAAAAGTGTGGTTTTCTGAAAAATCTAATATGATCAGTGCTTCATGCTCAGGTAGCTGCTTTTTTTAGATCGTCGAAATATTTGCTTTGATGCTGACTCGTGAAATGATGCCGAGTAAGTGTCACAATGGCGTCAGACAGTTTGTCAAGAAACTCGTCCATGGGAAGAACAATTTCGGTCAAAGTGCAACGATCCGTGCTTAGCCACTGACTAAATCTGACTTCGTCCACCAAGTCTGAGATTTCCCCTGCCTGCGCATTTAAAGTGTCGGTCAAATATGACCTGACACCGTCCTGACCTGGACAGTTTTCACACTTTTGCAGCATACAGGCTTCCTCCCGACATCACAAACCGCGTGCTTCAACAGGTCCTTGTAGGTAATGTCTTTTAAGCCCAGAGACGCTAACATTAGCTTAACGTTCTGGTGATAGCAACATACACAAACCGTATGAGTGCCGTTGCTTCCCAACAGGACACAGTGTTTGGGGCGGAGGCTGGCGAACTTAGAAAACCCAATGCGCGGGTTGCTACCGTTCTCTTTATAAAGTTGGTAAATTTCCTGCAAATTATCTAAAATCAAACGTTTCTGCTTCTTTACTTTAACCCCATTCTCATCTCTTACCGTCACATAGTCTTTTTTCCAGGACATATTCTTGACATCCCACGCTCGGCTCCCCTTCCCCTCCCTCCCCGGCAGGCGTATCGCGAGGCAGCGGCAGCGCGCGCGCCGGTCCGGTGAGCGCAGCGCCCGCATTCACCGCATTTGATTCGTCTTTCCAAGTCGATAACCACTTTTTATTTATGTTTCTAGGGTAAAAACTACGCTCTTTCATATGAAAGTGAGAAAAATACGATATGGGAGGGAAAAATGTTTTTATTTCTTTTCAATTTTTATTTGGCTAGAGTCGGCAAAAATTACGTAATGAAAGTTTAAATGGTGGCACAGTCATATTCTTCAATGTTTTGTCTTCATTTTGACGTATAAATTTGTTCAGTTACTGAAAAATGACTCAGAGAAAATTAGCACCAAAGATAGTCATGTCAGTGCAAAATGTAAAAATTATATAGTTAATAACTAGAAAACGGTAAACCTAAGAGACTTCAAAATGGCACAGGCGTGTTCAGCGATGCTGATAACCCTATAGAACCATTTTCATCAAAATCTGAGGTGTGAGGGTGCAGGTCACATGTCGATTTGTCGTGGAATGCCCCAGCTGTTCTCTCAAACTCTTGGTTCCACCCCTGACGTAGCGTGTTTTCTCAGTACACACTGGGTCGAGCAGTGGGAAACTGGCGTCTCGATCGAGATACGGTGATACACCGAATGACCGTGAGTAACGACTCCCATCGAAATCTGTGGAGAATAGTCGGATCAGGAGCTCACAGTCTGTGGAAATGTCTGATCTGCTCGATGATTAGTGACAGCAGTAAATATTAATCGATTCGACACAAATATGTGCCATGCACTTTTAGCAAACCTTTTATTTAGGTAGAGTAGACATAGAACGATGCAGACATTAAACGTACCCTGTTGCTTACACAGGGTAATGCTGATGTAACTATGTGGACGAGTGTCGGATTGTATATTGGCTTCTTTTTGGATGAAGTCTGAATTGGAGTTACTCCACTTTTGGGGAAAATAGCCGGAGTTTGAGTCACTTCCTGTTCAGAAAACATAGCTGGGGTTGGAGCCACTCCTTTCGGCTTACACAATTCCAATAAATTGCTGCCAACACCAGACAGAGAAGCCAAAACAGACCACGCTGAAAGGAATCAATATTAGGTATAAAACGGGCACTTCCAGGATGCAATTGATAATGAGAACAACAAAAAAAGAAGAACTAAACGCAGTAAAGTGTTAGCCTTAAAGTGCAAGGGGTATTCTCATCATATGTTGATCTCCGTTGACAACGACGAATGTCGACAAATTTATCTTACATACAATCACGAGGAAGGGGGTGCTACGTTTATAGAAATAAAAGATTCTGCACAAACTTCAGCCAGCCAAACGACATTATGGATATTTCCTCACACACGCCTGAGACTTAAGAAAACACTAGATGTGTGAAATAATTGAAATCAGTGCGCTTGTGGAAAATTCGGCGACTCAATGGAATTCAGGTTATTGAAAGGCCAATCTGGGACTCGGCGAGAAATCAAGACTACATTATACTTTCATGCCATTGTCGTACGACATTCGAAGTTGCAGAAGTTAATGCAGCTGAATGAACTTCATTAGTCTTCCTCACGTACATATAAATGTGGCTAAAGAAACAGCTCTCTTTGGATGTCAGATTAACAGGAAAGGCAGCATGCTGCGCCTCGATCTATACAACTCACAGCAACCACAATGCAATATATGTCAATCTTACTCCTGAACACATCATACACTCAACCTTAATGTATTAGCTCATAACTATACTGATGTAGCGTGATTCGCCAACAAAGGCTTCACCTCCATATTACTGAGGAATAATGAATGCCTGGAAGCTAAAAAGCACACATATAAAAGGTCTATATAAAAGAAAACTTACCCTCCTACTCCCAGAAAAGAAGCGTTCAGAAATTACGTGGGCGACAGGTAAGCTAATCTTCACTGCCTTGTCTATTGTCATTTTGGAGTATAGCTTTTACGAATCCCAAGACCAATATATTTCCATCCTCGTGTGCGCAAGAGTTCACAGCCAACCCCTGTGTTTAAGCCCAGTACCGCCGGTGCTGGTCGGACGGCGCTAACCCAGCCAGTGAGTCCAGTACCGAGGATGTTCGTTGGACGGCGCTAACCCATTGCGGACCGTTAGCGCAGTACCGCCGGTGCTGGTCGGACGGCGCTAACCCATGGCGGGCCGTTAGCCCAGTACCGACGGTGTTGGCTGGACGGCGCTAACCCATGGCGACACGTGAGCCCAGTATCGCTGACAGTAACCCATGACGACACCGCCAGTACCCCCACCCACCTTATCAAGGCCGCATCTGAACAAACCGCTCAAATTCACGAATATATTGAACAATTCAGTAGAAGCATTTTCCAGCATGCATGCACAAAGCACAGGCAGCCAGCGAAGCAGGCCAGTTGTGCGGCTCAGCCTAAACCATTGCCGTGGAGGCTGGCGATTATTACATGCCCTAATGAAGTTGGTTAGGGGCATTCCACGTCAAATCGCACAGAATTGGCTATTTTGAACCCGACCCCCTCCGATTATTATGAAAATTGATACACCTGTAGTGCCAAGTGAACGAACCTCACACGCCAACTTTCAGCCCTGGGTGCCTCTGGGGCCAGATTTAGAGGTCATCCTAGGTCGCCTATTTTTACCGACTTGACAACAATCAAATGCATATATATTAGATGTTAATTAACTTAGCGGAACGACATTGGTGTTAAAGTGCGCAGAAACCCTTGGCCATTCAGAAATATGGCAAAGTTTCACGTGACCTCTCCGTGACCCTTGACCTAACGAGGTCAAAGTATAAAATGCATTTTCCATATGTTTGCCTGCCCTAATTCGGCTACACGTGGCTGAATTGATGGTCCTGATATTATCTAAGAACGTGCAAAAAGAAAGGCGGAGACTCTAAAACTTTTGAGATATCGGCCTTTGAGTAGGTATTGTCATAGGACCAAATCGAAGCATGCCCCGATGCTATTTACCATATCATCGATGATAACTCTGGTTTCCTTGGTCCGATTATCGTCAAATTTGGTGGGCAAATCATCGGTGGCAAGCTGAACTATTTTCCAGATTTTCAAGTTGACCTGACCTCACATGACCTGGCAGTGACCTCTCCATTACAAGCCAACAGGGAAACAAAAATATTTTCCTGAACAAAAAACGCTGAATTTGGCTTGTACAGGCTATATTACCTAGTTTTAGGTTAGGCTACTCCAAACGAGCCAAGTTTTATTTTGAACAAGTGTCCTCTGCAAGGTCACGTGAGGTCACTATGAGGTCATGTCACACTTTCGTCAATAACTTTATGTAGAATCAAGATAGAGAAATAATTTTAATGCCATCGAGATCCTCTGGTTAATCATGATGTATAATATGATCAAGCTAGGTCATCACTTGACCTCGGTTTAGGGTGACCTGGAGGTAAACTGGGGTCAGGCTCAAATGTTCAGCTAGCTAAGTCATGTGATACATCAATCAACGCGGCCTGACGAGGAAAATAGAATTGTAACAAAATTATATTTCTATCTTTATTTTGGCAACAGTTATTCGCCAAAAATATGTTTCCTCGGTTTTTATAGCCTGAATATATTGTTTCAGCTCGCGTGCGTTTCGTACTAACATTTTCTCGGGAGGGCCAGTAAATGTTTCTGATATGCAAATAGCCGCGACCATAAAACAAGTTGAACAGCAGTACCGTATATTCACGAAGAACTACCAACCTTTTTCGCACACGTACCTCACGGCCCGTCTCGCTGCCGGAAAACCATCTCACAACCACCATACTATTACGTGGAGACGGAGTAACACGATGGACATTCCTTGTTCCCGGTATTGTGCGAGCAGCTGCGAATCTGTCATTCAACGCTTTGGTTTCTTTGACCCACTCGGTTTTGGGAAAATACTCCACGCACGTGCCGGTGGCATGGTTTTTACAAACTGATAAAACTGGTCCGGGATCTCAGAGTTTCTTGCAGACTTCCCTTTTAGCTAACCTTTTCAACGTCCCACCAATGCCATCACACAGTCCCTTTCCGTGAGCGGTTGCGAAGAAATGCACTCGGCGTCTATTCCAAAGTCGACGGAATGCTCTGCCAAATTTAGGAAATTCTTACAATTTTTGTATTGCGAGGCAGCCCCATCTGAAAAATAAAATATCTTCTTGGGGCGCTGGCCTAATTCTGCTTCCAGGCGCTCAATGAGTTTTCCTTGAAACAGGTGGGCAGCCACAGTATCATGCGTCAGGCAGTCGGAAATGGCAGAGTAAGAAAAATGTTTGAGGTCCCCTGCGTTGTTTCGCCAATATGCCACAAACGGATGGATTGTCACCTGCAGTTTGTTCCAGTGATGGGACTGTACCTCATCCTGTGTAACCATAGCGTAGTTTTCGGAAAATCTCCAATAACAATTACCTCTGCAGGAGCTAGTGTTTCCTTTAGGCCTTTCAGATAATTGCCTTGGGCACGGGCGACAAAATCATGCTTTACAAGTATTTCCAGCTCTCGCAAAATGATCGCACAAAATCTTCAGAAGTTTGCGTAACCACCTCTAAGGTGAACCTATCAGTATTAGTCCACTTTCGGTACTCAATGTTATCGATTTCTCGGTTATCATGAATCATATCATGGCCATGAATATTCACGTAAGTTGCAATATTGCATGTATTTAGGCAATACAAATTTCCCAAGGTCATGTTGGTTCATGTGAGGTCATGTCAACCTGAAAATCTGGAAAATAGTTCAGTTTGCCACCGATGACTTGCGCAACAAATTTGACGATAATCGGACGAAAGTAACCAGAGTTATCATCGATAATATGGTAAATAGCCTCGGGGCATGCATGCATTTGGTCCTATGACAATACTGAAAGGCCGATATCTCAAAAAGTTTTCAAGTCTCCGCCTTTCTTTTGCAGGTTCTTAGATAATATCACGACCATTAATATAGCACCGTTTCGTCGAATTAGGGGCAGGCAAACGTATATAAAAATATATTTGTATACTTTGACCTGGTTAGGTCAAGGTCAGGGGAGGTCACGTGCAACTTTTTCCATATTTCTGAATGGCCCAGGGCTTCTGCGCACTTTGACACCAATTTCATTCCGCTAAGTTAAATAACACATGAGATATTTGCAATTTATTGATGTCAAGTCGGTAAAAATCGTGACCTAGGATGACCTCTAGATCTGACCCCAGAGGTCACTCTGGGCTAAAGTTGGCGTGATGTGTTCTTTTAATTGGTACTACAGGTGTCCAATTTTCATCAAAATCGGAGGGGTCGGGGAATTTCTTGTGCGATTTGACGTGGAATGCCCTTAAGCCACCACACTGTATTGTTAGGAATTGAACTTGGTGAGATTTCTTCGCCTTGGGAAGCGTGGCATGCCCACTAGCAAGACCAGATAGATAAATCACGAAATACCACCTCCCACACATCCTGCTCTGGCAGCACTTCAGATTGGGTTGAACGCTCGCAATCTCTTCAATCTCGGATGGCGAAATCTGGAACAGGATGCGTAAATTTTCCGGATGCGGCGCGACGGATGCACGTCATGTTCGTTACCAATGACAGTCCTACGAAATGTTAGCCTCTACATCGCGCAATTCTGCTGAAATGTCACATAATCGTGCAGATAGTGAGCTGAGAAGGAAGGTGACGGAAACCCTCCCTCAGTATACAATTTCGGCGATAGTAATGCAAGCTTGTAAATGGCCTACGAATACGATAGCTACAATCCAGATCGCTTACATCAACTCACGACCAGACACCCGAAACGTCTGGGTAACTCAACGCTCGCCAGGCTTGCAATGTATAAATATATATATATATATATATATATATATATATATATATATATATATATATATATATATATATATATATATATACCGCCGATAAAATCAATATCGAGATCCCGGGAGCCTCCGGTGGGGAGGTGCGCGAATCGTGCGAACGCCATTCGCCGGCACAGAGCCCGTGTTTTGGCACACCTTTGTGGTGGAGGACGCCGCAAAAACTGGTCTGAGATGCTCGTTTCCGACCATTTACCTTAGATAACCCAACAGTAATTTGAGTGCTGAATCGCAGTAGACAAGGTCATCCAGGAGACAACGTGCTCATTTAGCCATTAAGGGATGATAAAACAAATTTAAACTGGAAAATAAAGGCCCAATAGTCATATTACATACTGTAGATGACGATGCTCCAATTGGGGAACAGCAACAACATACGTAACAGCAATGAAAATGTCCACATTTGTTTTTGAAAATATCATATCATCCACAGTTTTATGCAGCTCAAGGGACGTTCCAAGGGACCCAGACAACCTAAAAGGACATGGAAAACTCGGGTGGTGTTTTCTTATACCTTTTTCCAACAGCTAGAATAGTTAATCAATGGTAATGTAAATAAATCATGTCTATAAATAAAACAAAAATGTAGCATGGTTCCAGCATTGCGGGACATCCAGTGTCATAATTCACAACTACACAACACAACAACCTACACCCCCACCGTTATCACAATTTCCAACTGCACGTGGCCCGGCCCGCCTGTCCGCCCGACTCTGAACGCTGCGGCGGACGCCACGCCATGCGCCCGACCCCAGCGGGAGCTGGGGCCGTGGCGCTGTCAGCGCGCGGCCGTGCCGCCAGGCGGCGCAGTCCGCTAGCAGTCGTCCGTCGCGCGCGCTGCCCTCCCGAGCCCCACCGCAGTACCTGCCGCACGGCGCCGTCACGGGATTGAAATGGCCAAACTATGCCTGCCAGCTACCGCGCGCCGGCCGGCCGCGGCGCACCGCCGGCCGGCGCGCGCCCGGCACGCATTTGGCCGTGTCGCCAGATGCCGGAACAGGTTTGGAGAGTGGGACGGCGGAACATCCGAGTCTCCACGCCGCCGCCCTGCCCCGCCCTGCCCAGCCCGAGCTGGCCGTGGGAAGTACCGAGCGGCCGACTTGGCGCGGTCGATAACGGCTCGCAAATGTTCCGAACTGTTTCGGTCGCGGACGGACGGGCGGCGTTATCAACAGGCGGAGGGTTGTCATTTCACCTGTTGTGACAACCTTCGTAAACACCAAACCGTGCAGACCACGTGCCGCCCGCGTGAAACGCGCCAAAAGAAAGGTCGCGTCAGTCCAAGTTCCCTTTCACTGGCGCGAAGGAACTTCCTTGCAAATCAGCATACAATGCAATGGACCCAACTAACGTATTAATTTGTCGGAAATCCACAACGCATCGACATTCGCAAAAGCGGCCGTACTACGCAACATGCACCAAACGAGTCGAAAGAGCCTTCACACCCTACGCAATATCCACTGGAGCCGGCACAGGGCACGGCGTAGGACCGACATAGAGCAGGGCTTAGAACCGACAGAGGGTCGTGGTGGGGTCTAGGATCGACACCGTGTGGTCAGTGTGGTCTAGGACCGGGCCCAGAGTCATCAGGAAGCCAGGATCAGGGTCGTCAGTGATGCCTGGTTTCGGGTGTGGGTCGCCAGTGGGGTCTTCAACAGAGCTGGTCTTCAGCGAGTCCTGACCGGGCCTTCAGCGAAGCCCAGCTGGGGTCTTCAACGGAGTTGAGGCCTTCCGCGAGACCAGGCGGGGACCTTCAGCCAGAGCCAGCTGGAACCTTCGGCGAAACTCAGCCGAGGTCGACTGCGTGACCAGCGGCGGGGACCTTCTGGGGACCTTCTGAGACCCAGCTGGAACCTTCAACGGGACCAGGCTGGGGTCGCCAGAGACCCGACCGGGGTCGACGGCGTGACCCGTGGCGGGGACGCCTTCAGAGACCCAGCTGCAGCCTTCAGTGATGCTGCCCGGCCGTGGTCGCCAGAGCGGGCGGGGTCGCGGCGCGACCAGCGGCGACAGGCGACGTGGCCGACCCGCAGTCCGGGTCGGCGCACACCTGCGTGGCTGTCGGCACACGTCGGCGGCCGCCAGATATTTGCATACTGCGCAGGGCACAGCCGCAGAGGTCGCCGCCCACCACGGCACCTGAGGGCCAGGTACGGCCACAGAGGCCAGCACTGCGTCTGAGGTCAGAATAGCACTATCCCATAGAATGCGTTTAACACTGGAAAGCTTGGTGACCAATGATAATATAGGCCACCAAATTGTACTTGCGAGAAAACTGTCGGCAAGCGTGTGTGTGTATGCATGCAGGGGTGTCGTTTTACATACTTTTGATGGAGAGAATACTCCCTCAATGCTGGCTTTATCCTCCCTAATAATCTTCAAAAATCAACACCAGTGCGTCCATGTCTATGAGTATGGTGACTAGACGTGCAATCAAAGCTGTAAGCGAGAGCTGCGATCGCGTGAAGTTCATGGTGACCGGACACTGTTAGACTGGCGACCGCCCATGGCCAAAATATATCTCAATAGCTTCTCTTTGCTGCTTTGAATTGGGCTCTTGAGCATGAGGAAACATAGCTTTCCATTCATAGCATACTCCTTATCAACTTCACACTGTCATCTAGCTTCATCCAGCCTTTTCAGGACCAAAATGCACGTGATTCGGATTCTGCTGCTGAAATTAATAATTGCTATATTTGGATTTCTTTTAAGAAGCAGTGCGGACTTAAGTAGCCATGTTTATGATACCCGCTTTTATGATAGCTTTCGTTTTGCGATCAACATAACTACAAATTGTTATTTTTGTATTTTGTTATTCTTGCCAACGTTACACATGTCAATGCTGAAGTCCCATCCGAAATGCCCTGCCGGAGCGGCAACCACCCAACGCGGCAGAACCTGACCAGGCCGAGCCAAACAGCACGTCCACCAAGGTCGCAAAATCACGGCCGCCCAGAGTTCAGCAGGGCCGCGGACCCAACATTGCACCCAGCACCGCCGAGGCGTGGTGGCACCGCAAAACACCACTGGCCGGCACCGAGGTGTCCGGGCACGCCCGCCGGACCGCCACACCCGCTGCCAGTCCGTCGCCAGAACCAATCAGTGCACAGTCAGCGGCAATCAGTGCATAGTCAGCGGAAATCAGCGCCGGCGGACTGCCACACTCGCTACCAGTCCGCCGCCAGAACCAATCAGTGCACAGTCAGCGGCAATCAGTGCACAGTCAGCGGCGCCGGACTGCCACACCCGCTACAGTCCACCGCCAGAACCAATCAGTGCACAGACAGCACCAATCAGTGCATAGTCCGCGGAAATCAGCGCCGGCGGACTGCCACACTCGCTACCAGTCCGCCGCCAGAACCAATCAGTGCACAGTCAGCGGCAATCAGTGCACAGTCAGCGGAAATCAGCGCCGGCGGACTGCCACACTCGCTACCAGTCCGCCGCCAGAACCAATCAGTGCACAGTCAGCGGCGCCGGACTGCCACACCCGCTACAGTCCACTGCCAGAACCAATAAGTGCACAGTCAGCGGAATTTAAGTGCATATTCAGCTGCAATCAGCGCTGCCGCCGCCGCCGCCGCGGTCGGCCGAGTTCGTTGGCTATTCGCGCGGAGACTGTCGCCTTTTTGAGCAGGCAGAACGCGTTCAAATTTCCTCGCGCCTCCAACTAAGTTTAAGCTCGGAGCGTGAGCCAATCATAGGATGCGCCGCCACTCTGGAAGGAGATGGGCTCCGTCGCCAACGGCACGAAATTCCAATGCGGGGTGGCGACTGAAGCCCTCCGGTCGCGGAAACTGTGGCGTAGGTGGCGAATACATTAGTGGTGGCAGTTCGTGTTAACTAGCAAGGATGACATAAGTGGCGGCAACTGTGGTGGTGGTAACGTTGCCTTGGTGGTGGTACGTCACCACCAGCGATGCAATCTGTGGTCAGGGGAATATTTGTATTCATTAATCTCGATATTTTCTTCTATATTCATCCCTGTAAAATTGTATCCAAGCCATCCACACATTAACCATATATCCAAATATCGTCCAAAATGTTCAAGAAATGTTTAAGAAATGTATATATATATATTTTTTTTTTTTATATATATAAAACATTTCTTGAATAGTCTCAATGGTGAATGTGAAAGTAGGCCCACATTTCGTAGGCATGATTGGGCACATCATACGCGTCCTCTTTCGAAATGAAGGAGATAAAAAGTGTGCTTTAAATGTGCACAATGGCAATCCATTAAACGTATATGGTGGAGTTAGTTAATAAGCCTCTTGTCCATTATGGCAGCGATAACAATAAATGAGTTGAAACATTTTTATACGCCATGGAGGGTCCATTGACATCCCCAGTAAGATTTTTCATCTGATCTTTGACTACCAGTCATATCTCATAATAGTAGTTATAGCTACCCGTGCGCTACGCATGCGTTTATTATTTTGAAAATACACTGGACTCGGACTCTCAATTAATTTTGGGACACACACTCGGTTTGGCGAGAGACATCCATCTCCAGCTCTATTCAAACGTTCCACCTGCAACTGTGCTAATGAAAACACCCGGGTCATTATATGCTACGAACGGAATCGCTTACCTATAGCGGTGGTACGATCTGAGTCGTGGCGGCTATGGCGATGGTACTATATGAATCGTGGCGGTTGTGGCGATGGTACCCTTCGAGTCGTGTCGGTTGAGGCGGTGGTACGATCCGGGTCGTGGTACGATTTGAATCGTGGCGACTGTGGCGATGGTACGATTCAGTCGTGGCGACTGTGGCGGTGGTGCAATCTGAGTTATGGATGTGGTAGTACCACCTCCATCACCCGTACCGCTGGTATGGGTGATCCGATTAGTTTGAGTCTAGAGCAGCTAGAGCCGATCACAGGGTACAACTGCGGTTCCCTCAGCCAGTCTTGCGTAATAAATTTGCGGACATAGGCTCAGGATGAAGAGCTCACTCTTGCCGTACTGAAGAATACTCAAGTAAATTTATGAGACAAACGCGTTACAAACTCGCAATGAGTGGCATCAGGCTTGGTATTTTGCTCTGTGGACAAGCAATAAAACAATTTAACTGATCGGACGAGCCCCATCGCAATGGTTCATAAAACGATGGTAATTGCTGGCTGACGTGCATTATCACGCTTCCAACGTACATAATTCCTAGCTTGATCAATATCTGTCGGATTATAGGCCATGCACTTGCTACTCTGGCACTCATGGCGTACAAAAGTCTACCAAATTCCAGAACACCACAGTTCCAGGTAGGAAGCTTTCTCGCTCACCAGGATGCACAAAGGTAGCCAGCCGTGTCCGTCGGCACTGGTGGACGCGACCGGATTGGCAGTATGTGAGATGGTAGCAAAGATAAACTAAACTGTGACGCCGCTATACTGGGAGCCGGGTGTGGCTCAGCAGGCGCGAGGTGGATCTCAGCAGGAGCGGGGCGGATCTCAGCAGGAGCGGGGTGGAGCTCAGCAGGAGCGGGATGAAGTTCATGAACAGCGAGAAGCCAACCACTAACGAGCAGAAAAGGAGGCGAGTCGAGCAGTGTTCGGCTCCTCTGTGCTGCAGTGCTTGGCTGTAAAGAGACGGCGCGGCAGTCGCTTTACAGCATTTCCGTCGCCACTACAGCGGTGCGCGCTGTCGGGAGAGCCTAACCGGTTGAACATCCGCGGCTGGTATGCACAGTGCACAGTGCACTGCACACACTCAGCGCCGACACCGCTACAGCAGCGCCGCACACCGGCCCGCGCTACGCTGTGGCCAGCACGCACGACGAAACGGCTTTGGCTCGCTACGCGGCTCAACGCAATTTCCGCGCTCGAATGATCGTTGGGAGGCGTCGCCGTTGCAGATTCCGTCGTCGGCCGGGCAGGTTTCGCTGTGGCGGCGCCCGCACCAGCCGAGCGGCTGCGCCCGCCTTCGCGGAAAGTCGGCCTCAAGCCGGCGAAAGGGGACGCGTCGCGTCCGGTCGGCCAGCCGGCCGTCACCGGACCAGTCGGGCACACACACACGAACGGCGGCCGCCACACGCGGCCGTTTTGTGCCCGGCCGCCCCGCTGTGGCGGCGAAATACCGCGGGAGCTGACGCGACACGAGACCGCCGCGATAAAAACCCAGCGCACCATCGCGGAAGATTGTGTAGCGTTCGCGGCTGGTGTCGGCTCGAGTGTCGCTGCGCGCTCAGTCGTCTCCGCGACCGGCTGTCGGCTGAAAGATGGACGGGAGCGGACACGGCGACGGCGCCAGCCCCAATCCACCCCAGGCCGCCTCAAGGGAGAGCACTTAAATTAATGCCGTCCGTCTGCCCGGCCACCAAACACAAGCTGACCAAAATGGAATGGCTCCGCCCGAAACGCCATGAGATACAAATCCCGGGGAGGCCGGCTGATAGAACCAGCCGGGGCCAACGAGGCAGTAAATGGGCAGCTGGCCTGGGCGTGACCAAACGGAACAGCAGACATGGCGTCGCGTCAGACGGCAAACCAGCGCCGACACAGGGTGGCACAGTAACGACAGAGCCGACTGGCCGGCACCAGCGCCACCAGTCGCAACAGCGCGTCACGGCGCGCTGCTCCAAATAACGCCGGCGCGTCGGCACGTGACGCCGCCGGTGGGTACCGCGCCGCGGCGGCGACCGGTCCACGCGCCGCTCGGTCCGCCCGTGCGGTGCGTGCCGCCCGGCCGGCCGGCCGCCTCCCCGGCCGCTGCCCACGCCGCGCCGCGCGCCGGCCCCACGTGCCCGAGCGCGCCGTCGCTATTGATTCCGGCCAACCTCCGGCCGAGCCTTGAAACTTGGGCAAGGCCAGTCAACTCGCGCCGTGGAGACTCGGCAGCGTACCGCCCAGTCAATACTACGCACCGCCGGCTGCGACGGCGCCGACGCGGCCCAGGCGACGTGCACCGTCGACGGCGCGGACCCGGAAGTTCAATCAGCGGCGGGCGCGTCCGGACCGCACGCGCCGATCTCCGGCCGACAGGAAGGGCGCGACCGGCCGGCGCCTGTAGGGCAGTCGGGCCGGCCGGCCGCGGCCTCTTTGTTCGTCGGCCAAGGCAAGCATCGATCACGCCGACGCGCCCGCTACACGCGGCGCTCGCTCGGAGCCGACGCACACGCGGCGGCGCGCGCCGACGGCGGCGGCGGCCGCAGCGGCGGCGGTGGCGGCGCCAGCGGCGCGCACCATGAATGGAGCCGCGCGGCGCGCCACCTGACGCGGCGCGGTGGCCTGCGGCCGCCGGCACCGCTGCTGTGGGCGGCCCGTCGGCGCCGCCGCCGGCGTGCGTCTCGTGCGCGCCGCGGTCAGCGTGCGTGCGGCCGCCGGTCACGCAGCACGCATTGATCGGGCCGGCACAGTCGACCGGCCGTGTGACGGCCGGCCGACCGACCGACCGACCGGGGCGGCGGTGGCCGCCATGCCGCCAACCTTCGCCGCATTACGGCGCTATTCAGACGAGCAGTGGCGCGGGGCTGGCGTCAGGGCGCCGCCGCCGTCCGTCCGATACGGGCGCTCCGCGACGCACTCGACTCCTACGCTCCTGCAGGCGCTCTCCGAGTCGGCTCTACAGTGCTTCCCACCAACCTGAGGCGGCGGTGACGAGACGACCGACTGCAGCGGACACGGCGCCCCAAACTCATCACACTCGCCGTCGGGGAGCCACTGCCGACAAGTTCGCCAGGGCTCGGACACATCTCATAACTTTTCACTTAAATCGCCGTGCCGCCGCGGCCGAGCACCATCAATTCAACCGCCGCAACATACGAGCGTCCTATGCCGGCCGGCAGAGCTGCATTCAGCCCATTGCCTGCCCAATTACATCACTCCACTCCATGGAATGTTGCCCATCGTGTAATCAGCAGTAATTGGATATAGATATGAGCCCAGTACAATATAATATGTGCATTACAGCTTACAAGCTTACTTGGCTTCCTAATGGGATTGGATGGCAGGGTCCAAGACCAGGATAGTGCGGGCAACCTGAACCTACAGGTCATTCGGGGCTGAGCCCAAGGGCTGGCGCGATGGCGACCCAAGGTGTATCAGGGGCGTATGCCAATAAGTAAAATCCCGAGTATCTTTTGGGAAAATTGACGGGTTCGGCTATGAAATACACGTGCTGTAGGGAGAAAAGAACAGTCTGTGGCAAGTTTAGTGAAACAAAACATCCCAGTTATGAAACTGACTCTGTTAAAATGATTTTCCTGAGACCACGCACACCACTGTACGGTATGTGCCGCCTACACAACCTGCACAATTCGTCCACTCTCGACCACACATGACGTCACAAATACGATTAACAGCCGCTCAGGTAATGTCCCCTTCCCTGGATATAAGAACGTTTGGGTGCACTATCGAGCCGCACACCACGACTTCGGAGTGCTTCGTCCCAAGCTGCACCACCCGGCCGCGTGGATCAGAACGCCTGAACCAATACAGTTCTTTGGTGGCGTCAGTGGTGTCCGTGTCAAATGACTGGGCGGTTTGAACTGGTGACGCAGGCCAGCTGACTGCGGGGCCGTGACTGTCGCTCAGTGTACCCCGTGCCCAATTGACAGGTGCAATGGACACTTCCTGTTTCAATTTATCGCAGTGCAAATGCCGGTTAACGTAATGTTTAGTCGTTACTTGTTAATGTTTTCGTGCCAAATGAATACAAGCAATGGATGAATGCATTGAATGAATGAACTTCAATAAAGGGTGACGGCCGTAGGTAATGGAAGTTTGAAATCCATCAACCATACAATTCTCCCCTAAAGACATTCGATGTGCAATAGATATGGCTATACAATCGTGCAAATGCAGAGGAATAGAACATCTAGAGTACATAAAATAACACTCCCAAATATTTCCTATTGCTTTTGTTACATTGTGTACTTGGCAGAGCCGCAGCCAAGGGTGGGGGGGGGGGGGCGGAGAACACTCCTTAACCAGCGCAAGTCCGGGGGCAGATATCTGCTCCCTCCGGTTTTTCATTTGCCGCCAAACTAATCGGGTTGACAAGGCCAAACCTCGCGTAGCTGTTCATTGGTCTTTTCCGCATATTCTCATACATTTTAATCCTGGGTCATCTCAGGTCAGGTCACCAGGACAGGTGAAGTGACCCAACTACACTCGGGAGTTCTAGGTGGCATAACTTCCACAATAATTGGGCGATTGATTTCAAACTTATAGCATGTTATGATCTCATCAGGAACCATAACATGTATATCGGGTTTTCTTTCGTAGCATTGACCTTAATTCAGGTCGCTGACATGGCTTCCCCATTATAGGGCAATGGTAAAATATACAAATGTTTCCTGGTTACATATTTGCGCTCGGAATGATCTCACAACGGCTTTGGCATGTAGATGGAGGCTATGCTCAGTGTTACCGCTGACATGTTTGCTCAGTAACCTCACCAAGGTCTCTGAGGTCACCTGAGATCACTGCACATTTCTGCGCATTATATCGCACTACATTGAGCTAGAAGGCTGAAATTACCGTCCTTGTGCTTGCATCGCCAAGACGTGTCGATTGATAAATTTCATGACCTCACTAGACGACTTCATGACCTTGACCTGAGTTTCGGTTGACCTGACCTTAAATTACACCTATTGTCGGTAGCGCATTTCAAGGACTGTCGAATAGCGGTCGCCGTTTGTTTCTATCTGTTACAGGCCCTGAGATATGTGTCAATATCTGAGTCCCACCTGATCTGGTCGAATTTGACCTATGATGATCCAGTGACCTGACTGTTGACCTGAGCGAAAAAAAAATGACCGAAACACTTTCGATAGAGCCCGTCACCAGCTATCCAACGCCGTTTTCCGTTTGCGCTAGCTAGCATAGTTCTAGGGATATTAGGGGGCAGACATCTGCACCCCTGACATGCGAAGTTGGCGCGGACCTCCGGACGTGCGAGTGTTAAGAATCAAGGATGCACTTGATCAAACAAAACATTTTGATATTTATACCATGCAAAACTTAACATATTCGCTGAAAGCGTTCTTTTTCATTGCATTTTTTTTCGCCGGCTCTTCTAAGGAAATCCTGGCTGCGCCACTGGTACTTGGCACATTGTAATAAGTATAGAAAGTCCAGTGAGTGGCACAATAAAAACCACCCTCACATAGCACACAAGGCATGGATAGCAATCCAAATGTTCTGGAAATGTGCATACACCATTTTTAAAACACACATGTTCATGCAGACATATTCACCAATCGGGAAATCCTGGATCTGGAAGGATAACATTCCCCTGGAACTAATTACTACCCACGCACAAAGCCGTAATTATTCCGTTCTCCATCTCAAGGGCGCTAGCAACAGAGCGAAATCGCTTTCACCGAACTGAACGGCGTCGCCAGCGCCGAATGCGGTCGGGGACGGAGCGGCCCGGAGCGCCAGGAGACGCGGAGCCCGCATCGTCTCGCCGCGCACGTCACCGCGGCCCGTACATCGCCGCACAGCAAGTGACACCGCCCCTCGGGTGACGTCACCGACGCCCCGCCCCGACAGCAGGGGGGTCGGGGCGGACCGGTCCGGCCCGGCCCGGCCCGGCCTCAGACACGACGGCAGACCGGGCGGCGGCCGCGGGTAGAGCCGGGCGCGGCCGCGGAGAGAGGGGCGGAGCGGCGGCCACCAGGCGGCCGCAGGATAAACAAATAGACGGCCACTGCAGGACGAGGCGGACCGTCGCTCCGACAGCCGGCCGGCCGAGAGCGAACCGGAGCGACGCGACGCGCCGTGTCGCCCGGAGCGCGCGAACACAGCGGGCCGGGTGGGCGGCCGCCTGGCCTTCCAGTCGTCACTGACGGCGCACCGCTGGGCCGACCGACATCCACTGACTGACGTGGTTCTCTCCGGCCACGGGCCAGGGCGTGGCTTCAGCCCACGGGGCCACCGGCACACCCCGACGAACGAGCAGACAACAGGCGGAAACCGACAGCTCACAATGGATGGTATGCCGACAAGGATTTTGTTGTCATACCGCACGATGTAGCCTTCCAGTCACAAACAAATGAGAAGACAATTTTGCCGGGAATGACAATACTTTAAATAACAAAAATCCAGGGCAAGGGCGTTTCAGCATCCCTGGACTGGGGGTCTCCAGGCATGGGTGTAGGTTTCTTAAAAGGATTGGGGAGGGCACAATGCATGAGGGCAATGGGCAGGCACAAATTAATTTGGGGGCTACCACATAGGGCCCCAAGCTAAAAAGTTGAAATTATTGGAAGGGCAGACAACATGGGAAGAGGGGCAAAGTGCCCTCGCAAAAGCATACAAAGCTACATCCCTGCCTGCAGGCCGCGACGTGTCAAACCGTGGTTGTGCAGGCCGCCACGTGTCAAGTCGTGGTTGTGCAGGCCGCCACGTGTCAAGTCGTGGTTGTGCAGGCCGCCACGTGTCAAGTCGTGGTTGTGCAGGCCGCCACGTGTCAAGTCGTGGTTGTGCAGGCCGCCACGTGTCAAGCCGTGGTTGTGCCGACCGCCACGTGTCAAGTCGTGGTTCTCCCGCGGGTCGGGTTATGGTTATACGAGCTGGGCTGACCACCACGAGCTGGGCTGGGGATTGCAAACTACCACGGGTCAGGACATAGTTATGCATGCCACCACTGGTCAGTAGTCTAGGGACAGCAAATCGCCGCCGGCCCGGTTATGGACTACATGCTATATAGTCAGGTCGAGCTTAGCTTATGCCGGCCACCGAGTGTTTCATAAACGTCGCCTGCTGGTTTCGCGAACCACCCGGGTCGGGCCGGTCATGCCACCACACAGGTTTTGCTGGGGACGCGCGCGACCGACACATGTCAACTGCTGGTGGCCGACCGCGAGCGAGGGGCCAGGGCGAAATAGATCGCCGGCCAGATTTTGCCGGACGTCCAGCCGGGGGCGGACGCCGGGCTGCAGGAGGGGCCGGTCCAATTGCCGTGGACAGTGCGTCGACTCCGGTCAGGACGTACGCTCGGCTGGAGAGGCCGGCAGGGCAACAGCCGCGCATTGCGGCCCCAAATACGCCAGCCACCATCGCCACAACCACCACCACCAGGCGACCACAGTCCGACACCGCATCCGGGCCGGCAGTCGGAGAGTGCACAGACACTGTGTCGGAGAGTGTACTGTGACCCGCGCCACCGCCGCTAAACAGGACTGAAGTCTAAACAGGACGAAACAAAACCGCTAAGCAGAACTAGGGGCTAAACATGACTAAACTAAACCGCTAAACAGGATTGAGGTCTAAACAGGATTGCACCAGACAGCCAAACAGGACTAAGGGCTAACCAGGACAGTCATCGGTGGAGCAGGTGGCGAATGGTGCCAGGTACATACCAGGACAGGTGGCAGTGACAGGTGGTGGTGTTGGTGGTGGTGATGGTGGTTGTGTCGGTGTTGGTGACAGGTGACCGTACTCTGGCCCGCGCACCGCCTCGGGCTAGACACGACTAACAACACCATAACAGGTGACGGGAGGTATCAGGTATCAGGTATCATGTGACAGTGACAGGTGGATAACAGGTGGATGACAGGTGATCGTACTCTGATCCGCGCACCGCCGCAGGCTAGACACGACGGTCAACAGTATAGCAGGTGACCGGTGGTACCAGGTCCCAGGTACCACGTGGCGATCACAGGTGGGTGGCAGCATGGCATTTTGGCCATTTAGTCAAATATACCAGTAGAAATGCACTACGGCCAAACATTTTTCCCGGAGTATATTTCTCATATCGAACAACCATGTGCGAAAGGAACTGCAAAAAAGCAAACATGATGCGTCCGCATAATGCGGTGTTGTGGAGTTAGAAAGTGATAATATGCATTTGATAAATACTACGAATATCAAGGTGTCACTTGATAGGTAATGCATGAATACACACAGACGGAAGCTTAAGTTGCAAATACTAGATCCCACACATAATTTGGTCCTCAGATCATTCTCCCCGAGCCAAAATTTTACCTTAAATTCACGGTCTTAATGATGGACTTCTGAAACCTACAAACAGATTGGACAACTGCATGCGGCTGTCAAACTTGCAATCAAATATCACAGTACTGCACATGCTCAGAGCATCCATCTTCTGCCACGATGCATAGATACAGTCCAATGATGTACCTCGTCATTTTCCATGGGTCACATGCACTAACTTTCTCACCCACCGACTACACCAGCTTACTGTGCAACCACACAAGCTTGCTTTGCACCAATTTAATATTGACTATGGGTGTTGCATGGAGTGAATCAGCCCACAAATTACCCTACCAAACTTTGAGATAGTTTTCATTCCACAGATTGCTTATAGATGTAAGCAGAGACTGCTTACATCTACCAGACTGCTTACAGGTGTAAGCAGTCTGTGGTATGGAATGTATCTCAAAGTTGGGTAGGGTAATTTCTGGGCTGATTCTTTCCATGCAACATCCATAGTCAACATTAAACTGGTTCAAAGTTTGGGGCGTTGTCCCTTCTGGCCTCTCCAATTATCGTGTCATTGTCTCTAAGACTATTGAATTGCCTGCTTAAAGGGGCCTGCACAGTGTACACCTACTAACACAAATATCACCCCATTCACCAACAATTGGAACTAAAAAAACAAGAGCATCCATCCTAAAAAAACGTGTCCACCCCATTTTTAGGCATTCGATGGGGAACTCCACGCATCAGCAGGCAGAATATTCCATGGATCTTCCATGGATCTATAAGACTTTCTTCATAATATTTACCTCGTCCACTGATAAGTCTAGTATAATTGCGCTTCACTCTTTCTAGCATATCTATATTTATTTCTAAGTAAGGGCGGCACGCCTGTATAAATTATTCCAAGTGTGGTCGCACTTAGGCTAAGCAGTTTTTCATGGTCTTGTTCTTATACCTATCACTCCTATTAATCCTTCCACACATTAATATTTTTTACATTAAATTCCTTCCCCTTTAACGACATTCATTTCTCTAACTCCCATGGTATAGCCGAACGTCTCACCTGCAGACACCAGACCCATAACCATAACCATAACCAGATGCATAAACTAGACCGGCAACCCCAGTCGTTGGTGCTCATCAAAAGGAAAGTCGTCCGCATACTCGAACATTTTTTGGAGCTAATTCAAAGCAAAACCAGAAAATGTGTGGTACACCAGCACCCGCCCGTTCCTACACATGTCATAATGCTACCAGCTATGCTGTTATAACAGCACGAAGAGAACGTTTGCTCATTTTGTCTCCAGGCACTTGTCCTGATGGGCAGTCACTAACGTCGTAGCTGTGTTGCCAGGATTCACCACCTCTGCGCCACGGCGCGGTCCAGCTGGCCGGGTGCGTCAGCACGAAGGATGGCTGCGCTGGGCGCCCGGCTGCCGGCCGCACCGTCGTGCCAGACAGCGTGCCAGCGGACGACCTCGCCTAGGTCGGACGCCTGGGAGCCACTATACGCCAGATATTGATTGGCCGAGTGGCCAGCCGGAGCGGCACCGACGTCCCACCGACGCTCCGTCGCCGGTCGGCCTCTGTAGCGGCACACGGGCAGACGACTGTGTCGCCCCGAGGAGCCCGCGCCTACCTCTGTAGCGGCACAAGGGCAGACGGCTGTGTCGCCCCGCGGAGCCCGCGCCCACCTTTGTAGCGGCACAGGGCAGACGGCTTCCCCCGAGTGTCACCCGGGGGCCCGCGCCCACCTCTGTAGCGGCACACGGGCAGACGACTGTGTCGCCCCGCGCGCCCACCTCTGTAGCGCCACACGGGCAGACGGCTGTGTCGCCCGCGCCCACCTCTGTAGCGGCACACGGGCAGACGACTGTGTCGCCCCGCGGCGCCCGCGCCCACCTCTGTAGCGGCACATGGGCAGACGGCTGTGTCGCCCCGCGGAGCCCGCGCCCACCTCTGTAGCGGCACACGGGCAGACGGCTGTGTCGCCCGCGCCCTCCTCTGTAGCGGCACACGGGCAGACGACTGTGTCGCCCCGCGGAGCCCGCGTCCACCTCTGTAGCGGCACACGGGCAGGGCTGTGTCGCCCCGCCCGCGCCCTCCTCTGTAGCGGCACACGGGCAGACGACTGTGTCGCCCCGCGGAGCCCGCGCCCACCTCTGTAGCGGCACACGGGCAGACGGCTGTGTCGCCCGCGCCCACCTCTGTAGCGGCACACGGGCAGACGACTGTGTCGCCCGCGCCCACCTCTGTAGCGGCACACGGGCAGACGACTGTGTCGCCCCGCGGAGCCCGCGCCCACCTCTGTAGCGGCACAAGGGCAGACGGCTGTGTCGCCCCGCGGAGCCCGCGCCCACCTCTGTAGCGGCACAAGGGCAGACGGCTGTGTCGCCCGCGTCCACCTCTGTAGCGGCACAAGGGCAGACGGTTGTGTCGCCCCGCGGAGCCCGCGCCTACCTCTGTAGCGGCACACGGGCAGACGACTGTGTCGCCCCGCGGAGCCCACGCCCACCTCTGTAGCGGCACACGGGCAGACGGCTGTGTCGCCCCGCGGAGCACACTGAGTCCCACGGAACCCGCGCCCACCTCTGCAGCGCGGCTGCTGACAGTGGCGCGGGCGTACCGCGACTCACATCCGCGAGGGGCTCATCGCCTCACACCGCCATGTCAGCGGAGGAGATGAAGGCATCACTGAATATTCCATCCCTCAAGGAATTGTACGGAGAGGATGGTCGTAACAAACCATTTACCGCTCACCTTGCCCAAAACAATGGAACATTCAACTACCGAGGTATGCATTATTGGATTATCTTGGAGTGTCATCAATAGCGACCACAGCGCCTGCAAAACATGTAATCCGACTTATGCCAGAAATGCGATTCCGTAGTCGAGGAGCATTCCGAACGAGACAACGATCTAATAGCCTGACCAATTCCCATCGACCGCTAAAAATACAAGCACATTCCCACGGCGGAAACGCAGACCTCTGCCGTATGCTCTTGGAGTTGGGTTCAGTGTTAAACTATTTGTAAAATAGGGTGGAATATACCACTTTCTGAACACTAATTCGACATCCTTCTCCGGGGAAGTATCGGGATCCTACTTATTGATGTGTGCAAATGAAGTCTTCGTGTCTTCTTTCTAAGAGTACCTCGTTTGTTAGTATCATGATCATGCTCTCGATAATGGATGATACACGAACATTTCGCAATGCAATTTCGTGTACAGGGATTATCGATAATGCGATATGGCATACATGACCAGTGCATAGATAGGCTTTTTCTCGTTATCCCGAATATAGCTCTACATAAATTATGAATCTAAAAAACTAATGAAGGTGCAGCATGAGTACACCATTGGCACAAATTTGAGTCTGAAAGACATCAAAATGATTTGAAATGACACTAATTCCATGACAAATTTCGACATCCTACTGTGCTCGTTTCGACATCTCACACCTAACGAAAAACGTTTATTTTAACACTGGTTGGGTTGAACTTGTGCTTTATAATCCTGGCTGTGGAAAGGAAAATGTTTGGATACTTGAATATGGAGGATACTTTTTCTTGAGTCTGTGGCATCAGAATCAGTGTGTACTTTCCAGTGAATTTTGAACGCTTTATCGTAGACCACTGCCAAACAGCACAATTCAACCTCCAAATGTAGACGAGGTTAATTTTCTTAAGAAAATAATGTCCCGGATGCGGGAAATCCAGGAAGAAGCTATTTTCCAATCCTGCTTGTAACTGATTTGGGTTCGCCAGTAGGATGTGATGGCAAGGAAAAGCTGGTCCAGTGGTCAATGTTCGACGTCCGCCGTCGCGCAAATCGACCCCACGAGCCGGGCCGCTGCAGCAGCGGCATCTGTCGGCCGCCGATCGCACCTCGCAGCTGGCAACACACCAGGACGCCGCCAGAGCTTTTTGTGCGTGAGGCCGCTGCCAGCGGCAGCACTAAAATAAAATATACAACCAACGGCCGCGTGACGCACCACTGGCCCACACCTCCAGTCAGCGGATCCTGGCCAGCCTGCACGCAGGCCGGTCATACAGCTGCAACACAGGACGCGGAGTATCAACAACTCACACCCCCACCCAGCACATCCTGGTCAACTGCGGCTGCGGAGCCAGTTGCAGCTGTGAGGCCAGCAGCCAGCCACCATCGCCCACGCGTGTCTGGAGCAGGCAGACTATCACCGACACGCACACCCAGCTGGCAGAGTATCAACAACTACACCTCCAGCTAGCAGATCCTGACCAGCTGGCGGCTGCGGGGCCAGCAGCTAGCCACCATCGCCCGCACGTGCCTGAAGCAGGCAGTCTCAGCGGCACACACACCCAGCTGGCAGAGTATTAACAATTACACCTCCAGCAAGCAGATCCTGACCAGCCTGCAGCTATAGCCAGCAGGTCCTGACCTACCTGTAGCTATAGCCAGCTAGCTACCTTCACCCGCACGTGTCTGGGGAAGGGCCAGTCTTAGCAGTACACATATCCAGCTGGCAGAGCCTCAACCACCTACCCCTTCAGCCAGCACATATCCAGCAGCATAAATGTACAAAGTGCTTTCAGCAGCCCACTCCCCAGTCATAGAATCCTCATCGGCACAGAGAGAGAAGCCTCATCTGAGGAGCCAAACAGCCACACCTGTAGGTGCATATATATGGATACAGAGGATACGATAAGATATACGATTCTGGCGCATATATAGAGAATGCCCAGCCAGAGGAATCTCGCCAGCACACAACTTCAGCCAGTCTCCGCCAGTGGAACATCACCAAGGGAAGACGCTATCAGCACACATCAACAGCTAGATAATAAATATTACCAGCACACAATTTCACTCAGAGGATCCTCTGAGTATTCGCTCTGTTCCTCACCCTCACTCTGATCCTTATTGAACAGAGATCTGCAGCCAAAGGAGCCTTTCATCAGTGGCCTATTTGAATGTTCTAAAGTAATATTACGATCATAAAAATATAGTGACGTTCAATCAGTGGCGGATATAGAGGGCATGTGCCCCCTCCTCCCCCACCCACCCCATGGAAGGTGTCACCAATCCGGAAAGGCTCGAGAGCATCCCGCACATTTTTCAGCTAGACGAGCCGCTTGGGAGGAAAAGGCTCCTGGTCAGTGTGCTCGAGCGCACCCCATTACCATTCACATCACTAGTCTCACGATCTACCCAACAAAGAAGGCGAGTATAAGGTGAGAAGGCACCTCATACCCCATGTTTGTTTTTTGTTTTTTTTAAACATGATTCGTGGGACAAAAAATTCCAAAAATGGCTCACAAATGTAAAACGTCATGAAGAATCGAATGGTGCAACTTTTATCGCCGGATCTCTTCGGACTCAAAAGTTACAGAGTTCGATTTCACATACACTGTGAAATCGAAAAAAAATCCCAAATATGAAATTCGCTGGTCGGTTATTTTTCACCATTAAATTGGCATGAATTCCGGATTTCGGGCCTTTTCTGTTGGAAGTTGTCTGTGAGAGGTGAGTCAGGAATGGTTGTGCCATGGCGGTGATGTAAAAATGACTATCCTGCCCTCTCACCGAAGCTGAACCCTGCTGAGCTTGCACAAAACCACTTGAAGTACAACGTCCTGCCTGAGTTGCTGGGTGAAGAAGGCATCGAATGGAAGGGAGCTGTTGATGAGAAAATTGACATTTTCAGTCGAGCAATTGTCAAACTTGATGCCGACAATGACTGGTTCAAGAAGACGTTCGCTTCTTTTCGCAGAAAGTACAAATGGGTCGCTGATAATAATGGAGACATTTGGAAAAAGTAAGTGTTCGATTTCATTTTTGGGATTTTTCGATTTCAGTGATCGCTCTGTGATTTTCGAGTCCGAAGCGATCCGGCGATAAAAGTTGCACCATTCGATTCTTCATGACTTTTTGCATAAGTGAGCCATTTTTTGGAATTTTTGTCGCACGAATCATGTTTTAAAAAATTAAACATGGAGTATGAGCTGCCTCTCCGCCTTATAAGAGCAATGCAGCAAACTGCAACCAAGAGCAAAAACAGTAAAACTGACCCCCAGAGCCCCAAACGTCAATAGTAGCAAGGATGGTCGGTCAGATCGACTGACACACCTGTGCGAGGACACCTCGACCTAAAAAAGCCAACAAACATCCTATTCAAAAGATTCGTTCACTCAAGTCCACGTACTGGGCCTGGATATCGATCACGTTCGTTCAGCATGTATAGCAAAGCAATACGCGAGCGTTGCAGTGTGACAATATCCTGCCATTGTGCAGGGGACATAACGTACGGTCTGCTGTTGAGTGTGATAGCAATTGGGACACATAGGTATGACGACATAGTGGTCTGTTCAACATGCCAGCCGCCGCCATTGACCATATTTCTGGTGCTCCAATTCCAGTTATCCACGTTATGTACATCCCTTCGTACACAAAAACACTAGTCAGCTAAAATCCTGGCACTCTTGTGGCCAGCCACTTAACTGGCTTAGCAAATGGCAAAACAAAAACGCAGGTAGTAGTCAGATATCGTGCAAAATATTGCTAATTATACATCCAGTCAACCTAGTAGACTTCAGGTATTAGCGGTATGACAGAGAAATGATCTTGTATCAGTATTATGTTGGTTACGTCATGGGCGTGTCAGCCCTTCTCAAGAGGCCGTGGCTGCTCTGGTGACCGCGACATTCGACCTGGTGGTAAGAAGCCGTAAGAGCTGTTCCGTAGCTGCACCGGAGCTCCTCGGGTAGCTCCGGTGTTCCAGAGACGACTGGAGCAGCCGCGGCGCTCGTAACAGTAGGAATTTTCCAAGAGGACCGTCACATAGCTGCATGACTGCAGCAGCTCCCGAGACGTCTCAACAGAGCAACGTCAGCGCTCGAGCAGACATCGACAGTAGACCGAGCAGCCTCGAGGATCGCGCCGGCAGCTTGGACATCGGTTGCAGTCGCGACGCTGGGCCGGCGAATACTCAGCCGATCATCCGGCGACACAGGCATCAATGGCGCATCCGGCAT
The DNA here is from genome assembly GCA_034440575.1 of Imbricaverruca yamaguchii. Classification (NCBI taxonomy): domain Eukaryota; kingdom Metazoa; phylum Arthropoda; class Thecostraca; family Neoverrucidae; genus Imbricaverruca; species Imbricaverruca yamaguchii. The sequence goes on from JAOTOL010001591.1 coordinate 1,199,641, forward strand.
CGTCGCATCTCGGCGCTGAGTGGCCGTCTGACTGCGGTCGCTGCTGAGCGCGCCCGTGCCGGCCCCGCCCCAGATAGGGTCGCCGCCTGGCTGAACACACCCCTGGCCGGCTGCGCGCCGCTACCCGCACGGCTCCGAGAGCCGGCGGGAGCAGGAGCCGCCGCCGCCGCCGCAGCCTGCGATGTGGCGCCCTTCCGGCGGCCGGCCGGCGCGCCTGGACGCGCCTCTGCCGGGCCGAGCGCGGCGCGCCCGCTCGGCCGGAACCAGCGCGGCGCGATCCAGCCGCCGCCGCGCAACAGGTAGGAGAGCGGGCCGCGCCACCGCCGCCGCGGCCGCCGCGGCCGAGAACAGCTGGCGGTGCGGCTGTCGCGGCGGCGGTCGCCATCCGCCCGGCGGGGAGGGTCGCCACCGCCACCGCCACCGCCACCGCCACCACCGCCTGCCCACCGTAACTGTACAGGGCCGGCGCTAATCACGCGCCGCCGCAGCTGGCGCGAGCATCACTCGTGCATGCGATTATGCACGGGCGAGCACCGCAGCGGCGCCGTCGGCGCTCGTAAAACGCACCGGAACGCCGTTTGCATGCCCATGCACCGTAGCCTTTCCGGGATGCCGCCGCGGCGCGAGGGTAGAACGGGCCCAAAGAAACGGCGGGCGGCCACATCTGGCGGCCAGCGCGGCAGCCAGCGAGCTCGCCGACGCGCCCGAGCAGACGCGATCCTCGCCTGCTCGCCGAGATCGACACGGGCGCACCGATCGACACATCGAGCAGATGCGACCGGCACAAAGTCTCGGCCATCTCCAGCGCCGACGACGCAGGAAGCGCTATTCATACGATACGCGGTAACCAGAGCCGGCGCGTGGCCTTGGTCGCCGCCTATCCTTGAACCGAGCGGCGTTATGGGTCGCGCGGCTGCCCGGCCGCTCGTTGCCGACGCACAAAAACGCGCACTGTGCCAGAGCGCAGCCGACGCGGCGCGACTGCGCCTGGTACGTTGCTGCCGACAACTTACCTCTAAACTGGCGTCGAGCTGAGTGGGCGTCTGGTTGGTGGCCGCCAGTCACGTGAGCAGGCGTCGTCTGGTGGCTTCTGGCGGCGACAGCCAACCTCCAGCCGCTCCACCGGCGGCCGCACCGCACACGACCGCCACTCGTCGTCCGCTCACGCGTCACACGCGTCCCTGCGCGCACACAGACGGCTCGGCCGCGCCTCTCCAGGCGTGTTCACGCGACGCACGAGCACACCTCCGCCTCTGCCGGGCGTCGAGCAGCACTAGGCCGGCCGCTGCCGCCGCCGCCGCGGCGCTCGTTTTGCGCTCTCGGCCGGCCGGCGACGTGTGACGTCACCGGGTTGTTTGTCGGCGTCGCCGTCAGGTGGCAGGCGAGCCGGTCGCGTCGCTGCTGCCGGCGTCGCTCGCCGCCGCGCGCCGATGAGACGGTCAGATAATCTGGAATTGCAGCCTTTGTTAGCGCCACGCTGCGACAAACTGGCTGGCGCGGCGTCATAATGAGCGGTTGGCAGATGGCCGACCGGTCATGCCGCGCGCCATGTCACGCTGCCAGCTCGCCACCGGCCACCCGGCCCGCTTCCCCGCGTGCGGCGACCACATCGGGTCTGCCCACGCCTTGCCGCATGCTTACCAACGCACCGACAATGACAACAGTGGCCCGGCCCCGGCCGGCCATGCTGCGGAAGCCAGTCGGCATCGGAGCGCACTTGCGGCGAGAGAAGGCAATTAAGACGATGCGGAATAATGTGATTGCCTTGCCGATAGGAAGGTCAGTAGGCGCTCGGATGGCGGAAGTGGCCCCCGTCCATGAGAGGTCACGAATCGACGTCGGAGACCATCACCGGCGCACATCGTAGACTCCGCAGTGGTGCAGCAGCCACGCGAAATGTGCGCGTCTACTACTCGGTGGTTTCGACGCAAACTGTCAAGACTTTTCAATCATCCGACACGTCGCTGCCGCACCGAGGTCCCGCTTACGCCGCTGCAGCGCGTTCACCACCGTTGGAGAGGCAGACGGCATTAAAATACATAATTTCTTATTTACCAGAGAAAAAAATCACCGTCGGTATTAACACACGTCCTGGAGGGCCTCTGAAAATTACGCGCACTGGAGGGGGTGGATTCCGCCCCCTCCCTAAGATCTCGGCTCCTACTAAAGCTAGAGCAACAAAATTCGCAGGGTGGATGGGTATGGTAGTGAACTCTACTGCGAGCGAATTTCGTGACCTTAGGTCAATATCTTCAAGGCCAAATGAGGTCGAAATGTCAAAATATTCTGGTTTTGAGTGGTTTGGCTTGTCATTGTTATGGATCGCTGTGATTGTGTTTAAGTGCTCTAAAATTGGCACCAATGATGCTAGGACATTACTAATGACCTCAGGGCACCTATATAGCAGCACTTTATCAGACCATAACCTGCTCCAGTCACCGGAACTGGGCCGCCCGCCAGACCGCTCAGTTGCGCGGCTCGGCGCAATCGGCTTCGCAAAGAAAGGAGTGAAGTAAATTAATAAAGTATGGAAACGCTTAGGTACACAATGACAAACAGTAGTTTTCAGGACGTGTAGGGAGTAACATGTAAAGTGACATCAATCGCATAACAGTCATTTGCATGTATGACAACATTCCAGTTGACCAAGTTTGGTTCCATTAACCCGTTATGAACTTGACCTGACTTGACCTATGTGACCTAACATGACTTTGGAACTATATAGGATAACAATATACATCAAACAAGTCACTAGTGTTGCCAAGAACACTTCCCTTTTGCCAATATGCGGGAAGCGCAACAGCGCCGATTTTTGAAGTCTGGCACTGATAAATTGTTTTTATTTTGACAGCCATAACTTAAAAAAATGTTCGGCCAATTTTTGTTGTTCTTGCTTTAAACAATGCGCTGGTCATTTCTGAGCAGGTACGCAAACAATAGCGTATGTCTGCCGGTAAAATCTGGAGTTATGTACGAAAAACCGGAGAGGGCGGATTTCGCCCCCCCCTCCAGTGCGCGCGGTTCCATGCGCACAAAGGTCGTAAGGCCGCTAACCAGGTTGGTCTCTTTCCAATACTCACATTCATGAATCTCCAGCGAAAGCCAAGACATGACAAATTACGCGAACACAAACCATATTCGTTTCCGAAAAACAGACAAACACATAAATCATAAATGACCCCCTAGAAACCGGTATCCAGACCATGGATCCTTAGCTATCCTTTAGTTCTACGGATGGAGCCTTCCTTGGCCTTTTCAACCTAAGATTGTGGACAAGCCAAGCAGGCCTACAACGAAGTTAAAATCAACGTCATTCGGTTACCAATATGAAGAATTGTTCCTTTCCATACACTTAGAACCAAGCGTGTAACGAGAAATTGAGGAAAGTTTGTGTTGCGGTCACACAAGTTTGTGTTCAAACTCCCATAGGGAAGAGTGGTGTGGTAGTGGTGGTAGTGGTGGTGTTTATTGGTTTTACGGTGAATCGGCTGTTCCGGGTCATATAGCTTCCATCCCAATCCTTGACGTTGATTAGTCACGGGTGAAGAGTAGCGACAAGGGGGACGCTAGCCCACAACGGATCGGTCGGGAGACGGCCATCTTAACCCGTACCGTCTCGGGGGTCTTCAACCGCCCTCCCCCTAGCGGACGAACGGCGCACGGCAGCGCGCCCAAATTTGCCATACCTCTTCCCACTTCAATTTGGCATGCTGATTAAAAAAAAATTAAGTCAGGTCATCTAGGCTCAACGAATTAGTCTAGGTCAAGTGAGGTCACCTTCAAATAGTTAAACCAGTCGTCAAGCTTTAACGGATGCAGATATTTTAATGAAACTTTCAGCGTTTGCTTATCTTTAATGATGCAACAAAACTGTAGGAGTGGAATGTCTTCTTTTTTCGTTTTTGACTACATATAAATGTTGCGTATTTGCCAATTGCAATTCAAATAGAAGATTCTGGCTAAAGGAAGCATTTGTATTAGGGCTAAGTTGCATTCCAACGTTTTCTTGGAACCAAGCGTGTAACGAGAAATTGAGGAAAGTTTGTGTTGCGGTCACACAAGTTTGTGTTCAAACTCCCATAGGGAAGAGTGGTGTGGTAGTGGTGGTAGTGGTGGTGTTTATTGGTTTTACGGTGAATCGGCTGTTCCGGGTCATATAGCTTCCATCCCAATCCTTGACGTTGATTAGTCACGGGTGAAGAGTAGCGACAAGGGGGACGCTAGCCCACAACGGATCGGTCGGGAGACGGCCATCTTAACCCGTACCGTCTCGGGGGGTCTTCAACCGCCCCCCCCTAGCGGACGAACGGCGCACGGCAGCGCGCCCAAATTTGCCATACCTCTTCCCACTTCAATTTGGCATGCTGATTAAAAAAATTTAAGTCAGGTCATCTAGGCTCAACGAATTAGTCTAGGTCAAGTGAGGTCACCTTCAAATAGTTAAACCAGTCGTCAAGCTTTAACGGATGCAGATATTTTAATGAAACTTTCAGCGTTTGCTTATCTTTAATGATGCAACAAAACGTAGGAGTGGAATGTCTTCTTTTTTCGTTTTTGACTACATATAAATGTTGCGTATTTGCCAATTGCAATTCAAATAGAAGATTCTGGCTAAAGGAAGCATTTGTATTAGGGCAAGTTGAATTCCAACGTTTCTCGGTCTGCTCTACCCATTGGAAAAAAAAGAAAATTAAAGAAAACTTGAACTCAAAATTTTGAAATTAAAAAAAAAATATTTCGGGAAGGGGGCGAAAAAAATGGCCCTGGTCGATTTCGTTGTCCTTCTCTCATTCCAAATACGATTTTTTTATATATCCCCAAAATGAACTCCCCAGAGGCAAAAATATAATGTAAGTCGTGAAGTCGTGAAAATCTAGACCCCTGGTGACGTAACTTTTGAGGAAAATTATTTTTCGGGTGGATCCGGACCCTACTCGTCGAGCGCTTTCCGATGACACCTCTTTCGTTTTCGTGCGACGCTTAGTTTAGATTTTAGATGGGGTTACTATCCGCCCCCACCCCTCTCCGAGACGGGGTGTGAGGATCTGACCGGAGAGACGGCGCGGGTTAACCTTAAACCACTCTCCGGTAAAAAGTGGTGGATAATGGGGTACGGGGAATGACAAAAAATATAGTAACACGCCACGCGATGTTGCAAATCGGCTGAACTTTCCGTTAACTACAGATACACATATCTGCCGATCATTTCCGCTCAGCATTGGTTGAGTCTTCGCACACAGGCGAGATGTGGATAGCTTTTTTAATAGTGTCGGACGCTATTTCTACGGTTGGCGACCTCAGGATTTTGAGACTAACAAGCAACGATTGTGTGGTGCTTCGCCCTACGGACGATGATTGTGTGGTGTGGCTTTTGCACCACTCTGAGAAAACGTTCAATGGAATCGTAAGACCGATCACAATAAACGTTATGATGATGACGACGGTGTGAGTTTGAAGAGCGTTGCATCAGGGATCGTGCAGAAACATGCCGAACATAACTTTTGTCGGCTCAGGAACTGTGGGTATGATGCAATCTTAATCAGATGGTAAAATGGGGATCCATCTCGTTTTACCCAGCCTCACCTCGGGTACGTTACAAGCACCCGAGGTTCTCAGAAATAACTACCCAAAATCGGTGGTACACCCAGAAAATGATTGAGGGAGAAGCCAGGCTGTTTTTTTTCATGAACAGTGCATTTGGCCTTATTCACCAATGGCCAACTTGATGTCGAGGGAGGCCATGGTCCACTTGGCTGCCGCTGGGTTCGCGCCAGCCTATAATAAAAGCAGGTGCCAGTCGCATGGCCCGATCCAAACATTTTAATACGAGAGAGGACACTTCTTTCCAGGAACCAGCGTTCTGAAATTGACATTTTGTACAGTGGATGGGAGAGGGGGATATAAAAAACCCAAATGATGTAGAGAAATGTACAAAAATATGGATAATGCATATGAATGAGCGATTGTCTAACATTTGTAAATTGTTTGATAATGGTGGTAATGTCAGCAGTGCACCTGTTGCTTTATCAGTGCGCTGTGCTGCTGCTTGAGGCCATGAGCGCCTATAAAGACCCAAAGTTCACTCATAACATGGACTAAGCAATAGCAAAAGTGGTACTTATTGGCGTCAAAAAGCAAGTGATTTCAAAACAATTGTCATTAATTGTGGATCACCCCTCCAAATTTCAGAATTCCTAGGCACTGCCAAGAACACAACCCTTACATCGGGATCGAAATTGCACGTTTAACTAAACAAAATTAAGGGGTATTGTTGAGCTCCCCGGGTTCCGCCAGACATTTTCGAGGGGTGGGCCGTTAGCGACGGCAGGGGTTCACTTCCCCATGTGGAAAGACCAGCAGAACCCCTGGTGGAAAAGCAGTCGACGCGTTGGTCGCGTCGGAGGCACCTTGCCGAAGGAATAACTCGTTCTGGGGGAGGGAGCCAAATACGATTTCCATTAACCTAGCCTGTCTCCATTTAACTACGTATGCTAACTGTTCCTCCCGCCTACATTCTTCTGTTTCGCCTGTCCCCGAATTTTTATCTTGTTTCTCTACTGTCACTTTCTCCTTCCTTCACTATCCCATATCGGCCCACTCTCCCTATGCTTGCTCCATCCTGCATTTGTTGTAAATGATTGTACATATCTAATATTTTACAAATTGCATGAATTCAATACTTTCAACATTAAGATTAAAAAGAAATACATAGCAGCACATACTTCGTAACGAATTTTCCAACTTTCTCTGCGTATGGTACAAAGCGGAAACGCGCTAGGGCCAGTTTCCCAGATATTAAAAGTATTGTTCAAATTTATCGTCGCCAGAAAAGCTGTGCTAAGTGATGATGAACGAAATACAGTGTGCCTCGGTACCTTCTTAATGTTTATTGGTCCACTATTCTTATGCTTACTTACCACTTCCACTTACCGTGCTAGTATTTCCCCACTTACCCTTGCCGGCGTCCTATATTATCTACTCATAACCCAGACGCCTACAAGGTCATTTGTGACGAAGACGACTCAGATATATTCAGCCGCATAGGATCTCCGACACAATTTATAATCCTAGACAACATATATATGTTTGGAGTCTTTAACAGAAAATGTACTATAGATTCTTAGGAGCATTGCAATTTTCAGCAAAGTTGCCGACCTGAATTATGAAGACAATTGCATCCTGGGATCCAAGATTCAGGGTTTCATTCTGGATTCCCGAAATATTAGTGGTGGAACATCAGATCTAAATACAGATGAGGATGTGTTATCCCAAAGCCATCCTCCTTCTCCCATGGTGAAAAAAATTACCGTTGTTCAAGTTCCAAAGCTTATGTTAAAGTTCACCGAAAATCACAATCGGCATCAAGCTATCCCACGAGGCTGCCGTACGCTCGACGGACAAGCTTCCAAGTCGACCTACGTCCACCAGGCTCTTCGCCGCTTCCCCAATCTTTCTTCAGCCGTGGACCTTCTTTGCTCTCAACACACATCTTAGCACGCACCCTGGAGGGCATCTGAAAATAACGCGCACTGGAGGGGGCGGATTCCGCCCCCCCTAAAATATAAGTTCCTATGAAGGCTAGAGCAACGAAATTCGCAGGGTGGATGGGCACGATAGTGAACACTATTGTGTACAAAGGTCATGATCTTAGGTCAATATCTTCGAGGTCAAATGAGGTCAAAATAAAAAAATCTGGTTTTGCGCGGCTTGGCTTGTCATTGTTATGCATCGCTGTGATTGTATTTAAATACTCCACAATTGGCATTAATGATGTTTTGGACATTACTAATGATGCAATACAGATGTCGGATCCGCCATTTGACCTCAGGTCACCTATATAACAGCACTTTATTCGGTCATTACCTGCTCCAGTTACCGGAACCGGGCTCCCAACTCGACTGCTCCGTTGGGCGGCTCGGCACAATCGGCTTCGCAAAGAAAGGAGTGAAATACATGAATAAAGTATGGAAACGCTTAGACACACAATGACAAACAGTAGATTTCGGGATGTGTAGGGATTAACATGTAAAGTGATATCAATCGCATGACAGTCATTTGCATTTATGACACATTCCAGTTGACCAAGTTTGGTTCCATTAGCCTGTCATGAACTTGACCTGACTTGACCTCGGCGACCTAACATTACTTTTATATTATATAACATAACAATATGCATCAAACAAGTCGCTAGTGTTGTCAAGAACACTTCCCTTTTGCCAATATACTGGAAGCGCATCAGCGCCGATTTTTGTGGTCTGGCGCTGCGAATTGTTTACTTTAACGGCCCCTAACTTGAAAACGTTTCGGCCCATTTTCATTTTTCTTCCTTTAAACAATGTGCCGGTCATTTCTAAGCAGGTACGCAAAAAATTGGCGTATATCGGCTGATACAATATGGAGTTATGTACGAAAAATCGGAGGGTTTGGCGGAATTCGCCATCTCCACGCCATGGCGTGTGTTAACCTATCATGAACTTGACCTGACTTGACATCGGTGACTTGACATGACTTTGAAACAGTGTAGCATGACAATGTACATCAAACAAGTCGGTAGTTTTGCCAAAGAACACTTCCTTTTTGCTAATATGCGGGAAGCGCACCAACGTCGATATATGTGGTCTCGCGCTGAGATTTGTTGACTTTAGGGACCCCTAACTCGAAAACTTTTCGGCCGATTTTCTTCTTTTTTTTTACTTTACACAACGCGCCGGTCATTTATTGGCACGTACACAAACAATTGCGTATATCGGCCTGCAAAATCTGGAGTTAGCTACGAAAACCGGGGGGGGGGGGCGGATTTCGCCCTCTCCCCTCCCCCCTCCAGGGCGGGTGTTAAAGTGGATGCCTGTCCCCCAGAACACTGGCTTCCGCCGGGTGTGCACCGTCTGCACCAGAGGGCTTGAGACAGGGCCCGGATCCAACGGGCCCACCGACACACTGCGACCTCCACGCAGACCGGGCGGCCGCTTCGCCACCTGTTCCGGCGTGGCGCGACGCCTTTGATACCGCACCCCGGCTAACGAGGCTCGGCGCGCTCGCTGCCGGCATGGCGTGCAGCACGCGGCAGTGCTAATCACTGCAGGCCACCGGCGCACGGCCGCACGCCCGTCCGGCACAGGCCACCAGCCTGACACTGCGCGCTCAAACAGCCGTTTCAATTTTCTGCGGTAATGTAGAGATAAACGGCGCGCCGACTATCGGCCCCATCGCGCGCCGATCGCCCGGATCGTGCATAATTAACGCGGCGCGGCGCGATCGATGTCCGATGCCGCCAACACCAGCGTCCGGCAATCAATGGCCGGCAGTCTGTGGCGGCCAGTGCCGACGGCCACACCTGGCTCTGGTCCATGGCAGCCAGTCCAGCCCTGCGACCACATCTGGCTCTGTTCCACTGCTACCAGCCCAGCCCTGCAGCCACATCTGGCTCTGTTCCATAGCCGTCAGTCCAGCCCTGCGACCACATCTGGCTCTGTTCCACTGCTACCAGCCCAGCCCTGCAGCCACATCTGGCTCTGTGCCATAGCCGTCAGTCCAGCCCTGCGGCCTCATCTGGCTCTGCTGTATAGCTGCCAGTCCAGCCCTGCAGCGACATCTGGCTCTGTTCCATAGCCGTCAGTCCAGCCCTGCCGCCTCATCTGGCTCTGCTGTATAGCTGCCAGTCCAGCCCTGCAGCGACATCTGGCTCTGTTCCATAGCCGTCAGTCCAGCCCTGCGGCCTCATCTGGCTCTGCTGTATAGCTGCCAGTCCACACCCTGCAGCCACATCTGGCTCTGCTGTATAGCTGCCAGTCCAGCCCTGCGGCGACATCTGGCTCTGTTTCATAGCCGTCAGTCCAGCCCTCCCGCCTCATCTGGCTCTGCTGTATAGCTGCCAGTCCTGCCCTGCGGCGACATCTGGCTCTGTTCCATAGCCGTCAGTCTAGCCCTGCAGCCACAGGCCGCTTATAGTCAGTGGCCACATCTGGCTCTGCTGCATAGCTGCCAGCCCATTGCCCTGCAGCCACATCTGGCTCTGTTCCATAGCCGTCAGTCCAGCCCTGCCGCCTCATCTGGCTCTGCTGTATAGCTGCCAGTCCAGCCCTGCAGCGACATCTGGCTCTGTTCCATACCCGTCAGTCTAGCCCTGCGGCCTCATCTGGCTCTGCTGTATAGCTGCCAGTCCAGCCCTGCAGCCACATCTGGCTCTGTTCCATAGCCGTCAGTCCAGCCCTGCGGCCACATCTGGCTCTGCTGTATAGCTGCCAGTCCAGCCCTGTGGCGACATCTGGCTCTGTTTCATAGCCGTCAGTCCAGCCATGCCGCCTCATCTGGCTCTGCTGTATAGCTGCCAGTCCTGCCCTGCGGCGACATCTGGCTCTGTTCCATAGCCGTCAGTCTAGCCCTGCGGCCTCATCTGGCTCTGCTGTATAGCTGCCAGTCCAGCCCTGCGGCGACATCTGGCTCTGTTTCATTGCTGCCAATCCAGCCCTGCAGCCACATCTGGCTCTGTTCCATAGCCGTCAGTCCAGCCCTGCGGCCACATCTGGCTCTGCTGTATAGCTGCCAGTCCAGCCCTGCGGCGACATCTGGCTCTGTTCCATACCCGTCAGTCTAGCCCTGCGGCCTCATCTGGCTCTGCTGTATAGCTGCCAGTCCAGCCCTGCGGCGACATCTGGCTCTGTTTCATTGCTGCCAATCCAGCCCTGCAGCCACATCTGGCTCTGCTGTATAGCCTCCAGTCCTGCCCTGCGGCCACATCTGACTCTGTTCTATGGCCACCAGTCCAGCCCCGCAGCGACATCTGGCTCTGTTTTACAGTCGCCAGTCCAGTACTGCAGCCACATCTGGCTCGGTTCCACAGCCGACCTGAACAGTACATATTTCCTGTAATGTCTTGTTTTCCACACCAATTTCCGAACTTGATCACACGGTAAACCTGCCGGTGAAGTTGAACAGCCACGAACCTTCCTACCTTGCCTTGCCTCCCCGCCAATTACATACAATCTTACACATAGTTGCATTTTATCATGCCTTCCGGCGCTAAACGTATGATGTCGGAAAGTCTCCTTGAAGGACGGCATTATAATAGTTAATATATAAATACAGAAATAAATACATGGATACATACATACATACAACCATCCGCTGATCCTACCAGTCCTTATAATGTAATTCCGATATCCAGGTGGAAAGCAACACCTAACAGAAGCCTGTATCGACCACATAGAAAGAGTTTTGACTTCCTGAATAGTTTTGTATCATGCTTCACAGCACTCAACTACAGAAAGTTGCTCATTTCACCATACCGTATGAATGATCCAATCAAAATCTTTCCAAAGATTTCCACGTAAGATTTCGACGTTCATTTGTGTCAGTTACTTCGCCGATTTCTCTTGACGTCATTCCGAGTTTCTACGCCCTAGTCTGAGACCTTCCACTCTGCAAAACAATCATTGCCAGTGCACTGCCGTCGGCTGTGTCCGGTGGCTCGGCACGTGCCCGCTGTGCCGTGATTCTATCATGGTCAAACTCAGCCGGGTCCCGAGTCGCGCCCCTGACTCAATTGTCGCCCGCCGCCGGCCCGGCCGGCTCCTGCCGTCTTGCCCGCTCTCCGCCGGCCACGGCCAAGCGCGCGCCTAGGCACCTCTCACAGGGAGGCGGAGGAGACGTGGCCAGCCGGGCGCTCCTCGCGAGGCAGTGTTGAAAATAAAGTGTGTGGGAGTCGCGGCCGGGGCGTTGTCTGAGCCGGAGCTCGGGCCCACGAGTATCCGATTCTGTTCTAGTTAGCCACACACCACCACTATAACGCAAACGAGCATTGCTTCGGCAGTAATATGCTAACAAGGAATCTTCCTCAACTTCAAGCCGGCCGAGATGGAATATTTATATCATTATTAAATGTGGAGGGAGACGCAACCTTTCAACTGGAGGTAGCCAGGGAAGGCAGTGGCACCCTTCCGGGCCCGCTTCTGACCACGCCCACCGGGCTGCGGGCCGCGGGCCGCAGGCCGTGTGCACTGTGCAGGCATCAATTCCAGCGTCTGGTTGGGAAGCCCAACTGGTCCTGCACTTCTCGGTCGGGCAGAGGCACCGCATTTTTCTCAGTTCCACGTGAAGCTTAGCTTGCAGTTTTCCTGGCTCAGCCGAAGTTTGACTACAGTCATCTGTTTCACCGAAGTTTGACTGAGGTTTTTCAGGTTCGGTTGAGGTTTTAAATGGTCTCCCAGATACAGCTAAGGGTTTGAATTGTCTTCCATGTTCAGCTGAGGGTTTGAAGCGTCTCCCAGATACAGCTGAGGGTTTGAATTGTCTTCCAGGTACAACTGACGTGTGGATTTGCATCCCATGCTCAGCTATGGTTTCGAACGGTCTCTCAGATTGAGCTGTAGTTTAGTGCCAGCCATTTTTCCGAGCTCATACAAGACGTAGACAGTCTGCAGGCTTAGCTGAAATGTCATTGTCTCTCGAACTCAGCCACGTCATGCTGCAGGATGACATGTCCAAGAGGCAAATGTTTGGGAGAAATGACTTTCTGAGCCATTTTAAAGACAAGTATTTCCGCGTTAAGCGTCGGTATTTCAAGTAAGATTGGTTCCATTTTGCGAGTCAGGTTGTCATATGGCTTGGCTGGAATTCGCTGAGGGAAACTGGATGAGAAATGTTATTTCTGATTGATAGACGATATATTTCTTGGCCAGAAGCAAAGTTTCTTACAACAGAGCAGAAAAACTCCAATCCAATAATTCTTATTTTATTATTGGTGAGGAAAGCTACCATTACTCGGTGCTTTGCAAATAAATATTGACCGGGGCGAAGAAGAAAACATTTTGGTTACCATTACCACATATCCAACATTACCACATATCCAACGGTCAGGGCATAGAGCGTTACCGACCTCTCACGCCGATTGGTCGCGGATGGACCCAGCAATCCCATTGTTTGTGGGTTTCGAGCCAATGAGCTCATGAACATGAGTCTAACAATCTACAGACTGAGCTACCACGGCCGCATGTGCCGTGGTGAAACTTGATATATTTTACGTGTGAATGTTTCCGAAGTGAACATAAACGGCTAACAGTGCCATTTTGGCCATCCGATAAACTCCAAATGTGCTACTTTTGCTAAGGACCATGCAGGGCAAGTCCGTTTGAGTTGCTTGTTCACACACCTATCTGTAATGAGCATGGGAGACGCCACGAAAGGAGAAGCGTCCCACTAACTTACCCCTATTTCAAATTATTAATGGCTTAGCCAAGATCATGCATGCTATGACAAAATATTACTCGAAGGGTGAAGCCAGAGATATTACTGTTCTATTTCATATGCAACTTATATCTCTAAACCATTACCAAAGTCAATAAAAAAACCACGTCTGAAAATGCAGATACGAGGATATTTGATCACTAGTTATTTGCCTAGATCTCTATTAATAAAGCTGGCCTAGCACCTAATCAATCAATAATAAATGCATACTACGACCTCCATGCGACATAAACAATGCAAAAATGCTGACAATGGTGGCAAAATGCAGAGATCCTTGCACTTCTAATACCATTTTTGGATGATATAGTACGGTTCACATCAAATATAATGGAAGCTTTCGTGAACATCGTGCTGGCAGCTGCTTCGGTTACCACAATGGAGGCTGCTGTGGGTGCCACACTGGCAGCTGCCGTGTACACAGTATCAATAAGGCACTGCCAGAATGGTACGACACTGACAGCTGCCGTACCTGAGTTACAGCATTGGCCAGCTACTGTGCGTACAGCATTGCCAGCTGCCGTGCCTGCGGTGCAGCTCTGACAGCTGTCGTGCCTGCGGTACCGCACTGACAGCTGCCGTGCCTGCGGTGCAGCTCTGACAGCTGTCGTGCCTGCGGTACCGCACTGACAGCTGCCGTGCCTGCGGTGCAGCTCTGACAGCTGTCGTGCCTGCGGTACCGCACTGACAGCTGTCGTGCCTGCGGTACCGCACTGACAGCTGCCGTGCCTGCGGTGCAGCTTTGACAGCTGTCGTGCCTGCGGTACCGCACTGACAGCTGCCGTGCCTGCGGTGCAGCTCTGACAGCTGCCGTGCCTGCGGTGCAGCTTTGACAGCTGTCGTGCCTGCAGTACCGCACTGACAGCTGCCGTGCCTGCAGTGCAGCTCTGACAGCTGTCGTGCCTGCGGTGCAGCACTGACAGCTGCCGTGCCTGTAGTATACCATTGTCAGCTGCTGTACCTGCGGTACTGCGCCGGCAGCTACCGTGGGTACCACACTGACAGCTGCCGTGCTTGAGGTACAACACTGACTGTTCGTGCGGTACATGGGTCGTGACGACAAACCTGCTAATGGTGAGCCAATCTTCCAGAGTAACGATGGTTAATTTGTCAAGGTAACAATAGTTAACTAACCTACGCATCCATAACATGGCAAGACCGAGCTAGAGCTGTGCCGGGCATTTTATCCAACCGATAACTGAACCAAAACCAGGGATGATAACATTTTTGCTCTAATAATTGTCTGTACCAAAGTTGACCAGGCATAAGCTGCCAGATAAGCGCGTTTGTCTACCACACCTATCATTATCAATGTAATATTTTCACGTTCTTTTTCCCAAATATGCATTAATTTCGGAAACAACGGTACATTTTACTGGCAGTCTGCGGAATGCCGGAGCCAGATTTGTGCCCGTGTATGCTTACAGTATCTGAGCTGATGGCTATTCTTCCGTGACGTTTTATCAAAATTGCCGCCATCGATTGGACGTCTCAAAACCCATCAACTATAATCGCATTAATAGACTACCACAAAAATAAACACCGTCAGTGTGGATGAGTCTTCAATGGAGATCGCCACTTCCCATCAATCACTGACATAAACAACAAATCGTATCACAGCGCACTGAGCGATGTGCAAAGCTATGCACAACCATGGCGAAGGCCGCGTGTGCACGGCCCAGCCGTGCAGCGTCCGCGAACGATCACCAGGAGCGAGCGATTCTAGGACAAATGTAGGTAATTAAAAATGTACGTATGGCAGATGTACGTAAGCAAATGTACGTAAGCAAATGTACGTAAGCGCAGGTGTACGTATGGCCAATGTACGCAAACGCAAATGTACGTGCGGCAAATGTACGTACGGCAAATGTACGTATGCGCAAAAGTACACAAGCGCAAAAGTACGTATACGCAAATGCACGTAGGCGCAAAAGCACGTATGCACAAATATACATAAGCACAAACGAAAGTATTCGCAAAGGTACGTAATTGCAAAATTACGTAAGCGCAAATGTACGTATGCACAAAAGTACGTACGCGTAAATGTACTTATGCGCGAAAGTATGTATGCGCAAATGTACGTATGCGCAAATGTACGTGTGTGCAATTGTACGTATGTGCAAATGTACGTACATTTACGCATGCGTTTACGTGCATTTGGTTAGGCACATATGTCATACGTACATTCACTTACGGGGATCCGACCGGAACACACTTCTAACTCTTTACAAATCACTCATTCGGCCAATTTTGGAATACCGATCCCCACTCTTCGAAAATGCAGCGAAATCAAACCTCAAAATTATAGATTCTCTTCAACGTCCATGCTTACGTTACACATTACGCAGGCACGTACGTTATACAGGAGCCTGCATCACTTCACCTTCTCTTGCTCTTCACATATACCACATACCAGAACTACAGCACAGACGCACAGACGCACATAAGCACTACTTAGGTACGACAAGACACAACTCACGAAACTACACCCATGCATCCAGACACTAAAACTTTGCACAGCACGCGTACACCAACTCATGAGATCAACACCACTAAAGACAATAGGCTGCCGCATACGACACGCAAACACTAGATGTAACACTCCTCACAACAACACCACTCCCACAACCCATCGCACGGTGGAAACAACCTACACCCAACACACACTTCCTTATTGACAGACCGAAAAACACATATACACACGTAGAAATACACAATACACAGAATATCACAATATGCCAACTACACCATCATATATACATACGGTTCCAATTCACATACATAGCAGACGGGCACAGCGGCGGTGCTGTACCCCAACGCAGCACCGCCGCGGGTCATCCTACGTGCCCGTCTGCACGACACAGCATCCACATACACAGCTGAATTACAACAACCAAATACAACAATCTCCATCAAATACAACAACCAAAGACAACTACTGCACAACAAACAACATCCCACTGAACCTCACCACGCTCCTCAACGACGACCATCCAGCATCACACGAACACCTCTTCCACTTGCTCAATACTAAACGCATAATGGAAAAATTGTGAAAAAAATGAAGATATGTCAAAAAACGAAAGGAAAAATGAACAAAAACGAAAGACAACCGAAAAGGTATTTTTTAAACGCTAGAAAAAGACATAAAAACACGTTCTTGCAATGCTAACCAAATGGCTATGACCACCACTACACCCCATACCCCAATGTGGCACCGACCGACCCTTTCTCGACTACATCATCTCCGGCTCTCAAACAACTCTACTGTGCCATCTCTACCTCTTCAAGCGATCCGGACCACCTCAACTCTACTCTTCAAGAGTACGTCAACTCTACTTCAACATCGCTCGACAGATCAACTAACCTATCCCCCCCTCATATATATCCTCCTACCCTAACTCTCCAACACATCTTCTCTAGAACCAGAACCAGCCGACATCACCACATGGTGGCAGGCTGCCAAAACTCCCCCCCACACACACACACATTCGCTTACGTTGCCATACGCACATTTGCTCTTACGTATATCTGCCAACAGAGCATTTGCCATGCGTACGTTTGCGCTTTCGTATATCAAAGCTTACTTATATCTGACATACGTACTTTTGCACTTCAGTCCATATCTGCATACGCACATTTGCGTTGACATACTTTTGCGCTTTCGCACATTTGCAATTACGTACATTTACGCATACGTATATTTGCGCTCACGTACATTTGTGCTCACGTACTTTTGCACTTACGTACATTTGCGCATATGTACATTTGCGCTCACGTACATTCGTGCGCATGTAAATTTGCGCTTACGTACATTTGAGCGTACGTACATTTGCGCATACGTACGTTTGCGCTTACGTACTTTTGCGCTTACGTACTTTTGAGCATACGTATTTTTGAGCTTACGTGCATTTGTGCTTACGTACAGTTGCACTAACGGACATTTGCGCTTACGTACTTTCGCGCATACGTACATTTGAGCATACGTAATTTTGCACATACATACAATTGCGCTTACGTACTTTTGCGCATAGGTACATTTGAGCATGCGTACTTTTGCACTTTCATACATTTTCGCTTTCGTACATTTGCGTATACGTGCATTTGCCATACGTACATTGGCCTTACGTACATCTGCGCTTGCGTACACTTGTCATACGTACAACTGCGCTTACGTACATTTTCTTACGTGCATTTCCGTATGTAAATCTCATACTTACATTTGCTTTACGGCATTTATCCGGCTGCCGGAGCGAGGGGTGGAAATGGGACGCGAGCGCAGCACGGAAGAGTCCGCGGGTGTACGCCATTGAGAGTCAGCGAACGATCACCGCCCAGGGGTGAAGGGTAGAAATGGGGCGCGCGTAGTACGGAAAAGTGCCCGCGGGTGTACGGGCCCGGCCGTGGATAGTCAGCGAACGATCACCGACCAGGAGCGAGGGGTTGCAACGGGGCGCGAGCAGCACACATCTCTGGGCTGCCTGGGCGGCGCACAGTGATCGGGAATATAATTCGTCATCAGAGTTGGACATAGCCTGAGGATGTGCTTCTCCTAGGTATCCAGGTATCTAGGTCTTGGTCTAGGTATCATTTTCAGGCAGTCTTTTCGGTGTGGTTAAATATCATAAGATTGGTGTAATGCAAATGCAACACCGAATTTCGAGAAGGATAATAGGAATTCGGCAGGAAATTGCCGGCCAGGTAGATAAATATCACCAGTCAGCTGTGTCACCAAAAAAAAAACAGGGGTGTTCAGACTCATCTTCATAGGCATAACCTTTCAAGGGACACTACATGGAATTCGATCTAGGAGATTCTGCTTAACCTACTTAACTGGGAGACCTTGAAAAATGCATGCAGTATCAAATTACGTAAGTTGACAGTGGAAGCAGGTTAGTTTTAGTGTACTTAGCTGTCATGAAACTTTTGATGAAGTTTCAGACATGCGTGTAATTCATCAGTTGAAGCAGCATACGACTAACGGAAAAGTCATGAGCTCGATTAAAACATAGTTATTGGAAAGGTAACAATGGATAGTTAAATAGACGCAAACATGAATGAAGGGATGATGTAAGTATGGTGTCGCTGGGCTCTATTATTGGTTCATTTCCTTTTCATCTTTGCTAACAACATTGAGGTATGTTGAAAATATGGTGCTTAAATTGGCTGGAGGCATCGAACTGTTAGAAATGGCTAATAATGATGAATATAACAGTATTCAACTAAACTTAGAGAGTCTCATAGTGTACATATAAATGGCAGACGTCTTCCAAGTATGCTAAATGCAGGATTACGCACCCGCTGCATGGAGGTCCGATATTTAGATACACGTGATATAGTGAACTGAATGTGATTGGAGGGGAGAAATAATTTGCAGTGTTAGTTCCAATGGAAATTAAATCAGAAAAATAACGCAGTAGAAGCAGGGCGCTCAGAATATTAGTAACCATGAATTACGAAGCTGGAAACGAATGTACATGGACATGAACATGAAGTTAATAACCGTGAAGGAGTGTTCAATATCGGGTCAAGATAGCCGACAAATTGCACCTTATCTATGTGGGACTCCACTTGGAGTACTGTGTACAGGCAGGCAGCAATTCCTCAGAAAGGGATATAGATATGCCACGAAGAGTGCAGCACAAGACTACTAGTATCGTATCGGTGGAGTATCGGTGGACAAGACAAATTTGAGTATGGGGATAGGATGATGGCATTATGAATTCACTTAGGCACAATATATTAAGGGATAAGATGAAAATGAAAAATAGGCAAAGGAATACATAATGCAATTTGAGTAAGTTGGATATGTTGGTTCATTGCGGATGAACGTCGATGGTCATACAGCGCCCAGAATAATACTCTTCAATGTAGGGAATCGCATAGGGGGTCATCAATTTATGTTAGACAAGTGAGGAGTGCAGGACAGACGCCAACATATTTTCAGTCACGGGGTGGTTGATAAATGGAATAAGCTTCCTAGGAATGTAGTGGAGAGGTCCTCATTGAATGCATTTATAAATTGTGTGGAAAATTACTTAGGTCCGATAAGAATATCCTTGGATTCTGAGTTGTGCAGTGGTGGATGAAAATTCGGGATGGATAGGGTGGGCGTCAGGTGTGCACTGTGTAGGTGCTATTGACTGCCCTGTCCTTGATAGGTCGTACGGTATTCCTTATTACAAGTGTTTGAGGATAGGGTCGATAATTTATTCTTGTGTCGCTGACCTTTACGTCAACGAGGTCAGCCGCACTGGCTTATCGAAGGAACACCCGTGGATACTTAGAAGGCTATGTTGGTCTGCTGTTGGTTGGTGGCGGAAATCATGGTGATGAAAACATAGCATCCTCTCCAAATTAAAATGCGAACAATTGTCCACACCAATTCCAAGATTCGAACCCATAAATCCAGGTAGTGGCCCGCGCTCGCATCGCTCTGCCTTGCCAGGCCTGTCTGTGTTGGCTGCGGGACATGGGTACACTGTTGCGTGTTGCACTGTTCCGACTCGACGACCACCACAGTGCCACGACCGACTGGTCTGACGTCGTGGGCGAGGTGCACACAACAGTGCACACCCACGGCAGATGCGCCACGACGGATGGCCGGATGGATTGCAGGGTGCCTCCGGAGCTGAGCGAGTCACGCGATGGCAGTATCACCACTTGACAGCCAATTGTGACGTGACAGGAGGATCAGAACGGTAGGCGGCCAGTGGAAGCGCTCAGGGTGCTTAACTCCGCTGAACTCCACATAGATACAGCAGACAAGATGCGCGACGTTTTCCCACGTGAACAATAGCGGCCACCATAGCACGGCGAGGTGGTGCTGTAAAAGGCACGGTTGGATTTATGTTTCCGATTCTGTCCCTACATTTTATATATTTCCGACATCAGAAGCTCTGTCTGCACCTTCCAGATAAATTCGGGCGTGTTTACCAAGCAGCAATGAGTTTGCAGTCATTTTCAACTCAATCCATCTTTCAGTGAAATAAGGGTTGATGATTCCCTGGCGAGGATCCTATGGATGACAAACAAAATGTCCACTGTGACTATGTCGGGCACGGCCAATTACCGGGTCAACTGCGTCAACAGGGCCGACAGCAGCGCACCGGGCCGGGACAGAGCCGGGACAGGGCCGGAACAGAGCCGGGACAGGGCTGGGACAGAGCCGAGACAGAGCCGGGACTGAGCCGGGACTGAGCCGGGACTAAGCCGGGACTGAGCCGGGACTGAGCCGGGACTGAGCCGGGACAGGACCGGGAAAGGGCCGACGGCAGTGCACAGGGCCGCGACAGGGTCGCGACAGGGCCGGGACAGCGCCGGGACAGCGCCGGGACAGGGCCGGAACAGGGCCGGGACTGAGCCGGGACTGAGCCGGGACTGAGCCGGGACAGGACCGGGAAAGGGCCGACGGTAGTACACAGGGCCGGGACAGGGCCGGGACAGGACCGGGACAGGGCCGGGACAGGGCCGGGACAGGGCCGGGACAGGGCCGGGACTGGGCCGGGACAGGGCCGGGACAGGGCCGAGACAGGGCCGGGACAGGGCCGGGACAGGGCCGGGACAGAGCCGGGACTGAGCCGGGACAGGACCGGGAAAGGGCCGACGGCAGTGCACAGGGCCGGGACATGGCCGGGACTGAGCCGGGACAGGGCCGGGAATGGGCCGGAACAGGGCCGGGACAGGGCCGGAACAGGGCCGGAACAGAGCCGAGACAGAGCCGGGACAGGACCGGGAAAGGGCCGACGGCAGTGCACAGGGCCGGGACATGGCCGGGACTGAGTCGGGACAGGGCCGGGAATGGGCCGGGACAGGGCCGGAACAGGGCCGGAACAGGGCCGGAACAGAGCCGAGACAGAGCCGGGACAGGACCGGGAAAGGGCCGACGGCAGTGCACAGGGCCGGGACATGGCCGGGACTGAGCCGGGATAGGGTCGGGACTGGGCCGGGATGGGGCCGGGACTGGGCCGGGACAGGGCCGTGACTGGGCCGGGAGAGAGCCGACGGCAGCGTGCCGGGTCGGCCACCCACATGTGCTCGGCTGATGACATTGACCCTGAGTGACTCACCAGACGGCCGATCGATGTCAGCCAGCCACCGGTAGCACGGTATACGCGAGAGGCGCGAAATCGCACCGACCACTTACTGCATGCATCCGTGGAGACCAAACATGAGAATGTGATGCAATACTGAAGTTTGGGTGGGGTGAGTCCACCGTTTTGTCCCGGTAGGCTTAACCGACTCGGTGGTTGGTTTCTTTTGGCCTCCAGCAATTTCTGCTCAGCACCTAGTGTTACTGCACGCATTCCTACAAACTATATTAGTTTCCATCAGACATTTTTTTAAACATCGTGGAACACCAAAGAGTCCGTGAAATACATTGATTTGTTTTCTAAAATTAGGCGCAGTCGTTGCTACATGCAGTTTTTCCAATACATACCAGCGCGAGTTTCTAGTTTTCACTCGAGGACTTCGACAAAAGGGCACCCCAGGCCCCAGAAAAGGACATTTTGGGTGCATGAGGGCACTTTTTGCAGACTATTGTGCAGAAATGCAACAGGTGCAGTGTAGTCGAGAAAGGTCCGAAAGAACCTAGCCATGAAGAGCAACCCAATCCACTAAGGTTGTATCTCAGTCATCTGAGAGCACTTGGGCTTACGAGGCAAGCAGGGTTGATGTTGGCCAGCCACCGACGACACAACGAATGCGAGTGGCGCGAAATGGCACGGACTACTTACTGCATGCAATGGTGTCACCAAACATAGGGGTGTGATGAAATACCGACCAGTTGGACGGGGTGGCTTGCTGGTACTGCAGCACCAACAAGGGATACTTTGAATTGGAACAGCAGCAGGGGCACCCCACCTTGTTGAAAGGCACTATGAGGTAGCTTTGAGCTGCGTTGCTGTATTCCTAAGCCTCACGCTAGCCGTTCAATTTGCAAATATGCTTAAGATGGTGCGCCTCTCCTTTCAGGGGTGGACTAGCCTGTCTAATAAACGTACCATCAACGCCATAGACCATAGACTGACTCAACTCGTCCGCAATTAACCCCGACCACCCAATTACAACCACCCACCCAAGCAGCTAGACTAGACAACGGCTACAACCGCAACTAACCGCATTCAAACGCAACAATGCTAAAGGCCACGGTCCCACCTTCGCCTCGGACACTGAGCCAAGTTGAGAGGGCACTGGTGGGCGCCGAGTCAGGTGTGTCTCAGAGCGGCGGCCGCCCGCGTGTCCGGCCCGGCACGGCTCAACGACACGGCCGCCGGCCGGCGTCGGTTTCCGCAAAAGCCGCGCGCTCGGCCAGTGCTCCGTTCTTAAGCCGCCGAGCATTTTATGACTGATCCAGGGTCAGCCGGCCGCATGGCACATTGAACCCGCCGGCCGGCAGTGCAGGGAAGCGATTACATCGTCTTTTACTTCTCGGCCGGACGGAGCCGGGCCGGCCAGGTCATCGTCATCGGGTGGTGTCGGGTGGCAGCTGCCGGCACGGGTCGGTCACACACCGTGTCCGCCGGCCGGACGCCCGCCGGGTCTGGTCGGGTCGGGTCGGGTCGGGTCGGGTCGGGTCGGGTCGGGTCGGGTCGGGTCGGGTCGGGTCGGGTCGGGTCGGGTCGGGTCGGGTCGGGTCGGGTCGGGTCGGGTCGGGTCGGGTCGGGTCGGGTGAGTCGAGTCGAGTCTTGTCGAGTCGAGTCGAGTCGAGTCGGGTCGGGTCGCGTCGGGTCAAGTCGAGTCGAGTCGAGTCGGGTCGAGTCGGGTCGAGTCGGGTCGGGTCGGGTCGGGTCGGGTCGAGTCGAGTCGGGTCGGGCCGGGCCGGGCCGGGGCCGGTCACCGGGTCGTGTCGAGTGTGTCGGGCGGCAGCTGCCGGCACGAGTCGGTCACACGCCGAGTCCGCCGGCCGCCCCGGCCATGCGCCAGGGCGATGATCCCCGGCTCGCTCCATCCGCCCACACCGGTGTCAACTGGCCAGATAGTGGCGCCGTGCGATGCCGGCCCGGTCTGTGACACCGCGCGCGCCCGGCCGCAGCGGGCCCTGTCCGGAGATCGGCCGCCGGCGGACCACCACCGCTGGTCAGTGGTCCGGAGCCCTGGTGCCGAGCGACAGCCGGTCCACGGCCGCCGTCCCGGCAGCAGTTGGTGCGATAACCAGACGCCTGCCGCCTGTATCGCCCGGCGGCGCTGCGGCCAGACCACACCGCCGCCCGCGCCAAATACAACACACGACAAACCGCGTCGCAACATATTCCAATCGGCCAGCGTCGCGACCACTTCTCTCCCCACGACTACCACCGGCGACCGCCGACCAACCGAGACCGAACGCGGCGTGTCGGCACACGTGTCCCAGAGTCGGCACGGCCGACCGGTCCGTCGGCGCTGGCCCAGTCAGCCACAAAGTCCGGCCACTCCCACCCCGCCGCCGGCCACTTCCACCGTCCACGTGGCTCTCTCAGACAACGCCCGCGGCGAGCGGCAACTGGTGGCGCACGACCGGAACGCCGCCGTTCGATTCTCCACGAAACAACAACAAACGCCGCGGCCGTCTGTCCAGGCGGAACACACGACGCCGCCGCTGCCGCCGCTGCCGCCTCTGCACCGCTCGCAACACATACAACACACAGCCGGAGCGCTACCTCTCTGGAGGCTGGGAGCAGCAGCCGGCGTCTCGACGCTGGCCGCCGGCGACTCCACCAGGCCGCCAACGTCGGCACCAGAATGTCGCGTACCAACAGAAACCCGAATACGCGCCGATGTGGAAAGGAGCCGTGCTGAAGAACGCGTCGTTTAGATGAATATGAATTTCCTGGCAGGAGCAACCGGTGATGGTTCTTAGTTTTACGACACATCAACCGTTGAGTCATGTAGCGTCGCCAATCTCTCACGCCGATTGGTGGCGGGCAAAGAGCAGCGACAGGTGTGACTCGAACCTACAACCTTTCGATTGTGAGACCGGCAAGTTACCGCTAGACTACTCGTCCCCGGCAGAAGCAGCCTCTGCACGGATTTAAAAAAATGGCCGTCTGGGCTGAGTACGAGGTGTTTTATGCACGAAGACAAGCTGTTGTCTAGGTGGGGTAAGAGCAGCCTTCTGCACGCGACAACAGTATCCTGTCGGTGAAGGCAGAGGTGGGATGGATTAATCTGAGCGAACGGAGAGCACCCTTCTCAGCCGAGTAAAGAGGCGTGGGGATGGAGCAGTGACGGAAGCTCCACTCGTCGAGTAGCTTCCTGAATAAAATATGAATGACCACACCAGAGTAAAGACCATCTTCCGGACAACAAAATCGCCGCAAATGTGGATAAATAAGAGAAGCCTTGGAGCCAGAACGGGTGGTAGTCCCCGTCCAAACTGGATATGTCCCGAGTCGATGCCGTCGCTGTGAAGGATGAGTACATGCTCCATGCGCAATCGTAGTGTTATATCCCTTTACGGAATATCACCATACCGTAAAAATAATTTCCAAAGGAACGGTGGATCGCCCCGTCAAAATAGCTACCGATGGAACGGTGCACTATCCCGTCAAAATAGCTACCGATGGAACGGTTCATTGTCATCGGTATATCTTGAATCTGGAATACGGGTCTCAAAGTGGGCTTTATCAAAACACTAACGCATCATTTGTGACCCTGGGAGCACGTAAGACAACTTCGTAGTTAAAGCGAACCAAAGATAGCATTGTGCGTCTTCATTAAACTTAGGTCAATGAGCATACATAACTTGAAAAGTGCCTTTCAGAGACGAAAATACGTCGATAAAAAAAATCCTACAAAAATTATATAATGTTCATGCAATGTTAATCGCCAGTCGAATTGAGCATTCGCTGCCTGGTGTGCGTTGCTCGCACTGGAGTATCTCAATTACAATGGCGGACCGGCGGCATTATAGACCATCACCAGGCAGCACTGAGCCAGTGGCCATACCAGCCAGCCTCAGCTCGGGTCGTCCCTTCGGACTTTGTTCGGTGTCGGCGCCCGTCCACTCCCGACTGCCGGCGAACGCGTCGCACAAACAGGCGCTCCGCACACGCGCACAACCGTCACCCGACCACACCCATCGTCGCAACGGCGGCTTCCACGCGGTCTGCGGCGGGACGGCGGGACGGCGGGACGGCGGGACGGCGGACCGCGGGACGGCGGGCGGCTGGAGCCCCACACCGTCAGCCTTGGACGCAGGTGTCGTCTGGCGTCGACAGGCCGCGCCGGCTCCAATAACACCCGCCCACACACGCGGCGGCGCCGAGTCTCGGCGTGGCGGTGTCGCAGGCTCGCCGCGTGTTTGCGCTCCGCCGTTTGCGGAGACCCGAAGGCGGCCGCGAGTGGTGCGAGTTTACCCTTCCTGTTCCGATTGTTTGCCGAGGGAAGCGACGACCGGATAGATCCCGCAAGAAATCCCGCAGCGCGGGCCTATGTCGGTGCTCAACCGTCGCTACGGAATGACGATCGGCCGTCTTCAAGCCAGCCTCTCCTGTCGGCCGGCTTGGGCCTCAACGCTGCTGCAGATTGCGACAGTACTGCGGGGCGGGGCGTTCCATATATTCACAGTCGTGCGTGTGCCAGAACAGAAAAACGGCGCCATGGAAGTGTCGCCCTTGTCTTGTCCTTCAGTGCGACATGCAAACGTCACTCCAGCACCAGTACAGAGTCTTGCCGGTGAACAATGACACTTTCACGTGTTCATCTGAGCAGATCATCTGATAAGGTAGCATAAGGATGCGTCGTGAAATGTCAAAGCATCAATCCGCTCTATGGTGGCGGCGGTCTTTTGCTCTAGGAGATTAGGTGTTCTATTTTCGGGCTACATAGTAAAATGCACCTATCCATCCCATCGACAAAATAGTTGCGCCAGAATATATGTTACCCGCCTAAAAACCGAAAACGGCCAACTGCCCGAAGTGTTGAAAAATTACGTCAATATTAGTCTCAGCACCATCCCTGGTTCGGTGCCCTGCTAATGCTAATTTGCCATTTTCACCATTGAATCTGAAAATATGCGCCGAAAATAAAGACTTCGACCTCTGGCTTGGTGAGATCTTCAGCCTTGCTCAGCACCAAATAAGTATATATGCTCGAAATGCCCATGCACTTATTGCTCCATCCAACAGAAATTAGGTCGACTTCTATCAGCACTGCAGCATCATGAAACACCAAGCAAATATACTTCTTGTCTACTTCTTTTCATTGATTTCTGTTGAGTCCGTGGTAAATTAATGTCCTTAGGTGCATTTTGCTTCTTTATTTTTGGTAAGGTTTTGCACCCACACTCTGAAACCCAATTTGGTCCAAACTGGCCATGCAAGTGGTTTTGACCCAAGCGCCGACAGCGCGTTAGTGCTTAGGCATGCACAAATTCGGACTCCTCATTCTGGTTGCTTCTAGACCACAAAACACATTGAAATAAACCACTGATGTGACGTGGAATGAGATTATCAAAGGTCTATATTGACTTACTGTCTCACTGTTACGTAGAATGTCAATGCATACGCTATGAAAATGTTGCTGCTTTTGCCCAGCAGCATATAAATCGAAGCGATGAAACGACATACATTGCATTTTTTCGAGGGGTCAGTGTCCTAGGATGACCATGGATACAACCTTTGCAGCAGTTTCAAAATGATAGCATGTTGGGTGCCAAAACCTTGAAGGCGCTGTGCCATTTTCCTGAAGAGAACTAGAACGATCTTCGAAGAACGAAAAGACGGCTATGAAGGGCCTACCATTGTATGGCTGACTAACCAGCTTACACTTATTTTTTTAAATGCCAACATGGTTATGACATTCTTGCGAAGAAAAAAAATATTTTGGCCGCGCAATTTAAAAACCACAGTTAAATAGAGTTGACACGTTTACCCATATGTCGCAATTTTACCGGAGTAAAAACAATATGCAAGGCTCAAAGTTGTGGTAACTTCATGAAGTGCATACGACATTAAATGTCGTGCAATGCAGTGCTATTAGTAGGCTGTGAATAAATATGTTTTCATTCATACGGATTTGCGTTTTCCTTCCGAATAAATAACAGCACAGACTCTTCGGAACAAGTCGTTTCGTCGAGTTCCATTATATATGCACATATATTTTCAATTAAACTTGCATGGAATAACATTTCTCACATTCGCTGACCTTTCCGACTGATGTGCACTTGGTACCACTAATTGAAGTCCGTTATATATATATATATAGCTTATATATATATATATATATATATATATATATATATATATATATATATATATATATATATATATATATAGCTATATATATATATATAGCTTCATCATACGTTATATATATATATATATATATTTATATAATATATATATATATATATATATATATATATATATAGCTTCATCAGAAATGCACATATATGGCAAAGAGAAATGTGAGGTAAAGCAAGGGTGTGGTTTTACAACAACAAAAATCCACTCGGTATACAAAGTGCACCTAGGGGCGACAGAGTACGCCGATAGATGGAACAAACAACGGCTGTGAATATTTGTGGGCCGTAATTAATCGTCGACAAAGACCTATGCCCAGCGAATTTCGCGAGGCACTGGGAAACTTCATTTTTGCCGGTTATTCGAGGGGGCTTTGATGTAATGTCCAGTAAGCAAGGAAATGTGGATGAAATACGGAAACTGAAAAAAATGAAACAAAAATTGGAACACAATAAATCGACACCGGATGGCAAGAATATCACCACAAATATTCGAGAAACTTACCAGCGACCCCAATTTTGGCATGTAGCTGTGTAAGCCTAAAAGATTCGAGTGCCCAAATAAACTGTGCAGGTACTAGAGCACTCTCAACCGCAGGTAATACCCACACCACTGGTACGTAGTTAGCTGTGAAAACACTTAACCGAGATAAATGTAGCGTGGATGTATTGCTATAGCAAGGGGACGTGCCGCGTTTTTAATCATCGTTCCATCATAATGATCCGGGTATTCTGATACTTACGCTGATGCTTCCTTATTTGATGGGGCGCTTTGAGGACCACTTGCATAATACTTCGGTAGTGGTGTCTGATGAAACCTGCCGTTGGCTTATTTCGCAAAATTCATACCCGATCCGGAAGTGTATCAATTAAGTCCTGAGCCATACTTATGAGGTACCGCTGGATATACATTGCGTCAAGCAGCCCGTATATTTTCATTGTTTTTTGCCATTTGGCTCAATAATAGGCAACATACCGCAAGTTTCTATTCCCCACCCACAGTTGCTTTCCAGCATGATAAAGTTGGGCACGTTCACGTTTGGGCACGTTCTAACGCCATCATTCCCCTCACCGCACACGAAACGGCCGAGATCCCAGCGAGATCCCAGCGAGACCCCGGCGAGCCACGATCTCCGCAGCACAGTCAACTCAGCACCAATCGGTCCGGCCGCACCGGCCGGCGCCGAAGCGAGCCACTTTCAGGCGGACGGCCGCAAGCGCGCGGCCGCTTCAGTCACTCGCCGCCCGCTCCGTCACAGCCACCCGGGGCCCGCCGAAGGTCAGAGGCGGCGACAGAAAAACAGCGCCGCCGCCGCCGCCGCGCCGGTCGACTGCGACTGGCGCTGAAATAATGGCGCGCCCGCCGCAGCCGCGCCCAGATGCACGTCGGCCGCCGACGCGGTGCGCACGTCCGGACCTGGCCACACTGACGCGTGGTGAGCTGGGCGTTCGGCAGGACTGGACGAAAACGGACGGCTACGCCGCCATGTGGACACACCATGTGGACCATGAAGACACACCAGACTTCATGTCGACAGACATGCCTCATTATAACGGAAAACCTGGCGATAGATACTGGGCGCGAATGATCAATTATGGTCGAAGCGCCGTAAAGCCCAAAGAACTAACTAACTGGCGATATATGCATATAAAGTGCTTGCTTAAATATGGCAGCATCACAACTCGTGAATTCGCAGACCGTATCGTGACTGAAATGTCAATTAACCGGACTAATTAATTTTGACATCAAGTGCAGAGTACCCCGTATAGTATGAGTATGCGCAAAAGTAGACGCTCGCCATGCTTCCTGACTCTGCTGCTACAGAAAAACTTTGGGCTTCTACGACGCATTCAACTGAGTCATACAACGTCGCGAACTTCTAATGCCGTTTGATCGTGGGTGGACTCGGTAATCCTGCCGGTTGTGGGATTCGAAACCATAATCTTACGATAAAGAGTGCAATACTCCGCCCACTAAGCTACCGCGACCCCTGTGCTGCTAAAGAAGCCATGGTGATAAAAATAAATGCTACAGAAGCAGTAGTGGCCAGAACTCCGTCTCGTTTCTGACATCCAACACAACCGTCATCGAAACGGCCCGGTGGTATGGAACTGTCACAACAGTCAGTTGGTGTGGAACTGTCACGGCAAGGGTCAGCTGGTGTGGAACTGTCAGCGGGATGGTCACGTGCGGAACTGCCATCACAGAACACGCGCACGTACAGTGCGGCGGGGCGCCTCATGGACGTCAGCGCGACGCGACCGCCACTCGTTTGCAGCGTCGCGATCGACGCCAGGCGCGCTGCGGCGCGAGCGGCGGCGACAGGCCGACATCTGAGCAGCGGCACGAGCCGACGGAGCACAGCACGGCGCTCTCCAGTTCCCAGTTGCCCACGCGACTCGGACGGACGCGGCCCGGCTCTTGGCAGACGCGTCGCACGGCGG
The DNA here is from genome assembly GCA_034440575.1 of Imbricaverruca yamaguchii. Taxonomy (NCBI): domain Eukaryota; kingdom Metazoa; phylum Arthropoda; class Thecostraca; family Neoverrucidae; genus Imbricaverruca; species Imbricaverruca yamaguchii. The sequence goes on from JAOTOL010001591.1 coordinate 1,229,549, forward strand.
CGGATCAGGTTGGATTCGGCCGGATCCGGTGGGATTCCGTCGGAATTTGGGCGCCAGGCGACGTGGTGCGCGTGCGAGCTGACGGACGTCGGGACCAGACGTATAGCGGGGCCAAGCCCACACCGGGCAAATTGAAAACTGCGCGTACGCGGATGGTGCTCCAGCTGATCTACTTTAAATGTGATCAGAGTGACCAGCTCACTGAATGAAAGATATAGCGGCGAAATATATAATATCTGCTATCACCTATAGCTATGCAGCATTATGCGCATTCACAAAATGCGCATATTCCTGAAAGAGAAACGGCAGGCAACTTTAAATGTTGTCCGATGTACTGTAAATCCACGTTCAATGTTCCCCAATTATCATGGTTGACCAGTCCTCCATTATTCCAGTCGTATTCGTGCGGCCATATTTTCCGAACCTACACTTCTGAAGCTAGGGTGTTCAAGACAAAAGAAACGGCCGGATAATATCCTTACAACGCTGAATAATCACTTTTTAACTGCCAATTTTACTGTGAAAATAAGCCACCACAAAGTAGCACTGACAGGGCTGGCCGTGGCTGCAAGGTAGGTAATGCAATACCACTGAACCGACTGATGATCACCATCTGTGACGTCATTCAGACTTGGAGCCGTCGACCCGGTGACTGCCTTGACGACCTTTCCGCTGACGACCTTTCGGCTGACGACACTGCCGGCGCCTAGCATTGCAGGAACATGGAATAACAAGGAAATCTGAAGCAGCTCGATGGAAGAACAAGGTGCTTAACCGGCGTATCTTATACAAGTGGCACTACTATTGAGACATACCACACATCTACCGGAGACAAGGTGTCAATTCAAAGGCCTCTTCAATGGCAAAGTATCGTGGAACTCATCGCTTGACATCCGATCAACTCGTTACCGGATAGAAGCACCCGCACCCGCATCTGCACCACCACAAAATCTATACAAAACAGTTTGCATTGCTGAACATTCAATGACGTCTCTGCGCCGGACCAACATCAAAGGACAGCACCACAGAGCATCACAGAATGTAGCTTTCAACGATGGTCTGGCATAGAAACGTCAAGCACCTGGCAACATTAGCCACTTGTCTTTGCAGACGTAGCATGTTACTAGTGGGCAGAAGTTCGTGTTGGTTTCTTATCCAGCAACGACCAATGTGGCAAAAATGGTCCGTTCTAGGCACTTTGGCCCTCCAAATAATCATTAACTGTAGCAGTGGTGCACTCGTTGCGTTGTCACACGAGCAACCACACCTAACTAACAAACGCTGTTATCCACATCACTATACAATACCAATATTTCACATGAAGAACGAACAGCATGTAATGTGGGTATATGCCCTATGATCGCCTCTGGTGGATATTGAAGTGCACTTCTCATATTCTTGTGAAGCAATATTGAGTCCTTCGCATAAAATCCTGGTGATGTCAATGAGAATAAAGCATATCTGTTATCTCACGTGATGACATGTGAGCTCCCGAAACATTCCAAGACCTTGACCCACCAGTCACAGAACAGTGATGCCAGCAAGCTTGGAAGGTAAGCCTGCCGGCATACACAATGGAAGCTGAACTAATCAATACTTGTGACAATAAAACTGAGTATGCTCTACATGATGGCGGTGTACGTGATTCTCAGGTGCAGGTGAATTAATAAACATCTTTATAGGCATACCCTCATGAGAAAAATAATGTTTCGACTTTCATACAAATCCAACCACAAAAACACTCAAAGGTCAATGAGCGCAGGACACCCTGAATCATTGGCACTTCATTAGACACTATATAATAATTTCGCAATGGTTGGCCTCACAATCCAACACCAAGTGGGATATTTATGCAACATTCTTACAAGAATCATGATTCTTTGTGCTGAAAGTTACACCGACGGGAGCCGCATGCAATTTCAGCCAGCAGTGGTGGTGGTGGATTTGTGCTTCAGGGCGCGGGTCGATAACCTGCAGTCCAATTCGGTTTGACGTTAGGAAACATTTGACTAAATTACGAAATGCCATTTTATAACTACGAATATCGCGAGCCCCTCCGTTTAATTATCCAAATACATCGTTTCGACCAACTCTCTGCAAGCAATAGCTCAAACTGGGACATCTCGAGCCGGATGCACATTGATGATTGCATTATGATAGCAGAGTTAGGGTTTTTGGGCGCATCGATCAGGATAGACCACGCAGCAGGATAGCATATCTGTGCCTCTAAATTACCAGTATAGAATATCCAAGCATACAAATTATTTTGCGCAATTAAAGAAGCCACGACGCTTCCTGATAAGCACAAATTCGCCGCTTCTTCGTGTCCATGAAGTCAGCCTTCCGCATATTCCACTTTGGTTGGAGCTTCTGGAAACACCGCCAATAAATGTCATAAGAAACTAATTGTCTTGTTTCTTTTTAAAGACTTGGTAGTTTTACATGAACCGTTATCAGACACAGGGTTCAATTAAGGTTTTTGTGAACAGAAGGCGCATTCAATTTGAAGATATAAAATAAACCGTGCGCATGGAAGAGGGCGGCACCTCCAAAATATTATCTATGTCATGACATTTTGTGCAAGACTTGACAAACATGTGGACGGAAATCTTTGCATCTTTCGATTTTACAACATGCATTGCTTTAAATGGCCATTCATTCTTGGCAATAGCAATATACGTTTGAGTCACTTCGAAAAAGAAACGCTCCTATTTCCGAAGATATAAATTTCGATGTGCTGTTCTAGTGCAGTTGGTACAGTCTCTAAATTGCATTTTGATCTAGTTCATTATTTTGTCCTACTCTCTTCTCGCCGTACTTAAGGAACCACTAATGAATGTTTTCACTTGTGTTCCCAGGGGTTGTTTCATTTCACTTTCACTCTCTGCCGTCTTCGTATTGCACAGCGAGATGAACGATGATCTTAACTGACACCTAACTTCCGCCTAGTTCACCTCATTTACGTTTCCACCACCGTTCTTTTCGGCGCCAGGAGATAAACGAGAGGAGCTCCATTGCTGCATTTTCATTTTCTTTTCGGGTTCGAGTCTGAAGAAGATTGGATGCCACGGCCATGATGCGTGCTGTCTTGTTATCATATGCAACTCGTGTGATGAGGTGCAGTGCTTTGCTGAGCATGATTATGATTAAGAAAAACGCGTAAAATAACCTTATACTCATATTACAACATAGAATAGATCCCAATTGGCAATGGATATATTCCAGCCACGGGCCTTTGTCAACAGCGAACATTTTTGCTTCGAAAGCCACAAATCCACATGCCAAATGTACCTCCTGTTGCCGCACTGTGATTCGCCTTCATTTTCACATTTCGCAATGTTAACATACCTGCAAAATACATACACATACAGAACATAAGCCCGAATCAAGATGGGCTTATGATCCTTGCGTGTATGCATGTGTCAACTTGAGACACATATTTGTGCGTGTCTGTGTGTGGATGCGGTTATGTGCTGCATACGTGATTGCTTTAGGCGGTGTTGAGGAAGTGGTTTCAGCAGGATCCAGGATGCCGTCATTGTGTACAATGATGGCCTATTGTTCATAATCTCTAGTGATTAACTAATTTTGAGCTCTGCAACATCTTTGCAGACTTGCAGAGTGGATATCCCGGGTGTGCTAGAGTTGCTAGTGCTGGTCGCATGGGTGATTTTGAAGTGTTCGCCAAATGGGTGTTAGTGGTTTTGTTCAAGAGAAGCCAAAAACAAACCCACTAATACCTTATCTGGCAAAATCACTCTCGCGAGCAGCACTATCGACTCTAGCAACTGAGCATATCCACTCTGCAAGTCTGCAAGGATGTTGCAGAGCTAAAAATCAGCGAATCAATAGAGATTAGAAACAAGCCATCATTAAGCACAATGACGGCATCTTGGGCCCTGATGAAACCGGTTCCTTACACCGCCTAAGGCCATCACATAAAGAGCACATAACCTCATCCACACACACAGCCAAGCCCACGCACTCAACTTGACGCATACATACACACAATAATCAGAAGCCCATCTTTATGTGGGCTTATGTTCCGAGTGCCTACGTATTTTGCAGTCACGTGGATATTGCGAAATGTTAAACTGAAGGCGAATCACTGTGTTGTGTCACAAAGTATGCCTAGCTTGTAGGTTTTTTTTTTGCTTTTAAAGCAAAATTTGTACTGTTGAAGGCCAGTAGCCGGAATATATCCAGTGTTAATTTGGGTTTATTTTATGTTGTGTTATGAGCATAAAGCTTTACGCGTTTTTCATATCCATTTCGTATTATCTTGCATAACTGTTGCATACATGTTTCTTTTTCACTGTTCGATGCACGTAATTACGGCGAATGTGGCTATTTGCTGTTGCAACGGACTAAAGACGAGTAATGATTGGGATACGTCGGGGTTTTTCTGATAATCCAACCGTACCATACATTCCACACGCGCACGCGCACGCGCACGCGCACGCGCACGCGCACACGCACACGCACACGCACACGCACACGCACACGCACACGCACACGCACACGCACACGCACACGCACACGCACACGCACACGCACACGCACACGCACACGCACACGCACACGCACACACACGCACACGCACACACACACACACACACACACACACACACACACACACACACACACACACACACACACACACACACACACACACACACACACACACACACACACACACAAAATTCTGAATTTAAAACATGGCGTAGTGCACGATACGATACACATATTGCGCGCAACATACAAACATTGTGGCAGTCTACAAAATGCAGCACGACAGTTAACAAAGTACATTAGTACACTGTGCTGCATATTGCACATCGAAATGCAATAACCAACTTTGGATGGCAAAGTTCCATCAAAACCAAATCAAACTTCGAAAGGAAATTTTGCTCCTTCAATACATGTAAACACAAGTTTCATTCCTTAGTCGTAGTAAATGCATGCACTTCATTATTTTCACAGGCATAAATTACATAGATCACTCAATTCCAGTAGTCCACTAAAACTTCTACACTCTATGATTTTGTGAACCAAAAGATTATGCACCAACGCCAAGATAAAGAAGTTTTAGTTATTTGGGCTTTGGGGTTCATCGACCAGAGTTGATCATTCGCAAGAGAAAAGATAGAATTAAAAATTCGGCACTGGTAATGACTGTAAATGGGGGGGGGGGCTTTATGAGACCACCCTCAGTCACTCAACTACAAAGTGTTAAATGTAAGATGCCTGACTGAAAACATCCATGCAAAATGACTTTCCCAAAGACGCAATTCTGGTGACAACTGTATAAATTCATCAGCAATGCATCCAATATAGGCTATGAATCGCCAAACGGTCTTCAATTTTGGAAAAGCATATTGATTCATGAACTGACTGACCAAACTGAATGCGTCCGGTCAACTTCAGAAGCAGAGCACGCTGTAACTCAATTGCCAACCATGGCGCTAGACCATGATTGTCGGAGCTGAGCTACACCCGTGGCACCGGGCTATGGTTGGCGGAGCCGAGCTACACCCATGGCACCGGGCTATGGTTGGCGGAGCCGAGCTACACCCGTGGCACCGGGCCATGATTGTCGGAGCTGAGCTACACCCGTGGCACCGGGCTATGGTTGGCGGAGCCGAGCTACACCGTGGCACCGGGCTACGGTTGGCGGAGCCGAGCTACACCCATGGCACCGGGCTATGGTTGGCGGAGCCGAGCTACACCCGTGGCACCGGGCTATGGTTGGCGGAGCCGAGCTACACCCATGGCACCGGGCTACGGTTGGCGGAGCCGAGCTACACCCGTGGCACCGGGCTATGGTTGGCGGAGCCGAGCTATGAGTGGTGCAGCAGATACATGACTGGTGGGAGAGCAGGGACGGATCCAGGAATGCCGATAGGGTGTCGGCACTTACTCTGGAGGGAAGACATTTTTCTGGAAGGGAGTGAGCCAATTCTACTCTGAGGGGCGTCATCGGCTAGAAAAGAGCAGGGCGGCGGTACACTTGGGTGTCCTGAAGGAGCGTTTTTCCTGTCCAATAGCCGCCAAATTTCTACCGGAGGGTGGCGGCCAACCTCTCTCTTGATTCGCCACAGTGGGAGAACTACAACTTGTGGGCCAGAGCTACCGTTAGTGAGCTTGACGACACCCCCCCCCCCCTTTCCTCCGCTGTACATCAGCTGAATAAGCAGGTGGTGGATTAATTTCAACCAACACCTGGTACAATCGCTGCCGGATTGATACCCTCTGTACACTAATTAACATTTTTATCTTGGGCTGCAATTATGTGAGCGAAATACAGGATACACTTTTTCAAAAATTATTAGGGTACTTAACTAGATACTTCTTTAATTCATGCACTGATTTTAATCCGTTATGTCTGGCCGTGTTAGCAACGTCCGGGAAAAAATGAAAGCGTGTCACGACATTCATCAAAATGACCCAGACGTAGTGAGTGAGCAATCGAAACGGGCGAACAAACGCAACCATTCACGAGACGGAAAACGGGCTTTTCTTTGCTTGATTGTGTACACAGCATAACTTGTATTTTGAGGGTTTCAGACTGATATTGTCACGATATTTCACAGATGAAAATGGTGTATTGGTTAGGCTATATTCGAAGTTGAATAATTTCACTGAACTGGTGGGCCAGGTTAAATTACGCATGCTACCACGGGCCCAGCGGCAGTACCGGCAAGCTGTGCCGAAAATCACTTCATTCACTGGCCTTTCACAACTTTGATGAGGTGCACACATGAGACCATCTTACAGTTAAAATACCCGCACAGGCATTCAGTCACAGGAGAACCCAAAACAGCATGGCCAGAGCAAAAAAAGCGAGGAGTTTCTCCAACGGCAATTTGGGAATTCAAACTTGCAAGCATAGACAAAGTGCCTGCGAATATCTGATACCATCTGATAGATAGTTTATAGTCTGAATAGCATGATAAATGAAATTCCTCTGTCTAACCGTAACATATCTCGTAAAATTCAAGAGAAGACCATTGCAAGGCCCAAGTATAGGACGATCAAAAGAAGTCTTCTGGGTAGTTTTGGATGAATAGTGTCGCAGTATCGTAAGTACACCTTACTACACCGTACGAGATATGTTGACACGACGACCAGCACTAAGAGAAGCAATATCCTCATAACGTCTGATGCATGCCCTGTAGCCCTCACTCATACGTACAAAGTTAATTATTTTGCATATCTAATGACCACGTCCCAGCCTCCAGTATCGCATGGCAGCCACGTCATTGCAAGATCCAATCTGCGATAATGCAGCCTTTAACACGCGCACCGCAGGGCCTCTCACATGATGCGAGCCGGGGAAGTGGGGCATGTTTCGCCCGCCCCCCACCCCCACCCCAAAGATCTCAGAAGCCACTGAAGCTAAATGCACAAATCGGATGGGATATTACGGCTGCAGTGAACTCCCCGCAGTATAAATTTGATAACCTTGGGTGATAGCCCTGAAGGCATTGACCTCCAGGGTAGGATGAATTCGACCGAGTGGCTGATAGGCCGCGCCACCGTGCCGACGACAGCTTTGTGGCGGCCAACCGGGGTTAGTTCGGCCGACTTTGTGGCGGCCGGCCGGCGTTAATTCGGTCGACTTTGTGGCGGCCGGCCGGGGTTAGTTCGGTCGACTTTGTGGCGGCCGGCCGGGGTTAGTTCGGTCGACTTTGTGGCCGGCCAATGGTACTTTATTGGCCAGCCAATGCCGTACAAACGGCCAGGACACGCCATTCCACAGACGGGCGGAAAACGCCGTACAGACGGGGGGACGCCGTGCCACAGACGGAGGGACGCCGTCCCACAGACGGAGGGACGCCGTGCCACAGACGGGGGGACGCCGTCCCACAGACGAGGGGACGCCGTGCCACAGACGGGGGGACGCCGTGCCACAGACGGGGGACACACCGTGCCACAGACGGGGGGACGCCGTGCCGCAGACAGGCGAAAACGTAGTGCCACAGACGGGTGGGACACGCCATGTCACAGAAGGGGAGACACCTCGTGCCACAGACGGGCGGAACACGCCGTACATTGTGGGCGGAATACGCCATGCCGCAGATGGACGAGACACGCCGTACATTGTGGACTGTTGCCATCGCGCTCAGCACACCTGGCAGGAACCATGCTATACTCAGCAGTCACGTAATGCGCTAGTATTTACGTCATGTAGTTATCTGTGTAATGCGTACTTTCCAACGCAGTTTTCAGAGCGGCCAGATATGCAGTTGTGGTATGTAGGTACACCATGTCTGGTCTCGGTTGGTTACCGTTCAGTCATTTAGCGTCGCCAATCCCTCACGCCGATTGGCCGCGGGCGAGGAGTAGCGGCAGGTGAGACTCGAACCCACAACCTTTCGATTGTGAGACGGGCAAATTACCCCTAGACTACTTGTCCCCCCACGTCGAATCTCGCCTGCAGTGAAAACCCGATTGGACAAGTGCGCGCACACTAACACGGTCCGCTTCAAATGACAGGGCTCGACGTCCAGTGAACTTCCTTGGGTTCTACGTCCGATAAATTTCTTTTGAACCCAGGCACAGCGCACGCGATCAACGCACGATTTTTGCGGTTGGAAGGAATGGCGGTTAGCTCAGCATCAAGCCGTCCTGCTCCCGGAATCCGCAGCCGCCTGACGTGAGGTAACGTGTAACAAATGACTGGTCGATGGCGCTGCTCACGATTTCAAGAACCGCCAGTGAAACACGATGCGCAAAGCATCACTCTTCTCTGAAAGTATCCATACCTATCTGTTGCAAACATCAGGTTTTCCTCAGCATTTGATCACCCATCTAATATATCTACACTTGCAACTGGTCATTGGGTTTCCAATTATCAAGATAAATGACAGTGATCAATGCAAACAATATATGGGAAAATATCACGTCAGGTATTTGCTACATCGTAATTCGACACGGCGGATGGGCTACAAATTTCAGACTAGCTGCATCGACGACTTTTTAGCTAGTCTAATGACTTTCTTGTGAGCTTGTGAAAACAGATAATTGCATCATATGGAATCAGACACCTGCCCTAACACAGCAGTCGCCGGCAGTAACCGTGGTGTCGGATGGCTTGTTGAATAGCACCTGTACACAAACTGCGGTCCAATTTCCACAGCGTCAATTTCGGTTGGCTCGAAATTTAGGCAGTAAACAAACCGACACCTTAGACGGAAGTTCCACCTTGCACAAGGCAGAGCGCGCCGATGCAGCTGCTAGCGGAACCTTGGCCGCTGTTCTATCCGGTATCAACAGTCGACGTACCGCAACGCCAATAACCACCACCATAACCCGTCTGAGGTAGGCCAAGCAAATCAACATGAAATGTACTTTCCAAAGCATAACGCAGTTCATGAGGCGGGTTTGAGAAGGGAATATTTTACATGACGAACTCCAAATTTGCTGCCTTAAAAATTGACAACATGGTATATCTGTAGTTGCCTGCTAAACGACTTAGTTACCCTTCAGCCCGCTAAGAGGCGGGTGTTAACGATGCGTAGTCGGTCAGCCGTTCCGATATGATTGCACTTATACCAGATGAATGCAAAAGTACCAGCTGACAGCGAGGGTAAGAAATGAGTGGTTGCAGACGATCACTAATCATACTTAACATGGCGAGCTAACTTAAAAGTCGTCATTTCAGGTCCTAAACAAGGGGACACCAAGGACAACAAACAACACCAAGGAATATTCCTCAGGGGAAATTTGGGAACTATGCGGGGTTCAATGTCATCATAATCAATGCTATGTTTTGTGGGGGAGGGTGAGAAATAAACAATGTTCCACGAAGAAAGGAGTATCATTCAAAAGATCAAATAAATTATGACCTAGAGAGATCGTTTTTAATTGCATTGAAACCTGATTATGTAGTTATTTCTTGGAACAAATAAAGTCCTGAATATTCAGGGAGTAAAACTAGAAAAGAAAAACATATTTGGGGCACGGTACACCATATTAAATTTAGCATCTAATTAATTAATTGAAGTTGAACTCTGAACTGAAAGTTCAATTGAAACTTGTCATTGAAATGGCGTCTTTACGTGCAACGTCATAGGGTTAATGATAAAACTTCCAAGGTTCGGTAATTAGTCCTGCTTTCTCACTTGTTCCCTTGTCTGGGGTTTTACTGGAAAAGTGCTTCGCACTTAATGCCACTTCAAATTTATTATATTTGAAGCTTTATGAAGCGCTTCCTTTTGTAGCAACGTAAATAGGTCAAAATACTCTCGAAATTTTAACGCTAACTGGATCTTTGTGCTCTTCAAGTCAAAAACGTTCCGAGTTGAAGTACACACCAATTTGCCTGCTAGCTAGTGTAGTCAGCCGTTACACATATATGCATACACACATATTATACATTTTATATATATGTCGCACTGTGCTTAGAAAAATGCATCATTGAGTTCTGTGTAAGCTGCATATATTAACTTCGCTATTTTAATTACATCTTTCGTTACGGTTTCTTTTCATCGAACGCCCAAGTAAAAATAATATGTTTGGACATACTAGGATGGACGTGTCAACAGGTGGACCGTGCTGGGACGGACGTGTCAGCGGGTGGACCTGCCCGGACGGACGTGTCAGCGGGCGCGTCACGGAAGCCTGCTGTCACGGCTCGGGCGGCCCGGCACGACACGGAGCTCGACAGCCGCCACCACTGCAGCTGCCGTGTCGGCCGCCACGCCGTCCGGTGTGTACCTGTCGGTCACCGGGTACGGCGAGGCGAGGCGGAACGGCGGAACGGCAGAACAGCCGAGGGGGCGGCGACCACCGGAGCAGCCGCTGAGCGGGGGGGAAGGCTACCAGGGCATGCGTTAGTTGGCGGACAGATGGCTACCATAGTAGCCGCTTGCCGGGGGACGGATGGGTACCATAGCAACCGCTGGCCAGGGGACGGATGGCTACCACAGCAGCCGTTGGCCGGGGGTCTGATGGCTACCATAGCAGCCGCTCCCCGAAGAAACGGGTGACTACAATCGCTGACCGAAGGACGGCTATCACAGCAGCCCCTGGCTGGATGAAGCCTGCCGGAGCAGCCGCCGGCCGGAGGGGGTGGGGGTGGACGGCTACCAAAGCAGTCGCTGGCCGGGAATGGGAGTAGACGGTTACCAGAGCATCATGTAGGGGTGGCGCGCAGGAAGGGCGTGTTGCCAGCACCGTTGTTCAGCGCAGGGAGATATTCGAGGGGAGCGCACAGCAGCCGCTTGACCTTCTGACAATACCCGAAATATTGTTATGGATGTCGACATGGGACGACACAACGTCCGAAACATTACTCAATAACAAAAATATCGGACACGCGCGCCGCTTGTTCGTTGGCATCACACCTAGAGTAAGTGACGTCACTCCACAACGGATGACGTCACGCGGATGGTGGATGACATTACGCTGAGAATGACTGACGTCACGCAAACCCAAGGGCGGATTCATAAAACAGGATTGGGGAGGGTAAGCCGATAAATAGCTTCCACACATGGGAAATTTGTGAATAAAAGGATTATTTCAGGTTAACAGCCATCTTAAACTGCAATTTATATTCAGTGTTCGGAGGCATGGTGCATGGACCTCTAAAGGGGCCTGGCGCGGTCCTCTCACCCTATGGACCCACCCGCCCCTGTGCGAAGAAAACGCAGGCGCAGATCAGTCAGCTGCTACAGGGTCGGTGCCACAGAAAACTGGAATAATTTACCACAGTCAGCACTTCTCATCTATAGACCCGCCCTCCCTCTCGCTCTCTCTCTCTCCAAACCACTAACCTTCCACCTTCCACCCTCCACTTCCCACCCTGCCTCCCTCCACAACGAACTGTATCCTCCGGTGTTCACTAGAGGTGGCAAATGTAAGGGCCGAAGGCCTGGTCCGAAAGCCCAGTCCGAATGCCTGGTCAGGACCAGAGGGCTTTTTGACCGGTCTTGGAATATATACCGGTCTTTCAACCGGTCTGGCAATTGACTATGTTGATGTCTAATCAATGCAGACTACATAATAAAAACCTAATAATTATAATCATCATGCATCTTTTTTAGGCACATTTCAACATTCCAGCCAACAGGTTTGTTAAGACATGAAGACATAAAATATTAGTGCAACTATGAGCCACAAGGGCCCTTCTTGGTTGCACTCTGTACACTGAACCAGTTGCCCACCAAATCTGTCAATCAGCCCTCCCTGTAATACTGAAAAGCAAGCCCTCTGGCAGCTGGTTCCAGTGTTCTACTACCCTGTTGGTGAAAAAAGTCTGCCTTAACCTTGTTCTGCTGTGGTTAACTTTAATTTTGAATTTATGACCTCTAATTGCATCATTTCTGTTAAATTCAAACATTTCCCAGAGATATCCCCTCTCCAGACCATAGACAAATTTAAAGACTTCGATGAGATCTCCTCTCAGCCTTCTATATCTAAGTGGAAACATATTCAATTTCTTCAATCTTTCCTCATATGCCAGGTTGCTTATGCCAATAACCATTTTTGTAGCCCTCTTTTGTACTCTCTCTAAAAGCCAACAATCTTTTTCATAGCTAGGAGACCAAGCTTGGATGCAGTATTCCAAATGTGGCCTGACATATGCACAGTAAAGCTTCCTGATGACTTCCTCACTTCTGTATGATACATTCCTATGTATTGCCCCGAGCATTCTCAGTGCCTTCTTCCTGGCTTCCTTGGTCTGTTCTGATGCCCCCAATTTTGTGTTTAGAATAACACCTAAATCCTTCTCCTGTTGAGTCACTGATAGCACTTGGCCACCCATCAAGTATGGAGCCTTCATATGATGCTTACCTACATGCATGATTTTGCACTTATCAAAATTAAATTTAATTTGCCATTCTTCCGACCACTTCACAAGTTCGTCTAAGTCTTTTTGCAGCGAGATATGCTCGTCTTGACCTGTTATTGCCCTAACGACCTTCAAATAATCCGCAAATTTCAAAACTTTACTGCTTAGGCCACTTTCAATGTTATTTACAAATATAATGAACAGTAAGTGGCCCCAGTACTGACCCCTGGGGGACTCCACTAAGAACATTTTGTCATGATGACTTTGTACAATTTAGCATCACTCTTTGCTGTCTATCTGAAAGCCACAACTCTATCCATTTTAAGATGCTACCTGCAATACCATGGGACTGAAGCTGTAACATTAACCGTTTATGGGGTACCTTGTCAAAGGCCTTACTAAAGTCAAGACATGCTACATCAACCTGATTTCCCTGATCAAATTGCTCTGTGGCGAAGTTCAAAATGTTCAAGAGATTTGTGAAACACGATCGTCCTTTTCTAAACCCATGTTGAGTATCTTGAATCAATCTGCTGCCGTCCAGATAACTAACTATTCTATCCTTGATAATTGATTCGCGTACCATGCAGACTAGGGATGTGAAACTTTCTGGCCTATAGTTTTCAACTTTCCCTATTTCTCCTTTCTTGAAAATAGGAACTACATTTACCCTTTTCCTGTCGGTTGGAATTTCATTTTGTGAAACTGATCTACAAAATATTATACTAAGTGGAAATGCCAGTTCCTTTTCAGTTTCCCGCGACACCCTAGCATAAATTTCATCAGGTCATGCTGCCTTGTTTGGCTTTATTTTCCTGATATGATTGTAAACAACATCACTATCAATGAAATCAACATCATTTATCAGATCACATGTCACTGAACTATGGTGTACGGTCGGCAGATTGGTCATATCTTCCAATGTGAACACTGATTTAAACTGCTTGCTCAGCTCCTCAACCATCTCACTATCCTCACCCAATGTAGTCCCGTTTACTTCCAGTGGACCAATTGTGCTAGAAACTTTACTCAGCTTGTAGAGACTAAATAACTTTTTACTGTCCCCATTACAGTTTCTAGCTAAATCCAGTTCTTTTGCTCGCTTTGCTGCTCTGGTTTTTTGCTTCACAGTGTCTCTAGCTTTTCGATACGCCTTTAGATTAACGACATTTGAAGCTTCTTTAAAGACTCTAAATGCAGTTTTCTTAGCCTTAATTGCTTTTATCAAGTCTGGTGTAAGCCATGCTGGATTTCCTACCTTTCCTTTGCATCTTTGCTTTAGGGGGACATGTCTAATGTGAATTTCTTTCCAGTAAGATTTGAACTTTTCCCACATTTCACAGGTATATAAATTGGAGAATTCTTCTTCCCATCTGATGGCACTTAAAGCCGCTCTCATGCAGTCAAAGTCTGCTCTGTTGAAATTTGGAACCTTTACCAAATTATCCTTAATAATTTCCCCTATGTGCCTTGAATCTAACATGTTATCTTGCCTTGAATCTTCAAGGCATTTCCTAAACATTTTGCATGATGGGAGCCAACACCAGCATTTTCATATCCTTTTAGATTAAAGTCACCAAGAATAAGGCACTTCCTCTTAAAGTTTCTACTGATTTCCTCACAAATCACCTTGTCAAGCTCCAGTTGGTGAGAATGTGGCAGGGTTCCTGATCGGTAGAAAGCTCCTATCCTCAGAGTATTGCTGTTGCCTTTTCCCACGCATTGCATCCCACGCATTGTTATTGTTATACGCATTAACAATTTGATGATAAATACTTACGTATTTCAAAGATGTATGGCATGTTGATTGGTGAACACAAAAGAGTATCAATGCTCAACACGCTCATGATGTACAGCTTCCAAAACTGAATCTTGTAACTGCAATAAACTCAAACATGCCAAATGGTTTCACCAGCATACGGATGGGACAAGGCTCAAATGAAAATAAAATATACAATGCATCAGACTAGCATTGTTACACACTGCATTGCAATGGTATCCCAATAGCGTTGCTTCTTGTGCATGGTTGCATACGTAATGCACATCAATTTCCTTAAAATTTGTGTCATGATAATGCAGGGGAAAATCAAGCATTCGGTACCCAAGGAAATATTATATATTTGCGGACTTCCACAATCAGGGCAAAATTTCAAAAACTAGGCATCTCATAAAATGTAAAACTTAATACTACCCTTCCTAATCCAAATACGGCAAAATTACCACCAAAGACAATGTTCGATTCACTTATATTCGACTCATGTGTCACATAGCACACACAACATACAAAACGGTCATCACTCTACTTCTAAATCCATAATTATAAACTTAAGTGCTCATTCTTCAAAAATCGTATTACATCCTCTACAATACAATCCACACTTCATGCTCAGATTGCCTGCCGTGTAATCGGTTTCTGCGCCGTTTTCATATTCATACTACACTCATTGATGTTAAGATAATTTGGTGTTGACTGTAACGCGCCTGACATAAAAATCGAGCACTGAATCACCAGTGCACGCACACAGCAAAACCAACCTTTGAACGGCATCACACATCGCATAAACTGATGCGAGTGAAGCCGCGCAAAACATCAGACTGGCATTGCCGCACATTGTATTATAATGATGCACCAAAATCATTGCTTCTTGTGCACGGTTGTATAAGCAATGTACATCACTTCCTTTAGAATTGTCAAATGACAATGCAAAGGAAAAACAAGCATCCTCTACATATGATTTTTTTTTCAATTGGCCAACTTGCATAGTGACATATAAAGTCCAATACTATATTCACCAACACCCTTACTCATCTCAGTGACGTAATTACCACACATTAGTTGCTGCTACCACCATCCAAGACTTGCTTAAAGACTTGGATCCAGAAAAGTAAATGGTAATTTGGAACGCTTCCTTTTGGCCCATTTCATTTAAAGCAATAGGCAAAGCGATGTACTATGATTTCATTTACGCGTATTTGTGCAATATACTCCAGGAAAGTGTATTTAAAACATATCACTCTGAAAATGTTTTGCTAAAATATGCTTCAATGAATGAAAACGATTCATGTTCGGGTCGGCCATCGTTTCAGAGACCACTTCTTTCTCGCTGGACCTTCCGAGTTTTGGCGCTTGTACATTCTGAACCTGTACCAGCCCAGTTGATGATGAATTGGGGTTTAGGGGCGCGTCGACTGCCATGGCCATTTTGCGCCCATGTACCAGCCCGATTGTTCTAGGATGTTATTAGTGCGTCATTAGCGCCGAAACAATAGCAACCCCTCAGCTTCGACCATGATTTGTGATTTTAATCGGTACGCGACGTCATGAGATAAAGGAACTGGAAAGGTATTCCACAAGGTTGAATGCAGCTTGCCAGAATGATGCTTGAAAAATATGCATGAACTCAAACCACACCTATGTAACTTCAATTTATGCACAAGTAGCCGTATTCCATATAAAACTGTCCATAAGTTTCACCATATATAATTGTACTACGTTTACAAACAATGGTCGCATTCTTGTAGCTCTTTGTATGCTACCTTCCTTTGAGCCATCCTTGTTTAATGATGTGATGAGTTTCTAGATTAGTTTGGAATTAGTGCCTGTTGATTTTCGACTTCATTGTTGTGCATGGCAATGATTACTGGTTGCCTGATTCACTGGTCTAGCCACGTAGTCCGTAGTGACAACGAAATAAGCCTCAGAAGCAAAGTGCAGACTGAGGACGAATGTGACGCATGGAGCAATAGTAAGGCAGGCTATTTAAGTACGGGATGTAACTTATCGTGTACTAAATACACTACATGTGTAACATTTTGCTGTTTGATGTGGGTCTTTATAGCTACTCTAAGAAGTATACATTTCTAATGTATCTTCGCCTTAGGTGTCCTATATTTATTATATGGTAAAATACATCTATGTGACCATTCCCCCAAGCACCTAGGTACGTGCCTGCAAAATTGACAACAAAGACATTGTCGTACAAGACACAGATAATACAAAAGAAGGTACTTTCTCACATGTGTAGCCAAAAACAGACAGATAAATGATTTGTCCCTTTTCAATCATAAGCATAGACATACAACTTAGAGTAGAATATCACGTTTAAAGGCTGAGGAAGGTTACCGTTTGCATTTCAGAATCTGGCTGAGGTAGGTTGTGTGTGCATTAAATGCATGACGCAACATTTTACAGATGATTGAATTCTGAATGATTGAAACTTGGCATTTACGCACCTAGTCTAAATTATACTTATTCCTTGACTGAAGACTATAAGCAGTGGGTAATAACCTGTACGTTATAAGAACTGTTTTGTAAGCATCATGTTGTTGCCATCAACACCAGTCAATTGAAAGAGTATTGATAAGAGGTGTATTTTCAGTCCACATTCTGGGGGTGAACGAGTGTGTTATGCGACCATAGTGACCGTACGTCATGGTCGTGGGATACGTCAACGCCATAGGAACGTCCCATACGTCACTATGGTCCCATGCCATCAGTGGCATGGGACCATAGTGATGTGAGCTGCCTATATTACCTTAACGAAACAAAAAAAGCAACGGTACTATTTTGTGTGCAATGAAAATAAATATGCTTGAAGAACCTGTCATTTGACCAGTTGGTTGGTTGGTTATTGGTTTTACGACACATCGACCGTTGAGTCATGTAGTGTCGCCAATCTCTCACGCCGATTGGTCGCGGGCGAAGAGTAGCGACAGGTGAGACTCGAACCCACAACCTTTCGATTGAGACGAGCAACTTACCCCTAGGCTACTCGTCCCCCTCATTTGACCGGGCTTCAGTTCATTTGGCCGGGTCATAATCTGGCTTGGTCCCAGCAAACCGGCCAATCCCGGTCTTCGGTCCCAAATGTTGAAGCATTTGCCACCTCTAGCGCCCACAGCACAATCAGAGGCGACAGGCCAGGTCCCCCTTCCCCTTACCGAGGATGCAGATCTGGTCGGGGCAGGAAGGTCACGACGAAGTATCACTCCACTAAAGTGGTGCCGACATGAATAGCATCGCCGTCATCATACACACGCGCCCGGTGTGGCGGTGGCATGGCGGCGGCATGGTGGCGGCATGGCGGCGGCATAGCGGCGGCATAGGGGCGGCATACTGGCGGCGGCGGGCCATGTGACCGTCCGTGCGGCCCAGACACGAGCGTCACAGACTGCATGACCCGTCGCCAGGCCGGTCGGCGGCTCCGCGAGTCGCCGCGGCACCAGTCCGCCCGACCGGCCGACCGTGTGGGATGTGGGGACGGCTGCGCGCGGCCGGGCCGGGCGGGACCGCCGCCGGCCGCGGCCACGTCCCGCCCGACGGGACGGCGGGTCGGTCGAGCGGAACGACGGCGCCGCCGCGCGGCCGTGCCACGCACGTGACGGCCGTGCGCCGACGCAGCTAAGTGCGGACGAAATCGAGACCATAAACTGGATGCCAATCGGGGCGTGGCACGGGCGCGTTCAGCGTCGTGCCGGTCGGCGGCAAGCGTGTCGAGCCAAACAGCCGGGCTGCTCTCCCGACCGCCACCGACGCGGAGACGCGCCGCCGCGCGCGGCCGGCCGCCGCTGCGGCAGCGGCACCGGCACGCCGAGTCCTGCGGAGTCACCCACCAGCGCAGCGGCCGGCCGACCCGCCGCCGGCCCGTCACAGCCGGGTGGCAGCTGCACCGTTGCGCACCAACAGTTACGTCCCCGGACGTTGCACGTCGCGCCTCGGTACGTGTACAACTCGACTGCGTCCGAGGGCGCGTACGCGGCTCGCTACTTCATAGGACCGTGCGATCCGATGAAGTAGCGAAGTACTTCGGATGAAGTACTTCGCTACTTCATCCGACTTCACGGGACGTCCCAATCGGGACGTCCCGTCGTTCACATCACCGAATCGTCTCTCTTCGGGATGGTGATGGTGGTGGATTGGTGCTCCTTTAGAGGATGCCGACTACTTGGGTCATTTTGCGTCCGTCTCTCCGTGTACGTCATGGAACCGTGACTAGACGAAAGGTCCCTCCGTCCGCGTCACGAAACCGTGCCCAGCGGGACGTCCCTTCGTCCGCGTCACGAAACCGTTCCAAGCCGGGACGTCCCTGCGTCCGCGTCATGAAACCGCGCCCAGCCTGGACGTCCCTCCGTCCGCGTCATGGGACCATCTCCGTCCGAACGACCCTCTGATCTCGTGCGCCGCGCTTCGCAGCTCCGGTCCGGCCACTTTCCCTTCCGGCGGGCGGCGGCGGGCGGCGGCGGTCGGCGGCGGCTCGGCGGCGGCTCGGCGGCGCGGTGGCGCGTGCTCCATTAGCCGGCGTGAAGCTGGCCGCCGGCCCGGCACGGTCGCTGCACGTCGTCGGCGGTACAGCTAGCGTCGATCCGCCGCCGCCGCCGCCGCACCGGACAGGCCAGCTCGCGGCCAACACCGTGACGCGGCTCGTGCCGCGGCCCACCACGTCACACACCAAGTGTCCAAGAGCACAGCGCGCCGGCTTACTGGCTGGTTCTCACATTCACATCATGCGATGGTGTGCCCACCCGTCCTTAGCTAGCACGGCTCGACGCATGTCTCTAAAATCTCGCTGTGGCCCTTAAACAGCGGGGTCAGTGTTGACGACGTCGACTGGCGAAGGACGCGCTGGCGGTGCTGACCCGCCGTGGTCCCGCGGAGACGCAGTGCCGTCGTACACGTCACACAGTCGGGCCTGCACGGACAGACTGACATCTCGCGTGTGGCAGATCGCCAGGAGGTCGTCGATAGTGTGTCGTGGGGATGAGAGCGCTGCTCAACTGTGCACAAGCCGGGCAAAACGACGGTCCATCGTCAGGGGTGCATGGCGGCAGACGCCTCCCGCATCTTCCCCACCAGGACGGGTGAAAATTGGCCACGGATGGTAAGGAACAGTTGATGAGATACCACGATGACAGCTGTGACACCCAGACCGAGAGAGAGAAAGCCGCCTATCGATGGACGGATAGCGAGTGGAGGAGAATCGCGAGACAGTCTTACGCGGGGGTGGCAAGGGTCAGAGGAGGTTGGGAGGGACGGCCAACCATCGGTCCACAGGATGGAAAGTGCGCGGACCAGCTACAACGGGTAGACCAACGGGTAAGAACGTTTGAGCGATTCTGCAGGGTGGGTAGGATGGACTGGCCGACAACCAGGTGGATGGAAGCGGACTGGACAGCGGACAGTCACCAGGTGGACGGATGTGGACTGGACAGCGGACAGTCACCGGGTGGACGGAAGTGGACTGGACAGCCACCAGGCAGACATGAGTGGGCTGGCCGGTCCCCTGATGGACGGGAGTAGACTGGTCGGTCACCTGGCATTGTCACCAGGTGGACGGGAGTGAGCTGATCCGTCATCAGGTGGACAGGAGTGGACTGGCTGGTCACCAGGTGGACGGGAGTGGACTGACCGGTCACAAAGTGCACGGGAGTGGACTGGCTGGTCACCAGGTGGACAGGAGTAGACTGGCCGGTCACCACGTGGACGGGAATGGAATAGCTGGTCACCATGTGGACAGGAGTGGACTGGCCGATCACCACGTGGACGGGAGTGGACTGACCGGTCACCAGGTGGACGGGAGTGGACTGGCCGGTCACAAAGCGGACGGGAGTGGACTGGCCGGTTAGCACGTGGACGGGAGTGGATCGGTCGGCCGCCATGAGTACGAGGGTCGGCGGGGGACGTGCCCGGGCCAACGACAGCCGGGCGGTGGCCACTCGGCCGGCGGCCGGCGAAAGTGGGCTGGCGTCGCCCGTCCGGCGCTGAGGTAACGGTGTCGCCCTCGTTACGTCACAACTGCAACACCCGACGTCAGCTGGCGGCCGTGACGTCAACTGGTGGCTGTGGCGTCACGGCCGGCAGAGGGCGGCCGCCGCGCAGCTTAGAGACGCTGCCGAGAGGCGGCGGCCGGCGCTCGCGTGGCGCCAGAAGCGGAACGACGCTGACATGGACGGCACAGGCGCGTCGTCAGGGACACCGCGCAGGGGTGCTGTCACTCCAGACATAGACGGCGCAGGCGCGTCGTCAGGGACACCGCGCAGGGGTGCTGTCACTCCAGACATAGACGGCGCTGACATAGACGGCACAGGCGCGTCGTCAGGGACACCGCACAGGGGTGCTGTCACTCCAGACATAGACGGCGCAGGCGCGTCGTCAGGGACACCGCGCAGGGGTGCTGTCACTCAAGACATAGACGGCGCTGACATAGACGGCGCAGGCGCGTCGTCAGGGACACCGCGCAGGGGTGCTGTCACTCCAGACATAGACGGCGCTGACATAGACGGCGCAGGCGCGTCGTCAGGGACACCGCGCAGGGGTGCTGTCACTCCAGACATTGACGGCGCTGACATGGACGGTGCAGGCACGTTGTCAGCGGTGCCACCCGGGAACGCTGCCGTTCCGGACATTGACGGTGCAGAGTCATCTTCAGCGACACCACCCATGGGTGCTGCCGCCCCGGACATAGACGGCAGACATGGATGACACAGGAACGTCGTCGGCAACATCGTCAGTGGGTGCCACCGCCCTCTGGAGATATGCGCTGCGCCCACGGCGCCGGCAGCTTTTTCCAGAATGTATTATATGCTTCTTTAGGAGTGTTGGATGGCAGCATAGGATGGCAGTAGACTCACTGGCCACTTTAGTTCCCCCACTTCACCCACCATTAAAGTTCTGGTGACGCCCCTAGTCCAAGGCCGCCAATGTATTTATTGGCAGGGGTGCCAACAACAGCAGAACGCGTTGAAAGAAATCGAAGTGTGTGTGTTTTTACGTGCTCAGCATGCATAGTCTGTTCTTCAAGTCAGTTAAAACCACACCACCAAAACGAAACCACCAAAGCGAGTCTTCAAAGTGCCCGAAAATATGGTATCATGGAGCATAAATGTGTGGCAAGAAAGGCAGTCAGATTTCAATTATTATTTGCAGAAGAAAAATCCGTTTTATCATGGCGATTAATATGATTGTGGTCGTGTCTATAACATGACCAATTGTGTCATTCTTTCGTCTAAGCGAACCCACATCATTCAATTCAACTCGCATGCTCTACTCCCATACACATTTATCATGCAGCGCTACCTTGAGTTCATTTATGACGCATTTGACTGGTGGGCAGTGCAGCGTCGGCAACCTCTCACGCCGGTGGGTTGCGACTGGAGCCGGCAATCCCGCCGGTCGTCGGATTCGGATCTGCAACCTTACGATCAAAAATCGAAAGCC
Organism: Imbricaverruca yamaguchii; assembly: GCA_034440575.1. Classification (NCBI taxonomy): domain Eukaryota; kingdom Metazoa; phylum Arthropoda; class Thecostraca; family Neoverrucidae; genus Imbricaverruca; species Imbricaverruca yamaguchii. Next base: position 1,251,562 of record JAOTOL010001591.1, read on the forward strand.
CTACAGACTGAGCTGCTGCGACCCCTGCAGCGCTACCTTTTCATGAGGTGGCTTCTTTCACCTCACACCTTATGAATGGGTTATGGTCGCATGGTAAATGAATGGTCGCAATGGCACCTGCGTCATTCTGGGGTGGAGGCGAAAACATCGCAAGCGACATTTGCATAATCTGTGCACTTTGTAACAGTAAAAACTTTGTAAACTGTGCACTGAGTAACAGGTATGCACAACTGGATAGGGTGTTGTCTACAGAGCATGCAACGGCAGGTCAACTGTGTACGGACGAGGTAGTGCCCGAAAGTTGGGAGTTAGGCCAGGGACTGATGCAGGAATTTTCATTGGGGCCATATGCCTTTTTCTTCGGAGGGGGCACTTTTCCTGCACCTATCGGAAAAAAATCGAGGGGTGCACTCGAGCCTTCCCATAGGGACGCCTTTTCTCGGCCTGAAGGACGCCACCTTCCCATGGGGGACACATGTTCCCAGTGCCTTCCCACCCCATGTAGCATCATGTAGCATCTCATGACCCAGGCTACTCCTGCAGGTGATTATTTCCGTGCAACAGTCATGGGACTAATTGCCGATGTTCTGAGAAGTGGGTCGAGAAGTGGACCGAGAACCCTGTGTTGCCCCTCCCATGTTCTTGCTCCGAAGTCTCTGCAGATATACCAGCTTGGATAAGCCCTTGCAAACGTTGGTCACACCAATTTCAATTTCCATTGCAACCAGAAAAAATCCGTATTTTCTTCGTTTGAGTCGTGATACAAAATAAATAACGTGAACCAAAATATTTGTTTGGCACACGGCAAGCCAAACATTAAATATAAACAACCTGGTTCGATCCATGTAATAATTTACATTATTACATGGATCGATTCGCATTACATCATGCAATAATTACGAGCGGAAAATAAGTTGTATCATCAACGTTAGCCGCCAAAGAGAAGTAGCAAGGCACGTCGGGAACTAATGACTAATAGCACCGGACACTGCGCCGGAACCGTCACTGAAGGCAGCTGGATGTACGTCGCTGAAGGCAGCTGGATGTACTGAAGACCAGCACACAATGGACGTCAAAGGAATCGCAAAAAAACACGTATTTCAGACACACGGCACGGGTGCCGACCATTGGAAGGATGGGGGCGGGAGACATGTCGCAAGGGGAGTACCACACGGCACAATCATAAATGGGACAGAGCAGGGGGTCATATCGCAAGGGAGCGTCGTACGGCGAAGTCCTAAATGGAACGGGGACAAGAGTGGCTTCAAGGTTATGAAATCATAGTGTTCAAACTTAGAAAGGCCCACAGGGGTCCATCGGAGTGAAGCCTGTAAAGAGAAGATGCAATAAGCCTGGACAAGAAGATACTCAGCAATCCAACCAATACTACACCCTAAATTCCACAGAAACATTCCGCCGACATCCCACACACCTACTATTCACTCGATCCCGCGCAACACACGCGTGGATCGAGTGCCCCACCAATAGTTTTCAACTCCACCCATGCCTATTTGACGGGGCTTGCACAGTGTACACCAGCAAACATCTCACTCCATCCACCACTAATTAGAACTTTTTTTTAAAACGTGGGCATCCAGTCAACAAAAAATTGTCCCCCTATTGTTAAATACATTCAATGAGGGACGATCCACATCAGCAGGCAGTATATCCCATTTATCAACCACCCTTTGACTGAAAACCTGCTGTCGCTTAACTGTCCTACACTTTGACTTGCTTAACCTGAATGCATGCCCCTATGTGATACTTCAGATAAGAGCATCTTTCGGGTTGACCTTATCTAACCCAACGATTTGGTACATTTCAAACATATCATCCCTTAATCTCATATACTTTAATGAGTACATATCTAATTCCATAAGCTTTCTTCCCTACTCTAAGCTACCTGGTACACTGAGGCTTTGCGCTCCACTCCTAACATATCTATATCTCTTTCTAAGTAAAGGCTCCATGCCCGTACATATTGTTCCAAGTGGGGTTTCACATAGGCTAGGCACAGTTTTACTGACTTTCTTCCTCTTATACCTCAGACTGCTATCAATGATGCCTAGCATTCTGATTGCCCTACTCTTAGTGGAAGTTTTTTTTTTTCTTGCTTTAAGGTCACTTGAAACTGGCACGCCTAACTATTCTTGTTCTCCAATAGCATCCAGTTCCCTACCTCCCGTTGCATATCTCAATCTGATCTCCGGACCTCAGGTGCATAACCTTATGCGTTTCACAGTTGAAAGACAACTGCCATTGATCACCACACTTTTTAGGTCATCCAAGTCTGGCTGAATATTACTAGATTGATCACTACAGTTGGTTGGTTATTGGAATTTAGGGGCCCGTCGACTGCGTCGGTCGTGCAGCGCCCTGATCACTACAGTTAGCCGCTCTCATCAGCTTCATGCCACCAGCAAATTTGAAAACCCTATCATTCAGCCATACATCAATGTTGTTCACGAAGATGATAAAGAGAAGTGAACTTGAACAGGGCCCTGTGGGACTCCACTCAGAACATCCTTCACTTCATATTTACATCCACTAACACTGCCCTTTGTTTCTAAACTAGAGCACACTCAACCAAGATTATAACATATATATATATATAATATATATATATATATATATATATATATATATATATATATATATATATGATGGAGTTCAGCAGCCTTATTAGGCTTCATATTCTTGAAGTATTTTTCGACATTTTGTGTAATTATTGTCCAATCCTCCAACTTATCACCTACCATAGCATAGCCTTCAGTGGTTTCCAATGTACCTGAGTTCTCCTTAGTAAAGGACTGATGAGAATTGCTTGCTAAGGTACCCTCATCAACCACTTCGCTTTGAAAAGGGGGGACGGGACAATGTCGCATGGAACGCGTTACGGCGCACGCATCAATGAGCCAAGGCAGGGCGGCTTCACTGGGACAATGGGAATGGGACACTCTCCAGGAAGTAACGCATAGCGAGCTTAGAAATGTGAAAGTTGTTTTTGGCCAACCAGTCGAGTGATAAACAAACTAATGGGTGTGATTTGTGCTTGGGTGCACCTTGGTAGTCTTGAGATCTCTGCCCAGCTTCCCTCGGTCCCACGCTTCCAACACGGCGTGGGTCGGCGCAGCTGTGAGGGACGAGTCCCGACTTCCGATCAGCGGGCGTGAAGAATGAACTATACTGGCGCAGGTATTTCCCGTTCGCACTTCAGCAATTGACGCCAGAGTGACGACGAAGAAACCTTTTCAGCCGAACACAGTGTAAAAAGATCAAATATTTTCCTTCCCACCTACATTGCGCAATAAGGGGATGAGTAGGATAGGAGTAAGTTGTCCGTCTCGCAATCGAAAGGTTGTGGGTTCAAGTCTAACTTGTCACTACTCTTCCCCCGCGACCAATCGGCGTGGGATATTGGTGGCGCTACATGACTCAACGGTCGATGTGTCGTAAAACCAATAACCACCACATTGCGCAATAATCCTGGCTTGGTCAGGACGTCGTCCTGCCAACACTCAGGGCGGTCTCAGATGCGCCACCTGATCGGGCTGCATCTACCGCAGCCTATGTTGCGACCCAGGGTTTGGTCGCTCACACAGCATATGCGTCATATCCACAGTCTACCTCCGCCATGGCCCCAGACCGACAGGACCGGACGCACCCCTCCGCCCAGAATGACACGGGCCAGCCACTGTTCCGGCTACACTTTCACTCGGCGGGCCAGCCCACCACTTGTCGACATTCGCCACCAGGGCGGGTGCAGAAGGGACATCTAAATACGGTCCTCCAGTCCCTCCAGCAGTATTTCCGACCCGCTTAGTCGCGCCCCCAGTGGTCTGCTGCGGCCTGCCAGTGATTTGGACAGACCAGCGTCTGACCTGGGCCGGGCTACCAGCACCGCAGTCGGCCGCTTACGTCACGGCCCAGTACAGAGGACGCCGTGACCTGGGGACAGGTCACCAGCGCTCCGGCGGTCACTTACGTCACGGCCCGGTACAGAGGATGCCGTGACCTGGGTCAGGTCACCAGTACCACCAGCGATCGCTCACGTCACGGCCCGGTACAGCGGACTCAGTGATCTGGGTCAGGTCACCAGCACCGCCGGCGGCCACTTACGTCACGGCCCGGTACAGGGGACGCCATGACCCGGGTCGGGTCACCAGCACCGCCGGCGGCCGCTTACGTCACGGCCAGGTACAGAGGACGCCGTGACCGGCCGCGGCGGCTCACACAATGGCTGGCCCGTTGTGAAACGGAAGCGGCGCGGGGCCGGGGGCGATCCAGCCGACCCGACCACAGGCGTGAAGCGGCGCCGGCGACGCGGCCGTGATTTAGCGGCGTGTGGTCGGTGATTTGGCGTTACGCCGCACCGGCCGCCGGCCGCCGCCAGCCACCAACCGCCAGCCACCAGCCGCCAGCCGCCAGCCGCCAGCCGCCAGCCGCCAGCCGCCAGCCGCCAGCCGCCAGCCGCCAGCCGCCAGCCGCCAGCCGCCAGCCGCCAGCCGCCAGCCGCCAGCCGCCAGCCGCCAGCCGCCAGCCGCCAACCGCCAGCCGCCAGCCGCCAGCCGCCAGCCACCGCCAGCCGCCAGCCGCCAGCCACCGCCAGCCACCGCCAGCCGCCAGCCGCCAGCCGCCAGCCGCCAGCCGCCAGCCGCCCGCCGCCAGCCCAGCCACCAGCCACCAGCTGCCCGCCGCCATTGGAGGACGCGCCGGCACGCCCGCGCCCGCATGTGCGCACATGGCCTCCGCTTGGAAATTGTTAGAACTTGTTACTAGCGGAAAGGGAATGCGCTTGCAGCAAACGGTTTTCAAACCACTTGTATACCTAAGATAGTACAAGTGGTTCGAGAACTTCCTCATTCGCTTGAATGAATTGCTTTCAAATTTGCTTAAGCTGTACAAGGTTTGGAGACGATCTTTTAGTCAAGACAACAGGCGTGCTGCAGTGATACACATCTAATATATACTTGAGCCGATGATAACCATCCATACGTAAACCAATAAATAACCATAATATAGTTATATAGCATTGTACTAATACCACAATAATAATAATATAATGAGAACCATAAAATGGTATAGTGTCATATAGTCACCGTTCAGGTTACTCTCATTTGGAATTAAACTGCTAAAATGCGTTGTGTGTTTTCTGAAATGCTTATCGTCCGCTTAATCATGCCAGACCAATTCAGAGGAGAAAAACGTAATCATTTAGTGACCATCGGAAAGTTGGGAGGGTGGGGTGAATCCGGGGCAAATGGTAATAATACACCGCAGACAAACAGAGGAAGAAGTCTGTCCTATTCCATTGCAGAAGATGACGAGAGATATTCAGGACACACCATATTCAAATCACAAGGAATGAGGATGATACTTTGACAATGGAGGATCAACCATGGAGGAGTAAATCCAGGGCAAATGATCATAATACATCGCACGCATTGGGGAGTCGAGACATTTTTCAAATGGCCAATAATTGAGGTACCCTTCCCACTCAGGGTTCCCAGGATTCTCCCAAGTAGAACTATCTGGAGACGCCTCTAGTCAAAAACATCATGCAATTATTGATATTATGCAAGAAGGACAACGCAATATGCATATGTGGTCCTGACGGCTGAGGACCACCAACAAAGAACAACTGAGACCTCATTGAGTTCCTGGCTATGCCATTAGCTGTTTTACATGCTTATGTGTATTCAGCAATTGTGTCTTGGACCACTCAGAGTGATATATAGCTAATTATTCAGAACCTTGTCGATGGAAAATACAAACAGTCCCAAATGGTTTTGATCCCATTGTTGTTGATCCCATGATGTTCCTCCTATTGTTTTCTTCCTGACTTGACCATTGAGAAAAAAAAAATTTGGCATTCTACAAGTGTAGATTAGACCAGTAGAATTAATTAACTTGGGCTATCCAGTTTTGAAAGCTTTTAAGAAATGGAAATATTGAATGTCGTAATATCATCGATTCATCTTTGTACGAAGAATTAAACTAAATTATGCTTACCATTGTTTGTTCCACAATCATATTATTCCATCTAATTTGTTGCGTACGTCATAGTCAGTTAGTTATTTGGGTTTTAGAGCGCTTCGACCATTGCTTATCATTCGCGCCCTGCATACGTCATAATATATTTACACATGTATAAATCAAGTATACAAATCGTTCACAACGTATATGCCCCCGAAACGATTGCATTAAATGAACAAAGTACGCATGCCCAACTCACAAGAACACGTTCATATCACAAAGTTAGCGATATACAACTCCGGATCCCCCAGTGGCCATACGCGTCCACGGCTCGGCATACAGACACAGTCTGCTGTGTGCCGATCGAAACGACACGTGCAGAATTAAACGGCCGAGGAAAAAATAGCCATCCAGCTGTACGAGTGGGTACTTCTGAGAAGGAAGAGATCACGCTACACTGCTCACGAGGGTTCATTCAGAAATAGACATTGAAATAGTGCACGAGATGATGATGCAACAGATATAAAAGTGGGTCATGAATGCGGAACACCCGGCGATTACGAGAAGTGCGCTGCGCCAGACCGACCGGCGGTGTGGGACGTGGTCGTACCTGTCCAGACCATCTGCAGTATTCCAATCTGGCCTGTCATTTACGAAATGTAGATAACTAAGCTTGCGTAACACGTTGTACTAGATTTAGATCGGCGGTGAATTCCTTGGAATGATCTGGGGCCAGCATAACAAGTGCCTTGTTATCACGATACACAATAGCAAGATCAGGAGGGACACATCCGAGCTCGGTGACTACGATGACACCCAGATCTTTTGAACTGTCTAGCTAATCAGTTAGCGCTCTGGCAAGGAACATATTATTTCATCAGTATCTTATGATGACCTTTCCACGATGATTCGAAGAAAGAAACAGTCGAAAGTTACTTGTTCTTGGTGTATAGTCTGGTAGTTAGTTATTAGGGCTTTAGGGTGTATAGTCTGGTACAACCCTTTGACAAACGAGACAAAAAACAAGTCCAACTTGGAATTCCAAGTTGGAATTAGTTGGTTATTGGTTTTTACGACACATAGACCGTTGAGTCATGTAGCGTCGCCAATCTCTCACGCCGTTTGGCCGCGGGCCAAGAGTAGCGACAGGCGAGATTCGAACCCACAACCTTTCTATTGTGAGACGAGCGACTTACCCCTAGGCTACTCGTCCGCCCAAGTTGGAATTGTTTTTTTTTTGTGGTTTGACAAAGGGTTGTACCCGAATATACACCAAGAACAAGTAACTTTCGACTGCTTTTTTTCTTCGAATCATCGAAGAAAGGTCATCATATGACGCTGATGTCTCTAGCTAACTGCACCTGTTCTACTTTTCCGGGCGAGCGAGCAACTTGGGTTACAGTGAACGATGCGCATTTTGCTAGTTTTGGAGATAACCACCATCTGGTGAACCAGGCCTGACGACGATTGAGATAGTGCTGCAGGAATCCATGAGCGAGGTAAATAACTTCGCGATACAAAGACAGCATGCAGAAGGCAGACAGATTTAATTTATCGCCGATGGTGGTATATAAACAAAAATAGCAGGGGGCAAGTAAAGCCTTTCGAGGACTCCCGAACTGACACAGGCCGCTTTGACGCTTTACGACCCACGATGACCACCGGGCGCCTATTCAATGGGTAAGAGACAATTATGAGCCCTTCTGTCGCGACAGCTGAAAAACAACGCGAAGTAGCGAGCTTAAGCGTTGGCACACCTCTTCCTATATTTACTCCGTATGTCTTGAAAACAAACTTGGTGTCGGGTCGTTCAAGGTCGCCGACCACTAAGCGAGGTCACCTTAAGAAAATGAAGTGCACACATTTTTGAATACAGATAAAACAAATTTGCAAATTTCGGTCAAACCATGCACATTTCTATACAGCTAAATTGGTTTTGAATACTACTGTGTGCCCTGATATATGCGTGCCCTGGTATTTTGAAATTTTAATAGAGACAGATACTCAATGACAGCCGCTTTCGGCCCTTTTTTTTTTTTATCACAAAAAAGAATATTACACAAAATAAATTTTTTATATCAAAAAAAAACTTTTTTTTTTTTTGTTACAGGTTTTAATTAAAGGTTCCCTTTTAAAAAAAGAGTGTTTTTTGGCCCGGGGGCGGCCGGAAGAAAAAAAAAAAAAAAAATAAAAACCCCCCCCCCAAAAAAAAAAAAAAAAAAAAAAAAAAAAAAAAAAAAAAAAAAAAATAAAAAAAAAAAAAAACTCCTGTCCTGCTACTCTACAAAAACAATCAGGGCACTAGGTCTGCCTACCTGAACACAAAATTTCAAACAAAATCGGAAATAAAAGCTTAAAAACCTGAATAATCCGAACATAGAAAACCGTGAAGTTCGACGTTTCCAAGAAGTCGATGTGCCGGATTTGAAAACAATTAAATTTTCTCAATTTCAACCCCCCCCCCCCAACAAACACACACACACACTCATGAAACCCCCAGGGTTCAAGTAGCATCATACGTGATGTCATAAGTACCCGTAGTGACGCAGTTCGTCTGTATTCTAAATGTATGCTTATGTTCTCCGGAATCACTATGGGCTAGCCGACGGTGTACCCATCCCCTGGCCGGGCCATCTGAGGCCCCGCCGAGGCCCGGTTAACCCTGAAAGGAAACCAAACATCGCACAGCTTTGTTTTTCAATGTCTGACAGTGGTGTTCGGCGGTGGAAAACCGATTACTTTGGGGACTTTTGCTTCATACGGACGCTTCGGTATTGAGCCAGCAATTTCACCAGCAGCCACAGCAGAAATGAGCCAGCAACCGGCGATCCTCAGCCGCGGCGGTACTGAGCATCAGCTGCTGAGCCTCAGCCGCGGCAGAATTGAGCAATCGACTGGTGAGCCTAAACCGCGGAAGTACTGAGCCAGGAACTCGTGGTGCTCATCTCCAGCAGAACCGAGCCAGCAATCTGTGAGCCTCAGCCACAGCAGTACTGAACCAGGAACTCGTGATCCCCAACCACAGCAGTATTCAGCCAGCAAACTGGTGATCCTCAGCCCCAGCGGTACTGAGCCAGGAACTGGTGATCCTCAGCCCCAGCAGTACTGAGCCAGGAACTGGTGAGGCTCGGCCGCAGCAGACCGCAGAGTTATCTCTGGAATGTCGCCACCACCCGGATAGACGAGGTGTTTGGGAAGTTCGCACCTTGCAGGACGGATCAATTTGTGGTGCTGGATAACTGCTCAAAACCTGGAGTTCCTCAGCACCTAATCGCTCTAAGTGGCCTTCCTCTGCCCTGAGCCAAGACGTCGGAAACGAGCAGCAGACTCTCACCAGGAGTGAGTATCGGATAATGTCGCCATGAGAGATTATAATGTTGGACAGTTCACTGACCCAGCTCAATACTATTCGAGCGGGCAAAGATTTTAGCAGCTGGACATGCCAGTGAACTTAGAAATATTTATCGGAGTGAAGACAGTCGGCCAGCATCAGATGGCATCGCACCAAAAACTTCAACCAGCCGTCAACAGCTATACCCATGCCACGACAGAAATTTCCGGCTTTCTAAGCATGGTTTCAAGTTCCTTTAAATGCCAATAGGTCATACAGGCACCTCTGAATACTTCACGGGCAAATAGATCTAGGCGGCAAAAGACTAGGTTGCAAAATAGCAAGTTACCAGGCGCGCACCCAGGATCTTTCCATGGGGGGCCCGGACCGAAAAGGGCACTTGGCCGGCTCCAAAAGGGCACCTGACCGGCTCCAAAAGGGCACTTTGCGGCCCGGGGCACACTGCAAGGTTTCTTGACCGGGGGGGCGTGAAAAATTGTTTGGCCAAAAGGGCAGTTTTGGGCCCAAAGGGCACCTTTGGCACAGGCGGGGCACATAAGGCAGGTGATTTTGGGGCTGAATTTGGGACATTCCGGCCAAGAGGGCACTTTTCGGTCAAAAGGGCACTTTTGGCCAAAAGGGCACTTTGGTCTCATGGGGGCCGGGCCCCCCCCCCCCTCCGGTGCGCCTATGCAAGTTATAACAGATAATGCCCTTCAATTGCGGCTTCCGTTTGAATTCGGCTTCTAGTTTCGCATTGTTGCGGAACGGTTTGGTAGAAGTTGGTTTGGAATTTAATGCCGAGCCCCACGGGGCCGCTTCAAATTTTTGACAGCATCATGCGAATAAATGCACTGCCAATGCCCCCCTCCAACAACAACACATGTCACGAAAAAACGTCGCACATCGTACAACACAACGAAGATTCCTTAGTTCCAGAATACACTTCAGACGAGCTGCTTGTCTATTGGTGACGAAACCTAGCTTGAAGAAAAATGTGTTCTCTGTCTTTGATTGCCACAAAACATTTAACTCCGCACCCAAGGTTACAAAGCACAAATCATATCCCTGTTATAGCCAGCTTAAATAACGTGTATTTATATGATCTTTGTACAAAATGTTTTCGAATATTTATTGGCGTGGCTCCACAGGGCCACGGTGCATCAGGGTTAAAATAATGGTTTTTCGTTAGGTGTGAGATGTCGAAACGAGCACAGTAGGATGTCGAAATTTGCCATGGAATTAGTGTCATTTAATATGTTTTGGTGCCTCAGGCTCAACTTCGAGCTGATGGTGTATGGACTTCGAGCCGATGGTACAGGTTCCAATGAGCAGGATGTCGATACTCCTTGTAGAAGGATGTCGATACTCCTTGTAGAAGGATGTCGATTGAGCGTCCAGAAAGTGGTATATTCCACCCTATTTCACGAATAAATTGTCACTGCGGTGCATGCTTAGCAGAACTTCCTGCATGTGCCAGAAATGCGCCACTCGATCGGGGAATTGCAATCCGGTGAGTGCCCCGACATGGCAGCCTCGCTACCACCGCACCACCCCGACAATTACTCCCCGCTATCTCCGCCCTGAAATCTGCCACGCTACCGTTGCCCCGCTACAGCCGCGCCGCCACCACGTCCTCAGCCGGATCAAGCTGGCTGCCAACAGATCGTCTCTGTTGGAGACCACGTGCGAACGCGCTTCGTGTCACGAACATTCCCTTGCACTCACGCTGGAGACCAGTGAAGGACAAGATTCGACAAACTGAGCATCTGGGCGACTTCTTCAGCTATTCATCTGTCCACCGTTTACACATTGTTTGTCGCGCTCTCTATCGGCATCCTTACCCTGCCCACGTCCTGTCAACGCCCATTGCATCCACATTTGTGGTACCGCAGCAAGATCAGAGAGATTGGAAGGGGACAATCGACACCTCACCAGCATAAATATATGTTCCACTGTAAAATATTGTATTTCAACTCAGCAGCAGGTTTCTAATGACATCACTAATGCCATTTGTCGCGCTTTAAACTTCCTGTCCATGTGAAAAACCAGACAACACCCCACGAAATATCAGAAGTTGTTTTTGTCGGGACCACCATCGAAAACCACTCCATCATCGATTGGGCACAAATTAAGACGTGAAAATTTAATCATACTGTGTGGGCATGAACTGTGCAGGAAAAAAAACTAAAGACTGGGAAGTGAACAATATTATTTCTACAAACACACAATTCCTACCAGACAAAAAAAAACCGTTAAGATTCATCGGTATTTCAAAGACTGAGCTGCTTGACAAGTATCGATATCTTGATAATTGGGACGTTACGTACGTAGTTAGGTATGCCCGAATTTCCTGGTCCATCATTGTGGATATATTAAAAGCTAAATTGATTTTCAAGATCTAGGAACGTTCAAGTTCCTGGATCTTGAAGATCAATTTAGCTTTTAATATATCCACAATTAGGATGTTCTTTGAAAACACAAAGGACGAGGAAAGTGTCGCAAGAATTACAGAGGGGGAGAGTTAAACCCATTCCCCGTTCATTAACCTTCACTGTATCAGCTCTTTCTGACCGTAAGAAGGCAAATTACTTGAAAATGTGGGTTGTCCAAAAATTGTATTGTATTTGTATTTTAAAATTGTATAAAAATTGTAGAGCAATTGTGACAAGTAATAATGTATTATATGCAGTGACTGACTACCTCTGATCAGGGCGGGGTATGATTATTCACCACTGAGGTGCATTTTGAAACGCTTATAACAATACGTTGTAACGAACACAAATTGTTGCACTGGGCAGTGGCTGCGGCGACGAAGTTAATTTTGCAAGTCCATCGAGGGCAAAGAAAATATGTCGATACTCGCCCAACCTTTCTTGTCAGAAAGGTTCCCTGACTTGGATGCCAATGGATGTGGCTTTAAGACGAACTCAACAGCTGAGGCGCCTGCCTCTCACCTTGGTAGGGAGGGTGGGCACCGTGGGGAATCGGACCCCCTACCTCTGGCTCGCTAGGCACCCAGATTAGCCACTGAGCTACGGAACCCTGTACTGCACGGTGACATACACTGGATGATGCCGAGTGTACCGTAGGGGCTCATAGTTTTGCTCACCATCCACAAATAAGCATAGCACAAACAAACAATAATAGTAAAAAGCAAGATAAATGAGATGTACACAATAAATAATAGAATACAGATATACACCCACACATACTATATATATATATATATATATATATATATATATATATATATATACATAGAAAGATATGATATCCATCCTAAATAATAATAAAGAATAAATAAAACAATAGTACAACACCATAATTAGCCTACACCTGAATTACGACGTAACACGAGCCAATCTTGAGCTAGCGTGAAGGAAGCCACAATGGCCGACCATGTCTGCAGGGAGGACACCCTTATCTTGCGGTGAGTACGATGATATGGTGCTAGATTGTATGAATTATGCCGAGCGGTATCAAAATTACTGTTCATCGATCGTGAAGAAACTGCTGACGGTGGTGGTGGACTGGTGCTTTGGGGCGCGCCAACTACTTGGGTAATTTTGCGCCAATTGAACACACGCTGGGAACCCTGCGCCAGTCTTTGCACGGTGCGTGCGTCTGTTGCTGAAAGCGTAATAATCCGCACCCAGATTAGCATCGTGTACGTCCATAATGGATATCTACACGCAAATTCCATTTGAAAGGAAAAAAGACACCTGTGAGGACAGTTGGTATTCCTAAGACTTCCACATGGCGCACACGACTGGATATCATGCCAAATGTTCTTGCCGACACTGTAGCTGCAGGACATCGCATGACACTAAATCCCATCCAGCTAAGGCCCATGATTTAGAGCTGGCGGTGCGTTTTACCCGGTAAATTAATGCTCTTGCATCAAATAATGAAGTTTACCTTTCTCGTGGATGTTGCACTGGCTGCATTATGCAATTTCACGCAGGAATGCATTGAAACTTGATTGTCAATGAATATTAAGGTGATCAAAAGCTGTCCTAATTGAGGAACAGCATCGTGGAACCCAGAAATACTCCTTGGCATGACAGCCAACTTCGAAGATGACATAAAACAATTCCAGACTTACCGAAAGCTTCATGACGTGCCTAGTTGTTTCTTAAGCGATGTGACTGAAACATATCTTCCCGAGCCTGATCAATAAAATTGATGATCTACCACAGTTTTCTGTCAGATTTGTCATTGATCATCGATGCTGATCGCAAACGATAATATACATGCTTCTTGGATATCTTCCCGTAGCGCGACGTCAATCCGACAAGTACCACTTCTGATTTGCTCTAGAACATTCCTGGTCGACCGACGTATAAAATGTGGAAACTATTGGATTCGTCTGGTATCCGGCGATACGTGGGTCTTTGTTCCATGGCTCTAGCACAGTTACAGAAAAATGGGGAGGTAGTTATGTAACCATTTATTCCGGTGCGAGTGCTGACAACATGTCAACGATATGCAAGGTTAAGTCGTCATGAGACCGAGCAGCAAAGCAAGAATGTGGATCATTTATGCATGTCAGACCAAGGCCGAATAGCTGGAATATAACGTAATCCTCATGACGAGTTCGACGACTACTCACTTTATAGCCACCCATTTATTTCAACTTTGCTTTGAGGTACGGAGTGTACTTCTATCCTAACGTTTCATGTGATTTACAAATTTTGGTCGTGTTTGGCAAGTGAGTTGGTAAAATTAGTGCATCCAAAATGTATTCGGCACATGCATTTTGATGCAACTGGACTGGTGTGTGGCATTCGGACCAAAAATGGTTCGTGAACACTACGGTCACCCGTCAATACTCCTTCATTTACTGCCGGGACAGAACTGTTCCGGCACTACTGCTGGACGACATTCCTGCTACGACCAGCACTTCTCTCGGCATTACTTCTACGCGACAGTGTTGCTGCACATCAATGTAACAGACTTTACTGCTCCTGACATTACTAAAGTGGATTACTGTCAAACGACATTAGTGGTAGAGACTGCATTGCTATCGGCATTACTTCTATATCATATCACATTACGGCCACTGGACATCACTGCTGCATGCTTTACTGCTTTCGACATTACTTCTTCTGACATTATTGCTAGATTGTATAGCTATTGACATTAATTATACACATCGCTACCATACAGGATCGCTGCTGCAGACATTGCCGATCTAGGCGTCACTCGACGCGCACTTGCAGACGTCGTATCCACGCCAGACGGCGTCACGCTTCCAGACGACACTACTGTCACGGGACGTCGATGCTACAGACATCACCACTCCATACGTCGCTGCCAGGCGATATCGCTGGCCACAGTACGTCAATGCTACAGACATCACCACCTCACACGTCGCTGCCAGGCGATACCGCTGGTCACAGTACGTCAATGCTACAGACATCACCACCTCCAGACGTCTCTGCCAGGCGATACCGCTGGTCACAGTACGTCAATGCTACAGACATCACCACCTCAGACGTCGCTGCCAGGTGACACTACTGTTAAACGGCGTGCACGCTATGAATGTTATGCTAATATATACGGCATACGAATAGCAGATGAGTGCGACGTACGGGTTCGAACCAACAAACCTTCGGTTGGAAAAGGGACAATTTACCCATAGATTGCTCACCCCTTATCTGTAGCAGCAATGTCACGAAGTAGTGGTGTCCCGTAGAAGTGATGTCTAGAGCAGGGAAGCATGTAGAAGAAATGTCGCGTGGCGGTATTGTCGGAGCAGTTGCTTCGTTAGCAGCAAACGCAGTGGCAGCACTGGTTGCTGGCCGAAAATGCTCTTAGCTGCTGAAAGCCACTGCAAACTCTGCTGATGAAAGCCCTTTGCCCAAGCTGCTGAAAGCCACTGCTGCCCTTTGCCCACAGCTGGCCACAGTCCTTAGTCTTTATAAGAAACCAGTGGGATATACAAATCGGCCTGCTTGTTGTTAAGACTTTCATTGATAAAATGCCTTCGCCACATAACAACTGGCAACCACGATTATCGGTTAAACTTCGGCTAAGACTCAGCATAAAATTACAATGAACTCGGAAGCAAATATTATGTTTCCCCACTACCTTCTGCAGCAACATCATATATCGACGAATGGCAACAAATTCATTATAGCAACAATGTTGGCCAATTTCTAGAAGACCGAAATAAGGTGGTTTTTTAGCATGTGGTTATAAACTATGTTGTCAGTACTCATGCCAGGCGGCCTAATACTCAGGGTTTGAGCATACACAAACATATTTGAAAACTCCACCCATGCAAGAATTGATTTTTGTTGGGACAGACCTCAACCATGAACTAGCAAAAATTATGTATGAAGAAGAAAATAGCAGACTGATTTGAGAATGTGTCTTCTGTAACTTCAATCAATTAACTACTTCTAACTAGTGCTGACCACAACAGGAAAAATTCATTTTCTTAAAAGTCAGAGCACCACTTTTTAACCATAAAACTAAGTACATTAAATATTATGCTCTAATCAATGACTATTTGGAACATATCGAACCACACAAAATAGTTTGGTTCCTATGCACAAACATTTTGCAAGGCTCCAAATGCAAAGTATGATGTGCAATCTGGATATCTGTGTGTTGGTAGTTATTGGTTTGACGACACGGCGACCGTTGAGTCATGTAGCGTCGCCAAGCTCTCACGCCGATTGGTCGCGGGCGAAGAGTAGCGACAGGTGAGACTCGAACCCCACAATCTTTTGATTGTGAGATGGGCAAATTACTCCATGGCTACTCTTCCCCGGATATCTGTATGCATGAGGGCATCAAAAACACATTCAACCATGTCATATCTATTGCCACTGTTCATCATAAGCATGTCATATGATTAATTTCATTTCTTTGTTGCATTCCCCAATAGGCATCACACCAGAAAACTGAGTTTGGAATGTGTATGTTTTGGGATGTGCATACCAAAACAGAAATTTGGCATGAACATGTTGATATTATATTTATCATGCTAGTTTTGTTCACATACATTTGAAACAATAGAGAACTTTCAACAGTATTCTTTGTATATTTCTGGATGGAATGGTACATGTGCTATCATCTGTGGGTGCCATGCAACAAAATTAGGATAGGTTATCACATTATGTGAAATTGTATTAAAGTATGTGGGTGAATAACTAATCAATTAGTTATTTGGGTTTCGAATAATGAACCAAAATGGTGAGTATGTGGAGGATATGTACACACACAATATTGTTCTAACAGAGCATGAATACTACACAAAACATACATCTAAGAGCATGATGCAATATCTTAGGGAGTGATGCAAATGCAGTTTAAATTCAACAAGTGGACACCACCCATTTTCATGAAAATGTATTGCTGACACTACATGAAATATCATATGCTGGTATATATTCATTGTAACATGTCATACCATAAATGTAGGATGCAAAAACATAAGGTAAAATATAATTACCACAATTAGCATACTGAATGCACAAGGTCATTCATCTTTAAGTTTGGTAGACCACCACTGTGGAAAAGAGGAGAAAATGCTCTTCATAGCACTTCAGTTAAGGGCTATTATATTGTACTGTTAAACTACTCAGGTTGCAGTGAGTTTATCTGGCATCGCCATCTGCAAATAGTCATCATAAATCATGAATATATGCCTTCTCAAACTTCAGAGAATGATTTCAGTCTTAACCTAAGCATACCATAGTGTACATTATATTTAATGACTATTTGGAATATTTTGATCAACTTAACACATTTTTGGCTAATACCAGCAAATGCAAATGCAAATGCTATAACATTTTAAGATTACTTACTGTGCATAAGAGCATTTTCAACTGAAATGTTTGCTACCAGAATGAGCTTTGTCAAATGGCTTTGGTCCTGGCTGTTGGGCTCAATATGGCTTTTGAAGCAGCAGCAAATTCATCTGGCATGATTACCTGGAGATAGTCAGCAAAAAAAATGGTGAAGGGCAGAGAAAAGCAAATATGACAAATAAGCTTACTAGAAGGATTTAAAAGACTAAGATGGCAGGCAAAATACTTCATAAGGAAGCTTTTTGATGACACAATGATTAGCAGGCAATATTATCTTCCAAATGCTATTTTTTGTTAAACTAGCTAAGGCCACTTGCCACTATTTAAGCATGGGAGCTTATCATTAGACTGTAACAATTTGCAGTATTTGCAGTTGTGGAGAGCACCACTTTCCTTTCCTATGTTAGATCTTACACTGGGTACATCAATTTTGCCCTAAAACTCAAGAATTATAAAACATGGACAATCATAGTTCCTTTGAGCTTCAGGTTTGCATGATACCATTTTGGTTTTCCACTGCAAGGAATGCACATGCACTTATTAGAGAATATGCTGTGGACATTGGACAAGCCTAAGGGGACTTGCTGATTAGGTACCTGTATTTTCTTGGTTATTTTTTAAGGAAGATCAGATTTTTGTTCAATCTATAATATATAGACATTAGGCAACAACTTGAATGATTAGTATCTAATTCCAATATTAATTAATCTGGTAGTCATATCAAGCAGGCAGTGGCCATGGGCTCTGCATGGTAATTCCTATCAATTTACACCTGCATTGCAGTGTAGGATAACCACGAGACAAGTTTTACATGCATTTTACCTACATGAAGTGTGAAATGGGGTTAGGTTTGGTTAGGTTAGGCTTTTGTGGTGTTATTTTTTAAATCCTTTTGGCATATTTTTCTTAACAATTTAGTTAGTATTTTCAAAAACAGCTCAGGTTAACTCACACTAGGTTTGGTTAGGTTTGTGAATTTTTTGAAAGAAAAAATTGTTTGGAAATTGTTATTTCTTTTTTAAATCAATTCTAGCATGGAAGGCTTGGCTAGGGTATGTTACATCTTTTTTCTTACAAACACCATATTTTGTGCTTCCTTGCAATTACCCAACTCCAAGCCACTTCTTGGTTGATATTTTGTGTCCCAACTGAAAAATATGCACTTTCAGAGGAGATAAATGGTCACATCATGTTCAGCACATTCATTAACATTGCAATCAAAAACAGGAATTCTGAGAAGTTAGAAATTACCTCAACTACAAATTTACCTTTACACCAACCTAGGTATGAATAATTAAGTAGATACATAGGTACCTACCTAGGTGTCTAACTACAAACCAAAGCACTGATGATGTAGATAATAGCATAATTTTGGAAAGCTGAGATCAACCTACTACATTTGCATTGTCAACAAATACCTACTTCAGAATAATGTCTTGAGGTGGGGGATGAGAGATGTTTACATCATTTTGAAATCAACATGGCTGTCAGCTAATCACATGAAACCTCCCTACCTACCTAGCTACATAGATGGGCACATGGGTAGATAAGCATGTGGATACCAACATACCTAAATATTGACATGACCTAATATTAACCATCTAGCCCGTTCCGATCGAGGGACTCTGGTGTACCTACATCCGAAAGCATAAAAATCGAAGGCTGGCAGGTAACGTTCAATTCATACAATATGTGGATTCATACATTACCTTTCACTGAGTGGACTTGTTGCAAGTGTATGGCTTTTCGTAGTCCAAATATACACCGGTTTCCACAATCACACTCCACGCTCCTACCCTGTACCACCCCATCCACTGTCAATTCAGCTGAACCTTGAAATTACGCTGCCAAACATAAGTTGACAAAGATTGTCTATTTATGAAGAAATCCTCCATAAGATAGGGACATTTTGCACCCAGCCGCCAAACTACTGGAATACCTCTGTGAGGAGCAGCATCATTGCTGAAAAAATCCCAGTGTTTGTGGAAGAAGAAGATAAATACTTTAGTTGTTAGAGACGGCGATTGTTTACTGCATGGGGCTCGGCAAGTACGACTGCGTGGTAATTTAGGTCGCTCCAAGAGGTACTGCCAGCACTGGACACCTGATTCCTGGGATTCACCGGTACATCGCCTTGGCTTCACCCGGGTTTCCAATTCTAAGAGCAAGTACGGCAAGACACATGTCACCGCAAGCTGAATGGTGGCACGCCAAAAGGCACAGCAAAAGAAATCTGGTCATTTTAAGGACAGAGAAGTCTTGATTGATGAAGAAAACAAACAATAGCAGAGCTGTAAAACATTCTGCACATTGAATAAATCAGCACCATCTCTGCACGTCAAGCTTCTTCTAGCATGTGTTGATTGCTGACAATCAGAGGGGGACAAAATGCATGAAGGCATGGGCAAACTCGAATGGATTTATGTGTGCATTCCATCATATCTCATGTTAAAAGTTGAAATGATTAGAGAAGGGCAAAGACCGGAGCCAAAGACAGTATTGAAGGGACACTTCCCCCAAAGTCTATAGCACAGCACCATTGGCTTTCCCTTGCGTATTTACTTCAGCCTTTTTCACCTGGCAGCTTGTTGGTACCTTTAGTTCGGCATTAAGGGCATTCTAGATATATGCTGTATTTGTCCTATTCAGAACTCTAGCACCCCAAATTTTATATGACAGCAAAAAGCACGCGTGCTATTTTACAGATCACCGTGCCCTGCCACCATGCCAAAAAGTAGCAACTACATTTGATTACGGGAAAGTAGCAGGGTAGCCAACTTGTGGTATGGGTGCGAGCCCTGATATGCAGCTTCCTATGCCTTGGGAGGTTCAGTCTCCGATCATGGCTGGTCCTAATTTAGTGTTTTTCGTGGTGCAGGGGAGTATCCATATTTGTTATGGGTACAGTTGCCTGGATGGCTGTTATTTCCCGGAAGGGAGCACTTGAAAATAATTTTCACTGGGGGAGGTGTCAGGCGAAAGCTAGCTAGGGGGCTATGTCCTTCGGTGTTAGGCTGGACCTCCAAGGGGGTCAAATGCCTCCCACATCTCTCCCTTATCCGCCCAAGCTACCGTGTTGGAGATCTTGACAGACACGACTCGTCAGCTCGGTGATGGCATGCATTCAAACCAAAGAGCTTCCACGTCGTCATTTTCCCAATCTGCTTTGGCTTCCGGTCAGTTCCAAACGATCTATAAGCAAAAGTGCAACCAATTGAATTCCCCCTCCCCATTTCCTTAGGAATAAAATATAGTAGATTGACGGGAAATGTTGGGATTTGCAACACGACATTCGATCAATTGTTGGTGCCCTTCGCAAGCTAAAAGCCTTTTCAGTGAAATGATATGCATTTTTGGTAGGTCGGGCGCCCTTAAGAAAACCCTGGCTGCGCCACTGTCCAGAGGTTTCCTTAGCGGAATACGAAATATGTGATCCTGTTCGGCATGTGACGCCCTAGGCAGGTGCTATCCCTGATAAATTAGCACCCTGAGCAAAATCTTCACGCCAAATGCTGACCGCGTCAACGTCGCTTCCGTCCTCTGGCCGGGCTACCGATCATCCACACAGCACGTTTAGGAGGGTGGCGCGGGCCTTGTGTGATGAAAGTGTTGCGATTAATTACGTTTTCATACAGATCTGGAAGAAATATCCCTGAAAAAGCAGTCAACTAAGAAAAAATGTTGACTTTACATAAACGCCTGATAATTGTGGCCCGTCACTGCAGTTATGTGAGACTTAGGTAGGTATGTGGTATTTAAAGACGAGCCAAAGGTGTAACAATATCCGCGAATGGTCTGTCAAAGAAAAGGAAAAGGAAGCTAAGCGCTGATGTGGTGCATGAGTGGAAAGTCTAGTCATCTAAAGGTAGAAAAACTGCGTATCAGACTAAGCCCTAATTATTGGCCTGAATTAGAGTTTCGGGAGAAATAAATACTGTATTGTGTGAAATTATCCGGCATGAAACAATCCAAGATGCATGCGCAGACAAATATTACACAAGGTCAAATATGCAATGAATTTCTGTTTCAAGGGGGAAATTGTATCCATTGCGAAATATGCCTGCCATGTTTCCATCCCAATTGTGCAGATCTTGGCACTCACAAATTTAAAGCCAGTGTGGAGCGAAGCTTAATTTTGATGTGCACAGAGCTTTTAGGATATTAAGCCAAGGGCGGGCCGGGTCCCGGCTTCCCACACTTTGAGGAACCAGAAGCACATTAGAGCAAACACGAGATTTTGGGGTTTTCGCAAAAGCAGACACTTTAGGCGTGCTTCGCGCGCCGACAGCGGCCGCTGTTTCCTTTCATTTTTGGTTGGCCCTGTCCCTTAAAATATTATGGCTGTGCCCCTGAGTACGAGCAGTTTTAGATGGCACATATATTTGGCCGACACTATACCACACATAATCCATTTTAAATAATTTAGTAAACATCACCACACACGGTTTCTACGATGACTAATAGGCAGGGCTAACAAGGCTGCATGTCGCGAAACGTGACGGTGTTCCGCCGCGAGCTCAACCGTCTGAGTCTCTGCGACCGTCGCACGTGTACTTTGTCGTCGTGCACGATCCTTGTCGAGGCCGGCCGAATGAGATCTTGATGGTGACGCGCCACTGTCTGCGGATGTGGCTGCACCTGGTGACATGTGTGTATGCGTGTGTGTGTCCGTGTGTGTATGTAATATCATGCAACGTGGCTGATACCTGTGTCATGCGGTGTGATGTGAAACGCTGCCACGTGATGTGATTAATGTGACGATTGATGTGAATGAATGTGATGAGAGTGAGGTGGAGTGTGATCAAGTCGCACCGCACCAGCCGAGGTGGTGGAGTGTGACGTCCTATGACATATGGCTGGTGCTATATCATGTGACTTGATGTGGTGTAATGCAACGTGACCCGGTCTTCAGTGTGCGGCTCAGTTATGCACATCCCAGCAGATGAGACTCCTATGGGGCCGGGTCCGGACTGCTGTAGCGCCTGGTTCCGGAATGCAGACGCGCCGGGTTCCGAACTGCTGTAGCGCCTGGTTCCGGAATGCAGTCGCGCTGGGTTCCGAACTGTTGTAGCGCCTGGTTCCGGAATGCAGTCGTACCGGGTTCCGAACTGCTGTAGCGCCTGGTTCCGGAATGCAGTCGCGCCGGGTTCCGGACTGCTGTAGCGCCTGGTTCCGGAATGCAGTCGCGCCGGGTTCCAAACTGCTGTAGCGCCTGGTTCCGGAATGCAGTCGCGCCGGGTTCCGAACTGCTGTAGCGCTGCATACGGTTCGGACAATGGTAGTATTATTAGATGGAGAGACATCGATTGCCTGCTGTCAGTTCTTGTACTTGCTTAGCTGAAAGTGTGCAATCTTCGTTTGAAAAAGAAGGCTTTCGTTTGCTTCTCGCTGAAGTTTGTTTTGTCCTACAGCTATCGCTATTTACCAGGTAGCTTTACTGCTCCGATAATTTTCCGGGGAAATACATCTTCCCTATGACCCTTCCATTTTCTTCGCATGCAAAATTTCTGTGCCATTTCGGTTTGATGGGAGCAGTGGCAATTTTCCATTGGCTCAGCTTTCAATTAGTTGTTTTGCAATTGGTTGGATGTAAGTATCGGCAAACAAAATGGTGCCGAATGCTTCGATTGATCGTAAGACATAAGCCTGTTATGTACAGTCTGGATTTTATAGCAGCTTACACCACTGTTTGCTCTACTGCTGCTATCTGACTTTGATATATGCCGCCATGTCAAATATCCAAATATGTTTTTGTACTCTTCCGCAACTGCAAAAGCCGCTATGCTCACTTGTGTCAATAGTGTGAAGTAATATATTGTAGTTTATAATCATAAGCACAGGAACGGTAAGGTTTTTCTAATGTTTCACTTTTGCTTTCCTTTCGAGAAATAACAGGCACTGACAGTCAAACTTAATTCCGTTTCGGATGCAGTATTTTCGAAGGAAGTGAAGTTTTGTTTTGTTGAACTTGGGAAAAAAAAAAAAACTTTTGTCGACGCTTGGGCTTGGCGCCCGCCCACGTGGATTAACTGCCGAAGTATTCACCTCCGAAGCCAGCCAGACCTCGACACGACAAATGCACCAGATGACGACTTATGTTTCTATCTTCTATTCCACTGAAGCGTCATTTCAAAATTAGACCGTGCGATCGTATAAGCTTTCCACTGCACGTGCAAAACCTACCAGTCAGCGCACACAATTTTGCTGAACCTCGCACCTGTAGACGCAGTTAGGCGCGGATTTGTGCGCCAGATTTCAAGAGCAGCCAATACATTTTTAACACGTACCGTCTCATGCTTTTTATTCATACACTCAGTGTTCTGATGAACAATAGCGTCGCCACCTTCAGTTTCCAGGTGGGTCCAAATCCAGGGGTACAGGAACGATTTTCAAGCTAGAGTGGAAGAGAAAGCCGTGAATGGCTATAATTGAAAAAGATCATGACTGTCTTTTCTCCCGATCCATTATCCACTCCTCCCCATTCCCACTTAACGAACAAATACTCTTATTCGGCAACTATGGTTCTGTAGCTCCAACATCCTTTCTGTTATCATTCATTATCATTTTTCCAGATTATAAATTTCAGCTCGGCTTTCTCGAAAGCTCAGTATTGGCTCTTCCAGTTTTCCTGTGATCTGTCTAACGCAGACACCAGCAACCGACCCCTTTCCACCCCTTCGTGGAGACAAAGCAACGATTTTCCGCGGCCATGGAATGATGGGTTATTATGCAGGTTCCATACGTATTTTCCAGAAGCTTGCCAGATTTCCAGGTGGGTCGGATCCCACCAAAAGCCTTCAGGTGGGGTCCGGACCCCAGGCGGTGGGTACACTCGCACTGGTGAATCATATGCTCTGCTCAGCCTGAATATGGTGCGCCAATCTAGCCAACTGGAGTCCACATTTAGTCAAATTCAACTGAAATTTCTTGCAATTCATTGGTAGTGTTGTTATGCCACAAGCTGGTGTACTATTAGTATTCCAGTGCCATAGTTTTGCAATATTTAATACAATTCGACACCTCGACGACACCACCAGACAATGCCATTCGACGGCGCCCACACCAGCTGGTGACACCAGGCCAGCAGGTCAACACTCACTCGAGACAAACCCGTCGTCAAAGTCTAAGTATGGATACGCCCATCGGCCCATCCGGTACTAGAGTGGTGCCGCCAACTCCACACTCACTTCGCCAAGCCCTCCACCAACACGGTCACGTGACCGGTCGTAGAGCTGCCCAAGAAGTCCACAAATTGGTCTAAACTGCCAGCACAACATTCCTGCCGCCCACAGCCAGCGTCCGGTCATTGACACCAAACAGACTGAATCTGAAAACGTCCCACAGCCGGCCAGTCGGGGGCGTGCTATGAGTCAGGACCGGATGGGGTAGTTTGCCAGTGACGTCTTGCCCCGGGTGGCGTGGTGAGAGCGTGGTCAGTCCCACGGGGACACCGCAGGCCGCGGCGCCGCTCACTAGTCACCACTCGTGCACGGTGCACAACACACGCAGGGCGCAACAGAACACCGAACGGCAACTGTTCAGGAGCAGCTTTTGTTTGCCTCTGAAGTAAATTACAGCTTGACGGTGGCAACTTTGGCTTACATTAGGAAAAAGGCGGACCAGTGGTGTCCCAAGGGTTGGATTGTTTATTTGTTATATTGGGTAATATATTTAGTTGCCAGTTTCTGAAATGGGAGCGAAATTGAATTCAGATGAGTTTAATTGCATTTAAGACTGAAAGACCGGAAATCCAGCTAATTTGTATAATATTATTTGACCTTTTTCTACTTGCAGGTGTGTGTGGCCATTAAAAAGGACACATCCATCACAATTAAATCTACATCCAATTTAACTCACCTATTTTGTTTCTACATGCAAAACAAACTCATCAATATTAATTTTATGCTAGTATTTATGTGAAAGGGACTCACTGAGTTATACCTTCTAAGCTCTCAATTCACCAATGCAAATGTTTGATTATGCGTCAGAATAAGGTGCAAATATTCATTACTTCGCCCTAGCTTGACTCATGCATGTATTTGGATCCAATGTTAAAGTGCATCTAATGATATTTACCGGCAATCAACTTGATACGCATACGTCAAAATATAACCGCTACATCGCGAATATCGAAGTTTGGCGAAGGCATATCAAAACTTTGGCAAAGGCATAGTCAACTATGCCTTCGCCAAAGTTTCCCGGACCAATAAGAAACAAATTCGATGCTCATCTTCATCAAAAGTTTGGGAGATGACTTTGTACGAGACCACGCAATCTATCGTGGAATGTTTGCAAACTCTCCATGACCCGTGGGAACCGTGTCGGCGACAGCCACACACCTCCCAGCAGCAATGGTGCGGAAGCAAATATGTTCCGACGCAAACAAATATATCTTGAAGAACTACTTCCTACATTTGGGCTCATTTCGGAGCCGGCAGCTACCGTGATACCGTTCAGTCCAGGATATTAGTCATAGACTTCATCCAACGTTTTCAATTTTCATACGACTTTCTCAGGCACCCTAAAGCATACCCGACATCAGATGGGAACATCGTGCATACAGCCTCTATTTTATCTGCAGTTGTAAAGCATTCCCGATTGAAGCTATAATATATGTGCATGCTCTTTCTGTGTATGCATGGAAACAATGTATTCTGGTTTAAAAAATAATGAGCAGCATGCGAGTCGTTACTGAGTCAACTACGACGGCTTGTCCGCCGCGAAACGAGTCCAGCACAGCAGTGTACATATGGGTGCCGAGAGCAGATAGACAATGAGAGACAGGTAAGCATGTGAGTAGGGAGACAGCGGGGTCGCTTGAGGAGCAACACCAGTCCAACACGCTGGATTGTGAGCGCGAGTGGTAAGACCAGGCCTGTAAGGCAGGGTGTCAGCGCGCTGACACCCTGCCTGGTCTCACCGCTGCAGCGGTGAGACCAGGCCATTAGCACATGGTGTCAATAGTGGGACCAGACCTGTAGGGCAGGGTGTCAGTGGTGGGGACAGGCCTGTAGGGCAGGGTGCCAGTGGTGAGGCCAGGCCTGTAAGACAGGGTGTTTGGGTGTCAGTGGTGGAGCCAGACCTGTAGGGCAGAGTGCCAGTGGTGAGGACAGGCCTGTAGGGCAGGGTGCCAGTGGTGGGGCTAGGCCTGTAAGGCAGGGTGCCAGTGGTGGGGCTAGGGCCTGTAAGGCAGGATGCCAGTGGTGGGGCCAGACTTGTAGGGCAGGGTGCCAGTGGCGAGGCCAGGCCTGTAAGGCAGGGTGCCAGTGGCGAGACCAAACCTGTAAGGCAGGATGCCAGTGGTGGGGAAGGCTTGTAACACATGGTGTCAATAGTGGGACCAGACCTGTAAGGCAGGATTGTCAGTGGCGAGACCAGGCCTTTAACACATGATGCCAGTGGTGAGGCCAGGCCTGTAAGGCAGGATGCCAGTGGCGAGACCAGACCTGTAAGGCAGGATGTTTGGGTGCCAGTGGTGGGGCCAGGCCTGTAGGGCAGGGTGCCAGTGGTGGGGCCAGGCCTGTAAGGCAGGGTGCCAGTGGTGGGGCCAGGCCTGTAGGGCAGGGTGCCAGTGGTGGGGCCAGGCCTGTAAGGCAGGGTGCCAGTGGTGGGGCCAGGCCTGTAAGGCAGGGTGTCAGTGGCGAGGCCAGGCCTGTAAGGCAGGGTGCCAGTGGTGGGGCCAGGCCTGTAAGGCAGGGTGCCAGTGGTGGGGCCAGGCCTGTAAGGCAGGGTGTCAGTGGCAAGGTCAGGCCTGTAAGGAAGGGTGCCAGTGGCGAGACCATGCATTTAAAGCAGGATGTCAGTGGCAAGACCAAACAGGTAAGGCAGGGTAGGGTGTCAATGGTGAGTCAGGTCGTGTGTAGTGAGACTGGTCAGGTATACAGCCCCCAGGATAGGCGATATTTGGCAGCCAAAGGCGTGCCCAACTGCAGATAAGCCGCGATTAACAGTGATCTATTGTCTGCCATTTTCAGCTTTGCATTTAAATTGCGTCTTTGATTCAACTCAGAATGGAAACTAGTCTCATCTCGCATCGTAGGCAAATGAGCAGCGCATCCTCGTTCCGAAAATTGACGTGCCTACTCAAGATGGCCTGGATCACCTGCCAGCTGTGCTCTCCAGCGTGTGTGCGTGTGCGTCGGAATGTTAAAGTGCTGGCACACTTCATTGGAAGGGCTCGGATTACTCAAAAGACGAGAGACAAATGCCATTCAAAGCTGATCATGTGCTGATCACGAATATTAATTATTATTGATGTCTGTTGATCGCTTTTTAGAAGGTACTCTTGTTGGATTTTTCAGTTATTTCAAATGATCGGAACGGTTGCTTTACCTATGGCTACGCAGCTGTCTTATTTGCTATCTATCAGCTCCTCAAACTGTGGCAGGGCTGGGGATCTCCTACGAAGCCAGAGAGGTCCAAGTCATTATTTTCAAGACATATTTTCAGATTGAATGAGGACTATGCAAATTAAGATTAGCATGGTGCCCATCCAGGGGATCCAGATTATGGGAATGAAATCGACGGCAACGACATGTCGGCTGATGATTCACTTAGAAGTGAATCATCACTAAGAGAACTCTTAGTATAACAGCGTTTTTAGGCGCATCGACCAGGGTAGGTCATTTAGCGCCTATAACAAAGCATGTCCAATCTGCTCGGATGCATACATTAGTGATACAGTTGGGCAAGCAATCTTAACCGCCCTGAATATATTATTGAAAATTATAGTATTGCAACGAAGCGATGCACGTTCCCTGCGCAACGCGAGTCGTCTGCAATAAAACCAGTGAGCGTCCTGTTAGTCACACAACGTTGGGCTCTCTCCTGTGAGTAGAGGCGACATGTCGGAATATGATGCACTGTCAGGGATGAGTTGCATCGTAGGCACACTTGTTTGGCCTCATTTCTGAGCAGGTGGCAACGTGTGGCGTACGTGTGCCACATTCGTAGCCGTGCTGATACAACCTCCTCCCCTCGTATCTTCCTGGAGGACGACGGCCAATGTCCTATACCTACTCGATTTCCTTGAGTTTGTTAGCGCCCAGAGCGTCCCAACTGCGTTGCAACTTCTCACGGATGAGTTTGGAGATCATGGGGAAAAAGTCCTGTGCAGGGAGAGGAAGGGCATGAGTACGTGGGCTCTATGCCGCTCGTATCGCTGCCGCATGAAGGAGCTCATTCTCCGGATGCCGAAATGACTTGGGGTTCAGCAAAAGGATACAAGTGCTCCCTATTGTTTCAGTGAGGTAATATGGTTTAAGATATCCTGCAAAATTGGTTCCTGAAGGTTAAACTCTTTCAATGCAAAAAGGCTGCTCAATCAGTCAAATAAGACAACGACGGAATGGTATGCACTGACTTCGATGAAACAAAGCGCCTTTAGGATCGTTACCAACTCTGACGGGCATACAGATGCATTCGATGAGAGCGAAAATGCTCTGGTGACTGATCCGGAAACGAACGCACATCCGACATCCTGATTTGCCTCTAAGCTGTCTGTGAATACCAGCGTCGGTCCATTGTATGTGGCGATACACTCTAATGAGTTCGCCGGGAATAGTTCGGTGAGGACACCACTCTTCTTGAAAGTGCAGAGGGACAGGTCTATTTCCGGCGATACTAGTTCCCAGGGTGGTGTCTGCAATTGGTCAGCTGTGCGAATTTCGCGTGCGCGGATAACGCTTTCCTGGATTATTAGTCTAAGTCTCATACATAAAGTTTCTGGGGTTGTCTTTGTCCTCCACGGAACAGCGCTAGCAAACGGTGATAATTCGCTCTCAGGGTACCTAGTTTATAGAAGACGATGTTTGGTAGATGATGCTTGACTTGATCTGGTGTGGTATGACAATACTCAAGTAGTTAACCTGTAAGTCTGAACATGCAAACTGAACTGAACATGCAAAAAAACATGCAAGTCTGATCCTCCATGGAAGTACTCAGAACGTTGAAGCAGTCGAGGAGTGCCGGAATGTGCATACTTTGCGGTTTGTTCGCACCCAGTTTGTGGCATCTAATCATTACCTCGACCCGTACAGGACATCTGACAGGCAGGGGTTCCGATGCCGGGAGTCCACGCTGACCGCACGCAAATGCCGTCCCCAGCTGCTTCTCTGTGCATCACTGGCGCCCTTCACCAGCTGGGGTCGCACCTGTCACACAGTGCACGGTCAGCATGCACTCTCCGGCATCGCAACCATGGCCACATGCATTATGAGTGCCCAGGTAACGGATAGATGGCACTTACGAGATGCGAACAAAACGCAACATTTGCACATTGTGCTGCTTGCAGACAGTTCTGACTTTCTGAAAGCCTTCATGGGGGACTAGACGAATATATCTGAAACAAAATAACTGATGTGCATCATCCATCAGATATATGTTCAAACATCGTCTGCGTAGAGCAGGTTCCTGGCGGTGGATTCTCAGTCGATGTGTCGTTACGGATGATTGCGTGCGCAAATGTGGCGGGAAGTAATAATACATGAAGGGTCAGGGCTTCACGAATTATTGCACTCACTGAAATATTCAAGGCAGTGCAGCCTGCTGAGATATTGCAGCCTACAGTTTGATGGGCTGACGGATGCCAAATAAGGCAACTGCATAGCCATAGCTTAGGCAGCTGGTCGGACAAATCGCAGCAACTGCAAACTCGAACGCTTAAAGTACGCTTTAAAAACCATAGACTGATTTGAAATTAATTTGTTTCATTGCTTTAATCAGCACATGATCAGCTTCTAACGGCAGGTGTTTCATCTTCTGGGCCTCCCGAGTCCTTCTGACGAACCGTTGTGGCTATCGCTTCTCCAATCTTCAGCTAGCCATACTTTCAGCCCACGTGCTGGTGGGACGGGGACGGGGATGGGGGACGGGGACGGGATGAGATGGATTATTGCAGAGGTGTCTGCATGGGTGCTTTCTTACAGAAGAAGACCGCCCGATGCTCCACCCCAGCGCCGTCATTGGACGTCACGTCCTAAGCTACCCCCTGTCCCGGCCCCACTCCAAGCAGACTTAATTGTCACTGACGCTGCGGGCCGACCTGAGGCCGTTCCTGTCATCCTGAGGTCGCTCGTACCGTCCTGAGGCCTCTCGTGCCGTCCTGAGCCCTCTCGTGCCGTTCTGAGGCCTCTCGTGTCGTACTGGGTCCTCTCGTGCCGTACTGGGGCCTCTCGTGCTGTACTGAGGCCTCTCGTGCCGTACTGAGGCCTCTCGTGCTGTACTGGGGCCTCCCGTCCCATACTGAAGCCTCTCGTGCCGTACTGGGTCCTCTCGTGCCGTACTGGGGCCTCTCGTACCGTCCTGAGGCCTCTCGTGCCGTACTGGGGCCGCTCGTGCCGTACTGGGGCCGCTCGTGCCGTTCTGAGGTCTCGTGTGCCGTACTGGGGCCGCTCGTGCTGTACTGAGGCCTCTCGTGCCGTACTGGGGCCGCTCGTGCCATACTGAGGCCTCTCGTGCCGTACTGGGGCCTCTCGTGCCGTACTGAGGCCGCTCGTGCTGTACTGGGGCTGCTCGGGCTGTACTGAGGCCGTTCGTGCTATACTGGGGCTGCTCGTGCTGTACTGAGGCCGCTCGTGCCGTACTGGGGCCTCTCGTGCCGTACTGAAGCCTCTCGTGCCGTACTGGGGCCGCTCGTGCTGTACTGAGGCCTCTCGTGCCGTACTGAAGCCATTCGTGCCACCTTGAGACCATCGGGAGCCAACACAAATAACAGCAGAACTTCAACAGCGCCTCGGTGCCAGTGCCGATCGCATCAGCCGTCAGCTGCCAGCCGACTTGACCGGCAGACAGTGCGGCTCGGCTATCTGTCGTTTGGTTATCGCCCCGCTGGCCGGTGGCCATCATTGCGTGTAGCGGCATTGTTATCGGCGGCTGTGACGCGTAGGAATCTGTGCTGTTTACAAAACTACGTCGCACCGTTGGACCCGCAGCTCGGCGACTGCGCCGATCGCCGATAACACAGCCACATGCGTCAGCTTTAGTGCCACCTCATCCCGCTGGCGCTGCGTCTGGACGATAATGTGTGTCCAGCATTGACACAGAGATCACCTTCCGACATCGACGACGCTTCGTCAGCAAAGTGTGCCAGCCATTTGGTTCATAGGCTTTGTATATATATATATATATATAATATTATAGATTTATAGGCCTTCACTAAAGTTTGTAAAAATGGAAAATATGATCATGGGTGGTTTCTTAAATTTGCTTCCGGGACAAGATTGGCTTTGTCTTCTCCATTAATTTCAACCTCTGACGGGGAGTCTGTAGAGTGTGACCCCAAGTCAATTTGAGCCCACCCGTTGCGTTGATGGATTTTGACACCCCTCCCCTTCAATGATCTTCATAAGTAAATGCCCGTGACGACCATACAGCAGGGACTTCACTAGCCGTACTTTTAGAGGAGCGACAAGCATTCGGATGCTTACGAGGATGGCTAGTGTTGTATGGCAGATGATGCAGCTGCAGCAGCCATTTCAACAGGTGCAGCATCAACTTCATCTAAATTTACTGCGTTTGGACATGCGCTCCAAACACAAGCTTGCTTCGGTTACGCCTACTTTGGAATTTGCCTGACTAGTAACATTGCGATTACAGTTTCCAGTTTCCATCTATGGGGCAAAGGTCGTTGTTATCTCGATTATCTGATATCTTACCAAGCCGAATTTAGCAAATGCAGCGGGATGTGTACTGGAGAATCCATTCCCTCCAATTCAGGAGTCAATGCACGACTCAATGAGAAGTGCACTGACCACTGAGTTGGTCGTTCTCTCTTCCCCTTCTCCTTCCATCCCCCCTCCCCTTCCTATCCCCTCTTCTTGCCCATCTCACTCTCTCCCTCTCCTTCTCCCTCTCCCACTCCCTCTCCCTCTCCCTCAACCTCTCCCTCTCCGTCTCCGTCTCCGTCTCCGTCTCCGTCTCCGTCTCCGTCTCCGTCTCCGTCTCCGTCTCCGTCTCCGTCTCCGTCTCCGTCTCCGTCTCCGTCTCCGTCTCCGTCTCCGTCTCCGTCTCCGTCTCCCTCTCCCTCTCTCTCTCCCTCTCCCTCTCCCTCTCCCTCTTTCTCTCCCTCTCCCTCTCCCTCTCCCTCTCTTTCTCTCTTTCGTATTCTTATTCTTCCTCTTTTACCTGACTTGACTCGAGGATTGAGAATGCGGGAATGTGTCAAGTGTTCGTCCGTATCTACTGAATTTGCGTGCAAGAATTTCTACATCATGGATAGTGTGTATACACTATACATCAAGCTAATTCCATTTTCCAGGGCTTAAAGGCCGCACAATGTTGAAATAATGTTAAAGTCATGCCCGATATCAAGGGTGGATACAGGCATTGTCATTGGGAGGGGGTACACATGTCAGGAGGAACGCAACTTTGCCTTCTGAAAGACGCCTCTGGCTTAAAAATTCGATGGGGTACACTCGAGCGTTCCCAGACGGGCCTGTTCTCTTAGAGAGGCTCCTCTAGCTAAAAATTTAATGGGAGGGGTGCACTCGAGCCTTTCCAGGAGAACGCCTTTTCCAGCCGAAGGGGCGCCACCATCCCACGGGAGGACAGATTCCCCAGTGCCCCTTGTATCCACTCCTGCCTTACATAGATGTGGCGGTGTGCCAGTTTCACAAAAATCTACAATTGTTCGCTATCTGCGCTATGTGTCCAGAATGGGATTTGCACGGCGACAGAAGCTAGCTTAAGAGGACCTACTGGTAGATGCAACAGTTGCATCAGGTGAATTACCGCTGCTAGCTCATCTCCAGGTGCAGTCGACTTACCGATATAATTAGCTTTTATAATTGGTAAGTTCCACCAAGCTTAAGGCTTTGGTACCTGGCGCCCGTGACTCCAGCAGACGAAGCAGACGAAGTTAGCTAAAATTGGTACTCCAACAAATTCCCACAGGATAAAGTGCAAAGGTTCCAGGAAAATGTCTAACTCCTACTGCTCTGGTCCCGCGTGCGTGTATCTAGACATAGGTCCAGTCATGTACCAGCAGCTTTTTGTGAAATTGTTCACCAATTGAACCGTCGTAAAATATTCGCCCTAAAGACAAATCAGTGCGGCAATGGTACGTCACATTTACGAAATGCAACGTTCTGGTCCAGCCTAGAGAGAGGTACACTGGCGTGATCAGAGCCGTGATGGTGACGCCATCAGAAGTATGGTCGCACCGCTATCAGAGACGGGGGATCCAGAAGCCTGGTTTTGGAGGGTCAATGAAAAAAAAAACTATCTCGAAAGAGAAAAACATTCTTCAGATTTGAAAAGCTAACATTCTTCGGGTTTGCTAAAACAATATTTAACTGATACAATGCTTTCAGATCTTAAATAAACACAATTTTGGTGCAAAAGTTGTAAAAATCGTCCTCTGGGGTGGGGGGCATGGCCATATGCCCCCTAGATCCACCCCTGATTAGAGGCGTGACGGCGCCGTCATCAGAGACTTGACAGTACCGTCATCAGAGGCGTGATGGTACCGTCATCAGAGGCGTGACGGTACCGATATCAGAGGCGTGACGGTGTCGTCATCAGAGGTGTGAGGGTGCCGTCATCAGATGTGTGACGGTACCGTCATCAGAGACTTGACGGTACCGTCATCAGAGGCGTGACGGTGCCGTCATCAGATGCGTGACGGTGCCGTCATCAGAAGCGTGACGGTACCATCATCAGAGGCGACACTGTCGGCTGTCGTGTGCTTGCGCCCGGTGAGTTGTTGGCAGTGCCGACACACCTGCCCCGGTGACAAATGTCGGGCAGCGGGCGCCGCCGCCGGCACGCTCCCACGCCGGCCGGCCGCCGCTGAGCGCCATATGGCACGTCCGCGCCGCCGCCACCGCCGCCGCCGCCGCCGCCGCCGCCGCCGCCGCCGCCGCCGCTGCTGCCACATGTCGCTCGGTCGCCAGGTGGCAGCCCTGCCCGGCCACGGGCTCTCGGATCCCGGCTGCTGGCTCGGGACCCCAGCCCAGGGCTCCCACGCCTGGCTCTCGTGCCCCCTGCCTTCAATCGTACGCAGCCGATCGCGCCGCGCCTCTTTCTGCATCAACACCAGCCGCCCCCGTCCACGCCCCGCCCCCAAAACGCCTGCTTTCGGGGTGCGCGGCGCCCCTCCCTTCCATCCCCCTGCGGCCGGCTATGGCTCGGGCCGAATGGAGTGCGCCAGACTCGGCAGTATGACAGCGGCCGGAATGTCGACAATGGAGGCGGCGGCGGCATGACAGCGACCGGAATGTCGACAATGGATGCTGCCGCAGCATGGCAGCGGCCGGAATGTCGACAATAGAGGCGGCGGCGTGACAGCGGCCGGAATGTCGACAATGGATGCTGCCGCAGCATGGCAGCGGCCGGAATGTCGACAATGGAGGCGGCGGCGGCGGCATGCGTCGGCGAAGGACGTGTCGTGACGCAACGTGACGGTGCCGAGACGAGCCGCGCCAGGCCTCTGTCTGCGCGACAATGGACATTGTATGACCGCCGGCGGCGGAGCGCCGGTCGACGCGTGGCCTCGTCTCTGACCGAACCCGAGCCAGGACCGGCGAGAACCGTGCCGGTGCCAGCAGAGAGCGGGGAGAGGCTCTTCTCACCTGGTACCACTGTGACAACTCAACCACGGCAAAGGAATTTATAGCATTGGAAGTTTTGGAAGTTGACAGGAATAAGCGGATCAGAACGTCAATGCAAAGCAATCTGTAATGTGTGCTGCATGCCTGGTGTGGAGAAGAGGATAATTGGGATGCTTCTCGAGGAAAGGGAAATCAAAAAGTGTCGGTACTCCGGCCTAGACGATCGCTTTTTATCCATTTTCGCATCCAACTCCAGCTGACAACTGTTGTATTGTCAGCTCCTGACCATATGGTTCACCACAACAACGAAAGAGCTCCAAGTTTTAACAAGCTGCGACTTAAGTGAACAGTGACAAAGCAGATATTGTATCTCACTGCTACAGTGCCGTCCGAAATGATTAAGTATGCACTGTCACATACATAACGTGAAAGAATTTCCAGCGGGACTGCGCAGGTGTGTGGCTCCTTTGCACGATTTTCCCAGAGGGGAAGAAGTGCCGCGGGCAATATTCTCGAAAGGACCGGCGAAAAATAATTGATTATGCATTGTATGGAAGCATAAAATACTTTCGTCCTCGTCGACACACAAAGTCTGTTGACTCGTTTTGGATGCGTTTGCCAGCAATAAATATTTGTGAGGAAACACGAATCTCAATGTCACTTTGAATTTTAATGTATCTCGACCTAAATATTGCTGAAAACTTATTGCCCACGATACGACGATCCAGTTAAACTCCCTCGGGGGAATCGAAAACCACCGGCAATGTGTATGTCTTACCTACTTCCTGTATGCCAATATCAGGATCATATCGCTGTTTGCTTCGTCTGTGCCAGCTCACAATGGTCTTGGTATCTCGTTTCATGCTTCGGCCAGTCAGTTTGCACCCAAGCATAAACACTGCTTTAGCCTATTTTGAAGGTCTTTCATGGTACTTTCACTCCTTAGTATTGACCTGCAGTTTGGGTATTCATACATATGTTGTGCCTGGCGAGTGACATTACGCCGAGACTCGCGATTAGTTTGGTAATAGCATGAGCTGTCGGGATTGGACGAGTTGACACCTGACAACGCTATCATGGATGATGGATCAGCATGGAGAGATCGCCACCTCCAAATCAGGAAATTGATCGCCCAAATATTGGGTGGGCCGAAGCGAATCTTAGCGTCAATTCTTTTCCGACCAAACCATGATGGATGAATGCATGACATGCGAATATTTCACACATCGCCATGCTACGCGTGTCCCTTCCGAGAGACGAGTGCATCCGCCCTCCATGTGGTGGGTGGGTGGATTCTCATATGGACGCCCTCTGCTGTCTGAGTGAAATCTGGCCAGATTTAAATGACTCTCACGTAGTCTACTCGCCGTTCTCGGGCCATAAATGCATCCTGAATTCTCGTCGTGTGACTCTCGCCCGTTTTAGTGGCAATATACACACATCCAGGCCGACCAAAAGCTGCGGGGTAGCCTTGACAGCGGCGCCACAGCGTGGCGGGAACTGGATCCCAGAGAGGCGCTAGTCGCCGGCCGGCCAGGCCCGTGGGTCAAGAGCTGAGGTTCGGCTCCGACCACCAGATGTGGCGTGAACTGGAGCCTGTGGCGGAAACTGGAGCCACGTGGCGGGAACTGGATCCCGGAGAGGCGCTAGTCGCCGGCCGGCCAGGCTCGTGGGTCAAGAGCTGAGGTTCGGCTCCGACCACCAGATGTGGCGGGAACTGGGGCCCAGAGAGGCGCTAGTCGCCGGCCGGCCAGGCCCGTGGGTCAAGAGCTGAGGTCCGGTCCCGGCCGCCAGATGTGGCGGGAACTGGAGCCTGTGGCGGGAACTGGAGCCACGTGGCAGGAACTGGAGCCCAGAGAGGCGTTAGTCGCCGGCCGGCCAGGCTCGTGGGTCAAGAGCTGAGGTTCGGCTCCGACCACCAGATGTGGCGGGAACTGGAGCCTGTGGCGGGAGCTGGAGCCATGTGGCGGGAACTGGAGCCATGTGGCGGGGGCTGGAGACCACAGAGGCGCTCGTCGCCGGCCGGCCAGGCTCGTGGGTCAAGAGCTGAGGTTCGGCTCCGACCACCAGATGTGGCGGGAACTGGAGCCTGTGGCGGGAGCTGGAGCCATGTGGCGGGAACTGGAGCCATGTGGCGGGGGCTGGAGCCCAGAGAGGCGCTCGTCGCCGGCCGGCCAGGATCGTGGGTCAAGGGCTGCGCGCGGCTCTGGCCTCCAGATGTGCCTGGAGTCCACCGATCTGGAGCGAATCCCAGGAAATGGATCCAGGCGCATGCCATGGTGGTGTGTCTCCGAACGCCACCACGTAGTGTGAAGAAGTGGCTCTACATATTTAGTCTGGACTCTGACCCCAGGACTGTTCGGGGGGTGGGGTCTCCACTCGGACCCCAGGATTGTCCCCCAAGATTTTTGTCAAGGGATATTCGCGAAACGCATATCCCCATGGAGTTCAAATGTGACACATCTTCTGACAATTGAAAAGAGAATGAATCTTTTGGTGCTTAAATGTTAATTTGAGGACTCCGGGTCATAGAGATAAAGTCAGGTCAGCACACCCCAAGAGGCGGTTTTTGCCGATATTGTGCATTAAAGTATCATTTTCTCGAAATCTAAGAATATTTTATGCGATAAATAGCGTCTTAATAGACCCAAATAATGGTATCTGTTCAAATCTGACTAGTTTATCGAAATCGGACTTTTCAGTGTCGTCTCCCTCCTTCAGCCAGGTTTCTGGATCCGCCCCTGACTGGGCCCGAGTTCAGCCCGGCTGTGATTAGTCACGCGCTGTCGGGCCGGGCTAGAGCCAGCCGGTCACAGCAGGACCAGATGCACCCGGTCAGGCCCCGTCAGGGCGTGCCACGGAGCACTGGGTCTGGCCCGGAATGGCGGGCCTGGACAGACCCGGTCAGGCCTTGTCGGGTCGTGCCACAGAGCACTGGGTCCGGCCCGGAATGGCGGGCCTGGACAGACCCGGTCAGGCCTTGTCGGAGCGTGCCACGGAGTACTGGGTCTGGCCCGGAATGGCGGGCATGGACAGACCCGGTCAGGCCTTGTCGGGGCGTGCCACGGAGCACTGGGTCTGGCCCGGAATGGCGGGCCTGGACAGACCCGGTCAGGCCTTGTCGGTGCGTGCCATTGAGTAATGGGTCTGGCCCGGAATGGCGACCTGGACAGACCCGGTCAGGCCTTGTCGGGGCGTGCCACTGAGTACTGGGTCTGACCTGGAATAGTGGGCCTGGACAGACCCGGCCAGGCCTTGTCGGAGCGTGCCTCGGAGTACTGTGTCTGGTCTGTAATGGCGGACATGGACACTGGACAGACCGAGTGAGTCAGCTCTGCGTGACCGTAGTCACCAGCTAGTCGCCGTGACCTGAACGTCGGCCCAGCCCAGCCCAGACAGGGCGCGGTCGGACCCTGCCGGGAGCTGCTCGACGGTGGCCCGACCTCAGTCTGGTCTGTCAGTCGAGTCCGGTCAGAGGCGGTGCAGACAGACGGGCCCGGTGGGGCTTCCTGGGGTATGCGCATTGTACACCAGCCGGTAATTAGCGGCAGGCGCCGGGCCTGGTCCGCCTCGTGCGACGTCCAGTCGGCGCGCCCCTGCCGCCTCCCAGCCGCCCATCGTCATTTGCACCGCAAGCTTCCTGCCCGGCCGTTACGGTTCCCATCGCGGCAGTCGGCCTCTCTCTCTCTCTCTCTCTCTCTGTCTCTCACTTCGGTTCCTTCCCTCTCTCCGTCAACGTAGTGTTGAGTTTCCATTCCCACTCTTTTTCCATGACTCCTCTCTCCCCTTTCTCTTCTCTCTCTTTCTTTCTTTCTCTCTCTCTCTCTCTCTCTCTCCCCCTCTCCCTCAATATCTTTTGTTCTCTCTCTTTCTACTGTCCCCTTCTCTCTCTCTCTACTCTCTTTCTCCCTTCTCCTAGCATTGACCGCACCACCAGCCGTGGCATCGACCACGACTCTAACCCTGATGCTCCAGGGTTGGTGACAGGGTTGGCACTACGTGCAGAAAACTGAGTACGTGGTTGTTTAGGATGCACAGAACGAAGGGAAAGTGCCCCCTCAATGTTAGCTTGGCACCACAATGACTTCAACTTTTAACATGGGCCCTATGGAGTGCGCCGTCCAATCCCGTTGGGTCCACCCGTTGTCTTCATTAATTGTGCCCCCACCTCGGCAATGCATTTTTTAAATGAAACAACGCCAGTGCACAGGATACGGGATGATTGATGCAATAGTTTACTTTAAAATAACGAAGCCGGTTGCAATGGCCACCACACATGTTGCCACTGGCACAACCTCTTCGCGGCAAAACAAGCGTAAGTCCTTTTGACGCGCGACTGCGGTATGGTGAGAA
Source organism: Imbricaverruca yamaguchii (assembly GCA_034440575.1). Lineage (NCBI taxonomy): Eukaryota > Metazoa > Arthropoda > Thecostraca > Neoverrucidae > Imbricaverruca > Imbricaverruca yamaguchii. The sequence goes on from JAOTOL010001591.1 coordinate 1,290,597, forward strand.
ATGTGGCACATTTTCGGAGCGAAGGTAACATTTCATTGTCTGGGCTTCGCCCGGAATTTGAAATCTGTCGCCCACTTGCTAACATTTCAGTTATTGGTTGTCATTATCTTGTTCTTTTAGCTTCACAACGACGAAACTAAACCAGTCCTCCCATAGTTCGAGCGCTAGTTTCCAGTCCGATATTGCTAGTTACTGCGGCTTCCTACTAGAAACCCACAAAATGGAACACCACGGATATCGGTAGTGCATTTGTGCGGAACCGAGGTTTCGGGATCAACGGAATGCGAATTCGACGGAGTGTAAATTGTTATTCTGGGTCAATGCTATTCATTTGTATACGCTCTTCAAAATATCTCAGTATACGCTTTAAAATGGGTGTCTTGCTGATTTCGGGAATGGAAAAACTCCATCTCTTGTAAACACACTGCGAGTTAGAACCTAGCTGACTGTGATGCTGTCAGCAAGTTTTGATCGATCATCGGGGTAAAGATTATGGGGCCGCCATCTTGCTTCACATTGGCCAATTGGCTCAGTCAGAAGTTGCTGACAGCAACACTGTCAACTAGGTTCGAACACTGTTATGCACATCATGCATTCCACACTAGGCCGTATGGCTGTGTTCGGACCCATCTGAGAATACTTTCAAGATATGCTTGACCAACAGTAAAGGAAGATCATGCTGCGGTCCTTCATAAACATTGCCGTCCGCTGAAGGTTTGGGAAACGAAAGGTTTGGGGTCCACCGAAGATTTTGCGGACACGTCCCCCCTTGTGGCCGAACCTCTGGCCACAAACCAGACGTGAACAACTCCGGCACGATCCCACCAACCACGTGAGCACGAGTAATTGACCTGCTGAGGCATCTTCGTTTTTCAGCAAATTAATTAATTATCACTTGCCAAGTTTTTTTCTGGATGGGTTTTCGCTGCAAGTCAAATATGACTCACTTTGGTGCGGCCCGCAACAAAGTGAGCACACGCAATGCATCTGTAACGGCACCCTCGCTTTTCATTAAATAAAAAGTAAGCCACGAAGATGAGTTCTGGATGAGTGACCGACACGAACTAGCTACCTATGAATATTGAACAATCGCAGCTGCTGGAATTTGACGGGCTGGAATTAATCGGCACCTCCGCCCACCACGGCACGGCCGGGCAGAGGTTCGGCGTCTCTCCGCCCTCCAGGCAGAGAGAAGTACCAATCAGACAAACAAAACCTGCGACGTCTACTCAGGACCGTCTACAGCATGCTGTGCAGTGGCGCAGCCAGTGGGGCTCGGGGTCCGCCCATCCCCCACTTATCAACAAAATAAATACATTAGATCGCACAAGAAATTGGAGATCAAGAATGTCATAGGTTTTGCACATCACCTATAGGTTTTGCCTATAGAATAAACATTGCCGTCCGCTGAAGGTTTGGGGAAACGAAAGCTTTAGAGCCCATCAAAGATTGGGCGGGCATGTCCCCCCCCCACCCCTGTGGCCGTATAGAATATGATACCTTTCGGTATCATATTTCGTAGGTTTTGCATATCAGCAAAGGTGGTATTGCATATCACCAATTTAGATGTTCACCAAGCCAAACGAGAATTTTCGGCGCATTTCGCTCGTCTATAGCGATCTCTGGTTCACAATATTTTTATTGTGGGGGGGGAGTCGGACCCCTTTAAGAAAACCTTGGTTGCGCCCCTGATGTCAAACATGCCTTTCTTAGTACATAAATTGTTATCTTGGTAACTGACGGTTGCAGCCGGATATGTGACGCTAATATTTAGTTACTGATGTGCATGGCATCATATTCATTGCTCAGAATCATGCTAATCCCCATGTTAGTTTGCATTAAATCTACCTGTTGTTATCATTCACGTTCAATGTCATAAAGTCACCAACATTGCAGTCTAAAACAAAGCTGGAATGATGCCTAAACAAAGAACTCGGTTTAAGTGTTGCCGTTAGTCGAGACGTACTATTACCAAAAAATTATGGTTACCAGAATATATATATATATATATATATATGCATTTTTTCCAACGCAACTTGTAAGAAAACATCAACATAGGCGAAGCTAAGCATGCAACGATTGGCCGCCGTGTGCGTCCTTTCACTTCCTATTTTGTGGAGCTGATCTCAGTTTGCAACTGCCTCTAAGCCAAGCACCTTTCGTGATATACGAATGCACTTCTGCATGACTGGATGACTTACATTAGCTCCCTCCCATCAATGACCAGCTATTTCCTCCCATCCATCCAAAATAGCCGACCTCGAATCGACATACTCTCTCCACCACACCTCATTGGGACCGAACTTCTAATAGCCATCTGTTGGACGAATTTCGTATATTTGGAGCTTCGAATAGCTAGCTGATGAACGGATTTCGTATATTTAGCCGAAATAGCTGTTGATGACAGGCAGGCATGTCTCCGGCGGCTTGGAACAGCCATCACGGACGGCGCCGAATCAGTCTTCGCACACGGCACGAGCGCACGCCAGACACATTTGGCTCGCGGACACATCCGCGGAATCGGTCGGCGCAGAGCTGATTGGAGACGGCGGCAACCCCCCTCCGGTGGCAGTCCGTCAGCCTCGGGCGGCAGTCCGCCGGCCTCGGGCGGCAGTCCGCCGGCCTCGGGCGGCAGTCCGTCGGCCTCGGGCGGCAGTCCGTCGGCCTCGGGCGGCGCAGAGCTGATTGGAGACGGCGGCACCCCCCCCCCCCCCCTCCGGTGGCAGTCCGCCGGCTTCGGGCGGCCAGTCCGCCGGCCTCCGGCAGCAGTCCGCCGGCCTCCGGCAGCAATCCGCCGGCATCGGGCGGCAGTCCGCCGGCCTCTGGTGGCAGTCCGTCGGCCTCGGGCGGCACTCCGCCGGCCTCGGGCGGCAGTCCGCCGGCCTCTGGTGGCAGTCCGTCGGCCTCGGGCGGCAGTCCGCCGGCCTCGGGCGGCAGTCCGCCGGCCTCTGGTAGCAGTCCGTCGGCCTCGGGCGGCAGTCCGCCTGCCTCGGGTGGCAGTCCGTCGGCCTCGGGCGGCAGTCCGCCTGCCTTCGGCAGCAATCCGCCGGCCTCCGGCAGCAGTCCGCCGGCCTCGGGCGGCAGTCCGCCGGCCTCGGGCGGCAGTCCGCCGGCCTCGGGCGGCAGTCCGCCGGCCTCCGATAGCAGTCCGCCGGCCTCGGGCGGCTCTGCCGTCGCACGGCTGACAGCTGAACAGCTCGTCACCGCCGCGGTGGCCGGGCGGATTGGGCGCTCGGAGCCCCCGACCCCCGGCCGATCACACATGGCCGCCGCGACCGCCGCCACCCCAAAACCGGCCCGGGTTGACAACCTCTTGCCGTCACCAAATCTGCTTAAAACAGGGATTTTTGCGCCGTCTTGGCTGGGCCGCGCTCCATGAGGCTGGGATTGGGTGCGCTCGTCGTCACCTATGAGGCGCTGCACTGTGGGGAGGTCAGCGCCGTGAAACGTCGCACTGGAATGACAAATTATCCTGGTGTACGCATGAACAAAAGCTAAGCAGCAAAAGGCTCCGTGAGGATGAGAACTTAAGCCAGTCGCCGGTTGACATTTGAATCCACTTTCACCAGATCGGGATGGAGACGGGTGAACGTCCCTTTCATCTCGCTGACTAGAGAAACTGCAGAAAGACGACAATGGAACCGTTTCACCGAATCGACCCCGGGTCGTAGCAATTCCATTGTCACGAGATAAAATTATGCTTCTGATGACGTTTCATAGGATTTGCACAACCTAGCGCGTGTCAATGTAGCTTTGATTCCGAAAATTCCATTTTGAGGGCTGAAAGCGTCCCTTTAGTAGCGTAATTTCGTTTTAAAGAGGCACTGAAATTTAGAAGTTGCTTAGGTTAGTAGGTTTAAAACATTTGAGATCCTTTCTTATCGTCATATTTTAATAGTGCGCTTCATCATTGTATAATGGATTTTCGGAACAATTTGGTTGTGACGGAATTTATAGATAAGCGGTTCGGAACAGAACGAGGCTGAACTGTTGAAACTTTCTAACACCTAAGTTCCCTTTTACTTGTCCTCAAGCTGGTACTGTATGATCTCGCAGTGATTTACGAGGCATTTACTGGTACATGAATTTACAGAAAAGCGGGTAATCGGGGATACAACACATCGACAGCCGGAATCCACATTGCAACCGCGCTCCAATCCGGTGTTCCGACCTCGTGTCCGCCCTGCAAACTGCATGGCTTTCCTTATCTTCCTGTCGTGTGCATCAGTCAGTCATGGCACCTGATCCGATCACGACGGCACGATAATAGCCATCGTTCATGGCACCTCACACCACCACAGGCACGACACCTCATCCCATAACGACGGCAATATAATAGCCATCGTTCATGGCACCTCGCACCACCACCGGCACGATACCACATCTCATCACGACCGCACGGTAATAGCCACCGTTCCCAGAGGACGTGTCCGTGGTATAAGATATAGGTACACACATCTTCCACTAGATTGTCGCTTTTATCCTTGGAATGAAACACAATATGGTGTCATGCAATCTTCGTTAGCTGGTTTGTTTCATTTGACGCTTTCAACACATAGCATTGTCAAAAATTCATCAAGCGTTGTTGATGCTGATATGGCAGGTTATACGCCGTGCTATTTTTGGTTACTCCATACTTCGACAACCAAAGATGAAAATGAATACAATAGAAAATGAGTGGCACATGAAAACAAACAAAAAACATTTTGGACTTGGCATGAACTCAGGCCAATATCCTTCACTTTGTAATGAAATGGAAGCAAGAAGATTGTACATTCTGACACCTATCGCCATTTATAAGAACATATTTGTCAGTTAAACATATGATGAGAAAGGAAGAGAGAGAGAGAGAGAGAGAGAGAGAGAGAGAGAGAGAGAGAGAGAGAGAGAGAGAGAGAGAGAGAGAGAGAGAGAGAGAGAGAGAGAGAGAGAGAGAGAGAGAGAGAGAGAGAGAGAGGAGAGAGAGAGAGAGAGAGAGAGAGAGAGAGAGAGAGAGAGAGAGAGAGAGAGAGAGAGAGAGAGAGAGAGAGAGAGAGAGAGAGGAGAGAGGGGGAGCCGTGCCACGCACCGATGACTGCCGTGTCGGACTGCCAAGCCAACGCGTCGTCGTTCCGGAGTCGACCTGGCCTTGGCATTGGCCGTGCTGACGTGCCGCCCGGCTTTGGCTTCGGTCCGAGGACGGCAGCCAGTGCCAAGTGGCAGTCAGTCAGTTGTTTGGGGTGTTTAGAACGTGTTTAGAGCCGGCGAGACGGGACTGTCTGCTGACGAAATGGCCGCCAAACACAGGCGTAGTCGCGGTGTCGCGGAGACAGCGCGGTTTCGGTCACGGTCAGCTTGTTGTGTGCTGATGACGAGCAAACGCGTTGTTCAAACCGTGCCGAAGACGTCACGTCAGGCAGCACTCTGTGCTCACCATGATCTGTCCACTCACAGTGGGGGTATTGCGGCTGTGGATACGTGTGCGGGTTTGCCGGGAACGCCGCCACCACATCATGGTCGCCACAGTTCACCTGGCGCCGAGCCCTCGGCTCGACCTTCGCGGCAGTGTTGCGGCTACACCGCTGCGGCCGCAGGTGAACGCACCCCTGCGCTCCTAAGCGCCTCTGAACACGCCCCTGCTGCCCTAGCTGCATCCTCTGAACACGCCCCTGCTGCTCTAGTCGCCTCTGAACGTGCCCCTGCGACCCCAACTGCCTCTGAACATGCCCCTGCTGCCCTAGCCACATCTGAACACGCCCCTGCTGCCATAGCCGCATCTGAATGTGCCCCTGCGACCCTAGTTACATCTGAGCGCGCCCCTGCTGCCCTAGCCGCCTCTGAATTTGCCACCCAAGCTGCATCTGAGCGCGCCCCCGCTGCGCCAGCCGCATCTGAGCGCGCCCCTGCTGCCCTAGCCACCCTGATGGTTTGCAACAGCCACCGGCGGGTCTAGCACACTGGGCACCAGTTTGGGGTGTGCTGGTGAGTGAGACAACTGTACATGATGGAACATGAGGTCCTGGTCCACAAGTGGTACTTCATACACTGTGGTATGTGTGAGTGCATCCTCCATTTGAAGCTGTGTATCGAAACTTATATGGCGCATCACTAGCCTTATTTCAAACATAATCGGAGTATCATGCTGATATGACATCGATTTCCACCAGACTTTTGGACATTGTCATCAGCTCTTATCTCTTGCTATTTTACCTGAGCATCAGTATGACATCTGAGCCACGTGTACCTGAACATCTGTGCCAACGTGCACCTGACCATATCTACAACGTGTATCTACTGAGCTCCTGGTCAGAACTATGCTTTAACTGGCACTATGTGACACAGACGGATAATGTGCCTGCGCAACAAGTGCTGCTTGAAATGGTCACTGACTGACCCTTGGCAACCCAGCAACCGGCTAACGTGTTTGTGCAACAAGTGCTCCCTTAAGTGGTCACTGATTAACCCCATAAAGCCCAGCAAACATTAAAGCTTGCATCAGTCTTCTGCAGATATAGCCAACCATCTGGAGCTTCCGATGCACAGAACACGAGGTCAGGGCACACTCACTGACAAGCATATTTTTCAGATGTAAGACTAAGACTAAAAGCGAAGACCATTATTAATTTTACTTAAAAGAACAGGAAGTGTAAAGCTACATACATTCATCCAACTTTCATGCAGGTGTGAATGCGTTTTTCCATCATCATTGATCCATTTTGCACTTGACTATTTTGTCGAAGCTCGGTTTTGGTCGAGTCGAAATGCATAGATGTGCAACTTTATGGACGCTCGGACTGAGTTGAGTAAAAACACGTTTTCATATGTAGTTCTTGCTATCTCTTGCTTTAGACAAACTACACTTTAGGAAATGCTGCCCCACCTTTCATCAGCGCACACAAAAGTGTTTGTTCATTGTTCAGAGGATTTCCTTGGCAGATGAGGGTGTACTTTATTTCTTGAAACCTCGGACGGTTAAATAAGTTTTTTTCCACATGATCGCGACCTGAAAACTAATGCTGAAGGTCTTTTTTAGAATCCATCGCCAGAAGCCAAAATACAGCATCGTCATGCTCTTTTTGTGCCTCTTCTAATTTTCTATGGAAGATAAATTGGGCTAAGATATCACGCACACATAGGTACAACGCAATATGGATGAGGAAGGCGGACCAGACCATTCATTTCTTATGATGTTTACACGGAAATTGACTCACGCTGGCATCTGGCACCTCTGTCCTGGAAAATATTGTGGGTACATCAGTGTTTTGATCCATCATCGCAATGCAGCGTCCACACAGGCACCAGCTCCAACATACTGATGGTGGGAGGGTGCCCTGTTACCATCCAAAGGGCTATTTATCATTCTCTTCTACGGCAGAACAGTCACTTGAAATCGCTTCTCGATGGCTGTGTCACTGCTCAGCAGCCAGGGTTCTTCTCAACATGCAACTGGTGCATAATGCAGTATTACAGATGCCGGAAAACTCGGCAATCCCACCAGTTGTGGGATTTGAAACCACGATCTTGCGCCGATCTTGGTTGGTTATTGGAGTTTAGGGGCGCATCGACTGCATCGGTCATGCAGCGCCCATTTGCGCCCATCTTGCGTCGATGACACGGCCCGGAGTCGAATGCCCTCTCAACTAAGCTGCCGCGACCCCCGGACGGGATGAAAAATACAAAAACAGTCGCCGTATATTTCAACGTCAAAAAGGAAGCAAAAAACAACAACGACAAAAACAAAAACAAATACCTACAGCTGAATGGGGCACTTGCATTACTTATCTCCTTCAGGTAGGTTAAAAAGAACGATGCAGAACACGTAACTTGGTGCAATGCAGCACAGAAATAACTAAGCTTTGCGCCGCTTAGGAGGTCTATCAGAACCACATACCAGGTCAATGGGCAGACAACGCCGAAAGAGCAATGGAAAGTGAAAGTTTCAACATCTGAACTAGTGATTGAATGTGAATACGAATATTGGACAAACTAATAGGTAGCCCAACTTGGCCGATACGACAGACTAACAGACAGACCAGCTTAGCCATTAAGACAGGGAGAATAACAGACAGACCAGCTTGGTCAACAGGACAGAGAGACTAACAGATAGATCAGCTTGGCCGATAATACATGAACAGACAGATTATCTTCACTGACAGGACAAACCGACTAAAAGACAAACCAGCATAGCCGATAGCCTCGACTGAGACATAGAAGGCACAGGACAAAAAAAGGAAACCTTTTCTCCACGTTCTATCTTGGGGCCACTGGCCATTAGGTTGCGAGAGTTTCTTCGCTTGAAAGCTGACGTGATCTGAATAAAAAGACCCCGGGCGAACACGATGACTGGAACAGCCAGCTCTGGGCAGCCGGCTCAGTCATTCAGTAAAAGAGCCTTCTTTTTCGTGCCAGAAGCTCCGTTTCCGTCACGATTGCGGCTGCTGAAGTCGTCGGCGGTAACCGACCGAATAATATTGGCCCAGCTTCCAGCGGTCCGTGGAGAATGGTATCGACCGCTTCAACTCCCTTGCAAGAGTGCGCATTCAGTGGGCTGATGCGCCGTAATCATTGACGTATCACGACATGGTAGCGAAGAATCCTGCGCCTGGTCAAGATGCCGTAAAAGAGCAACAACAGCTCCATGTCCATGAAGACATGGGAACTGATGGACGGCCGCCACGTCCAGTTTGTTCACAGCTATGGTGAGCTTTTGCGGACACGGGAAATGCACCTTGTGTCTGCTGAAAATTATTTATTCTCGTTGAAGACCTTTCCACAACGCATATACTTCGACACCAATACAGACACAGATACAATGAGCATTTATTTACTGTAAGTACACGTAGATGTTGACTGAGTTGGCAAAACGCACAACCACGGTACTCACGCACGCAATGGCACACGCTGAAAGGCCAAAGGAGCGCGTATAGTGCCACAGGCGTCAGACACGCATCAGTTCTAGCTTCAGGTCCACGCCTGTCGAAACGCAGTCGTAAATGTGCTCCGATGTGTGCCGGAGCAGTGCTGACAGACACCCAGCTAAAGACACCCGTCACGGAGGCTGACCAGTGCTGACAGACACCCGGCTAAAGACACCCGTCACGGAGGCTGACCAGTGCTGACAGACACCCGGCTAAAGACACCCGCCACGGAGGCTGACCAGTGCTGACGGACACCCGGCTAAAGACACCCGTCACGGAGGCTGACCAGTGCTGACGGACACCCGGCTAAAGACACCCGTCACGGAGGCTGACCAGTGCTGACAGACACCCGGCTAAAGACACCCGTCACGGAGGCTGACCAGTGCTGACAGACACCCGGCTAAAGACACCCGCCACGGAGGCTGACCAGTGCTGACGGACACCCGGCTAAAGACACCCGTCACGGAGGCTGACCAGTGCTGACGGACACCCGGCTAAAGACACCCGTCACGGAGGCTGACCAGTGCTGACAGACACCCGGCTAAAGACACCCGTCACGGAGGCTGACCAGTGCTGACAGACACCCGGCTAAAGACACCCGTCACGGAGGCTGACCAGTGCTGACAGACACTCGGCTAAAGACACCCGTCACGGAGGCTGACCAGTGCTGACAGACACCCGGCTAAAGACACCCGTCACGGAGGCTGACCAGTGCTGACGGACACCCGGCTAAAGACACCCGTCACTGAGGCTGACCAGTGCTGACGGACACCCGGCTAAAGACACCGTCACGGAGGCTGACCAGTGCTGACAGACACCCGGCTAAAGACACCCGCCACGGAGGCTGACCAGTGCTGACAGACACCCGGTTAAAGACACCCGTCACGGAGGCTGACCAGTGCTGACAGACACCCGACTAAAGACACCCGTCACGGAGGCTGACCAGTGCTGACAGACACCCGGCTAAAGACACCCGTCACGGAGGCTGACCAGTGCTGACAGACACCCGGCTAAAGACACCCGCCACGGAGGCTGACCAGTGCTGACAGACACTCGGCTAAAGACACCCGTCACGGAGGCTGACCAGTGCTGACGGACACCCGGCTAAAGACACCCGTCACGTCACGGAGGCGTGCTCAGACAGCCGCCACTAGTCCGTTCGAGTCTCTCCGGTGGCCAGAGTTCTCAAAGGAAGGTCTCCTGATCAGTTCGCGTCTCTCCGGTGGCCAGAGCTCCCAAAGGAAGATCTTCTGAGTGGCAACGGCGTGCACAAAATCTCCGTCGGGACTGGACTGGAGCCGAGTGTGTTGCATAACTCATTTGATTTGAGAGCCTTTGAACGGGGTCGTGATAGCACAGTGGACCGTTATTCCCTGAGCTTACCTCCAACCACATAGGGGCGGACACAGGGAGGGACACTGGGGATACATTCCCCTTCCATGGAAAGGTGGCACTCCTCTGACTAGGAAAATGCGCTGGGCGGCTCAAGTGCACGACCCACCCTCCAGTTCAACGGATTTTTCAGCCAAAGACCGTCGGGGGTATGGGCCCCTTGAGATGAAAATGTGCCCCTTCAATATGTTCGAGTACACCCCTCCCCACTGAATGAGTTTTCAGCTGAAAACGCCCTTTCAGGAACCTTCGTAGTGGCGCCCGCCCGAGTAAATGAAGTCCCGCCAGACGAGTGCCTCTCCACGCCCATAAAACTCTTTGATCCGCCCCTTGATGTCCGAGGAAATGTTGATTTGAAGTCCGAGCAAATGATGCCGTGCCGCTTTATCTCAGGAACTCATTCAGAGGAAAATGTGGTCCATTTTTTAATCCATGGCAAGGTACTAAAACATCCCCCATTGGAATTAATGAGCAGTGCAAATATGGGTTGGCGCGGATTTAGAAACGAGTTTGAAGTACATTGGGTTAAAACGACACTGTAATACATAGGGGGTTGGATAATGGGGTTGCATTACTGAATTGTGTGGACAACTACTAGCGGGAGTGAAACTTTTCCAATATGATTGGGGGAGGGCAAATGTTTTCTTCACGCCACTCTTTTCGGTCAACGTGCATAGGTCCCATGTTAGACCTCAGCAACATTGCGGGGGGATATGTTCCCCTTAAAAAACAAATTCCACCACTGACTACGTGTAACACGGTGGATGAGATTCTGTCTACCCAAACCTTTGAAAGGGAACGGTGCCACAAATTACTATTTATGGACAATAAAATGTGGAATTAATGGGAAAAAGTTATGCCAATCCTCATCAATTAGATGACTGGTAGAACCCTTATATTGCGTGAGACGAAATGTACGACCCTCAATATACCAGGAGGTGCTGAGTTTCATCAAAAGTAGCGTTAGGGATTATGCTATATTACTCAACGTTTCGGCCAGGGGCCATCGTCAGGAGTGATAAATCGTCGGAGTCAGGATTTATCACTCCTGACGATGGCCCCTGGCCAAAACGTTGAGTAATATAGCATAATCCCTAACTCTACTTTTGATGTAAACTCAGCACCTCCTGGTATATTGAGGGTCGTACATTTCGTCTCACGCAATGTCGAAAACCCAGGAGCACTTAAGAACCATTATTCGTTGTATTAAAGAACCCTTATATGCCAGACATGGCTAAAATTGCAGCTTGTTTTCTGAGAATATAATCTACCTTAGCCCTGAGGTTTGCATCACTATGCCATCCTGATAATGAAAGACTCCAGTGGTTGAAGTTTGATCATCAGAACCTTCGCTGAGGAAAATCGTAGAATAGCTTTCTGAAATGAAATCGACAGTGGGAAGATTACATACTTCCTTGATAGGCCATCCATCGAATAGGAGCAACCTTGGTGAGCTCTGGATCCGTCAAGATGTACCTTCCGATAGGAAATTTCTTCGATGCCACGGATGAACATCGCAGGCCATCGATATCGAGCTGCCATCGATATATGAAAATGTTTTTTGTTCTTTTGAGAAGGGAATGCTGATATGCCATTGATGAACACAAAAAACAAACATCAATTCACTGATGGAGTTTCTTGCCACGCCAGATTCCAGGGATATACCTACCCCAGCTGTCGTCGTGATTCACCAACAGCTTCCGTGCAGGCGTGAAAGATGGATAGCGGCGAGCCATCGTGGTCGGTGTGCGCGGCGCCACCCACAAGGCTGCCCACGGGACGGCCACGTTGTTGACGCTGCTGAACGAGTTGTTCCAACTTCCATCAGCATCTAGCGGTGCATTTTCAGTGCAATTTTTCGACTGGTGGGCGCGCTGAGGTGAGGAATCCCCGCAGCAAAATAAGACGATTAGCTCACCGACACGACCTTGTCCGTGCTCTTGCAATTCAGCCGGCACCGTCCCGTGTCACCAGACGGTGTGTGCTCAGTGGCAGACAGTTCAAAACTAGTGCAGGATGACCTGAAACTGTATTAGTTTTTAACATTGTGATGAGAATGGACATTGTAACCATATTCTCATCTTGGTGTTAAGACTGCTGATTCAGTTACTACGCTAATTTTTAGACGATGTGTGGCAGCGATACTGACTGTCGCTCCCGTTTGACGACCACCTTCGCACGCACCAGCTAATGCCCGTTCTGCCTTAGCACCTCATTCGCAGCCTTCCCGCGTTCTTCCACGGCGCAATAAACGCGGCCCGGGAAGGCTTACAACTGCCGTGAGTTGGCAGGCTGGCATTGGTAGCTTCACCAATGGTGAGATAAAAGGGAGAGGAGGTAGAGGTGAGTAGGGGGAGGGGAGAAAGAGGGAGAGAGGAAGAGAGCCAGAGAAGAAAGCTCCTCTCATGCCATTTTACATAGGCATAATATGTCGAGCTGCTGACACAGCACAAAGGGCTTGGTGTCAGAAAGTACCGACATGTAGCTGGAATTGCTACCCATCAAGATATACCAATGAGTCAAGAGAAACAAACGGCAATTTAAAGATTCAGATGAAGATTAATTGAGAAGTTCCTTACTAATGGAGCAAAAACAAGCAATGCAGCCGACTTCAAATAGACGGCTACAGTTGTGCGAACTAACGCTACTGTGGCAACTGCTTTCGGTATTCCCCTGGAGCACGACCACGCTTATCTGGCGTTCAAATCCTGTTCACAGAGTGCTTCCGCTGTAACCAGAGCTTGAAACCGGGCAGCCTGCATGCGTCAAAACCACGCGATCCTATTTTTAAGCGCACAGGCGAAGAAGCGGGATGCTTCGCTGCGTGAGTGGGCTGTGGTTTGTTCCTTTGGATACTCCGCCTACTAAAGGCGGCGACAGGGGGCGACATTTTTTCTCATACGATCAACTCCTCATCCGACACCAACCAATGCGTCATTGTGCAACCTATAGAACACGTGCCGATCTTGTGATCCGGTGTTTAGGAAGCCTTCTGCCTTTGCTGACACCACGCTGGGAAAATATTTCGGCTTTGATGAGGCTCGTTTTCATAGGAGCTCTCACCCTTTAATGCCTGTGAGCATGAGACGAGCCAGAAATGGTTGCGTAGTCAGCGGATGATTAAATAGATTCATTGATCTCCTTACCTTAGTGGCAAAAGCAGTCGTTTTCTATGCAAATTTCTTACCTACTTACCAAGTGGGACGTGGTACCATGTGAATCTATACTGTTTTTCCTCCTCGTTGCTTTTCAAAACTTTGAAATAGGATCGCTAGTAGAGCCACTGCAGAAGCGTACGTGTTTCCCTTTTATTGTTGGGTGCATGGGCGCCACCGCCGCTGGGTTTCCTGCGTCCGAACTCCACATATTATTTCCTCATGGGGTCCGACCCCAACTGGAAAACTGGCACGCTTCTGGAAAATAAGTCATCGCTCTGGAGATTCCCAGCTTCTGCACCCTCTGAATTGGGCGGATGAGGTCGCCCGACGGGCCCCGCCACGGGTCCGTCCGGCGGACCTCCGTCACGGTCAATGCCGCCGCGGCCTTCGACGTGCCCGACGAGCGGACCCGACCGTCGGTCGGAAGTGCTTTCGCCTGCTCGAGTAAAATGCTCTCTCTGTGGCAAAAGGCAGCAATGTCAATAGCCATTGGTGCGGCAGGGACGCCAAACCGTAAAGGTCTGATAGCATGGGAGCCACGTGAAAACACACCATTTTATGACCACAGAAGAATGTTGTTTTATCTCTACGACAGAGAGGTGAGGGAGCGGAGTCAGCTGTTTGTGTCTGAATTACACAGGAGTATAGGAACATGGGGAAAGCAGAAGCTGAGCTTTTGAGCAGCTGAGCTGAAATTCTCAACTGCAAAAATAAAAACAGAAAATTGTGAGGCTCCAGAACCGAAGTTGTGGAATTCTGAGGTGTTCTACGTTAAGTGAGAGGAGGGGCAGAAGATAGTTACGGGTTTTCCCCTGTAGCTTCAAAATTGTTCCTGGCCCCATGGATTGGATCCAACATGTTGGTTGTTGGGTATGGCATGTGTTTGTTGTGTATGACATGTGGAATGGCATGTGGGCTGTTGAGCATGGTATGTGATGTGGTGTGTGGGTTATTGAGCATGATATGTGGCATGGTACGTTGGTTGTTGAGCATGGTATGGGGTATGGCATGTGGGTTGCTGAGTACGGTCGGTCTTGCCAAAGTTGTTTTGCCAATCATGTGCACTATGGCACTGCTGTCTCGGATTTCAGAAGTTTAGAGACGACCCTTCATAGGTTGAGCCTACCCGATGCTGGGGCATAGACGGCTTGAATCAAACATTATATTCCATGGTTACTGACCGCACCGCCAGCTTGCCGTCCTTTTGACAGTTAGCAATGACCGTGCTTTGCTCTCTCGTCCTGGTATTCACGGTGATTTGGCTCTCACTGTGATCTGCTAGTGATCACCAGCACTTTGCTGGGCTGCTCCGCGCGAAGGCGGAATTGCGAAAATACGAGCACCACTGAGGATATCATTAAGTCCGCATACTGAAACAACCACTGTAATTTCCCTGCGTTCCCAGATCATCGTACGCATAAATGCATATGAGACAAGGAGAGGCATAATCCTACCAAATTTATAAAGCACCGGAGACGATATTCGTCGAGTTGCGTACCATGGATTCACCCGCAGGGTGCTGCTGCTGCTTTACCCGACTACTTTTGTAAACGTCTGCACCAGGCCTGGTTATTTATAATTATGGTGAACTGTTCACCACCAGAGGTCACTTCGTGCAGGTCATCTTACACGCGAAGGTCACTGATCCCACCTCGTACCCCAGCCGAACACAGGAGCCCTTCCGTGTCATCTAAATGCTCGGAACATCATTTCTGCCGTCACTTGAATGTGACGAGAGGGTACAGCAACAACACCAGAATACATCCAACTTAACCTTCAGTAAGGCTTTAGATGGCAATGCGAATCTTCGAATTATACGATGGAAGATGCGAACAAAAATGGCAAACTTAGCATATAAGATTTGGGAATACTGCAATATACAATATCAGATTTCATCAGAACCCAGATGGTAGGAAAGGCATGAAATAACTGAAGTGATTCATATTGCCCATCATTATCTCAAGCATAAGTAGGAAAGCAAGGTCCTAGATTATCTGAGATGTAAATACGGCACAGGCAAGGTAATTGCTGGTACTGCAGATGCAAGTAATTTCTTCGTGAAGGCACCCTTCGTACCTTAATTTCCGAATTTGGACAAAGTAGAATGCGACCACATTTTGTCGTAGGAGTACTACCATTCCACCAATTCATTTCACTTCCAGTATTTCACAGCACCAATTTTCGTTCGATCTGCAGCGTAGTCGTAACCAGTAGCATCCGTGGTGGTCAAATCAGTAGCTCGTGAAGTGGCCATCAGGCGGTGAGGACCGTGGAGTAAAGCGGCTCGTTCCACCTACACCGAAGTTCCGAACTATCGGAGTGTTGTGCCACCTCGCTTCGTCGCCAATTCCGTCCTGAACAACACCAATTCAGCCGACAGTCTTCCACCAGTGCTTCCCCATTCCCCAATGCTACGGGAATAATCTGACTTCCCCTCAGGGCCTGCTGAGGTCACCCGGACCCGTTATGTGAGCTCTAAATCCACCACCTGGATCTCCCGTGGCGTATTAAAACGATCGAGCAGCTCCCATCTGTGTACCGGGTTACCGTCGAGCAGCTCCCACCCGTTTACCGGGTTACTGTCGAACAGTTCCTACCCGCGTGCGGGGTTACTGTCGATCAGCTCCCACCCGTGGGCCGGGTTACTGTCGAACAGTTCCTACCCGCGTGCGGGGTTACTGTCGAGCAGCTCCCACCCGCGTGCCGGGTTACAGTCGAGCAGCTCCCACCCGTTTGCCGGGTTACAGTCGAGCAGCTCCCACCCGTGTAGCGGGTACTGTTGAGCAGCTCCCACCCGTTTGCCGGGTTACCAAAGCCGCTGCTGCAGGCGGTGCAGTAATTGATCGAGTTTGCTCGGAGATGCACGTTGAGTGGTTTAGTTAGGATCTCGTCCCAACAGTAAAGTGGGTATGCTGCGCGGTGAATACCAGAATCCTTCCCTCCCTCCCTCCCTCTCACACACACTCTCTCTCGCTCTCTCTCTCCCTCTCTCGATCTCTCTCTCTCTCTCCCTCTCACCCTCCCTTTCTCCCCCTCTCTCCCTCTTTCTCTCTCTCTCCCTCTCTCCCTCTCTCCCTCTCTCCCTCTCTTCCTCTCTCTCTCGCTCTCTCCCTCTCTCCCTCCATCCCTCCTCTCCCTCTCTCCCTCTCTCTCGCTCTCGCTCTCTGTACTTCGTCAGGTGGAATATGGCATACTCCAGACGGCACGCATTTGCTGTGCTTTCTTCGAGTGCCTGTCCAGCTACACGAAGCTAGGCCGTGCCCGCGGAGGATGTCGCTGGGCAGAGTGGTCCACCGTGATGTTCACCTTCGGTTACTTTGTGGCCCGTGCAGCGGTGTAGACAGACCATTTAGCGTCGGCACTCTCACTCGCCGAAAGGTCGCGGGGAGCCGAAATCCAAGACAGGCAATGATACTTGAGTCTGAGAATTTCAGTTTACGAGACAAGAATACTAGCCACAAGATGGCATGCTCGAGCGACCGACCTTGTGGCGCGCAGGCCGGGTAGCGTGCCAGGCAGATGATCCGCTCACGAGCTGATCGCACCCGCGCACCAAATACTGCCGGGCAGCACCGATCGATCGGCGTCAGCATCACGTCACGTGGACCTGGTGTCGGGCTGTCGGGCCCAGTGTCGCCCCGCCCGCCTGTCGGGTTACTGGCCGCCGCCCCTTATCTTCTGCCATAGCGCGCCGCTTCCGTGTGGCCGTGCCGGAAAGGTGAGGCAGGAAATGCCGGGGCGCAACTGATGCGACACCGCGTGGCGGATTTGGCGGCCGGCAGAAGCCCTGCGGCTGCGGACGCGCGCGCCGCTGGTGTCCGCAGGATGACCGCAGGATTAGGCGGCGATTAACGCCATCAGAACACCTCTACTGTCGCGCCTGCTCAGCGTCAGAAGGGGCATTTGCATTATGGACCCACGGCTTGGAAGAACCGGTGATGGCTTCGTGATGTAACACGATATAAAAGGGAAGACGGCGAATTTGCAGAACATGAAGGTATAAGACCACTTAGCATAATATACTCACTGACACTTGTCATGCCTATATCCGTGTCATTGGTGAAAGCGATGGTTGTCGTACCTGTCGTACCTGGTTTCAGCTTTAAATTATAATTTTTCATTGGTGATTCAATCTTTCGAATGACGCAAGGTATAGCGTCCACTCAAGTTGCCAAGTTCTGCCCCAAGCTCATCTTTCGGAGCAGAACGGGAAGGGTTCATAAAGCGCCATACAGACTGAAGGTGCAATAAGAGCCACGGAGGCCCAACTGGGTTAAGCCCATACACGGATGGTTATGCTGTATTAAGATGACAAGAGACTGAACCCCCTCATCAATGTTATGCCTGAGTTCTAGAGAACCAATTAACTGCCGAACCGCCTGACAGACGTGCAAGGCCGCCTCTGTGCACTGGCACGGCCTTGCACGACTACCAGACGGGCCGCGGCTCGTCCACAGCACCAGCCTCTGGAGAATGTGGCCAGGTGGCAGCACCTGCAGCTTGACACTGGTCGGCCCCTCGACCTGCGCCGCTGCCGTCCAGGGAAGAACACGTGGTCGCCGACTCCCACACCGTGCCGTGGCCGCGTGTTGTGGCGGTGAGTCACTAGGGGAGATAATGGTGGGGGGGGGGGTCACCAGTGGGGCGTCAGATCGGAGTCCGGCGCGCTTTACGATGCCGATGAAGTGGCCACTTTCCGGAACCTTCCCGGCACGACGAAACATGAATCAGCAAGCAGAATACGGATTCAGCGAGCAACATAATGGCACATAGTGAAAATTGTGGCCGCCATGAGATACGCAAGGCACGACTAATGCACTCCGCGGGCACGACGGGGACGCCGACACGACTAGTCGCAATCCGAACTCAGGAATCAAAGGTTCTCATCCAGGTCTGGGAGCAGATGTCGCTGGTCATCTCCATTCTGGGACTACCGAATGACTGTAGCAGGGATGGGGAGACGCTGACAATATTCATTCAATTCAAGGTGGTATAAAAACGAGATATTCATGACACGTGAGCAACTTCTCGAGCATGGCTGGCTAATATACGTCATCGCAATCGGCCGCTAAGGGATGCTCGGACAAGTTTAAGGGCCTACTTAGAAGTAGTCTGGGGCACGAACGCAGCAAAACATTTGTCCATATTTAAACATTTTTGTGAACTATCTGGAAAACAGCAATTCCTCTGCCATCTATTGCCGAAGCGATTCTCCCCTCAAGAGGAAATTGAGCAATAGCACCCAATCGCTCCTTCCTTGTGTGTTCACTACTGTTTGCGGTTGCCTTAGTGACGAAACCAGCCACCTTTAGCCAATGATAGCCGCCAGCCAACCCATGCACAGGCGGATCCAGAAATGTGATCTGAGGGGAGGGGGACATTTTCTCAGTGGAACGTCTTTGTTGGAAAATATCGTTGAGCAGGGGACAGGGGACTGCACCCAATGTTACCGAACGGACGCCTTTTCCTCTCGAATGGTCTTTTTTGGCTAAAAAATATGTTGAGCGCGATGGTGACATGAACTCGAGCCTTCTTAAAGAGGCGCGTTTCATGACAGGAGATTGCCACCTATGAGTTCAAGTGGGGACACATGTCCCAGTATCCTTTTTACGCCCCTGGCCTTTAGCAGAAAGAAGAAATTATTGGCGCTTTGGAACATGATTTTGGTGGATATTCGGAGCATCACAAGCTCTTTTTGCGACACAAGCACAATATTTGTTGGCTATTCTGAGCTCTTGAGAAGTGCTCGCATACTTCCCACCCTGATAGAGAAGCGAACTTTGATGCCATTCCCGAAGCGCTGTACTTTGGTGACCATACCGGGCGACCAACTCTCCCCGTCCGCTTACCGCCAAAGCAAGCTACAGGACCAAATCTACACTACCAGGTAGAGCCGCGATCCAGGATCACGGACGTGTTCCCCGTCGAGGACGTCGTCAGCCACGGAGGAAGTGTGCACCTGCTTGGCACCAGGGGTGAATGGAGGAGTTTTTATTGAAGGGGAGGGATATTTCTCTGTAGTGGCGCCATTTTTCAGAAGTAGCGCCATGATGTTGATGGTTTTTAGGAGGATAGGGAGACAGGTGCACTAGAGGATTCTGCACGGGCGCATGTTCTGATGCGTGCGTTTTATACCCAGAGGGGTGCCATCTGCTGACAAACTCGTTAAGGTGTATGGAAGACGGGGTGGGGGCGCACTGGAACATTCTGGACGGGAGCCTTTTCCAGTTCTGAGCGGCGCCACATCTCCATATGAGGGAGAGGGGAGGTACATCTCCCCATTTACCACCTGTATCCACTGGTGTTCGGCATGACAACGTCACGAGATCGGACCGCCCTAACAGGCACGGTGTGGTGCACTTCCTCTGCGGCGATCACCTGTGGGCTGAACAGTGCAGAACTTGCCAGGCGTGGGCTGCGTTTCACACAATATGCCGGGCTTTAGTCGCCTAATGCATAGCTGCACTGGATCCTGCTCGCACTCGATCCCAGAGCTGCTTATTCCTGTGCCTTCCAGCGTTATAACGCTCTCGCCTGACGCCTACAGTAATGTCAAGTGATGTCAGCTGATGTCAGGCAGGAAATCTCCTGTCAGTGAATTGCCGGATATCAAAGATGGAATCCAATGATGACAGATGGCACAAATTTATTAACACACCGCTATGAGCTGGTTCAAAACTAAACAGCAATGCGTTCGTGTGCGGAATAATCCAGCATCTGAGGCTGGTTGGATTTGTTACTGGCTAGGACCACATTAGATCTCAGCGATTCCAGCCACTGATTAAATCTGCGGTAGTCTGGACCGTTATCACGGTATCTATAAACAGCGCCATACTCCGGAATCTCGTGAGAGAGGAGTGCGGCGCGAAAAAGTTCCCAAAATGGGCATGGTCTTAGAATTAATACGGTACCTTTTGAAAGGAAGCAGAATTAATACGGTACAAGGAGATTTTCCACGGCTAAGAAACGAAGTGCCGGTATGTCACCCTACTGGGTGCGCTTCTGCCTGGAAGTAATACAGACTGCTGCAAATATGTAACCCGTTCGGGCCTTGAGCCAAGTACCCGAATATAGATAACAAAACGGGTCAATCGTGAAAGAAACCATGGGCTAAGTATGTACACGCTACAGCCACTCTGTGAGTGGTCTGCGCCACAGCCACAGTCAGTGGATGGTCCGCGCTCCAGCCAGTCTGTGAGTGGTCTGCGCCACAGCCACAGTCAGTGGATGGTCCGCGCTGCAGCCAGTCTGTGAGTGGTCTGCGCCACAGCCACAGTCAGTGGATGAAATATATGAGGTCTCGCAACGGTCCGCGCTGCAGCCAGTCTGTGAGTGGTCTGCGCCACAGCCACAGTCAGTGGACGGTCCGCGCTGCAGCCAGTCTGTGAGTGGTCTGCGCCACAGCCACAGTCAGTGGACGGTCCGCGCTGCAGCCAGTCTGTGAGTGGTCTGCGCCACAGCCACAGTCAGTGGACGGTCAATGCTGCAGTCACAGTCTGTCAGCGGTCTGGTCACTATCTGGGTACACAAGCGGTCCCCACTGCTATTCAGCTTCGTGAGTTGTCAAACACCATTGTCTGGCCTTGCCGGTGACCACCAGCCACTGCCTCGCTCTTTGAGTTGCCCCCCCCCCCCCCAGCCACTGACCGAATGCGACAGCGTTCCACCAATGCCCACGTGTGTTGGAAATGCCCAGCCACTGTCCGAATGCGACAGCAATCCACCACTGTCCGACCCTTTGAGTGACACCCAGCCACTGTCCGAATGAGACAGCAATCCACCACTGTCCGGCTCTTTGAGTGACGGCCCGGCCGTTGTCCGAACGTGTCAGCGGTCTGCCACCGCCCGGCTCTGTGGCAGATATCCAGCCATTATCCGAATGTGCGAGTAATCCACCACTGTATGGCCCAGTCGTGCGAACAATTCTGATCCTGATCCTATGTCTACTTCCACTCCCATCTAGTGATTAATCCTTCCTGAGCCTCCGCTTATCACTGCACCCTCCCAAGTCCAACGGGATTAAGTGAATGCACGTACATGCATGCTTATGGATGAGTGGAGATTACCAAGTCAATAGCCGTGCCGCAGTGCCTGCGATCCTACTCATTCATGTGTTGACTAGTTGTGGGAAAACTTTAGTCGATGATGTTTTACAAACTAACAATGTCCGTGGTCAATTGCAAACCGATGTCAATGTGATTTGTTAGTCCATTCGTCTGCCGGCTAGGTGTGCTCTACAGTCGATCTCAACGTCTGCTTGCCTGGCTCCTTTAGCGGCGCGACGAACTTCTACAAATTGGATACATACCATGATCGTTCTGGAGTCCATTCTTTCCATGCCACGTCCGTGGGCGTAATGTTAAGGTTCACGACACTTACGGGGACACGGAACCTTTTCACTCACGCTCTGTTTCGCTCTGTGCACACGTTCGGTTTCTGTTTATTGTGAACGCATTCACTCTCCATTGTTTCGTCCATTCATCATATGTCCAACCACCCGCTTGTTCCTCTGGTGTCCATCTGTCCGTCCATCTGGCTTTAGTCTTTTCGCGAATCAGGTAACTTGTTTTCCCCGGGTGGTGCAAGGTTGGATTTCTCTTTGAGAATGCTATATTGAAAGAGTTTTTTTTTCGAGCCATCGCAATTGTTGAGGATAATTTTCCCTTTTCATTTCCTAGCATATATTCGATCTGGTATCTTTGCGCTTTGGTATAGGTAAGGTTGATTTCAAATTTAGCAATAATATGGTTAGGAGTAGCCCAGAAATGTCAGATTAAGCCCCGTCTCTCTAGTATTGCATACTATGTGGTCTACTACTACTGGAACGCACACTCGGTTTAAGAACCCGCAAGGTTGGTCATTCTCCTTAAACAATAATTTTCTAGATGGCAAAACCCAGAACAAGGTTGTTATTCTCATTCCAGTCTGGGGGAGGGGTCCCGGACTGTCCGTCTATCAATCGGCCCGTGCCAGACCAACGTCACTCTTTATCCCTTGGAGGTCCCATCTGTGTGCTCGTCTGCTAAATCGGCGATTCCGGCGTCAGTCTCCACTCGCCCTTGCCTACCTCTCCGTTCCCTCGGCTTCTGCCGCTCTGACGTCAGTCTCCACGCGCCCTTGCCTACCTCTCCGTTCCCTCGGCTTCTGCCGCTCTGACGTCAGTCTCCACGCGCCCTTGCCTACCTCTCCGTTCCCTCGGCTTCTGCCGCTTTGACGTCAGTCTCCACTCGCCCTTGCCTACCTCTCCGTTCCCTCGGCTTCTGCCGCTTTGACGTCAGTCTCCGTCGACTCAGTCTATCTGCCCGCCCATCTATCTGCTCGTCCGTGCGACTCAGACGCCATTCTCCGTCGGCTCCGGCCACTGATTTATCTTACTTTCCCGCATGACTCTAACTTCAGCCTCCATCGGCTGCGTCTACCTACTTCTCCGGTTTTCTCGCACGGCTCTGACGTCATCCTCCATCGACTCCGTCTGTGTATTTGTCTTGTTTTCCCGCATGACTCTGACGTCAGCCTCCATATGCTACGTCTATGTGTTCGCCTTGCTTTCCTGCATGACTCTGACGTCAGCCTCCACAGGCTCCGTCTGTATGTTTGCCCTGTTTTCCCGCACGACGCTGACGTCTACGTTCGTGCTTGTGGCTGTGTGTCTGGCCGCCAGTCGGCCGGTCGTGCCAGTCTGACGTCGATCTCCGCCACTGCGCCCGCTACCTGTGCCACTCAGACACCCACCCACCCGTGCCTGCCCTCCGTGTCGCCCACTCTCCGCCGGCCGGGGCGCCAGTCAGCTGGAGAGGGCGCTGCCGGGGCGCCGGCGGCGGTCGCCCGCTGACCTTGGCGGGCTGTTGACACCGAAAAGCCCTGACGTCGCCCGCCAAGCAGCTATTGCGGCCCAGCTCTGCCCAACGCCAGCCGAGAGACGAGGCCTCGGCTCGCGCAACTCGCCGGCCGCGGCCACACCACGGGTCGTGACGGTCGGTGGCAGCCATCTGCAGATGTTCTGCCCGTGACATTGAACCAGCCGGACACCAGCCAGCCGTCTGGCACTGCTCAGAAGTCGTGACGGTCGGTGGCAGCCATCTGCAGATGTTCTGCCCGTGACATTGAGCCAGCTGTTTGGCACTGCTCAGAGGTCGTGACGGTCGGCGGCAGCCATCTGCAGATGTTCTGCCCGTGACATTGAGCCAGCCGTCTGGCACTGCTCAGAGGTCGTGATGGTCGGCGACAGCCATCTGCAGATGTTCTGCCCGTGACATTGAGCCAGCCGTCTGGCACTGCTCAGAAGTCGTGACGGTCTGCGGCAGCCATCTGCAGATGTTCTGCCCGTGACATTGAGCCAGCCGTCTGACACTGCTCAGAGGTCGTGACGGTCGGCGACAGCCATCTGCAGATGTTCTGCCCGTGACATTGAGCCAGCCACACACCAGCCAGCCGTCTGGCACCGCCCAGAGGTCGTGACGGTCGGCGGCAGCCATCTGCAGATGTTCTGCACGTGACATTGAGCCAGCCGTCTGACACTGCTCAGAGGTCGTGACGGTCGGCGGCAGCCATCTGCAGATGTTCTGCCCGTGACATTGAGCCAGCCGTCTGACACTGCTCAGAGGTCGTGACGGTCGGCGGCAGCCATCTGCAGATGTTCTGCCCGTGACATTGAGCCAGCTGTTTGGCACTGCTCAGAGGTCGTGACGGTCGGCGACAGCCATCTACAGATGTTCTGCCCGTAACATTGGGCCAGCCGTCTGGCACTGCTCAGAGGTCGTGATGGTCGGCGGCAGCCATCTGCAGATGTTCTGCCCGTGACATTGAACCAGTCACACACCAGCTAGCCGTCGGGCACCACTCAGAGCTCGTGAAGGTCTGCGGCAGCCATCTGCAGATGTTCCGCCCATGACATTGAGCCCGCCACACACCAGCCAGCCGTGTGGCACCGCTAAGAAGTCGTGATGGTCGGCGGCAGCCATCTGCAGATGTTCCGCCCATGACATCGGACCAGCCGGACACCAGTCAGCCGTTTGGCACCGCTCATGGAGCCAGACCAAGACTGGGGATTACTCACAGTGCCCGACAGCGGCGGACGATCACTCACAAAATCGGACAGCAATTGTGAACCGCTCACAGCGCCAGATAATGGCAACATTCACAAAGCTCTCTCCTGAGGTCTTTAAGTATGACGAAAATCACAGATTCATGTCGCAGTTTGGAAATTAACGACCTTGATTGTCTACGTGGGAAGGAAGTGCTCGCTAATTTATGCATGCAATTGTTCTCCTGGGTGCTTTGTAAGAACCTAGTTACAATTAAGTAAGGAAGAACATAGTGTTGCATTTGACACTCGCACGTCCGGCGGTCCGCGCCAACTTCGCATGTCCGGGGGGGGGGGGGCAGATGTCTGCCCCCTAAGATCTCTGGAACTATGCTAGCTAGCCACAAACAGAAAACGGCGTTGGATAGCTGGTGACGGGCTCTATCAAAAGTGGTTCAGGCACTTTTTCGCTCAGGTCAACATTTAGGTCACTGGGCCATCATAAGTCAAATTCGACCAGATCAGGTGGGACTCAGATATTGACACATATCTCAAGACCTGTAACAGATAGAAACAAACGGCGAACGCCATTCGACAGTCCTTGAAATGCGCTACGGACAGTAAGCAGTGTAATTTAGGGTCAGGTCAACCGAAACTCAGGTGGAGGTCATAAAGTCATGACCTCAGTTCAAGGTCATAAATTCACATAGGGAGGTCATGTAACGTATCATTCGACACGTATTGGTGATACAAGCACAATGACGGTAATTTCAGCCTGCTAGCTCAATGCAGTGCGATATAATGCGCTGAAATGTGCAGTGATCTCAGGCGACCTCAGAGACCTTGGTGAGGTCACTGAACAAAAATGTCAGCGGTAACATTGAGCATAGCTTCCATCTACATGCCACAACCGTTGTGAGATCATCCCGAGCGCAAATATGTAACCAGGAAACATTTGTATATTTTACCATAGCCCTATAATGGGGAAGCCATGGCAGCGACCTGACCTAAGGTCAATGCCACGAAAAAACCCGTTATACATATTATGGTCCCTGATGAGATCATGACATGTTACAAGTTTGAAATCAATCGCCCAATTATTGTGGAAGTTATGCCACCTAGAACTCCGAGTGTAGTTGGGTCACTTTGCTTGACCTGGTCACCTGACCTGAGATGAACCAGGATTAAAAATGTATGAGGATATGCGGAAAAGACCAATGAACAGTTTTGAGAGGTTTGGCCTGGCTAACCCGATTAGTTTGGCGGCAAATGAGGAAAAACCGGAGGAGGGCAGATATCTGCCCTCCGGACGTGCGCGGGTTGATGTTACCTTGTGGTCGCATTTAATTTGTTTGCCCTTTTCATATTATGGTGTGGAACGATAAGAGGCATTTAACGCAAAACAGAATCATAGGACATGAGATTGTGTGTCCAGCTGATTCCCTGGGTCTGATTCCCTGGATCTTCAAGTGAAATGCGTTTCATTTTTTTCAACGTCAATTTTGTAATAGGAGCCCTCTGTGAAGAGGGCTCTGGGGCCCATGTCATCAAGGGGACGCAGGAGCACTTTTTTGTCGGCCTGCGGACGCCCTCCATCAGTCCAGGGCCCCTTTCATCGACCCAGGGAGGGGCCTTCGAGTCGGCCCAGGGCCTCCATCGGTCGCCTAGAGGTCCTCTGGAACACCCAACGTCTTGTGTGCGTCGTCAAAGCCTATGATGAAACACAAGGTGTTCAATGTCCCTCTTGGGTCCCTTCGGGGCCAGGGTCCCATGGCCACATGCCCCGTCCCCATGGATCCGCCACTGTTTGTAATCACTGAGTAAGCCTCACCCATGGTTATGTATTGTCCAATTCCAAAAGTTCTCGTCTCTGGTGTCTTTTGGCAGCATGAAACCAGCATTTTCGTTATTCATAGCTTAGCGATTCTGGCTTGCGATGAACAGAAGTGCTTCGAGTGTGTAAAACAACTATTAAATAAACGCTGGAGTGTGCTATGCCGGCAAGCGGGCACGCATTAAGTCATGAAATCGACCAGTATGCTGCCAAATATAACGAAAATTAATAAATCAACTCCAACTGTCCTTACGCTTGGAACATTTTTGTTTATCAGAGGACGTCGCCATCGCCTTAAGTGCATCGTCTACATTATGCTATCAAGCATTGCCGGATCTAAAAACTTCTGAAATGGGAAAAATAAGACTTTAGTGATTGGACGTTGCGATAGGCGCTACCATGTACTGACAGCTGTTGTGCATGGCATGTAGGTGCTATCAAACATCTGAATATCAGAGTTTTTGAAATTGACTAAAGCTGTCCTAAGCGTGTCCTACCTAACGTGTCCTACCTAAAGTGTGCTCTTCAAGACGAAGCTTCTTGAGAACGGCAAGTTGGCTGGGAAGTTCCCATGCGACCACACAGTGGTGGATTGCTCTCACAGTCGGACTTGGGAACGTGGTGGATTCTCTCACAGTCGGACGGTGGCTGTGGACCTCCCACAGAGCCAGACCGTGGTGGATTCCTCTCACAGTCGGACAGTGGCTGAGGATCTCCCACAGGGCCAAACCGTGGTGGATTGCTCTCACAGTCGGACAGTGGCTGGTGGATCTCCCACAGAGCCAGACCGTGGTATTGCTCACAGTCGGACAGTGGCTGTGGACCTCCCACAGGGCCAGACCGTGGTGGATTGCTCTCACAGTCGGACAGTGGCTGTGGACCTCCCACAGAGCCAGACCGTGGTGGATTGCTCTCACAGTCGGACAGTGGCTGTGGACCTCCCACAGGGCCAGACCGTGGTGGATTGCTCTCACAGTCGGACAGTGGCTGGGGATCTCCCACAGGGCCAGACCGTGGTGGATTGCTCTCACAGTCGGACAGTGGCTGTGGATCTCCCACAGGGCCAGACCGTGGTGGATTGCTCTCACAGTCGGACAGTGGCTGTGGACCTCCCACAGGGCCAGACCGTGGTGGATTGCTCTCACAGTCGGACAGTGGCTGGGGATCTTCGACAGGGCCAGACCGTGGTGGATTGCTCTCACAGTCGGACAGTGGCTGGGGACCTCCCACAGGGCCAGACCGTGGTGGATTGCTCTCACAGTCGGACAGTGGCTGTGGATCTCCCACAGGCGGACCCGTGGTGGATTGCTCTCACAGTCGGACAGTGGCTGTGGATCTCCCACAGGGCCAGACCGTGGTGGATTGCTCTCACAGTCGGACAGTGGCTGTGGACCTCCCACAGGGCCAGACCGTGGTTGCTCTCACAGTCGGACAGTGGCTGTGGATCTCCCACAGGCCAGACCGTTCTCACAGGGCCAGACCGTGGTGGATTGCTCTCACAGTCGGACAGTGGCTGTGGATCTCCCACAGGGCCAGACCGTGGTGGATTGCTCTCACAGTCGGACAGTGGCTGAGGATCTCCCACAGGGCCAGACCGTGGCTCTCACAGTCGGACAGTGGCTGTGGACCTCCCACAGGGCCAGACCGTGGCTCTCACAGTCGGACAGTGGCTGAGGATCTCCCACAGGGCCAGACCGTGGTGGATTCCTCTCACAGTCGGACAGTGGCTGTGGATCTCCCACAGGGCCAGACCTGGTGGCTCTCACAGTCGGACAGTGGCTGGGCCTCCACAGGGCCAGACCGTGGTGGATTCTCTCACAGTCCAATGGTTTTTACAGTCCGAACAGTGGCTGTGGACCTCCCACAGGGCCAGACCGTGGTGGATTGCTCTCACAGTCGGACAGTGGCTGTGGATCTCCCACAGAGCCAGACCGTGGTGGATTGCTCTCACAGTCGGACAGTGGCTGTGGATCTCCCACAGGGCCAGACCGTGGCTCTCACAGTCGGACAGTGGCTGTGGACCTCCCACAGGGCCAGACCGTGGTGGATTGCTCTCACAGTCGGACAGTGGCTGTGGACCTCCCACAGGGCCAGACCGTGGCTCTCACAGTCGGACAGTGGCTGTGGATCTCCCACAGGGCCAGACCGTGGTGGATTGCTCTCACAGTCGGACAGTGGCTGAGGATCTCCCACAGGGCCAGACCGTGGCTCTCACAGTCGGACAGTGGCTGTGGACCTCCCACAGGGCCAGACCGTGGCGGATTGCTCTCACAGTCGGACAGTGGCTGTGGACCTCCCACAGGGCCAGACCGTGGTGGATTGCTCTCACAGTCGGACAGTGGCTGTGGACCTCCCACAGGGCCAGACCGTGGTGGATTCCTCTCACAGTCGGACAGTGGCTGTGGATCTCCCACAGGGCCAGACCGTGGTGATTCTGGGACCGTGTATTTCACAGTCGGACAGTGGCTGTGGATCTCCCACACAGCCAGCCGTGGTGGATTCCTCTCACAGTCGGACAGTGGCTGGGGATCTCCCACAGGGCCAAACCGTGGTGGATTCCTCTCACAGTCGGACAGTGGCTGTGGATCTCCCACAGGGCCAGACCGTGGCTCTCAGAGTCGGACAGTGGCTGTGGATCTCCCACAGGGCCAGACCGTGGTGGATTGCTCTCACAGTCGGACAATGGCTGTGGATCTCCCACAGGGCCAGACCGTGGTGGATTGCTCTCACAGTCGGACAGTGGCTGTGGATCTCCCACAGGGCCAGACCGTGGCTCTCACAGTCGGACAGTGGCTGTGGACCTCCCACAGGGCCAGACCGTGGTGGATTGCTCTCACAGTCGGACAGTGGCTGTGGACCTCCCACAGGGCCAGACCGTGGCTCTCACAGTCGGACAGTGGCTGTGGACCTCCCACAGGGCCAGACCGTGGCTCTCACAGTCGGACAGTGGCTGAGGATCTCCCAGTGGGAAGAGTTGGAGGCACACTAACGCGTTCTTTTTCCGTTGGATGGATGCGTCATGTGGTAAGCTCTTCTATAGCGCATTTAAATGGCCCATTGCTTTTCATTACGGTCGTCGCATGTAGGGAGACATGGTCTCTGGCATCTCCTTTTCCACACACACACATTATAAGCTGCTTCCCACAACATTGGAGGTGGTGGAAGCTGGACAGCAATGAAGGGTATGCAGTTAGGATAAACCTCTTGAAGCACAATAGTAGACCTCAGTAGCACAGTACACTACGTGCCAATATCGATTTAGATCTGTGTTACATCTGCGAGGTAGGTTGTGCGAAGCATTCCGAGCTATGCCGAAAGAAGCTGGCAGTAAGTGTCAAGGGAGTGAATGACGGCAAGACCATTTAGAACTGCGATGAACTTTAAAAAACAATGGCACCCCTTCGTCATTTTCCTGTTAAAAGATAGGAATTTAGTTCCCATAATACGAATTAATTAACGATTAAAACATCGCGTAGTCACGACCAAACTGATGGTGCGTGGCAAGTACGTGATTAGAAACAACTACCAGACCATGCAACTTAACTTCTTAATCATCATGCATTAATATCTTTTAGTAGTGGAAAGCTGCATAAATCACGGATCGCAGCGCATTGAATGCGAGAACGGGGCCATGGACCCCACAAGGTGGTTCAATTTCAGAAAATAATGTGGTTTTATGAGACTTCAAATCATAGACAGCAATATTTAAGTAATATTTGCTTAAAATCCCATTTTCAAACCCCATGAGTGTCGATGAATTATGTACACTTTCTAGCAAAACCCAAGCACTTAATCACTGCCCAAGAACATATTATGCTCCCTCAACACAACGGATTGGATCCGCTTTTGATCATAAATTACGTTAATGTCCAAATTAGCGAATTTACGACCGATGCACGCCGTTGCTAGTGCCTAGTATTGTTAACAGCGAGCTTATTCTGAAAAGCAGACATAAGTGAGTCATTTTCCCTGGAGATTCTTCAGACAACAGGACGTGCATTCTTCCAGCGGTCCGGTCTTGCTTGGCTGCAATAGGGCAACTCGAATACATGCAATGTAGCACTGCATTATGGGAAAAAGTGATACTATTCAGTTCTAAGTTGTACTTTAATTCAGGTGACACCTGGAGTTTCATGAGTCATTTACCCGGATACGTGATCGGTTGCAATATGCCTTTTGAGCAAAATCGAATCTCGGAAAAGTCAGCTTTCCCCATGTGGTGATAGGCCATGATGACGCATGGGACCTATTCGCCGCATGGGGCGTATGAGAAGGAATTACGACAGCATTCACGGACTTGTGGGGGTTTGCAGGCAGAGCATGGCTACCAGAGATTTGGGCTTATTTGACGGCCCAAAAACTGCACATACATTTACATTTCATAGGTAAAAGAGGTGGCAAAAATGAAAGGTGAAAACTTTCATGGTGTTCATAATCAAGCTATTTCTGATTTAACAACCAGTTTAGCCATAATATAAGATAAAAGTACATTAGCAGCTACTGCACTTGACTGTGGAAATTGAACCCCACGTTTCGACTTTATCCGCAAATTTCAGGCCCAAGTGATGCATACTGTTCTTCATCCTGTGCACTGTGAAAGAAAACGAGGCTCTTTTTCAGGAGTGGTTTGAAAAATAAGTTGACGACAACGTGTCAAACTAACTCATACCATGCTGTACACCAGAAACACTCCAGCCGGATACCATGGTGTACAACAGGAGCACTCCAGCAGGAACCATACTGCACAACAGGAGCACTCCAGCCGGATACACCATGGTGTACAACAGGAGCACTCCAGCAGGAACCATACTGTGCAACAGGAGCATTCCAGTCGGATACACCATGTTGTACAACATGGCTAGAGCCTCCCCTGAGTGGAGCTCTAGGGCACTGGCAGCCAACGCCAGGGTAGGCAAGCTCTGCCATGAGCTAGGTTTCACATTTGTAGACGAGTGGTGCAGGTTTTATGCATCGTAGGACCTCTATCAGAGGGATGGCCTGCACTTCTCTGAGAAGGGGGTCCATGTGTTAGGCAAAGTGTATGAGCATGTCCTTCAGGGAAACTAGGAAATGGGGTGGGGACGGATGAAATTGCATTGTCAACTCAGGAATATTCCAATAGTGTCAGCCAAGGCAATAGAACCTCAAAGTCAGCAAATAGGGACAGCAGTAGTTCAAGGAGATAGAGTGATAGTTCATCTAGTGATAAAAGAACTCCTCAGTATGAAAAAGCCAAAGGTGGTTATGGAGCATTTGTTAAGTGTATGATGTTTGATGCTCAGAGTATCCGGTCCAAATTTGATGAAAGTGTTATGTCCAAATTTGAAGAGTTTAAGTGTTATGTTGCTGAGGAGGAACCAGATTTTGTTTGCATTACGGAGACATGGGTCAGTGAAGGGTATTTTGGAGATAACTTGCAGGACTATGAGATCCAGGGATACAATACGTCTTCGTGCAATAGGGGTCCAGCAATGAAAGGGGGTGGTGTAATGCTCTATATGAATAGCTTATTCAGTTCTAAAAAAGTAGCAGGTGGGGATAAAGATGTGTCTTTGGAGTCTATTTGGCTTGATGTCACTGTGGGAAAAGGCAACAGCAATACTCTGAGGATAGGAGCTTTCTACCGATCAGGAATCCTGCCACATTCTCAGCAACTGGAGCTTGACAAGGTGATTTGTGAGGAAGTCAGTAGAAACTTTAAGAGGAAGTGCCTTATTCTTGGTGACTTTAAGCTAAAAGGTTATGAAAATGCTGGTATTGGCTCCCCATCATGCAAAATGTTTATGAAATGCCTTGAAGAGGACCTGTTCTTACACCAGTTTGTATCGGAACCTACCAGGCATGGCTCATTCTTGGACCTTGTATTCTCGAATTTAAGTGACTTGGTTCAAGACTTGACTGAAGGAGAAACTCTGGGAAGAAGCGACCATAACATAGTTAGATTCAAGGCACATGTAAGAGAAATTGTTAAGGATAATTTGGTAAAAGTTCCAAATTTCAATAGAGCAGACTTTGACTGCATGAGAGCGGCTTTAAGTGCCATCAGATGGGAGGAAGGATTTTCCAATTTAAATGCCTGTGAAATGTGGGAAAAGTTCAAATCTTACTTGAAGGAAATTCAGATTAGACATGTCCCCCAAAAGCAAAGACGCAAAAGAAGGGTAGGAAAGCCAGCATGGCTTACACCAGACTTGATAAAAGCAATTAAGGCTAAGAAAACTGCATTTAGAGTCTCTAAAGAAGCCTCAAATGTCGTTAATCTAAAGGCGTATCGAAAAGCTAGCGACACTGTGAAGCAAAAAACCAGAGCAGCAAAGCGAGCAAAAGAACTGGATTTAGCTAGAAACTGTAATGGGGACTGTAAAAAGTT
Source organism: Imbricaverruca yamaguchii (assembly GCA_034440575.1). Classification (NCBI taxonomy): domain Eukaryota; kingdom Metazoa; phylum Arthropoda; class Thecostraca; family Neoverrucidae; genus Imbricaverruca; species Imbricaverruca yamaguchii. The sequence continues at coordinate 1,323,271 of JAOTOL010001591.1, forward strand.
CTTTAGTTTCTACACGCTGAGTAAAGTTTATAGCACAATTGGTCCACTGGAAGTAAACGGGACTACTTTGGGTGAGGATAGTGAGATGGTTGAGGAGCTGAGTACGCAGTTTAAATCAGTGTTTACATTGGAAGATATGACCAATCTGCCGACCGTACACCATAGTTCAGTGACATGTGATGTGATAAATGATGTTGATGTCATTGATAGTGATGTTGTTTACAATCATATCAGGAAAATAAAGCCAAACAAGGCAGCAGGACCTGATGAAATGTTGCGGGAAACTGAAAAGGAACTGGCATTTCCACTTAGTGTAATATTTTGTAGATCAGTTTCACAAAATGAAATTCCAACCGATTGGAAAAGGGCAAATGTAGTTCCTATTTTCAAGAAAGGAGAAAGAGGGAAAGTTGAAAACTATAGGCCAGTAAGTTTCACATCCCTAGTCTGCAAGGTGCTCGAATCAATTATCAAGGATAGAATAGTTAGTTATCTGGAAGGTAGCAGATTGATTCAAGATACTCAACATGGGTTTAGAAAAGGACGATCGTGTCTCACAAATTTCTTGGACTTTTGAACTTCGCCACAGAACAATTTGATCAGGGAAATCAGGTTGATGTAGCATATCTTGACTTTAGTAAGGCTGACAATATACCCCATAAGCGGTTAATGATATAGCTTCAGTCTCATGGCATTGCAGGTAGCATCTTAAAATGGATAGAGTTGTGGCTTTCAGATAGACAGCAAAGAGTGATGCTAAATGGTACAAAGTTATCCTGGCAAAATGTTCTTTGTGGAGTCCCCCAGGGGTCAGTACTGGGGCCACTACTGTTCATTATATTTGTAAATAACATTGAAAGTGGCCTAAGCCGTAAAGTTTTGAAATTTGCGGATGATTTGAAGGTCTTTAGGGCAACAACAGGTCAAGATGAGCATATCTCGCTGCAAAAAGACTTAGACGAACTTGTGAAGTGGTCCGAAGAATGGCAAATTAAATTTAATTTTGATAAGTGCAAAATAATGCATGTAGGTAAGCAGCATATGAAGGCTCCATACTTGATGGGTGGCCAAGTGCTATCAGTGACTCAACAGGAGAAGGATTTAGGTGTTATTCTAAACACAAAACTACTAACATACAAAACTCTAGCATCAGAACAGACCAAGGAAGCCAGGAAGAAGGCACTGAGAATGCTCGGGCAATAAATAGGAATGTATCATACAGAAGTGAGGAAGTGATCAGGAAGCTTTACTGTGTATACGTCAGGCCACATTTGGAATACTGCATCCAAGCTTGGTCTCCTAGCTATGAAAAAGATTGTTGGCTTTTAGAGAGAGTACAAAAGAGGGCTACAAAAATGGTTAATGGCATAAGCAACCTGGCATATCAGGAAAGATTGAAGAAATTGAATATGTTTTCACTTAGATAGGCTGAGAGGAGATTTCATTGAGGTCTTTAAATTTGTCCATTGTCTGGAGAGGGGATGCCTTGGGGAAATGTTTGAATTGAACAGAAATGATGCAATTAGAGGTCATAAATTCAAAATTAAAGTTAACCACAGCAGAACAAGGTTAAGGAAAACTTTCTTCACCAACAGGATAGTAGAACACTGGAACCAGCTGCCAGAAAACATTGTCAGTAGCAGCACAATGAACATCTTTAAAAACAGCATAGACAATCATTATAAGAATAGAGGGCTTGCTTTTCAGTATTACAGGGAGGGCTGATTGACAGCTTTGGTGGGCAACTGGTTGAGTGTACAGAGTGCAACCAAGAAGGGCCCTTGTGGCTCATAGTTGCACTAATCTTTTATGTCTTTATGTCTTTATGTCTTTATGACAGATTTGGTGGGCAACTGGTTCAGTGTACAGAGTGCAACCAAGAAAGGCCCTTGTGGCTCATAGTTGCACTCAACTTTTATGTTTTTATGTCTTTATGTCTAGGAGTACTCCAGCCGAATACTATACCGTACAACAGGATCACTCCAGCCGAATACTATACTGTGCAACAGGAGCACTCCAGCCGGATACACCATGGTGTACAACAGGAGCACTCAAGCAGGAACCATACTGTACAACAGGAGTATTCCGGCCGGATACACCATGTTGTACAACAGGAGCATTCCAGCCGAATACTATGCTGTAGAACAGGAGTACTCCAACCGAATACTATACTATAAAACAGGAGCACTCCAGCCGAATACTATAATATACAACAGGAGCACTCCAGCCGAATAACTATGCTGTACAACAGGAGCGCTCCTGCCGAATAACTATGCTGTACAACAGGAGCACTCCAGCCGAATACTATACTGTACAACAGGAGCACTCCAGCCGAATACTATACTGTACAACAGGAGCACTCCAGCTGAATACTATACTGTACAACAGGAGCACTCCAGCCGGATACACCATGCTGTTCACCAGGAACACTCCAGCCGAATACCATGATGTACAACAGGAGCACTTCAGGTCCTGCTATTCATCAATCACAGCTCTCTATTATTTTTGTTCAAGTAGAATATGTATTTCAGACTGTTATCAATGCTGGAGCATACATTACGCTTCCCCATATGACACACATATAGATATCGTGCATCTACATCTACACCCACATCTTATACCGGGAGAATTGAATAATTACAAATTCGGAGCAATGTCAATATGGGGCGCAGTTCACATCGAATAAGATAAATGTTGACTGCGCAGCTATATTTAGCGGAAACCATTCTAATTTCTCGTAACAACATTACCACAAGTGTCACACTCCCTGGTGGTGAGGGATTCAGGCGGTCCGCACCTGCGAAACTTTTACAAATACCGGTATTACAAACGGTGTTGCACTGAATACAAGACGCTTCGATAAAAAAGACAATCTCGAACTTGGAGATAATTTGTACGTTCTGCTACCTGACCATGCATTTTGTCCTCCGAACTGTAGGTTATATCCTTTGATTGTCAGAATAGTTCGTGGCATGACTCTGTTCTCTCCCCCTCAGTTTATATAATGAGGTTTTACTCAACTGAATGGCATTTGGCGCCCCCACCATCAAATAAGCTGCATTGGCAGAGGTTTACGCAGGCCCCAATAACAAAATACTTCACATTAATATTGCACCAAATATGTAACAACGAAAACGAAAGGAAAATGTTCTGACGAAATTTCGCCACAGTTTTAGGCTAGGATTATTGAGCCGGGAGTGATCGTGAACACGAACTGATGCGATACCTACCAAATACGCACAATGTATACCATTTATTCAGTGGATGATACCCAAATACACTGCAATAAGCGGAAGAAACCGAACTACTAATGGTCGAAACTGAAAATAAAGTTAGGATCAGAATGAATTCCCAGCATTCTGAGACCTTCGTAAACACTACATCTATGATAGTTCATAGCAGATATCAGCATATAGCCTGTAACTGCCCGACTTAATACTGCCTGTGCACCCTCAGAAGTTGCCAGGAACGTCCACTATTTGGCTACACCGCTAAACTTCCGCAAACTGTATTGTTTGACGCTTCATTATCTGCCTTTGAGCGTCGTCGACCAAAAATTTCGTATGCATGCTTACTGCTTCGTCGCTTATAATACGATCTTAATCATTATGCAGAGGTCAGAGGTATAACCAGGGTGGGGATGGGTGTGGAGGTGTGTGACGTGGGATCCGGGGATCATCATTAAAAGCAGAAGATCTGCGATTCTCCCACGTGAACTTGTATTCTCTCGAATGAGAAGTGCTCAGCCATGGCACTGACAGGGCACGGCCACTCTTAACGTCTGAGAACGCCGCTGGCAGAGATTCGTACGCCTGGTGTGCACTGCATAATAACGGTAGCTATCTTCTCACGACACAATTTTTTGCCGGCGTTGCATGCGGCCGGTTTCCTCGCGGTGCATCGCACACTTTGATGTTGAGCACGGCGGCAATATTAATGAGCAGTAGAGCATCCTCATTGTCGTATGGCAACAATACGCATTTGAGACAGGCAGTTGCACGGCGGTAACTCGTCGCAACCTTTCCCCTCGTGCAGCGGACCACGACCGGCTGGCAGCTCGTCACAGTAGCAACTCATCACGGTGGTAACTCATCACGGTGGTAACGCATCACGGTGGTAACTCATCACGGTGGTAACGCATCACGGTGGTAACTCATCACGGTGTCAACTAATCACGGTGGTAACTCATCACGGTGGTAACTCATTACGGTGGTAACTCGTCACAGTAGCAACTCATCACGGTGGTAACTCATCACGGTGGTAACTCATCACGGTGGCAACTCATCACGGTGGTAACTCATCACGGCGGTAACTCATCGCGGTGGTAACTCGTCGCGGTGGTAACTCGTCGCGGTGGTAACTCGTCGCGGTGGTAACTCGTCGCGGTGGTAACTCGTCGCGGTGGCAACTCGTCGCGGTGGTAACTCGTCACGGTGGCAACTCGTCGCGGTGGCAACTCGTCGCGGTGGTAACACGACGCGGTGGTAACACGTCGCGGTGGTAACTCGTCGCGGTGGTAACACGTCGCGGTGGTAACTCGTCGCGGTGGTAACTCGTCGCGGTGGTAACTCGTCGCGGTGGTAACACGTCGCGGTGGTGGCGAGTCGCAAGCTTTCCTATAGAGCGGCGGACCACGACCGGTCGGTGGCCCCTAACAGGGTGAAGTTTTCGGCCTTATCACACACAGGCGAATACAAATGAGGAAAATGCACGTCACTGACAATTGGCTGAGAGCGTTGTCAACGGGCGCGAATTTGCCAGACGAAACGCACAAGACAGCGTGCTGCCGACGCCACACGAAGGTGAGCCTTGAACGGCAGCGGAGCCCACCCGCCGCATTTATCATGGGAAATAGGTGAGCTGCCGGTGGCCAGCATTCCCACGCCCAGCGACTGCAGTGGGTGTGCCGGTGGTGCCACCGACCACCAATTTGCCGATGCCACTGTGAACGGTCGGCTGTCTGTGTGCACCTGCTCCGACCAGCCGAGGTCGGCTCTGGACGACCGACCGAACCGCCGAGTCCAGACTCACTCTGCACTCCTCCCCTCTCTCATATACCCCTGCATACCCCTACTCCCTCCCACACGCACATACATCAATCAGTAGTACAATAAAAAAACTACCCGATTGTTGGCCTAGTGTTATTGTTTTGTTTTGTTTTTGTTGCGGAAAGTGAAGGGCGAGCTTCCGCCATCTTTGTCTGGGCCCTGTCTTTGGGCGTTGACTAATGATGAAGGCAAAAAAGCGTATTGGTTTCTGGTTATAATTGTTTCTTGTTCAAAAACTTATTTCATATAGTCATCTTAAGTTGTGCATGTCCTTTGGCAAAATGAAGCAAACATTAAGCAAGGTATTTTACATCAAATGGATCTCTACATCACTACTTCTTCACTCACCCGAAGTATATATTGTATGGACTGTCCTTTTTATGGACATATTTATCAAGAAGAAAAAAGGTAGCAAGTTGGAAGCACTTATACTGAGGTCAAAGGAACGAGGAAGACTCAAATGTGAAATGTTTCTGCGAAAAAATGCATGCTATAAAGCCAGCAATTGTGTCTGTTGACTTTGGTATTACAAAAACATGACCTTATTAGACTTTTACGCACACCATAGAATAGCGGGGTAACGCGAGCCAGGCCGCATGACATGAGTAGCGGGAGCAGGAGCAGGAGCAGGAGCATTGGTGTTTTTTTTAAAAACTCGATGTTGCTAGATTGAAGAGACAGATGAAGATGCCTGTGTAAAAAGAAAACGGGTGTGAAGTGACCGAATGTTGATCGGTTTTTCTCGGGTGGTCCACGACGCACTTTATGCTCACTGTTAATGGCGCTGCCAACACTGTTTTGCCGGTGGGCCGCGATATTTTGAAATGTCCCAGTGGCGCGAGTGTTGAATCCGGGACCACTGTAAACAGAACTTAGCACCTTAGCCACTTGACCACCTCGCCCATTTAAGCCTTTCTCATTGATTTGACTTCAGTATAAATGCTGCCAACTTGCTACCATTAAAAATGTACCGTTCCAGGAATATGATCACTTCCGCTACCGGTACTGTACTAAGGTCTTCTTTTTGGCTGGTTTCTCCATTGAAGTTCCCTTTGACTAGGTGGGATTTTTCACTCCACTAGGTGGGATTTCACGGCACCAGGTGGGACGCATCTTACGCAGTTACATGTTAGAAGAGGCCTTGCCGGGGTCCTCCCCTGATTTCCGCATCATTAGTTGTGGAAATTACACCAGAGCGCGCTGCGCTCCAGCAGAGGTGGAGCTCTTGGCGGAAGGGTTCAGGACCCTCCCCGGGTTCGTTGAACCCTCATTGAAGTCTTCCTGGAAACCTTTACCATGCAGGAAAAATCAGCCAAAATGCCTACAATGGGAGACATCGCGGCGTTTCTGCCACCAGATGGCCAGACCAGGCTTGCGTGACACGAAAGGCGGCAGGCTGTGGCCCGCCAGCGCTTGGAGTGTGAGGGCTGTTGATGCAACAGCATCAAAGGGCTGTTGATGCTGTTTTTAACAGTTCGCGCGTAATATGTCAGCAACCATTTTAGGGGACAAGTATTTGCTGTGCCACTATACCCATCGGAGCAGGTGGGGAGAAGTTCCCGGTCGGGAAATCCGAGAAAAGGCATGGATTATGAAAAACTCAAGAGAAGCTTCCTTGAAACAAACTGAGCACTCCCGTGTAGGTATCCATGTGTGGCACATTTAGAACAGTCTGATTATGTTTCTGAGATGTAGCATGATGAATATATATAAATAAACATGGAATATGCTAATGTTTGCTCATCGAATGCCGACGATATTCCTCATGCACTGTGTTTTGCCTCAAGTTTGGAAAGCTAACACTGTATGCACAGTGATAGCAGTTTCAAATATATAGATTGATAATTTGGTTGAGCAATTACGCCCAGGTGGGAACAAATTGTAAATTGTTCTGCATTGCTTCCGGACACTTAATATTCCTTTTACACATTTACATTTGCCCGTGACAAAACAAGGCAGATGGTACGCCAAAAATGTTATATTGCATACACGATGGAATGAAATAACAGACAAACAGCAAACGATATCGTGCATTATGCACGAAACGTCACACCAACCACTGAGGACATCAGGTACACAATTGAAATCATATCACACAATACATAGGTCTCATTAGCGGCGGATCCAGGAGTCAAGAGTTCCCCAACCGCCCATCATGCAAAGAGCGGGGGCATGGCACATGGGCATGCCCCGGATTTTAAGCCCCTAGCGTAATTTTCAGGGGCTCGGTCAGTCTCTTTGGGGTCAATGTGATTTCCAAGGGCCACCGCATAACTTTTTTGGGAGCCACAGCGTGATTTTCAGGATCCCGGGTTGAACTTTTCAGCCTTCAGCATGATTTTTAGGGGCCTGACCAGTCTTTTTGGGTCCCCATGGTCATTCTCGATGACCACCGCACAACTTCTTGGCTCCAAGCGTGATTTTAACCCGTCCCGTCTCGGCGGGGGGGGGGGTGTCTTCAACCGCCCCCTCATGATTTTCGCGGACAGCGGACGAACGGCGCGCGGCAGCACGCCCAAATTTGGCCATCAATTTGACATGCTGATTCAAAATGTTTAGGTCAGGTCATCTAGGGTCAACGAGTTAGTCAAGGTCAAGTGAGGCCACCTCCAAAAAAGTTCAACCAGTCGTTACGTTTTAACGGGTACAGATATTTTAATGAAACTTTCAACGTTTGCTTATCTTTACGAATGCAACAAAACGTACGAGTGGAATTTTTTTTTTTTTTTCGTTTTTGACTACATATAAATTTTGCGTATTTGCCAAATTGCAGTTCAAAGACAGGATTCTGGCTAAGGTAAGCATTTTTTATTAGAACAAGTTGACTTCCAACAACGTTTCTCGGTCTGGTCTACCATTGGAAAAGGAAAATCAAAGAAAACTTGAAAACTCAAAATTGTGAAATTTCTTTTAAAAATATTATTTTATTTGTATTTTTGGTGGCCAAAAATAAGCATAGCCCCAGTCAATTTCGCTGTCCCTTTATCATTCCAAAGGTTTTTTTTGTTCATATATCCCAAAATGAATTCCCCAGAGTCAAGAACTCAGCTCCGAATTCCCCAACACCAAGTAATTCATCGCAGGAAACTTCTTCCACTCCAATCTCCCGCTCTTCACAAGCAAAAAGCATGGACACGGCTAATATGGCGGGCAATTCACGTCCTAATCGCATGTGTCGCCGCTCTGGCGGCTGCGTCTGGAAGGTTTTAGGCATTGTCTCCCATTAATATGGGGGGGGGGGCTGAGACAACCAAAAAAACCGAAGTTTTTTCATTCCAGGTTGGATTTTGCTTGCCTGTGAGAGGGCAATTCTTGCTGCTGGATCTCCCCTCGCCTGAAATTTCGACAGGTCCTCTGCCTATGCTGTGCATCATCACATTTGAGAAATGAAGGCCTAAATGGGCTCGCCTTGGCCATATCCATGTTCGTCCTGCATCATCTTTTCAACTAAAATTACGTGAAATCAAACTCTTGACGTGCGCGAGATGCAAATTAGATATGGAAAACAATGCAACACGTAGCTGTTCAAAACACTCGTCAATATTTCGCGCCGTTTTTTATTGGAGCTTTGGGTACGCACAAACTTAGTCTTGGTTATAGGGCCCGCATGTTCACGCGAACTTTTAGCGATGGCGAGAAGCGATAGGACAACACACAACCTTTCGGTTGAGCGACCAGCACTCTACTCCTGGACCCACCTCTCCTGTTCGGTTAGATTTTATACTGGTATATTTCTAACGCAGGATACAGTTGATGAAAAGACGAGGCTATGTCACGGCACAACCTTGGTGAATATACCCGAAGGGCCGCATACACCATGCACGGCCTCCCCACTTCACGGTATTGGGTGCTCGGTACAGCCGTGGTATCCGCTCAGTACAGCCGTGGTACCCGCTTGGTACAGCCGTGGTGTCCGCTCGGTACAGCCGTGGTACCCGCTCGGGACAGCCGTGGTGCCCGCTCGGTACAGCCGTGGTACCCGCTCGGTACAGCCGTGGTGCCCGCTCGGTACAGCCGTGGTACCCGCTCGGTACAGCCGTGGTGTCCGCTCGGTACAGCCGTGGTACCCGCTCGGTACAGCCGTGGTGTCCGCTCGGTACAGCCGTGGTACCCGCTCGGTACAGCCGTGGTACCCGCTCGGTACAGCCGTGGTGTCCGCTCGGTACAGCCGTGGTACCCGCTCGGTACAGCCGTGGTACCCGCTCGGTACAGCCGTGGTACCCGCTCGGTACAGCCGTGGTACCCGCTCGGTACAGCCGTGGTGCCCGCTCGGTACAGCCGTGGTGTCCGCTCGGTACAGCCGTGGTACCCGCTCGGTACAGCCGTGGTGTCCGCTCGGTACAGCCGTGGTACCCGCTCGGTACAGCCGTGGTGTCCGTTCGGTACAGCCGTGGTACCCGCTCGGTACAGCCGTGGTGTCCGCTCGGTACAGCCGTGGTGTCCGCTCGGTACAGCCGTGGTACCCGCTCGGTACAGCCGTGGTGCCCGCTCGGTACAGCCGTGGTGCCCGCTCGGTACAGCCGTGGTGTCCGCTCGGTACAGCCGTGGTGTCCGCTCGGTACAGCCGTGGTGTCCGCTCGGTACAGCCGTGGTACCCGCTCGGTACAGCCGTGGTGCCCGCTCGGTACAGCCGTGGTACCCGCTCGGTACAGCCGTGGTGCCCGCTCGGTACATCCTTAGTGCCCACTCGGTACAGCCGTCGTGCCTGCTCGATACGACAGTGCCCGCTTGGTGCGGCACTCGTGATTGGGTGATCTAGGTAGTCCATTAAGCTTTCGCCCCATCTCGCTACTGCCCCATTTCTAAACAATTGAAACATTTTGTGCAGCCAACTCGCTGTCACCAAGCAAGACAAAGACAAAGACAAATACGCATATTCAGGCCATCCACAATAAGCACGTGGCTATTACAGCCTTTTGCCGAGTTTTAAAACAGATTTACATGAAAAAGGACTGTCACAGGCATGCATATAAACATATAACAATTCCTTTATAACAACGGCACGGAAAGAGTCAGCAAGCAACATTCTGTCTCCTCACCAATGCGCCTACAGACCTAGCCACTGACCGCAGAACATGATCCCTAATGCTGTGCACTTCGATGCTTCGACCGAATCAGCTTCAACATCGACAGACGCGAACTTTCAACCATCATGTCAGCGGATTTGAGTAAAGACTCCGACGGCGTCGACCATGAGGTCCTTCTTCCAAAACTCCGAAGGCCCGGCATCGACCACACCTGGTTCCGCAGGTACCTGGGTGACCGGGGGCAGATGGTAAGAGGGGGCTCGAAGAGTCACCCACAGTATCCCCCAGGGTTCCATAGCCTGCTTGCTCTTCAGCCTCTTTACCAACGACCTGTCACTTTCTGCAACATCACCTTATCTCGTACGCTGACGACATCCATCTGCTTGACCACATCCTTCTCATCAAGAAAATCTACAGAATCACAATACACGTTTAGAACACTCACTCGAAATCTTTTACACCAGCTTCCGGTCAGCTTTCGGTCAAACTCACTGAAGATGTGACGAAAGGTAAAAAATGGACTTCATTCTCATTGGCTCCTAGCAAAGCATAAAAAGCTGTACATTTCCATCTAACATCTTAAAATGTCAAACCATCAAAAACCGCAAGCTGCTGGGTGTTTCCATAGATCTCCTTTCGCGGAGGGAGCACACCCCCACCTCGCGGAGGGGGGCCAGGAAACCCAAATGCATGTTCATTTTCCTCTGCCGGCTCCGTTACCACTTCACCAGGGAGACCCAAATTTCTGATTAAAACCCACGTATTTCTGCTTATCACCTACCGCATTTTGGTATGGGGAGGGTCATCTAAGGGTCAGCTACAGAGTACAATAACTTATGAACTTCGCAGCCAGAATTGTCACGAGAGCATGTTAGGGACACATCGATCCGGCTTTAGAGTCACTGAGGTGGCGCAGAATCGAACGGCTGGTGGAGAGACTAAAGTATTTAGGGTGCTCCACAGCGTCTCGGACCTTCAGTGAAATGCTTCGAACCAGCCCCGAGGTGTCGCCGCGAGTGACCCGATCGGCCAGCGCAATTTGGCTGCCGAGATGTCGGGTAGCATGCATGCCGAGAAGTTATAGATACCTAGCCACTGCCTCTTGGAAGTAGTGGCGTAGCCAGGGAGGAGGCGAAGGGTACAGTGTTACTCATCCTGGAAGGTTGGAGGAAGCTCTCCAGGGGATCGCCTTGAGGGGCCCCTGGACCGACAAAAAGAATCCAGAGCTAACGGAAAGGATCTCAGGGCGATGAAGACGACCCCGTGTCAACTGAGAGTATCCCCGGGGAGATGTTGAGAGCCGCCCTTGGCTGAGCTAACGCGAAGGTCTTCTAGATCGACGGAGGGACCCTCCAACGTTGGAAGGACTCCTGGGTTATCGGAGAGGGCACGGGTCAATTTGAAGAGCCCCTGGGCTGACGATGAAGCCCAAGCCGAAGAAAGGGCCCATGACCTGATGGAGAGAGCCAAAAAGAAAAGGGGTCTGCGATTTGCCGAAAAAAACCTGGGTCGTCAAAGAGGTCCCCTGAGATCACGGAGGGACCATAGTCGCTGGAGAGGACCTCAGGCAGCCAGACGGACAACCGAGGCCGACTTGGCCGACGGAAGGTGAAATTTTCTGGGCTGAGATTGGTTTTTCCGCGTCCCAGCTAACTTATTTGGTTTCCCGGATTTGTTTTTTTCATTGTTTCGAGACTGTTGGGCTCCAGCGCAACTTGTCGGACCTTGGTGCGAATGTATGGGACCCGCTCTATGTATTTATGCTTCCGACAGTAATTTTTACGAACTCCGACGGTATTTAGGTGGGCTGCAACGCGATTTTGGGGGACACCGACGGAAATTTGTGGGTGGTCCAGTCGGAAAGTTTGGCGCTCGAGCATGATTTTCTTCCCTGCGCAATTTGTGGATTTTTGTTGTTGTAATGGCCACAACCCACAGCATGATCTTTGGGGCTCCAACGCAATTTTTTTTGTATCCTAGCGAGATTTTTGGGTGAGGGGGGGTTCGACCACCACTCAAGGAGGGTATTCCCACATTTATTTGATATGCCGCTGTATGGGAAGCCCATTCGTCACTGTTCGGTTTTGCCCTCCCTTGCCGATCATTCACATCTCTCGTTTCTGTGTGGTGCTGAGGGAAAAAGCATAAATAAGAAAAAATAACACTCCATTTTGGCATCCCTAAAACACGCAGGTACGCGGCAGATTCTCCGCTTTTGTTTCAATTATACTGTCGTGCAATTACCATCCGTTTCCGTTCAATTTCACAGTTTCACCACGTAATGTTTGGTAGCATACTAGACGACTGCGAGGTTGCATAGATCATAACCACGTTTTCCTGTGGTATAGCATTGCTGTGAGTGATCAAAAGTGGGTACAAATATCGAACGAGTAGGACCCTGGCATCATGTGATTATGAAACTCATGAAACCCATGCTGATCCTTCCCGCCGGCTGCCGCCTGCCAGCTGTTTTGGTTTTATAATTACAATTTTGCAGATACCTGTTGACCAGTTCTATATTAACATGCTGGCCAGGGTTGCAATGGGCATATAATATATTTTGGTTGGATTGGTGTATCTGGATGCATTATTCACATTCTATATACAATTGCAACAGCGCAGGGTGTTCAATATAGCTGTCATGAAATGAAGTATGTTTCCTGCCTGCGTTAGGTGCACAAATGAACTGAATCACTTATTCCTTACAGTCACATAATTTACTTCAAACCTATGCTCTGTGAGCTTGGGGACCAGAAATACTGAACATTGTTCTTGTGTGCTTTTCATCAAGAAGTAAGATAGATGCAGAGGTGCAGCCTGGGGGGGGGGTGAGGCACTTAGCACCAAAAAATACACTAGATGAAACAGTACATTTTTATTTCAGCTTTATGTGCTGATTGGTTATTCAGGTTTAGAGATGCATCAACAGCATTGGTCATATAGTGCCTATGCTTCACGCTTCATTATGCTTCATGTGCTGGAAGCTTTATCTGTTGCATCTCATTTGATATATAAGTAATTCAGCAATTTATAGCACTATAGGTACTTATGGAATTTCAGAGAAAAATATTGTAAGAACAGAGATTGTTGCAATTAACATCACAAATACATTACTTGATTGCCTAAAACCTATCAATGCTGGATGATCTTTGGGCATTCTATCATCTACTGGTGCTGCATGGCCTTTGTAGCTTAAGTGTGATTCCCCAAGGAGGATGGTGCAGGGTAAGCTTAAATACATCCAGTCCACATTTTTGTGGCTGTGGGATGTCTTTATTGCACTGTTTGCATGATTGTGAAATATTGAGGGTAATGTAGTGGTTGCCAACAATTGGTACAGAGATATGTCCTCACCTGGGTAAATATGTAGTTTAAGGTAACATCTGATTTCTTTGAATTCCTTTATCTCATGCAATGTTTGTGAATGTGGTTCACATGACATGACCTCTTACTTCCTCTGAAAGTACATGCTTCATGGTTGGGAAGAAAAATGACATGCAAAAATTGGCTTCTAGTCTGGCAATAAAGCATTAAAAGTAAGGTTAAAAAGATGTAGCAAAACCTAACCTAACCTGACATAATTTTGTAGGTTGCTCATCTCACATTCAAAAGGTTGTGAGTTTGAGTCTCACCTGTTGCTACTCTTTGCCCACTACCAATTGGAGTGAGAGATTGGCGACGCTGCATGATTCAACAGACGATGTGTTGTAAAACCAATAACATGCCCTGGCATAATTTCCATGCAAAAGAGCAATTTATTTTGTTCAAAAATTGAAAAGTTCCAGACATTTTGTCTTCCAAATTTTCAAATAATAAACCTTAATCTAACCTAACATAACCTAAGCTAGCCTGGACTGCTTTTGACTTGATGCTTTTTTCCATGAAAAATTCAGTTTTTTTAAAGCAATTTTATCATTCACAACAAAATCCTAATTCAACTTAACCAAACCTAACACCTTCATGGAGGTAAAAATGTGTTTAAAACTTGTGTCATGGCTATCTTAAACTGCAATAATCCCCTCACTTGATGGCCACCAGACTCTAAAGTTGCATTAGCTAGCATGAGTCAGTCAGTACTCAAACTGAAGGAATATATATATTTCCAATGGAATATATGCCATGGAAAATTATGGAGTAAATATCATTCAATGTATGAATGTTTGTGCATCATTGGTTTGGTAGGTGGATTTTCATGCACTTTATGCACAGACACACCCAATCAGTGTAAAATATTTGACCATGTGGCCTGGAAATTCACAGTTAATGGAATTGCGCTATTTCATCCTTGTCTTAGGTTTTTACCATTTTTCTACATGTGTAGGCAGTCATTATACACATGACTGCTAAAAAAATGTACAATGCATGTGACTGAAGTGAAAAGCATTCCACTTTTTTGATCCTTAAGTGGTGATCCTTTATTTTCTCCCAATCTTTCACTATTCCCAAGCAATTTCTTTCTTCATTCACACAGTTGATGGTGAAGTAATTTTAGGACACTGCACCCAATGGTGCCATCCACACTGTTTTGCTGGTGGGCTATGGGATTGGGAAATGTCCCAAGTGGTGCAAATGTAGAACACAGGACCTTTGGTACCCAGAGCTTGATACTTTAACCACTCAGCCATGTCTCCTCTCAATGCATGAATGAGGCCCTTATATTACTGTGAGCAGATATTAGATTGGTCTTATCACATTTCCTCATTAAGCCACAGTCAATATGGTCAACCATACCCTAGATGCTTGACAGAACTGCTTATTTTGTTAACAAGAAAACCCTGTCCAGGCTTTCAGTCATCCTAAGGCTGCAGCAGTGTGCTAAATCTTATTTGGGCATCATGAAGGAAATAAAACATTCATCCTGTGTAATTTTGGATGGCTAATGGGAATAGAAGTGCAACAAAGTGATTCCTTACCTATAAAGAGCCCCAGATGTTGATTTTGTTGAATGTTTTCCTCAGAATTTTGATCTTACCTGAAGTTGAAATTGCTTTTTCCATTCTTGCCTGCATGCCATACAATAACACACTTGGAAAACCTGGGCTGCAGCATCAAAGTAAGTTGAATATGTTAACTTGCTGAGGTGCCTCATACCTATGATTTTGCCAAAAAAAAAACACTCATTTTTGGTCATGTTAAACAGCACACATCCATCATGTTTGGATGCACTGTCAATCGATGGCTTCCTTCACTGCTCTAGCATTCATTTCTCAAGCCCATTTTACCACAAGACTGCTGTAATATTTTGTGTTCGTTTGTTCTCAGTAAAATATGTCAGATATGAAGGAGAACAATGCCTCAGCTACTGGTGGGGCAGATGGGGATGCTCCTCCAAAAACGGCTAAACAGCTAGAAAAAGAGGCCAAGAAGCAAGCTAAGCTAGACAAGCTGAAGCAAAAGCAAGATATAATTGCCCAGAAAGCTAACAAGGCAAAAGAGAAAAAGGACAAGGGGGAAAAAGTTGAGGTGAGTAAAGCTAGCTGGTAAGACAAGTCATGAAACTATTAAGTTTACTCTGTTTTGGAATCATGACATAAACAAGATGGTGTTTCCATGGTTGCATTTTTAGCTGGTGTGATATGATGCCTGCAGTTTTTATCAGAAAAATTGAAGCCCAATTATGTTGTCAGTCATGTGCATACAAATATGTGCATTTGTGTGATTTCATCTGGTCCAATGTGACTAGACTGTTATGTTTTTGGAACCTTGACAACTTCTGTTTGAACAACATTTGAAGTCCTTTCACTAGTTGCAGCTAGGTCTTTGTTTGTGTTTGTTGAGTTCTGTCTTTGCCAATTTTCATCCCATTTTTTATCTAGTACTTGTAATCTTTGTTAAAACTGTGATGACACTTCCTATGATTGCACAACATGAACTTTGCACTGCTTGCAGTTGTCAGCTTGGCTAATTAGTTCAATTCAATGGTTAGTTCAATGATCAAGGTAGCTCAATTGTAATATGGCTCATTTGTACTTGAACTCAAGGAGTAGAATGGTTTTGCTTACTATTGAATCCTGTAATGTTGAATGTTGGGGATGCATTAACTCTTAACATATATTTGAAGATGTTGGGTTATGGCAGCATTGAAAGCAATGCTCACATGTATGATGTATACCAAGGTACCTTCCACTGCACCATTAATTCAAACTTGGCACTGCTTGCCTGGCTTCCCCAGTGACTGGTGTATAGTAAAGTTCGTGCAGTGATGCAGTGAAAGGTTGCTTTCATCACATTGCAGCTGCTGAATCCCTGCCTCCCCATGGTAAGCAACCATGTACATATGAACTGATGGACCTGGCCCCATCCCTGCACTCCTACCAGTCAAAGAAGCCGGAGCGGCCAGCCGGCGTGACGTCATATGACGTGGCCACACCGCCCGGCGAGCGCAAGGACACCAGCCGTGCCCTGCCGGACGCCTACAGCCCGCAGTACGTGGAGGCGGCATGGTACAGCTGGTGGCAGAAGCAGGGCTTCTTCTCACCCGACTACGGGGTGAGTCGGCGCAGCTAACTGCAGCCCTAGCACAAGCAGATGGGTGCAGCGAGCAGGTGGCCAATGGAAGCAACTTCTGATGACACATCGCACCTTGGTATGCTGTGCACTCTTCAGGGTGGAATGGCTGTACTGGGTTTTACGTTCAGGAGAGCGAGGAACGAGGTTCCCGAGCGGTGTATGTCCGGATATAGCACCTATTCTTGCTCTACTGCCATGTAGTTTTTCCTGATGCATTGCAGCTTATGAACTGGTTATATTGTCGTGTACCGTGTCAGGCGATAAATACGTCATACATGTGTATGTCGTGTCATATCATCCGGTTATACTGTCGTTCTGTGTGATGTTTCCCGGCCATGGTACCTCACCTGCCAGGCTTGCTCTGTTGTCAGGTGTCGTATTGCGTGTGTTTGGTTGTTATTATCTCATCGTAGTGTCAGCTGGCTCAGACACCACATGGCCGTTCCTCTGCGCAGCGGGATCCGACCGTCGAAAACCCAAAGGGTAAATTCGTGATGGTGATACCACCGCCGAACGTGACGGCCAACCTGCACCTGGGCCACGCGCTCACCAACTCGGTGGAGGACGCCATCACACGGTGGTCAGTGGCAGTGGCAGTGGCAGGCATGGGCTGGGCTGGGGCGGCGATCATCGCGACACATTAATGCGTGGAGACGGATACGGCGCACGCCAAGTCTGGTCCACAGTGGGAATTCATGTTGCCATTTGTCACTCGCATGTCCTATATTGTATCGTAAATATTTGGCCACCGACACCGCACTTTACCTCGTTGGAAAGCTTCAGTCCCGGGGTGCGATGCTTGTTTTCCAACCGAAAGTCTGTGGGTTCGAGTTCCATCTGTCGCTGTCGTTCGTCCGCTTCCGGTCAGCATGGACGATGGGCGACGTTATATGACAAGTGCAGTTGATTGATTGATTGATTATTGGGATTTTGGGATGCGTCAACCCCTGTGGGTTATATTGCACCCATACAAGTGCAGTGGGCGTGTCGTAGGACCAGTAACCAACCATCACGGTAGGAAGTTTGAGGTTCGTGATTGTGACCTAACTCACCATAATGTGTCATGAATGCCTAAATGGCGGGATTTGCATATGCAGTAGCTTCGGCTAGATGTAAGGTTATGTTGAAAAGTATAAAAACCGAATACAGTCAGAGCAGCACCTCAGTGAAAATTAAAACAATAAATTAGGAATGCATCTTCGTACAATATTATTGACGTTTAGGGTGTGCGTGATTAGCCTGCCAGCCTGTGTCCGCAGGCACCGGATGAAGGGTCACAGCACACTGTGGGTGCCCGGCTGCGATCATGCCGGCATCGCCACCCAGGTGGTGGTCGAGAAGCGGCTCATGCGCGAGCACCAGCTCACCCGACATGACTTGGGTCGCGACAAGTTCGTCGAGAAGGTCTGGGAGTGGAAGAACGAGTGAGTAGTCGCGCGTAGTGCCGGGATATTGGCGGCACGCACACGTTGCCGTCAAGAATGACGCGTTTTGTTGAGGCCACCTTAAAAGCAAACAAAGAAACAAAAACCAACACCGAGTGAACCATGTGAGAAAGTAATGAATGCAAGTGGCATATTTCCATGTTAGTTGGCTGACACGTGTGCTGAAAATGGGGGTCGTGCATGGTTGTGGGGTGTCGTAAATCATAGCCATTTCTGCCTCTATTGGGTAGTTGTGATCATCCTGCCCATTGGAACGATCAAACAACCCTGGATTCGAAATGCGTTCGTTTGAAAGTTGTTATTAAGAGTACGTAGAAAGCTTCTAGCCATATAGACGTATCCTAGATTAACACGCGCACGTCCGTGGAGAAGGCAGATATCTGCCCCCTGCGGTTTTTCCTAATTTGCCGCCATACTAATACGGTTAGCAAGGCCATACGTCGCACAGCTGCTCACTGGTCTTTTCCGCATATCCTCATACATTTTAAACCCTGGGTCATCTCAGGCAAGGTCACCAGGTCAGACGAAGTGACCCAACGTCCCTCGGAGTTATAGGTGGCATAACTTCCACAATGATTGGGCGATTTATTTCAAACTTATAACACGTGATGATCTCATCAGGGACCATAACATATATGTCAGGTTTATTCGTGACATTGACCTGAGGTCAGGTCGCGGCAATGGCTTCCCCATTATAGGGCTATGGCAAAATATACAAATGTTTACAAATGTTGCATATTTGCTCTCGGAATATCATCACAACGGTTGGGGCGTGTAGTTGGAAGCTATGCTCAATGTTAACACTGACATTTCTGCTCAGTGACCTCGCCCGAGATCACTGGCACGTTTCTGTGCATTATATCACACTGCATTGAGCTAGAAGGCTGAAATTACCGTTATTGTGTTTGTATCGCTAAGTTATGTCGATTGATACATTACATGCCCTCCCCAGGCTACTTCATGACCTTGACCTGGGGTCATAGTTTCGGTTGACCTGACCTTAAATCACACCACCCATCGTCCGTAGCACATTTCAAGGACTGTGCAATAGCGTTCGCAGTTTGTTTCTAGCTGTTACAAGTCCTGATATATGTGTCAACAGCTAAGCCCCATCTGATCTGGTCGAATTTGACCTATGATGACCCAGTGACCTGAATATTGACCTGAGCGAAAAATGACCAAAATACTTTCGATAGAGCCTGTCACCAGCTATCAAACACCGTTTTCCGTTTGTCGCTAGACAGGATAGTTTTAGAGATCTTAGGGGGGCAGACATCTGCCCCCAGGACGTGCGAAGTTGGCGCGGACCGCCGGACGTGCGAGCGTTAATGTGAATTGATCGTGATTCCATTCCTCCATTTGGCGTGAGCACACGACACTCGTGCACCATTGTCAACAGTTTGCTTCCTTGAATGTAATTCCTCTGAGATGCATATGAACGGTCTATTCAAGGGTGGACTTCCGTAGCTTAAATGTTGCCAACCTGGTTGACGTGTTACGGCTGGTTATTCTTCACATTGGTTTGGCCTTGCACGCACCTGCTGACAATTTCGCAACATGGAGTGAAATAAAGCCGAACGATGAAGAATGAGCAGGGGAGTCAAGATCAGGAGATGTGCCTGCCAGGATGGGCCTACGCGGGCGACGTGATGCGAGTGTGTGCGGAGGCAGTTTGGACCGTCGCAGTGCCGGCAGACTGGTGATTGTGATTGCTGCCGTTCCCAATAGTCACTTGGCTGTGCCGGTGTGTACAGGAAGGGTGAGCTGATCTACGAGCAGCTGAGGCGGCTGGGCTCGTCGTTTGACTGGGAGCGCGCCTGCTTCACCATGGACGCCAAGCTTGCTCGCGCCGTCACCGAGGCGTTCGTACAGCTGCACGACGACGGCTCCATCTATCGCAGTCTGCGGCTGGTCAACTGGTCCTGCACACTCAAGTCTGCCATCTCAGACATCGAGGTACGTCATCAGACTTGTACCGGACCCTGGTGGCTGCTTTTCATATTCAGGTTTGCAATGCTTAAAAGTTGATATTTTCTTTTGATCTATTGCTTGCAATTTTGACCTGTGACATTTCTTCTCGTCTGTCTGGCAGCAGAGGACCTGCTTTACCATACACCATGCATTGTTTCCATGCTCGGATGCGATCATGTATTTTTTTAATCAGACAATTCTTGCTTCATGTTCAATAGTTTTTACTATCCCTTGGGTCTTTTTATGCTCAAAGTTTAATTAAGCCAAAGTTTAACTTGATGCTAATAAGTTGTAATTAATTACCTTTTGTCTTGCCATGGTGTTAACATGAACAATTAGGTCGGATCTTATATAGCTATTGATCTGTATACCAGAGAGTTATGCAGAAACCACATTGCTGTCCGCCATGTAAGCTGAACGACGCTCCCTGTCTCACAGGTTATCATCTGGTGTTGTATTGTGCACCACCGCTCTGTAGGTCAGCCCAACGTGTATCGACATCTGTGTTCAGGTGGAGAAGCGAGAGCTGCCGGGACGCACGCTGCTGTCGGTGCCCGGCTATAAGGAGAAGGTGGAGTTCGGTGTGCTCGTGTCGTTCGCCTACCGCGTGGAGTCCACCGAGGAGGAGCTGGTGGTGGCCACCACACGGATCGAGACGATGCTGGGGGACACGGCCGTGGCTGTACACCCGGACGATCCCAGGTTAGTCGACTCCCACTGTCGTGGCTGTACACCCAGACGACCCCAGGTCAGTCAGCTCCCACTGCCGTAGCTGCACACCCAGACGACCCCACGTCAGTCAGCTCCCACTGCCGTAGCTGTACAGCCAGACGATCCCAGGTCAGTCAGCTCCTACTGTCGTAGCTGCACACCCAGACGATCCCAGGTCAGTCAGCTCCCACTGCCGTAGCTGCACACCCAGACGACCCCACGTCAGTCAGCTCCCACTGCCGTAGCTGTACACCCAGACGATCCCAGGTCAGTCAGCTCCCACTGTCGTGGCTGTACACCCAGACGATCCCACGTCAGTCAGGCCCCACTGTCGTGGCTGTACACCCAGACGACCCCACGTCAGTCAGCTCCCACTGCCGTAGCTGTACACCCAGACGATCCCACGTCAGTCAGCTCCCACTGCCGTAGCTGCACACCCGGACGATCCCACGTCAGTCAGCTCCCACTGCCGTAGCTGCACACCCGGACGATCCCACGTCAGTCAGCTCCCACTGCCGGGGTCACGGCTGTGACTGTACAGTGCACACCCACACGATCTCAGGTCAGTCGGCTTCTCCCTCTGAATACAGGTGGAATTAGGCTACTTGAAGATGCTCTGGACTGGAGGTTGGCATCAGTTGGCAAATAATGACAGGTTTGAAGCATCTTCATGGGTTTTCAATACAAAGGAAATGACAGTTGCATTGAGCCGCATAGCCTTTTGAATGAAAAGTAAATGCCTGCTCATAGAGGGCGCAATTTTCTGAGTCGCAGAACTTCCGGATGCTGCTGTTCCTCGAAGCAGTAATCTGGAGCCTTGTGCTGGTCTGTCATTCTATAGAGGTCAGTGGGTAATCAGGCCGCCAATGTTTGGGCACGGTGAATCGTCGGACATGATCACGCCGTTGAAGACCCGTTTGGTGATGTCATCGGCTGCAGGACTAACGCTGCCGACGCATTGCTGGACCCAAGCAACGCACATCGGTGATGGCTCTTCTTTATTTGGAGATTTTAGATTAAGAATGGCATAAGGCTGGTAAACCAGTCCAACATAATGAAATCAATGATATGCCATTTTGTGGATTCACGTTTTCACTTTATAGATGAGTGATTTAAGCATGACTTATCTTGTTTTCGAACCGATTTTCATCAACTGACTTCCTTTTGAAGACATACTTCAGTAAACTGGCAGTTCACTGCTGACCAGTGACGAGGGTTGAAAAAGGCTGTTTCTATATTTCCAGAACATTATTCTCTCCAGAAAGTTACAGACTCATTTTCCCATTTTGGAGTTTGAATGCTGCTATTTGACAATGAACTGCTCTGTGATCAAGTGCTCAAGATTCACTGGAAAGTTCAAGCTGATAATCTGATGTTCGAAGATAAATATGTTCCCCGCATTAGATTATCATAACATTTTCCTCTACATCCAGGAGTACAGAGCACACATCCAACCCCGTCAGTGCTGACACCAACTGGTGACGCATGACGCCCGCTGCTCTGGTGGCTGACTGCTGATCGGTGACGGCAGACTGGTGATCGGTGACGGCAGACTGGTGATCGGTGATGGCAGACTGGTGATCGGTGACGGCAGACTGGTGACCGGTGACGGCAGACTGGTGACCGGTGACGGCAGACTGGTGACCGCTGACGGCAGACTGGTGACCGCTGACGGCAGACTGGTGACCGGTGACGGCAGACTGGTGACCGCTGACGGCAGACTGGTGACCGGTGACGGCAGACTGGTGATCGGTGACGGCAGACTGGTGAACGGTAACGGCAGACTGGTGACTGGTGTCACACTCCGCTGACAGCCGACCTGCGACACGTGACGCACACCGCCCTGACGGCCGACTGGTGACCTGACACGTGCGCCGCTCTGACGGCCGACAGGTACACCCACCTGCACGGCCGGTACGTGGTGCACCCCCTGGTGGAGCGGCGCCTGCCCATCGTCACCGACTCGTTCGTCGAGATGGAGTTCGGCACTGGCGCCGTCAAGATCACGCCGGCGCACGACGCAAACGACTACGAGGTGGGGCGGCGCCACAGCCTGCCCTTCATTACCATGCTGACGGACGAGGGCCGCATCAACGACGGCTGCGGGCGCTTCTCGGTGAGTGAGGCCGGACGGGTCGGCTGGTGGTAGTGTCGTATGGCACCGGGACCGTGTGGTTTCCCGCGGGTGGATTCTTCCTGATCGGTGAATACCTGCTTGCAACGTGTTGTGACGGGTATTCGGCTGGTGGACTGTGTTGGGTGTGTGTGTGGACTGGTTTTAGGTAGCTGAATCCAAATCCGGAGGTGAGGCCCCAGTCTCGCTCTAGCTAGCTGTTGAGAATGGACTGCGGATCGCCCTTCTCAAGCAGGGCATCGTTTTCGGCGACGTATTAGCCCCTCGGCTGGATGGTGTGATGCAGCTCTAGGTTACACTGGATACTAGTTGGGTCCTGATGTCTGACCCGACCTCGCTCGTTCCCAGGGTATGCCACGATTCGAGGCTCGCCGCGCTGTGCTGGCAGCCCTGAAGGAGCAGGGACTCTATAAGGAGACCAAGGACAATCCGATGGTGGTACCCATCTGCACGCGCTCCAAGGACATCATTGAGCCCCTGATCAAGCCGCAATGGTGTGTGCCTGGACATTTTGTTATAATACCGAATTACTATCGTATTTTGTGTAGTGTTGTAACCTGTTTAATATAATTTGCGATCGCGTTCTCATCAGGCGGATAATTACTATTCACGGGGAGTGGCCGTGGAGCCAACGATGACCTGCACCCTGAGCCTCCCCCGTTCCGTCAGGTACGTCAAATGTGACCAGATGGCGCAGGACGCCATCGAGGTGGTCAAGTCCGGCCAGCTGCGCATCATCCCCGAGGCGCACGAGAAGACGTGGTACCACTGGATGGCGGGCATCCGAGACTGGTGCATCTCGCGCCAGCTGTGGTGGGGACACCGCATCCCCGCCTACTTCGTCACTGTGTCAGATGACAGCGTGCCACCAGGCGAGGTCAGATCATCAGCCACGCGTGGTGGGGACACTGTCTGATGGCAGCGTGCCGTGAGGCGAGGTCAGGTCATTAGCTACATGTAGTGGGGACACTGCATCCCAGCCTACTTCGTCACTGTGTCACGACGGCAGGGTGCCACCAGGCGAGGTCAGATCATCAGCCACGCGTGGTGGAGAAGCTCTGATGACAGCGTGCCATGAAGCGAGGTCAGGCCATCAGTCACAAGTAGGGATGACATGTGATCAATTGGTATCTGTTACCCCTCAAATTTGTTTCAAACTACTGGCAAGTGTTTTGAATGCACTTTCATGAAGTTAACACCGTCGGACTGGAATACCGGTTTCGCTATACCCCATTTGTGGCATTTGTCTTCCTTGGGGAGATGCTTTTATTCTTCCGGCATCATTGTGTGGCTTTCAATTTCCCACTCGGTTGGTCAGAGCGATCAACCGGAAATCCGCGCTCGGATGTTCGATTGTAGTAATGAATGTCGTGAATCAAGATGGGCATGGATAGAACTAATTCAAACAACACATCGTCCTCAGTGTCGTTCTGACGCCGATATCCGTTGACAGTTTGACGGGTGGTAACACAAAAGGTAATTGGTGAGCTAATGTATAAATTTGCTCATGTACGTGGGTCAGTTGAGATAGAATGATTGGCAAGAGGCAAAATCTCGATTGCTGCCCTACTCTAGCTATGCATTTGTTATTTATATAGACCATGTGCAGCCTCCTGGTGGACTTCCAGGATCCATGTACTCGGGTGTTGGCGCCGCAGGTGACGTGTGGTACGACTCTGGTGGTACCTCCGCTCACGTGTCTGCACCGCTGCTCGAGTGTTGGCGCCACAGGTGACGGTACCACTGGTGGTACCTCCACTCACGTGTCCTGTTCAGGCGGCGTTGACACCACAGAAGGTGACGTGATGTGCGACTATTGTGGTACTTCAGCTCACGTGTCCGTACCACTGCTCGGGTGTTGGCGCCACAGGTGACGTGTTGTACCATTCTGGTGGTACCTCCACTCACGTGTCCTGTTCAGGCGGCGTTGACACCACAGAAGGTGACGTGATGTCCGACTATTGTGGTACTTCAGCTCACGTGTCCGTGCCACTGCTCGGGTGTTGGCGCCACAGGCGACGTGTTGTACCACTCTGGCGGATAGGCAGCACAGGGACCGTACCACCGTGTATGTATCGCTCCGGAGATGGAGTCGTGCAGCAGCAGAT
Source organism: Imbricaverruca yamaguchii (assembly GCA_034440575.1). Lineage (NCBI taxonomy): Eukaryota > Metazoa > Arthropoda > Thecostraca > Neoverrucidae > Imbricaverruca > Imbricaverruca yamaguchii. The sequence goes on from JAOTOL010001591.1 coordinate 1,348,225, forward strand.
CAGTCGCCGTAGACTGCCGACACGTATTATTGTACCGCCCCGCCGTACCGCCGTGCATGTACCCCTCTGGAGGGTGGAGTCGTACAGCAGCAACAGGTGAGCTGCCGTACCCCACGGACATCCTAGTCTATGCCGGCCGGGAGACGGACGGACGCTACTGGGTGAGTTACCGTACCCCACAGACACCCTACTCTGTGCCGACCAGGAGACGGACGGACGCTACTGGGTGAGCTGCCGTACCCCACAGACACCCCACTCTGTGCCGACCAGGAGACGGACGGACGCTACTGGGTGAGCTGCCGTACCCCACAGTCACCCCACTCTGTGCCGGCCAGGAGACGGACGGACGCTACTGGGTGAGCCGCCGTACCCCACCGACACCCCACTCTGTGCCGACCAGGAGACGGACGGACGCTACTGGGTGAGCCGCCGTACCCCACCGACACCCCACTCTGTGCCGACCAGGAGACGGACGGCCGCTACTGGGTGAGCGGACGCGACGAGGCCGAGGCGCGCCAGAAGGCGGCCGCGCGTTTCCAGGTGGCGCCACAGGCCGTCTCGCTGCGCCAGGACCCGGACGTGCTCGACACGTGGTTCAGCTCGGCGCTGTTCCCGTTCTCCGTGTTCGGCTGGCCCGACCAGGTGAGTCCGCCGCCTGGTCCTAGGCGCTGCCCCGGCCTCGGCGTCGGTCAGGCCGTCTTGTGGGATCAACCGTAAACGTACATAAACCAGGTGGAGGTACCGTTCATTTATGCGCAGTCCGGCTGGAGCGGTTCCTGGCCGAACTGAGGCCACGATGCACATCTTTCTTCAGTTCCCTTTTCCCGATTGATCGCCTGCATGTGTGGATTCACATCCTGTGTGTGCGCTCATCGTTCCGTCTGAGGAGCGGTCGGTGAGCAACTGTGTTTGAGGGAGGCTGCTATGATTTTCAAGTTAGCCGAAACACTGCTTTCTTGTCGCTCGTGAATCACTACAAGGACATTGTCCTTTACTGATATAGAGCATGCTAGCCAATGGAAGCTCCGGTCTCGCGAGGGCACTGTGATGCTGTGTGGGGAATGTCAGTTCCTATACCGAGCTGCCTTCTCCCCACCCATGCTTTTCTCGATGACATTTTCCGAATTCTTGAGGTGAAAGATCTCTGACATTGATATCACGCGGTCACTTCCGGTTGTGTTGGTGCGTTCAAAAATGTCACTCCTCGTGCTTTTTCCAAAACGCCAGACTGCAATTTCCTCCGCTGCAGGCTGCATTCTTCAGCTTCATCTTAACCGTCGTATTGTTTGCTGTTTTTGTTTCACCTCAGCAATGCAGGGTCCAGTGTCTTCCAACTCCAACTGGTTGGTTGCAGATTATTATCTTGAGATGACTGCTTTTGATTTAGCCGACGTTCCTGCGAGGCAAGAAGCCTCCACGCCAGAACTCGACACTGCAAAGTGATGACCTAGCGCGGTGCACTTTTAAGCAGCTTTACTTGACCTGACGTGAACTGATATGGTCAACAGACGGATGACCTCCGTCGCTTCTACCCGACCTCCCTGCTGGAGACAGGCCACGACATCATCTTCTTCTGGGTGGCCAGGATGGTGTTCTTTGGCCGCAAACTGCTTGGCAAGCTACCTTTCAAGTAAGCACTCCGCACTGAACCCTATCTGCAGCTGCCTATGCAAACTGCAGTGGCGACGATAATTCACTCTTGGATTATTTTTCATCCTAGGACAAATGTCGATTACTTGGGCATGCCAGACATTTCTGGAAATGTCGCGCTGGTGATAACAAGCTCATTCGTTGGTAATGTACGGCCACTGGGACTTTCCAAAAGTAGTTTTTTTTAAAAAAGCATTCCATTCGAAAGAATGTGCTATGATCTTTGTGATAGTAGTGACATGGTGCCAGTCACCAGTCTGGCTACATCTGTGATCGTCCGTACTGTGTGTGTCTACAACTTGTTTGTTTCGTCTTGGCCCTGGAGAGCTTTATTTCCATGCTATGATGAGTGACTGACATGTGGTACCTGTCCACAGGGAGGTGTATTTCCACGCCATGGTGTGTGACGCTGTCATGTGCCCGTCCACAGGGAGGTGTATTTCCACGCCATGGTGTGTGACGCTGACGTGCGGTACCCGTCCACAGGGAGGTGTATTTCCACGCCATGGTGTGTGACGCTGACGTGCGGTACCCGTCCACAGGGAGGTGTATTTCCACGCCATGGTGTGTGACGCTGACGTGCGGTACCCATCCACAGGGAGGTGTATTTCCACGCCATGGTGTGTGACGCTGACGTGCGGTACCCGTCCACAGGGAGGTGTATTTCCACGCCATGGTGTGTGACGCTGTCATGTGCCCGTCCACAGGGAGGTGTATTTCCACGCCATGGTGTGTGACGCTGACGTGCGGTACCCGTCCACAGGGAGGTGTATTTCCACGCCATGGTGTGTGACGCTGACGTGCGGTACCCATCCACAGGGAGGTGTGCTTCCACGCCATGGTGTGTGACGCTGACGTGCGGTACCCATCCACAGGGAGGTGTACTTCCACGCCATGGTGCGTGTGACGCTGTCATGTGCCCGTCCACAGGGAGGTGTATTTCCACGCCATGGTGTGTGACGCTGACGTGCGGTACCCGTCCACAGGGAGGTGTATTTCCACACCATGGTGTGTGACGCTGACGTGCGGTACCCATCCACAGGGAGGTGTGCTTCCACGCCATGGTGTGTGACGCTGACGTGCGGTACCCATCCACAGGGAGGTGTACTTCCACGCCATGGTGTGTGACGCTGTCATGTGCCCGTCCACAGGGAGGTGTATTTCCACGCCATGGTGTGTGACGCTGACGTGCGGTACCCGTCCACAGGGAGGTGTATTTCCACGCCATGGTGTGTGACGCTGACGTGCGGTACCCGTCCACAGGGAGGTGTATTTCCACGCCATGGTGTGTGACGCTGTCATGTGCCCGTCCACAGGGAGGTGTATTTCCACGCCATGGTGTGTGACGCTGTCATGTGCCCGTCCACAGGGAGGTGTATTTCCACGCCATGGTGTGTGACGCTGTCATGTGCCCGTCCACAGGGAGGTGTACTTCCACGCCATGGTGTGTGACGCGCACGGGCGGAAGATGTCCAAGTCACTGGGGAATGTCATTGATCCCGTCGACGTCATTCGAGGAATCTCGCTGGAGGTAGGTCACCGGTCTGGGCGTATATGAGGGATAAGGCAATGAAGTCGGGCTTGTTTACGCAGGGGTGTGTCACGAAAACATGTCCGGGCGAGTAACGACAAAGCAGCCAAGTTTTCTTGGAAATAGTTGTGTAAGAGGCCTCTTCTTTCGGCACACCACCCGAAGCATATTTTGTGTTGCGGTCACTTATCTCGCCAAGTTACCGTCGGCGGGTCAGCCCGTCGGTGCCCATGACCGGGTCGCCCGGGCAGCTGTGCAGTCAGCGCGAGTACATGGATGGTACCAGCACACAGTAGTGCCGTCAACGCTCTTCATTCCTCTATTTCTTTCTTAGAAATCATACTCGATGCTAGAGTATGAAAGTAACTCACTTCATGGCGATAATGGCGAACCAGTTTCAGCTTGTTAACGGCTGATCAACTGCCCTGGTAGTCATTTGACGACACGTGTTGCCATTCTTCCTCACCAAGGCGTTAGAACACAAGGATATTTGAATAGAATCACTAGTTGGTAATTCGTTGATTCCTTTGCTTTATGGCACATTCAACTTCCAAGTCATACGCCCTTGCCAACAGTGCACGCCGGTTAACAGTGGGTAGACTCGGTAACTCCGCCGGTTAACAGTGGGTGGACTCGGTAACTCCGCCGGTTGACAGTGGGTGGACTCGGTAACTCCGCCGGTTGACAGTGGGTGGACTCGGTAACTCCGCCGGTTGACAGTGGGTGGACTCGGTAACTCCGCCGGTTGACAGTGGGTGGACTCGGTAACTCCGCCGGTTGACAGTGGGTGGACTCGGTAACTCCGCCGGTTGACAGTGGGTGGACTCGGTAACTCCGCCGGTTGACAGTGGGTGGACTCGGTAACTCCGCCGGTTAACAGTGGGTGGACTCGGTAACTCCGCCGGTTGACAGTGGGTGGACTCGGTAACTCCGCCGGTTGACAGTGGGTGGACTCGGTAACTCCGCCGGTTGACAGTGGGTGGACTCGGTTGATTGATTATTTGTGCTTAAGGGCGCGCCGACTGCGAGGTCATTTAGCGCCCATGGGTAGACTTGGTAACTCCGCCGGTTGTGCTATTCGAACCTACAGTGGTGGATTTGTGCTTTAGCGCGCGTCGACTGGATTTGCCATTTTGCGTCCATGATTCGAACCCACCATCTTACGATGTATTCGACGCCTTGCCGGCGGAGCTGCGCCGATCCACTGAGCTTAAGGGCGTATCGACTGTACGCCAACCTACCGGCCGGTGACTCCGCTTGATAGTAGTTGCTCCCTTCGTTGTCCACTTGCTTTCCGAGAGGAAGCGGAATGGACCGCGCCGCCGTGTTAGTTGAGGAGCCGCTTTTATTATAGTTTTCGTAGTGCTACAAATATCACAATAGTTACGGCCGAACACATCGCTGTGTTATCCCGCGCCTGCTACAGCCTGGGTGTACCCCAGACAGTTTGCAGTTGTCTAGTTCTGCGCCAGCTAGAGTTGAATGGTCCAGCTCATCCAAATGCCATCGACTTCACCGCACACATCGAACAAGTCTCACAAATCAAATAAGTGTCCTCAAGATGATGACGCCATGTTCTTTTTATAAATCGCCATTTCTTAAGCAAATCCGCCACTTTGAATGGCAAATTCTGCCTTTAGAGAGGCGTCGACATCAGATGGTTCACCAACACCCACAGCGGGCCGACCTACTAACATATCAAGTCGACCTCGATAGATGCTGCATGGCAGTATTGTGGCCATCTCCCTGCAGATGGCGAAAACAACTGACTCGTCCTGATATAGCCCGGCCACCCATGTGAGGTGCATCTCATTCCTACCAGTCCTTAATCCTCTCACCAAAATCCGGTCTGGGATTCCCCAGGCTCGCTTGGCACGCTGCCAGAAAACGTGTGCTCTAATCTCCGTGGTTAAATGTCGGTCCCTGTACTCTTTAGGTTATTCTGGTGCATGTCTGACCGATAACACCGAGAGCTGAGGTGGCATGACTGCGGAACCTGTTGCCGCGGGTAAAAGCATCACATTCTGTTCTCGCAAGTCCATCGTATTCTATGAGGAATCGTGCTGTTCATTGGTGAAGCCAAACAACTTCCAACCTCATCTGGTGCAAGCCGGCCGACAGACCACAGAACATAAACTCGAAAACCGGACACATTCGGACTCAACATGTACGACAAGGAAGTAGACAGAAACGTACAAATAGTCACTAACGAATATAGAAAGTCGCGAGTAAATATCAACGCAGCGCAGTATGCGGCGAACTCACCATAAACGTAGCAATGTGACGACACCAATTGTACGACGCTTCTTCTCTTGACTGCAGTGTGGGCGGCGCCATTGGCCGTGATCGAGCATAAAGTGCGTCGTGAACCACCCAGTAAACAAACAACGAACTCTTGACCGCTGACTGACAACTACCACCAGCACCTCCTGTCATTCCTGCTGAATGCCCCTGTGCGTGGCCGCTCCGCCCACTGACCCGCGCCCGGGGTTATGACCGGGTCGCCAGCGCAGAGGCGCAGCCAGCACATGGCCAGCGGATGTCGCCGGCTCTGTGGCCCAGCCAGCGCCCTGTAATCTCAACAAGTCCAGCTGTCCTGGTGTGTGTGGGTAAAAGCATGGTTAAACAATTGGTGATAAGTCATCAAGATTTCGCCCTCCCTTGCCCGTGAGACTGAAGTACTCATTCATTTCTTAGACGCCAGTAGATAATCGACTTATACACGAAACAGATGCTAAGAAAAACAAACTGTCAGCATTCCCTGCTGAAGAAATTGAGGGGCCGAAAATAAGCAAATGAAACGTGCCAACTTCAAGAGGAATATAGACTGGTTCAGTGTACAGAGTGCAACCAAGAAGGGCCCAAGAAGGGCATTCCCTGCTGAAGAAATTGAGGGGCCGAAAATAAACAAATGAAACATGCCAACTTCAGGAGGAATATAGACTGGTTCAGCGTACATAGTGCAACCAAGAAGGGCCCTTGTGGCTCATAGTTGCACTAATCTTTTATGTTTATGTTTTTGTTTTATGTTAGATAGCTGCATTTGTCAGCCAAATAGCCAGGGGTAGCAAAAATGGGCTAAAACTGCTTCAAGCCAGTTGAAACTGGCTACAACTAAAAATGATATTCACGGAGCTAAGCACGTCCAGCAATTTATATTACACATTACATACGTAAAAATGCGACTTACCTGCGTGGTAGCTGTTGGTTTTTACGACACGTCGACAGTTGAGTCATGTAGCGTCACCAATTTCTCACGCCGATTTCGCTTGGGACAGGCAACTTACACCTAGACTACTCGTCCCCTATTCTTACCTGCGTCTCAACTCCATCGTGCATAGCACGTGAATTTAAACGCAAAGTTCTTCTCTTAATTAAACCATGGGAAGACGATAAAAAGAACACAAGTTTGGTTGACATGGAGAACCGCCTTCGAACACATGAAAATATATTTAGACGCAGTTCGGGCCGCAAATATAAGAATCTCAACTGGACCATTCTAAGCTCAGTATTTTTTTATTCCGGTTTGTTATATTGTTACTGATGTATAATGCTTTTCGTTCGTTTAATATGTTTTGGTGCCTTCGCTAACTTGATCTTTGCGGGACATCGCCCGTCGAATGGCACTCCGTCACGGCTCGGACTGCTTCTCGAGTGGCACTTTTGTCACGGTTCAGGTTGCCCGTCTAGTGGCATTTTTGTCACGGCTCAGGTTGCCCGTCTAGTGCCACTTTTGTGACGGCTCAGGTTGCCCGTCTAGTGGCGCTATTGTCACGGCTCACGTTTCCCGTCGAGTGTCACTTTTGTCACGGTTCAGGTTGCCTGCCGAGTGCCACCTTTATCCCAGCTCAGGTTGCCTGCTGAGGACCACCTTTGCCCCGGCCCAAGTTGCCCGTCGAGTGCCACCATTGTCCCGGCTCAGGTTGCCTGCTGAATGCCACTTTTGTCCCGGCCCAAGTTGCCCGTCGAGTGCCACTTTTGTCACGGCTCAGGTTGCCCGTCTAGTGCCACTTTTGTCACGGCTCAGGTTGCCCGTCTAGTGGCGCTATTGTCACGGCTCAGATTTCCCGTCGAGTGGCACTTTTGTCACGGCTCAGGTTGCCCGTCTGGTGGCACTTTTGTCAACGCTCAGGTTGGCCGTCTAGTGGAACTTTTGTCACGGCTCAGGTTGCCCGCCGAGTGCCACTTTTGTCACGCATCTGATGTGTGTCGCCAGGACCTGCACGAGCTGCTGCACAATAGCAATCTGGACGCGGCCGAGGTGCAGAAGGCCATCAAGGGTCAAAAGGAGGACTACCCCAAGGGCATCCCAGAGTGCGGCACAGACGCTCTCCGGTTCGCGCTGTGTGCCTATACTACTCAGGGTGCGTTCGCTGTCTACCCTACATACTGACCAAGTGTCTCCGGTGCGTGCTGTGCCTACACCACTCAGGGTGCATCTCACTGTCTGCCGCGCACACTGCCGACGTCCTTCTGGTTCGTACTATGCCCACACCATTCGGGGTACGTATGTCTGCCTTGCACGCTGACCACGTCGCATGCCAGGTCCGCCCTTGGTTCTCACACCATGTGATATATGTGGCGGTCGGGTGCGGCACGTGAATCCATGCGTGAATCTCCACTTCCGCAAAGATCAGCCGCTTCGGCAGAATCAGCTCGCGTTACTGACGTGTAATTGGTGCGTCATGAAGCTCCTGATTTGAATCCTGAATAATCGTAGTTGTACTGAAAGGCCACGGCACATGGGGTGGTGTGTGAGGTCTGTACACAGCTCCGTACCCGATAGCGTGGAGGTGCTGACTTGATCCCCGTCGGCGGGCAGGGCGAGACATCAACCTGGACGTGCTGCGTGTCCAGGGGTACCGCTTTTTCTGCAACAAGCTCTGGAACGCCACCAAGTTCGCGATGCTGTACCTGGGCGACGCCTTCACACCCGCCGCGGAGCCACCCCTCCTTGGGGGAAAGGTGAGCGCCGGGGACGTGTGTGAACTGGATGCGTATGTGGGCGGAACTGGTACGCATGGGGAGAACTGTATACATGTGCTGGGATAAATGTGGCTATGTGTGTGGACAACTGGGACATGTGGGTGGGGGAGGGGGGACTGGAGAGGTGTGCTTGTAGCAGGAAATGCTGTTTATTGGGGTTTAAGGGCGCATCGACTGCATCGGTCATGCAGCGCCCAGTAGCAACAAATGTGTGGCGAGAACTGGGCACGTGTGAAAAGTTCTGAGAACATGTGGGGAGAACTGGGGCAATTTGGGCGGCTGGGCCCAATACCGATACTGGAGTTCACCCTGGGAGTGCGTCGCTGTGACCTAAGCTGGCCCTGAGAGCCAATCACGACCGGCCGTGACCTGGACTGACCCTGTGCGGTGTCAGTGGACATCGCTGCCGCTGGCGTCGCTGGCCGCCCACCTGACGGAGCACAGCTACGTGGGCGGCTGGCGGCCGACGGCGGCGGACGCGGCGCAGTGTCGCCGCCTGGCCGCCGTCCCGTCTGCCGAGCTACCCGAGCCGGTGTGTCGCTGGTACCGACACGTGACCGCGCTCAGGGACGAGTGGAGCACGTGGCCGGCGGCCGAGGTGAGCCGACACGTGGTGGTCACAGACAACCACAGACGTAGTCAGCTGATCACAGACGCGTCAGCTACACTGTCAGCTGATCACAGACGCCGTCAGCTGATCACAGACGCCGTCAGCTGATCAGGCACCATCAGCTGATCACAGACTCCGTCAGCTGATCACGGAATCCGTCAGCTGATCACAGACACCGTCAGGTGATCATAGACGCCGTCAAGTGATCACAGACGTCAACTGATCTCAGACATGATAAACTGATTTGAGCTATCAGCTTAACGGAGGCACAATCAGCCGATCCGCATTTCCATCAGCCTGTTCTCTACTACCCCGAGATGTCCTCATCGAGTTCTTGTGATTTTTACTCGATGGGACATAGGCTGACTACTTATATTGTGACTCGACCTGACCTGGCCGATCAGAATGAGACGTCTGGGTTTAACTGCGCGAATCGCCTGATCCTATCTGACCTTGCCTGATACGGTCCGATAAGTCCAAACGCCCGTATAAATCGGTGGATCCTGCCTGATCTGACCTGATCCAGCAGGGTGATGTGTCTGGGCTGCACATGTACCAGTGGATGTCTGACCTGACCTGACCCAGCAGGGTGATGTGTCTGGGCTGCACATGTACCAGTGGATGTCTGACCTGACCTGACCCAGCAGGACGATGTGTCTGAGGTGCACTACATGGCCCGGTAGATGTCTGATCTGACCTGATACAGCAGGGTGATGTGTCTGGGGTGCACTACATGGCCCGGTGGATATCTGACCTGACCTGACCCAGCAGGACGATGTGTCTGGGCTGGATTGCATGGATCGGTGGATCTTGTCCCGTCTGGCGGCGGCGACGGACGCGTGCGAGACGGGCTTCGTCAAGTATGACTTCCAAGCGGCCACCACAGCGTGCTACAGCTTCTGGCTGTACGACCTCTGTGACGTGTACCTGGTCAGTATTGCGGTCACGTCGCCTCGGCAGACGCCAGTAGTGGCAGTGGGCAGTGGCCAGTGGTGACTAGTGGCGGCAGTGGCTTGTGGCGGTAGTGGCCAGTTGTGGCAGTGCTTAGTAGTCGCAGTGGCCGGTAGTGACTGTTCCCGGTAGTGGTAGTGTCCAGTAGTGACAGCAGCAGTGCCAATCTCAAATGAATTGTGTAATGCATCACACAGCTTTTTGTGTGCAGCTATCGTTATCAACTTTATGCTTATTTTTTAACCAAACAAATTTAGTCTGAAGTCTTGCTGGTGTGGTTTTATGGACCACGGTTCTGTCGTTAGGCAGAACTTGTGTGAACCCTGAGCCAGTGTAAAATAATTAACCATGTGGCCTGGAAATGCACAGTTAATGGAGTTGTGGTATTTCATCCTCGTCTTCGGTTTTTACCATTTTGCCACATGATGTATGCGCAGTCATGCACACAACTGCTAAATAATATAAAATGCATGTGACTGAAGCGAAAGGCATTCCGCTTTTTAATCCTTAAGTGGCAATCCTTTATTTTCTTCCAATCCTTCACTATTCCCAAGTAACTTCTTCCTTCATCCACACAGTTAATGGTGAAGTAACTTTAGGACACTGCCCTGAGCCCACCACCCGACCCTTGAATTCCAGTTCAATAACATAATTTGGCCGAGTTTAACGTGCCGTCAGCGTACCGACACGGTCGCGCTGGTAACTCGTCCCTGGCCTTATCGGGTCAGTTGCAAAATAACCCTCCCAACCGGGGGCTGAATGCCAGCTAGAGAAGCGACTTGAACCTCGTATTACCAGGATAGGGAAGACCAATGCAGGACGGCGCTCTAACCAACTGAGTTACCGGGCGGCAATTCACGAACAATAATTTGAGATTGGAAAATTTGAGGGAAAAAATCCGACAGAGAACTGTCCGTCTGTGTAGAGCATGACCACTGGACTTGTGGTGCCGGAACACCCGATTGCTCACCGATCTGTTTTGTCGTTATCTCCACTCAGAATTTCCGAAACGAGGCGTGACCGTGCCTTTCAGGAGTCCATCAAGCCAGTGTTCGCGGGCACGGACGAGGCTCGCAAGGCTTCCGTTCGCGAGGTGCTCTACACCTGTCTGGAGACAGCGCTCCGGCTCATCTCTCCATTCATGCCCTTCATCTCGGAGGAGCTGTTCCAGCGACTACCGCGTCGCAGCCCCGCCGCGCCTCCCAGCATCTGCGTCACCGCCTACCCCGACCCGCAAGAGGTCAGTCGCAGGGCATGGGCGACACTGACCAGACATAGGTCATTCACGCCCCACTGTCGACACTGACCCGATATAGACCAGTCGGGTCACGGCCGACACTGACCCGACATAGGTCAGTCAGAAGTCGCTATCCACACAGACCCGACCGGCGAACACTGGTCCGACATAGGTCAGCCACGTGCCACTATCGATATTGATCCGACATACGTGTGGACGCGAATTATCAATTCTGGTCGAAGCGCCCAAATAACTACCGATCCGACATACGTGTAAGTCAGTCAGGTCACGGCCGACACAGATTACTCCGAAGTCGCGGTCGACACGGACTCTGAAAGCCAGTCGCGGGTCACGACTTGCTCATCCATAAGCCTAAAATAGGTGATTAGTATATGACCATGACTTCATTTCAGAACCTCGCTGCTGGTCCCGAGTGTTGTTGAAATGATAGTGATAGTGAATACTAATATTATTGCTTTTGGTGATGCTGCCCGATTGTATTGAGGAATCGTGTAACGGAAAAATAGTTAAACACACTGCGCTGCCAGTGTACGAAGCCTGTCTTGATTTATCTGTTTAGTGACAAGTTTAGCACCGCTCATGTGTAAATTCACCATGCTGAAGGGCCGTAACATTTAAACGGATCGCACTGGCGTGCAGAGGACATGCGCGGCAGTTGGCGTTACAGGCACGGTCTCGCGCAGATGTCGGCGTACAGGAGTCCCCAGCTGGAGGCGGACGTGGCGCTCGTGCAGCGTGTGGTGCACACGGTGCGCTCGCTGCGCGCCCAGTACAACCTGCCCAACAAGACGCGCGTCCACCTGGTGCTGCGCTGCTCAGACGCCGACACTAGCGCCACGCTGCGGCGGCTGGCGGCGGCCGTGGCGACTCTCAGCTACTCAGGCGCCGTGGAGGTGGACGTGCCTCCGCCGCCGGGCTGCGCCATCAGCACCGTCTCCGACAAGTGCGAGGCTCATCTCCTGCTCAAGGTTGGTGGTGGGACGTCTCTCGGCGCGACATGGCAGCAGTGATCGTGAGGAAGACCGTGTCGGAAGCTGAGCTGACACCCCACTGTGGAGACACGGGCTACCATGCAAGGCGAATCTCAAATTCAGCTAACAATTTCGCCTCCGGTTCTTGTGCTTTGTTCTTCAAGGGTTAGATAATGACTACCGAAACAGTGAGTGGCATTCAAGACTGGAAACAAAATTTTCGATGCATTTCCTTTGAGTGTCCTCCACCTTTTTATCACAAAAAAAAACAACCCGTTTGAGGCGTTGAACCGCACCACTCCTCGGTTCGGCGGACACTGTGTGCCTGGGCCAAGGCTTGGGCTGGGTGGTGGTGGTGGATTGGTGCCTTAGGGCGCGTCGACCGCGTTGGTCATTTTGCGCCCATCTCGGACGAAGGTATGATGAGTGTGTTCCGCAGGGTCTGGTGGATCCGGCCAAGGAGACAGAGCGGTTGCAGAAGAAGCAGGCGCAGCTGACGAGCACGCTGGAGAAGCTGACCAGCCAGATGACGCTGGCCGACTACGAGACCAAAGTGCCCGAGGATGTGCGGGCGGCCAACACGGAGAAGAGTGGCCAGCTGCGTGCTGAGATCGACAGGATAGTGTGTGGCGTGCAGCAACTGCAGACAATGCAGTGACGTCACTCCTGGCCGGCCGGGGCACACTGCGTCCTGGACTTCCTTCCTAGGTAAATACACGGGCCGAGGTTGTGGACATGACGGTGTTCTCGTCGGGGCGACGGCGGGATGGCGACCCATGGAAGGCCGCCGCCGCCCAGTTCCGGCCACGACGGAGTCGGGCACACGATGGAAAACTGACGCACAGGCTCGTCACCACTCGCGGTGTCCTGGTGAGGCCGGCGAGACGTAGTCACCGACCCTCAAACGCGTGTCGGGTGCAGGACTTCAGCCCACATCAAAATTATTGTATTCCATTCGCAATGAGTCACAGAAACACCCTCACACCCGGCTGGTGTTAATGACGGCGAAAACCGGCGGTTATAGTGAACACACGATATCTAGGTGCACACAATGGGACACGCGCGCGGTGGATGTGTGGCGTCGCACAATATCGCCACGTACACAGTTCTTCAATATTCTCCAGGCAGCCGGACAGCCAACGGTACCAAGACGGCGGGAGGCGGTCAATGGCAGTGGATGGGCGTGGCTACATAAAGGCCGCGTCGACAGTCGCACATGGAACCAACGATAACGGGCGATGTAGGCGCGGGGAATCAGCGGCCGTGATAAGTGTTATCTACAGATGGCAGCATTGATGGAACCCCACGGACGACGTAGTTGCCGGTCGCCATATTTCGGCGCCGGTTTGAAGCACGGCAGTCCGTTCGACTACAGCCCTTCTCGGTACAGGTGTCCAGCGGTCGGACCTCTGCTGGATGTGTGCGACCCACAATGCTCAGTCACGTCAGATAAGAGATACGGCCCGACCCCACATACACGTCAGTCCCCCGGCCGTACTCGGCACGACACCGAATAAACAGCGCCGCACATTGGCTGCTGTTGCCTTACCCGATAACCGACCACTACACGTGATATCTACAGCGATAGCGGCCGCAGCCACCCCGACCGTCGACCACCAAGAAACTATCACCTCGTCATTCCATCCACAGCAACACACATAACACGAATCATCATTCTCGCCACACATACGCAGGTGAGCACTAGCGTCTACAACGATGAAATACGGCACACCGTCGAACGACGTCCCACCCAACAATGCACAATAACAAAACGGCCGCTGTGGAGGAGACTGCGCCGAGTGCTGCGGTTTGCGCTGGTCACCAGCGTAAACCACAGTATCACCCATACCGGACGGCGTCCACGCGTCCACCATATGCCTAGCATACGCATCAAGAGGACCTTACCACACCTGCGCGCCGCAGCCGACCTGCCACGGCACCGACACCTGAACCGGGGGACTACTACGGCACCCACACCAGGACCGGGGGCCCACACGAGGACCGGGGGCCTACTACTGCACCGGCACCCGTACCGGGGAATATTATGCCGGGGACGCTGTCACGTGACGTGTCGACGCGCGGGGCTAACTTGGCGGTTTGGCCACCAGTGTCGCCGCGAAAACAATTCAACCTTCTGGTCACGAGAATCAAACCATAGACTGGCATGTTCCGAGCCGGCCATCAGAAGCGGCGCTGGCGCGCAGGTGTGCTTCGGCCGTCACTGGGCCGCGCGGCAGCGGCAGATACTGCCCGCCGTCGTCCCGGTACTGGACAGCGACGCTGTGACGAGCCGCCCCCTCCCCCGACACGCCCCAATGTGGGCAGAACGCTCAAAACGCGACACAAGCACACGCAGCGGTACACATGGTGTGCAGACAGTATTGTTGCAATACACAGCTAGCAGAAATGCAAGCGGCAAACGCACGATAGCACGTGAAGTAGCGTCACGCACAACAGATACGTCGGCTGGCGGCGGCCAAGTCGGCTTCTGGCCGCACATGCGGCAGCGGCAATTGCAGGCCTTCCGACCCATTCCCAGAATGGACGGCGGTGCCGAATTCCGCCCCGTAGCGGCCCACGCACCAGCAGCAGCATTCACCGAATGCAAAATCATACCACACAGAAGACAAGCGTAAACTCGCGCACATTAAGGCTATCAACACCCAAAAGTCACCTATCAAAGGTCAAGCGGGTCTACAAGCGACACATGCAACCAGTAAATCTTAAACGTCTCCAGTCTATGCATTTCCTGATCGGAACTTGGATGAGTAGGCACAACCTACTTGATGTCGCCACGAACAATGCATAGGCCCTCTGCACTGCACAGATCGCAGTGCTGCACGCTTCTCAGCGCCGTCCGTGTGGCTGGCCACCGGCCCTTGATTGCCGATAAGTGAAGCTCAGCTACGCTGCACGGCCACTGCGGACACATCTTCTCCGAACGGCACTGCTGACCGTCACGCCTCGACCGGTACGCGCCCTGGCCTGACCTCCGAGTCCCCGCTGACCAGCACTAGCCTGCCGCTGGCCCGGCCTCCAGTGCGGCCTGAACTCACCCGGCGTGCGCGTCAGTGTCGCCGGACGCCGCTTCAGAGCAGAAGACCACCGGACAGTCGAGCTCGGCCGCCTCAGTAGCCGCCGCCGCCGCCGCCGCCGCCGTTGTAATTCCAGCCGGACGTGTGCGCCTCACCAGGGGCCTGCACACGGTGCCAGTGGTCAGTCAGAACCGCCGCTGGGTACACAGAGGACACCCTCACAGCGTCAACGGTCAGTCAGAACCGCCGCTGGGTACACGGGACACCCTCACAGCGTCAACGGTCAGTGAGAACTGGTGCTGGTTACACAGAGGACACCCTAACAGCGTCAAAGGTCAGTCAAAACTGCCGCTGGGTACACAGAGGACACCCTCACAGCGTCAACGGTCAGTCAAAACTGCCGCTGGGTACACAGAGGACACCCTCACAGCGTCAACGGTCAGTGAGAACTGGTGCTGGTTACACAGAGGACACCCTCACAGCGTCAACGGTCAGTCAAAACTGCCGCTGGGTACACAGAGGACACCCTCACAGCGTCAACGGTCAGTCAAAACTGCCGCTGGGTACACAGAGGCACCCTCACAGCGTGAACGGTCAGTGGGAACTGCCGCTGGTTACACAGAGGACACCCTCACATTTCGCCCACAGCGTCAACGGTCAGTGAGAACTGCTGCTGATTACGCAGAAGCAGCGATAAATCATTCGCGAAATAGTATGAAATATACCACTTACTGAACACTGAATCGCCATTCTTCCCAAAGAAGCACCGACATCGTACTTCTTGGAACGTGTTTGCGAAGTCTTCGTACCTTGTTTCTAACTGTACAAGTATCATACTTATGCTCACCATAATAGATCCAGGATCGTGATAACCAGAACACGCAAAACGGAAATAGTCATATGTACGGAATTGTGTACAAGATGGGTTTGCAGGACTTAACAAGGTTCCAATTAGCATTACATCCATGACGATTTCGACATCCTGCTGCACTCGTTTCGACATCTCACACCTAACGAGAAATCAATAGTTTAACACTGCAGAAGACACGTTGGCTGGTTATTTGAGTTTTATGGCGCATCGACCCGGTTTGGTCATTTGGCGCCCATGCAGTCACGCTCACAAAGAACATAACACGGATTCCACGATGTCTGTACATCTTTGTACGTTCTATGTTTATTGCCCGAAATCCTCCACCAGTTAAAATAACTTGTGGATTTCGCGAGGTGCGCTCCGACTACAATATGCTGTTCTTGCCTTGTCCTATGAGTCATGCAAGATGGCAATGGCACAGATAAGGGTTTCCTAGACGATCAGTTGCAACACTGTATGATGTAAACATTTGGGTTAATATGGATATATATATATATATATATATATATATATATATATATATATATATATATTAGAGGTCCAAACTGCAAAAAGTTATAAATGTCTTGTTCCTAAAGGGTGCCCCTATTACCTACCTCATGGTAAATTCCCCTGCCAAACATTGGACCATTTGAACAATTTTTAGAGGTGGCTCCAAAATGCACGTTTGTTCCCATACCTGTGCTGTGTACTACCTCACCCGTCACGCGATGCCTTTTTTGTATCACTGAACGTTCGATGGTTAATATTACCTGTTTATATGTTAAGGCAGAGTAAGCTTGGACTATTTTAGCGATCGCTTGGGCTAGGTTTTGTGCTGGTCACAAGCTTCGCACATTTGCCGTTTCGCATCTCCAATCCAATCCAACATTATCCTAACTTGGGATAGACATTGGCGCCCATGCCTACTGCTCGTACTTTAATCGTGGAAAATAACAATAAATAGCAAAAACATAACAAGAATACAAAACTTTATAAGATATAAAGTGCAATACGAATTATACAAGGCACAAAGCACAAGTACCCACGCACACACTCGGTCTAGTCTGGCTCGTCTCACTCGAGTCGGATTCGGATGCGAATCACGTCCGTGACCCCAATGCCGCAGGCGCTGCTTGGTCAGCGTTCACCCGCGGCACAGAGATCACTACCTTATTTAAAATCCTGGTAGGGAGCCGGCCCACAGAAAGTTCTGCCAACAGACAAAATCTAACCACGGACCCCGGAATTCCAGGTAGTGGATGTATTATCCAAGTACGCTACCGAGCCGGTAAGATTGTTTGTCCTGATGACAAAAACACACTGGCAAAAGGCGAAGCTGAGTACAAAATTCACGGACCCGAAATAGAACTGCCCGGTAGATAGTTGGGTCCGGAGATTAACGCTATATTGATGGACTTCGATGCTTTCCCTCTTTGAACCTGTAGTTACAAATTACTAACCATAGTCCGACGACCTAACTTCCGATTATGTCACTTCTCACAAAGCGTCGATTTACAACACAACTAACCAGCCAGCACCATCCGCGCCCAAATCTAGCCACGCTCGCCACGCTGAAGCGCGCACTCTGTAACGCCTCTTCCCTGCCGAGTCGCCGAGGCTCATGCGCGCGCAAACAGCTGCAATTGTGTCTACACTCAGCTGACTTCGTTGCTATAACGCTTGTGGTATCTGCTAAGGTTGAAAAATATAAATATAGTCGCATGGCTACTGATATAAAGGTGTACAGAGGTTTTAGCTGTTAATACGGATTGGATGGGATCGTTAGGTTGCCTGCATTAATCTTCGAACAGCAAAAGTGTCAAAATGGAGCCACCTCTAAATATTATACGATTGACCTGAGATTCGGCTCAGATAGTTAGCACGTCAAGTGAAAAGGGGGCGGCCTTTAGGAGCAACAACCTTAAAACTTTTTGCAAATGCTACGTATTGGTGGACTGATCTAATATATATATATATATATATTAACATATATGCATGTGGAACATGCAATTGACGATGAAGCAGATGTACGTTTACATATGTGGATATGTACATGCATGGCAGGGCAGTTGGAATTCGCTATACATGCATCCACAGCAAGCATCCATGTGTCGAACAGAGTACAACAAGAGTCGAACAAGGAGTGTATGTACCATAGAAGTGGCACGTATAATAATTATAGTTCGTTTAGTAATTCGTTTAAATTGTACACCTGCACGAACTGAAGAAATATATACATATATTTTCCCGTGAGCGAAATATATTCAATTTATGGTGTTTGATATATATATATATATATATATATATATATATATATATATATATATATATATATATATACATAAATGCTTACTTTAACAGAAGTTGAGTACACCGTTACCTTTGATATCGTATATACAACAATGTTGGTCAAGTTAGCACTGCGAACCATCATCACAGATGGTACGGCTAGATTGCGCACGATACGTCGCTTCACTGGTGCAAGGGAGTCCAAAATCTGGCGGGTCACTGATACAAAGTAGTCGTCCCACTGGGCTCCAGTCGACAGGCTCTAATATCCGGTTCTCCTTAGATTCCTCCAGCATGAACTAGCACCGTGCCGTTAGTGAGTGTATGACGCAGGCCTGCAGTGGGACAGGGGCAGCAGCTCGCGTGACCAGTTGTGGGAGCTGTAGCCACAGTGCACGACGCCAGCGCGGTCCACTGCAATTGGTGAAAATCACGTCGATGGTGGAATCGGAAGACCGGGAGGCCAGTCACTCTATGTGCTGCTGCAGCGAGTAGGCGCATGGCAGCTGGATTAATTGTTGGCCACGATAGTCACTATTTACAACAATGTTAATATTTCCAACGATCACTATCGGCCCACTGCGGCGAATAAGCACGTAATGGATCTGCACCTCCAGGTCGTCCAGGTCAGCGGTCGAAACATGGGTCTGGGACTGTACCGGTGGCCGACACACCAACCTGCGACTGTATCGGTGGCCGATACACCGGCCTGAGACTGTATCGGTGGCCGATACACCAACCTGCGACTGTATCGGTGGCCGATACACCGGCCTGAGTCTGTATCGGTGGCCGATACACCGGCCTGAGACCGTATCGGTGGCCGATACACGGGCCTGAGACTGTATTGGTGGCCCGATACACGGGCCTGAGACTGTATCGGTGGCCGATACACCGGCCTGCGACTGTATCGGTGGCAGATACACCGGCCTGCGACTGTATCGGTGGCAGATACACCGGCCTGCGACTGTATCGGTGGCAGATACACCGGCCTGCGACTGTATCGGTGGCAGATACACCGGCCTGCGACTGTATCGGTGGCAGATACACCGGCCTGCGACTGTATCGGTGGCAGATACACCGGTCTGCGACTGTATCAGTGGCTGATACATCGGCCTGCGACTGTGTCGGTGGCAGATACACCGGCCTGCGACTGTATCGGTGGCCGATACACCGGCCTGCGACTGTATCGGTGGCAGATCCACCGGTCTGCGACTGTATCGGTGGCCGATACACCGGCCTGAGACTATATCAGTGGCCGATACACCGGCCTGCGACTGTATCGGTGGCAGATACACCGGTCTGCGACTGTATCAGTGGCTGATACATCGGCCTGCGACTGTGTCGGTGGCCGATACACCGGCCTGAGACTATATCAGTGGCCGATACACCGGCCTGCGACTGTATCGGTGGCAGATACACCGGTCTGCGACTGTATCAGTGGCTGATACATCGGCCTGCGACTGTGTCGGTGGCCGATACACCGGCCTGAGACTATATCAGTGGCCGATACACCGGCCTGAGACCGTGTCGGTGGCCGATGCACGGGCCTGAGTCTGTATCGGTGGCCGATACACCGGCCTGAGACCGTATCGGTGGCCGATACACGGGCCTGAGACTGTATTGGTGGCCCGATACACGGGCCTGATACTGTATCGGTGGCCGATACACCGGCCTGCGACTGTATCGGTGGCCGATACACCGGCCTGGGACTGTATCGGTGGCAGATACACCGATCTGCGACTGTATCGGTGGCTGATACATCGGCCTGCGACTGTATCGGTGGCAGATACACCGGCCTGAGACTATATCAGTGGCCGATACACCGGCCTGAGACCGTGTCGGTGGCCGATGCACGGGCCTGAGACTATATCGGTGGCCGATACACGAGCCTGATACTGTATTGGTGGCCCGATACACGGGCCTGAGACTGTATCGGTGGCCGATACACCGGTCTAAGACTGTATCAGTGGCCGATACACCGGCCTGCGACTGTATCGGTGGCCGATACACGGACATGAGACTAACGGCGGCCGATACACCGGCCTGAGACTGTATCAGTGGCAGATACACCGGCCTGAGACTGTATCGGTGGCAGATACACCGGCCTGAAACCGTTTCGGTGGCCGATGCACCGCACACAAGGACACTATTTTTGAGCCGGCAGTAGGGTGCCTGCTGCGGACCCCCGCTCCCAAACAAATTGAGACCTCAGCGATTTTACCCTATACTCACCTATACTTTGATCTTAGCTGAGAGGCAGAGAAGCGATAGCCTGCACCACCTGACATCTGACGATCATTCCTTGCTGTGAATATACTACCTGCCTCCAATATAGCACCCAATTGAGCCACACCGCAATGCATACAAAGGCTGCGGTGTCGAACTCCAGTTATGCACTAACATCGCGTGGAAGGTAGGATCACGCACGAGCTAGCCTGTGGGACTAGCCGTATCATCGTACGACACACATAGCATGGAAATTTGACAGGAGTCACGCTTGATTCAAGCTTATTCGCATCTCGTGTTCGACCCCTGGCCTTCCCATACTTAACTAGCCAATCGCCGCCCAGTTTCATCACCCACACACAACTAGTTAAGATCTAGCTAGTCTGTTATGCGGTTGGATGCCTCAACGGTCGTGGAAACATCGGAGGGAAAGTCACGGGTGGAACAAAAAATCCACTTTCGAAGAAAGCGTGAACTGGTCCCACTTAGACAATGCTGATGAAATGCTTAGATACACGTGACGCAAGGTCATCTTACGTCCATGGGCATAGGGAATATACAGCGATGTCCCCGTAGCCACATTAGTTCTCAACCAGTGCGATTTATCACATCGAGGTTCGCTTGCTGACGGAATGCAAAGACGCTTCCAGGCACCACGTCTCCGGGTCACCGATTAGCATGCATAGGGAGTCGGTACACGTGGATTCA
The DNA here is from genome assembly GCA_034440575.1 of Imbricaverruca yamaguchii. Taxonomy (NCBI): domain Eukaryota; kingdom Metazoa; phylum Arthropoda; class Thecostraca; family Neoverrucidae; genus Imbricaverruca; species Imbricaverruca yamaguchii. Next base: position 1,369,293 of record JAOTOL010001591.1, read on the forward strand.
GAATACTGGCGGCACAGGATCCAGCGGTGAACAAACTACCAAAACATGCTGCTCAGCAAGCAACAGCACCTCCAGTCAGTTTGAAGCCACGAATGGCTGGGGCATGGCCCATGCTGAAAGATAAAGCCTAACTTCTTCCTGTTGCGCGACCTGGTGCGAGGACCACCATAGCTGTCCTAATATAGTAGTATATTATAATAATATATATATATATATATATATATATGTACATAGCATAACACATCAGAGTACTACAATAATAATAGTGTGCATAGAAGAACATAGTAGTATGATAATCCATAATAGACCAAGTGCCAGGCTAAGGACTCCTAGCTTACTACGGTTAAAGCTACAGTCTCGTCATTCCCATCACATAAACGATGACATGAAGGATTATAGATCCCTTTGGGGGGGGAGTGATAAGAAAATCATGCGATCAGTTTTGATAGCGGGTTTTGAGGAGCAGTTTCTTTTCCAAATAGTCAGAAGTGCCAGGGAATCCAGCAAGACAATAATCTTACCCGTCATACGCAATGAGTCCACAGCCCATAGACTCTTTCAAATGACTCGATTATCCTGGTTGATCGCTTACGTTTCCCAAAGATTGTTCAGTGTGTCAGTGAAAACATCGCGCTTCGTGAAGTGATCAGTGATCGTCCGGCATCAAGTGAACAGCTCTTAAAATAGCTTAGACAGCTCTATGCTGCTTGCTACTTCTGAGCTCTGAGCAATAAAGAACGACGAGTGTTTCAGATATAAAGATAAAGACATAAAGATCCAACACCGGATGGATTGACATGAGCATCGGACGACAGACTCAGAGATCCACCTGCATGCGCATGCGAAAGATCATGGTAATAGTGTATTTGTCTAAGGCCGGAAACCGAAGTTCTCCTACGTTTGTCTCCTCTTCCTTGAACATGACAGCGAAATCAACGTGTTCGGGCGACATACCAAGGAGTTCGCGAAATAACATCATGTGTTGCATTTCCGGGTCAGCTGTTGCGTCTACGAACTGTCGAGATCACGCGCCAGCAAAACCGAAAGCCGCGCTGGCTGCAAGTCGGCTGACGTTGCATTGATGCATCCGGAAATACCCATGGATATGCTGTGTTCCCGGTTCTGGGTACCCTTGCACGTACATCTCGCTGCCAGCGATCTGCGGCGCAGCACAAACGGGAAGGGCCATCTATTCGCTTCCGTCATTACATTGTCAGCGGGATAAGTGCAAACGGTGGCAATACGAGGGGCTGCGGTATGGATGAGACCAAGTCAACGCTGGCCTGTGGCGCGAGCTCCGTCAGAAATAATACACATGTAGCCAATATTATGACGCATAAGATACACAAAAGGCATCCAGATCGCAAAACATCTGTTGGGCCGGGGAGGAATACCTAGGAGCGTTGGGGTGAGTCAGCTGCTGCGGCTATCAGGCGCCCATATGTAGGTTTTGCGTGTGACATTTTGGCCAATGAAGCTCACACCAAGAAACTTCACTGCCGGTCTGAATTGAATTAGGTTTTCGGTCGTCTCGATTGCTTGGTATGCGAAACGATGCTCACGTCGAAAATGAACAGCTGTTGTCCTTAAAATGGACAGATTGAAACTTGCTTTGCCACACCGCTCTTTCATGTCAGGACTTCATGACAGCAAGTGTGATCATGGGTAACATGATCACACTTGCTACAAGCTGAACGATTCTGACGATGGGGATACCTTTCGGTCGTCCGCACAGTGCGAGTTAGTTATTAGGGCTTAAGGGCGCATCGACTACATTGGTCATGTAGCGCCCATGCACAGTGCGAGAGGAGCACAACACAACACAATCACCCACAAATAGCGCTCGTCCTACCGGTGTTGGTATTGTCGTCTACACTATTGATGGCGATGATGAACATAGTGACATTCAATACACGTTCCTGCAGAATCCCACCAACCGGCCGAAAGATGCTAGAGAAAACCACCTAACCTCACACGAAACGTTCTGTCGACGGAAAAGTTGGCACACTGTTTGCTAATACAATAAGGGAACATGATCACACTTGCTACAAGCCGAACGATTCTGACAAAACTGACCAGCACATTCATACCTTTGACATCTAAAACGCCGCACGGAAACGAGCCTAGTTGCTCGTGATTGGAAAAGAGTATGGCTGCAGGGGCGGAGGTAGGACACACACAGATGTGGACACATGGCGGGACAAGGGATTTATTGGGAATGCGACGAATCCCGGAGATAACTCCGGGCTTCCACCCATTTTTCGAAGCAGCTATAAACACCCGAGAGTGTCGATTCCTGGAAAGCAAAGCAACGGTGGCTGACCCAGGGACGTGGGTAAGTGGGGCGGGAGGGCGGTCGCCCCTTGAGCTTCCACGGGCCCGCGCTTAAGCGTCTACGAGGTCGCCATGGTAGATATGGACGGGCCAACAGCAATTTGCATGACCACCGACACTGTCGTCGGGCCCCCAAGGTCTATGAGACCGCACGTGATCGTCTACGGGGTCAGCAAGGCTGAGGAAGAAAGTACACCTCGTCTACGGGGTCACCATGGCTGAGGAAGAAAGTACACCAACACTTGTATGGCTCCCGATGCGTTTCCCGGGCCCTTAAGAACGTCAGCGAGACCCTACGAACATCTACATATTCTTGTGAACTTCTACGAACTCTTACAAATGCCAACGGTTTCTAACCATCTTTGGGCCCTTACGAACGCCTACTGGCATTTAGACACCCATGGGTCCTTACGAACGTTTGCTGGTCCCTTGCAGTCGCTTACGGGCCCTTATGAATGCTTGCGGTCCTTAGAAACGTTTGAGGGCCATTACGGATGTCTACGTGCTCTTACGAAGGTTTATTGGCTCCTATGAATGCCTGCGGTTTACTACGAACGCCTGCGGAGTTTTGCGAATGACTACGGGTCCTTTCGAACCGATTCGAGCCATTAAAACGTCTGCAGGCAATTACTAACGTGTACGGACCCTTACGAATGGGTGCGGGCCCTTACGAAAGCGTACGGGTCTCACAAGCGATTACTTATCTCTTACCGAATACTTAATCGACGTCTTTTTCACTGGAGTTTTCACATTCTGGATCTAGATGTACGTTTAGGCAGTCTACATTCCTGGTTTATAACAGTTTCGCACAATTTGAAGAGGGAAGGGATCTGGTGACCCTGGCCCCCAATGGGGAATCAATAAATATAAAACTACATATAACAAGCAAAAAAAAAACAGCCCCTTTTCAAAATAATGTTGCCGAAATCCGGGAAATTATTTTTTCCGGATAGTCCGGCCCCCTCGGAAAATCAGCAAATCCCCTCACTATACAATTTCTGTTTACGTCTCTGGGCTAACCCAATTGCTGTACCACACATAGACAAGGGCATAACAGGCGAAGAAGATATTTTGCACCATCCCATGAAATCGACAGCAATAACCTCTTGCCATGCCCTCTCAGTCTGCTTCCACATTTGAACCACCAGCCGGGGGGGGGGGGCGACACGCACCTGATACCCGTCACCGTAGGCCCAGGTCTGGCCGGCGCTCTTGGCCGTTCCCGAGTATAGTGATGCCGGGTTGTTGACGGAGTCGTGACGCGGCTCGGTCAAGTCGGCCGCACCGTCAGAGTAGGCCGGGAACGAGCTGCTTGTGGCGCTCGAGTAGGCCGGGAACGAGCCGCTCGTGTAGGCCGAGAACGAGCCGCACGTGGCGCTCGTGTGGGCCGGAAACGAGCTGCTCGTGGCGCTTGTGTAGGGCGGGAACGAGCCGGTCGTGGCACTCGTGTAGGCCGGAAACGAGCCGGTCGTGGCGCTCGAGTAAGTCGGGAACGAGCTGCTGGCCGCCTGGGAGTGGTGCGTCAGTGAGCTGTTCACAGCACCGGTGTACGGCGGAGGTTGCCGGCCGGCCGCTCCCGGGCACGGCTGCGACGGCTGTCTCTCGCCGGCCGAGAACGCCTGTGGCGGGCTGACTCCGGCGCAGGTCCACGGCGGAGCGCTGCCGCCCAGGTACGCGTGCGACACGTCGTGACCCGGGTAGGCCGGCGGCGCGCCGTGGCCCGGCTGAGCCGACAACGTGCTGTGACCCTGGGCCGCCGCGGAGGCGCTTGGCTCCGGGTAGGCCGGCGGCACCGTGTGGTTTTGATACACCGAAGACATGGTGGGCGGCGGATATGTCTGGGCCGAGACTTGGTACGAGTACGGGGTAGCCGGCGAGCAAGAGGCTACAGCCGAGCAGGACGCCATCGGGGTGCGCACGTTCTGTCGACCACGGCACAAGGTGTCAGCCGTGTCAGCGGTGTTAGTGTTCACGTCGGTCTGCGCCGTCCGCTTGTTGGGCGCATATTCATTCTGGGCGTTCAACGTAATGGGAAGCACGGGAGACAAAGAGGGAGGGATGCTCCACAATCCAAGTGTTTCAAAACATTGCGATTTCTTTTATACCATAGTATCAAGTGTCATCGGGAATGCATCGAAAATGTGGTATATCGAAAATATTGCACGGGAAGTAAGTTTGCATGGTGCAGATGAATCACGGAAGTGTAGTAGACTATCTCCGTTAAACAATTACTGAAGAAGCGAACGCTATGAGCGTTTGACGATGTAACCGGTATTCTCTTGGACTGACCAGTTTGTTTTCCTTCTGTTTCTCAACGATGCCATGTTCGATGAACCAGAGCTCCCGGATCAGGTCCTTCTCCAGATGTGCGTCAGGGCTGTCCAGACTGGACTCGTCGGCTCCCATTTCACTGTCTTGTAACTGGAAACATAAATGCGCCGGGTCAGGCCAGACTGCAGGGCGATATCAGGCTCCGGGGAGGGGCGCCGGGTGAAGGTAGATATGCGGGGCAGGACTTATTGTCGTTTGTTTGTTTATTGGGTATTTCACGACGCACATTTGGCGCGATCACGGATAATGGCGCCGCCCACGCTGTTTCGCCGGTACGCCGCGGGATTGGAAAATATCCAGAGTGGTGCGAGTGCTGAACTCGGGAACTTTGGTACCAAGGGCTCAACGTCTTAACCTCTCGGGCATCCCCGCCCCCGGGGCAGGATTTAGGTACACGGAAAGGGCGCCGGGTAAAGGTGGTGATGAGGGGCATACGTCAGGCTCACTGGAAAGGCACCGGGTAAAGGTGGAGATGAGGGGCATACATCAGGCTCACGGGAATGGCACCGGGTAAAGGTGGAGATGAGGGGCATACATCAGGCTCACGGGAATGGCACCGGGTAAAGGTGAAGATGAGGGGCATACATCAGGCTAACGGGAATAGCGCCGGGTAAAGGTGGAGATGCGGGGCAGGATACATTGTAGGTAAAGCTCCGGCACAGGTCGTTCGTGAAGCTCAAAACGCTCACATGGCAATACATATTGTTCGAAAGCCGAGCATGCCGTTGGAAATCGACGTCATGTATGTGCCTTGTTTACACTTAGGGTCTAATATCTCGCTATTGCCGTGAGACACAAACAACCTTTGACAGGTTGTGCTGTCGGAGAGTGCACGTTGACCAAAAGCCGAAACAGCCACAGGAAGTCGGGCTGGCCATACAATAACCGGTGCGACCGCATTGATGCCATTTTAGCGGCTGTCATTTTCCATCCGCATATTTCCAACAAACAGATTGAAACTGGCTAAAACCAGCGACATACAATAATTTCATCCATCTACCGCAGCACTACTGACCGCTACATGCGCCAACAATTCACACAACAGCGGCGGCGTCTCCAGAACCGACCTTCACCCCGTCCTGGAACTTGCGCTCCAGCGACTCCAGCTCGTTGTGCAGCCGGAGGTTCTCGGCGGCCAGTCGACTGCCCTCGTGGTTGCGCGCGATCGGCAGCGGGTCGCTGGGCCGGTCACCGGACGGCTTGAGGTGCAGCATCTGCAGGCCGGGCGGGTCCAACACGCCGTGGCCGATCGTGTTGTAGCGCATGCCACAGTTCTCCGCCTGGACCAGCTGGTACTGCACGCCAGGCTGTAGGCCACCTGCCGACCGCGGAGAGGCTCGGACAGGGTCGGACACACCAGACCACAAGCAAACGGGGCCACAAGAAAGACCGCCAGACTACCTAGCGAATCCGAGGTGGCTGAGTAAGTGCCAAATGGACCCCAGATTATGAATCGCGACCAGAAGCCCAAACAACCACACGATCTAAGTCCATGCGAGCACCCAGCACGGTGGCGGTTGCGGCTTTACGACAGAACCACAGTGCTAGCACCCCGCAACTTACCAATAACTCCTGATCGAACACACGGATCACATCCCATGCACATATATATGCCGGCGGCACGCTGCCGAGTCGCCGCCGTCTCACCGTTGTACAGGTACGGGTCGCAGATCTGCATGAAGTTGTGCGGTATGACGTGACCGGGCATGGCCAGCGGCTGCTGCGACACGGCCTCGGTGGGCAGCGTCTCGCCGGACAGCGCCGACACCTGCACCGGCCGGCTGGCAGTGGTGGCCGACCGCTCCGTGCGCGAGATCGGCCCGAACGCGCCGTCCGACGACGACGAGAACGGAATGTACTCGTCCTCGTTGCTGGCGAAGCGTCGGGGCGACTCAGACACGCGTCGGGACGGCTCGGGTACGTGTTGGGTCGGCTTGGACACTCATTGGGTCGGTTCAGATACGTGGCGGGGCGGCCCAAATGTGCCGGGGGGACTCGGTACGTGTCGAGTCAACTTGGACAAGTGTGTGGGCGGCTCAGACAGGTGTCTAAACAGCTCGGACACGTATCGGGGCGACTCAGACACGTGTCGTGGTGACCCAGACGTGTCGTGGTGATTCAGACAAGAGTGGTAACGACTCGGACACGTACCGGGTCCGCTCAGACACACGTGGGGACGTTCGTGTACGGTGATGTGTGGCGCGGTCTCTACCTGGCCAGAGGATAACAATGCCGGGAGACGGAGGGTGTTTGGACGGGGAACATAGGACGCGGAGCCGGTGATTCCGTCAAGTGGGGTGGAAATAGCAAAGGAAGTAGAACAAATTGGAATTAGGTCGGTCGGAGAAAAAGACCAGCACGGACACCCAATACATGTATACAGTAGGCATACAACGTAGCATTATGTAAAACCGTCGGAATTACACCTGCCGAAGCTTACATATGTCGCACGTGTCAATGTATAACGTGCCGATTGTCACCATGCTTCATTAGAAACCCACTGGATGGACTGGTGGCACCAGCAGACCGCCGGCCGGCCGCCGCAGCGCCGCAGCCTCACCTGGACACCCGCACGTTGCTGTACACGGGACCCGTGTCGGTGCCACGCGACTTGGTGTTCTGGTAGTTGGCTAGAGACGACTTGAGCGCGTAGAAGAAGTTGTCGCTGGACGTCCAGATGGAGTAGTATCGGGGAGTGCCGGCGGCCGCCTCGGCCGACGTCGTCGACGACACGGTCGGCGCAAGCGTCGACGACGACGGAGCCGGCGTCAACTCGTCGCCGCCGGCGCAGTCGTCGTCGCCCTCAGACGCGCCGCCGATGTTCTCCAGCTGGTGCAGGATCTCCTGCTTGCGCTGCTTCAGCGCCGTCAGCGACTTCGACGCCAGCGACTGTGGGCAGGATGTGATGAAGTGATCGAGGGGACAGTGGAGGATGCGGCAGTGATTAATACCATCATTTGGAATAATGTCGAGACATCAGTGCGATATAGCGGAGCATCGGCATAGTATGTGATTCATAGTATATACAGCTAAGTTGAACAACTATGGCGAGAAGAACCCTATTGAGTGGTGATGGAAAGTGTAATAATGGACAGTACGATTAGACCGGATCTGCTCTGCTACTGCCAGCACTATCTACCAATAACCTGCCAACGACCTGGGACGTTGAGCCACACACAGTGGCCTGTGTCTCCGGTCAGACACGCTGGGTTGCAGTACTGTCAACAGTTTGGGACAGTGAGCCACAGTCCCACACGCATGGCGTGACAACTATAGAGTTTGGTTTTGTTTTAGACTGTGACGCATTGCACTTTTGAAGGAGCAGCATGCCCCACTGCCCACCGACTGTTGAACCACAGCATACAGTGCATCATTAGATGCTGTTGCTACACCATGAAATACGAGGCAATGCTACACCAGGATATATACTCATGCTACACCATCATGAGATGCTGTGCCACGCGGCGAGACGCCGAGCCCCACTACACTGACCGGCGGCTTCACGTTGACGGGCACGCCGCCTGCTGCGGGCGTGCTGCCAGCACTGCAGGGTGTCGGGTAGAGGCCGGACGAGCTGAGCGAGGTGATGGCCTGGCCGGGCCGCGGCGGCGACTGCACCACCGCCGAGTGTGGCGAGCCGTACACGGCCGGCGGCGGCGGCGGTGGCGGCGGCGGCGGCTGTGGCGGCTGTGGTGGCGGCGGCAGCACACCCACCGCGCTCGGACTGCACAGCGGCGTGAAGTACTCGAGCTGCCGGTACGGCAGGTGCGCCACGGCGTGCACCAGCTGCGGCGTCAGCGGCACCTGCACTCCAGGTGGCGGCAACAGCCCCATCACGCCTGCCGACGCCGGCAGACAGGGATATATCGGATCACTGCTCAGACAGTCAGGTCATACATCATAACGCTGGGAGGAGCTCATCAACTGGCGCAGCTCCGTGCATGATGCGTGTGCTGCGCTAACTCGGACAGGCACTCGGACCTGCACTGCATGACAATGCGACCTTTGTGTGAACTTGAACGCAAGTTTGAAAAACGACACCCGCTTGGGTGACCTTTGCCGAGCACTGAAGCAGGCACTGGTCAAGGGGCAATAACTATAATGTGGGAGCGACGACTCTCGGGGAAGGCAAGCATTTTTGGTACCGCGGTGCTCTTGATTTGATCTTGCCCACGCTACTCATACTCCCATACACATACTCTACATGCCCAGCTCATACTCATTGCCATCCGCCAGGAGGGTGGCTGTTCACACTTGGAGCGGGATCCGTTCTCGTAGGGAACCTCGGAAGTCCCTTATCCTCCAGTAACAGACATTACTGGAAACGCCACCGCTCTCATCAGACAATTACAGAACAATTTGATCAGGGAAATGAGGTTGATGTAGCATATCTTGACTTTAGTAAGGCCTTTGACAAGGTACCCCATAAACGGTTAATGATACAGCTTCAGGCCCATGGTATTGCAGGTAGCATCTTAAAATGGATACAGTTGTGGCTTTCAGATAGACAGCAGAGTGATGCTAAATGGTACAAAGTCATCATGGCAAAATGTTCTTAGTGGAGTCTCCCAGGGGTCAGTACTGGGGCCACTACTGTTCATTATAGTTGTAAATAACATTGAAAGTGCCCTTAGCAGTAAAGTTTTCAAATTTGTGGATGATTTGAAGGTCTTTAGGGCAATAACAGGTAAAAATGAGCATATCTCGCTGCAAAAAGACTTAGACGAACTTGTGAAGTGGTCCGAAGAATGGCAAATGAAATTCAATTGTGATAAGTGCAAAATCATGCATGTAGTTAAGCAGCATATGAAGGCTCCATACTTGATGGATGGCCAAGTGTTATCAGTGACTCAACAGGAGAAGGATTTAGCTGTTATTCTAAACACAAAATTGGGGGCATCAGAACAGATCAAGGAAGCCAGGAAGAAGGCACTGAGAATGCTTGGGGCAATAAATAGGAATGTATCATACAGAAGTGAGGAAGTCATCAGGAAGCTTTACTGTGCATATGTCAGGCCACATTTGGAATACTGCATCCAAGCTTGGTCTCCTAGCTATACAAAAGAGTGTGGGCTTTTAGAGAGAGAGTACAAAAGAGGGCTACACAAATGGTTAATGGTATAAGCAACCTGGCATATGAGGAAAGATTGAAGAAATTGAATATGTTTTCACTTAGATATAGAAGGCTAAGATATCTCATCGAGGTCCTTAAATTTGCCCATGGTCTGGAGAGGTAATATCTTGGGGAGATGTTTGAATTGAACAGAAATGATGCAATTAGAGGTCATAAATTCAAAATTAAAGTTAACCACAGCAGAACAAGGTCAAGAGAGACTTTCTTCACCAATAGGGTAGTAGAACACGAACCAGCTGCCAGAAACCATTGTCGGTAGCAGCACAATGAACATCTTTAAAAAGAATAGAGGACTTGCTTTTCAGTATTACAGGGACGGCTGATTGACAGATTTGGTGGGCAACTGGTTGAGTGTACAGAGTGCAACCAAGAAGGGCCCTTGTAGCTCATAGTTGCACTAATCTTTTATGTCTTTATGTCAGGCAGACCAGCTCGGGTGAGAAGTGTCCCTCCTCCCGCGTGAAGTCCGGTACCCGAGACATCCACCTCATCATCAGACAGACTAGCCCCGGTGAGAAGTGACCCTTCCCACGAGGTCCCGAGACATCCACCCCATCATCAGGCAGACCAGCCCCAGTGAGAAGTGACCCTTCTCCCACGTGGAGGCCGTACCCGAGACATCTCTACCATCATCAGACAGACTGCCCGGGTGCCCGAAGGACACCCATGAAAGTGACCCTTTCCACGTGGAGGCCGGTACCCGAGACATCTCTACCATCATCAGACAGACTAGCCCCGGTGAGAAGTGTCCCTCCTCCCACGTGAAGGCCGGTACCCGAGACATCCACCTCATCATCAGACAGACTAGCCCCGGTGAGAAGTGACCCTTCTCCCACGTGAAGGCCGTCCCCGAGACATCCACCCCATCATCAGGCAGACCAGCCCCGGTGAGAAGTGCCCCTTCTCCCACGTGGAGGCCGGTGCCCGAGACATCTCTCCCATCATCAGACAGACTATCCCCGGTGAGAAGTGCTCCTTCTCCCACGTGAAGTCCGGTACCAGAGACATCCAGCTCATCATCCGACAGAAAAGCCCCGGGGTAGAGCAGCCTGTATGTTTTCTAAAGCGACGGCTTGCACAGATAACCCCGATCCTGCCGGCCTGTCGACAGCCGGCCTCGGAGCGGCACTCACGCTGCTGCGGCACCGGCGGCAGCCTCTGCAGCGGGAAGCCGACCTGGTGCGTCATCTTCTGCGCCCGCAGCGGCGCCCCGCAGAGCGTGACGTCCGGCGGCGCATCGCACGCCGACCGCTCCGTCGGCTTCTTGGAGCGCCGGCTCTTGGCGCGATACCTGTGCACGGCCACGGGGAATGACGTGTCAACCGTGAGCGCTGTCACGGTTGACACAGAGCCGCGGTGCCCACAGCGGGCACCAGGGTGCCCGATGTGGACTAAGTTGGTGGGTTCTACCTGCCCTATTCATACAACATCCCTGCTTCATCTTTCGGTTAGGTGGTCAATTCGCCGCCACATGGCAAGCAGACAAACCAAGGACAGCAATATGCCCGTTGCAGTTGTATTTGCATAGTTGTGCAGTCTAAATCGGAGATCTAGGAGATTGAGGTTGTCAGATTCCACTCGTACAACAGGCGACCGACCATCGATAAGCATGGTGAATGGGCTTCAACTCCGGCCAAAGAACGTTACAGTTCGTCAGGGACGACTACGATAGTCTGTCAGGAACTAACATAGTCCGTCAGGAACTAACATAGTCCGTCAAGGACTGCTAGGACACCCTCTGACCGCACTCACCGCTCCAGCTCCTCCTCCGAGTGGGCGAACGTACAGGCGGGTCCGCGCGGACACGTGCCGCGCTGCTTCAGGTCGCGACACAGACTGGTCTTGTACTTGGCGTTGTGTGCGTGCTGTGTGTCCACGTGCACGCGCCGGCCGCCGTGGCTGTGCACGAAGCTGATGAGCACGCGCACCACCTCCGTGACAGCCTCCAGGGCGGCCACCACCTGCGCCCAGTCGGCCTGCAGCGACTCTGGCCGGCGCAGACGGTCGGACGGTCAGAGGGTGGTCAAAGGGTGGTCATATGGCGATCATAGGGCGGTCAGTAGGTGGTCAAAGGGTGGTCAAAGGGCGATCACAGGGCGGTCAGTGGGCGGTCGAAGGGTGGTCAAAGAGCGATCATAGGGCGGTAAGTGGATGGTCAAAGGGTAGCCAGAGGGCGATCATAGGGCGGTCACAGGGTGTTCAAAGGGTGCTATGGGTCGGGGATAGCCGAATGGCTAAGGTGTTGCGCTCTGGGTACAAAATGTCCCGGTTTCAACACCCGCACACTCCACCAAGCGCATTGCCCAATCCCGCGGCCCACTGGCGAAACAGTGCGGGCGACACCATTAGCCGTGATCGTGCATAAAGTGCGTCGATAACCACCCAAATATCAGAGGGCGGTCAGAAGGTCAGATGGCACAGTCATATGGTGCTAAAAACAACTATGGGTTGGCTACGTGGTCGGCTACGGCTAAAGGGTGAGCCGATCAGATACAGTCCGGTGGTGGTCAGATAATCAGATATAGTCACCGGTGGTCAGACGTTCAGAGTACAATTTCCTGGAACTTTTGCTTGGAACGCATCTACGAATCGGATGACCACATTCATACTACGTGACCCCTGTCATTTTGCTAGGCCACCTTCCTCGGGCCATTTGGGACAGAGCGGGTACCATGCACGCAGTTGGATTCGACGATTACAGTATGAAGTGGCAGTACCAGACGGAATATATCTATCCAGGGGAGTAATGCATGCTGGATTCAAATCCAGCGCCACAACAGATTCCAAAATCGGCATTGATAAACATCTTCATGCAATCAAAATCAGGCATCTTCACTGGTCATCAACCATCATCCATTCAATTATCATTGATTCACCGATAAGTCATTGCACACATACATATAGGACATTAAAAGCCCCGTGTCCGCTTATATTTTGAAATGAAAATTCCATCCAAATTGAACATTACGCAGGGCTTTAACCCAAAACCATGGTTTTCTTGACCAAAAACCACGTTTCTATCACAAATCCAAGGATTTGGGTGAAAGGACCATCCAAAAAACATTGCATGACTCGGGTTCCAACGTGACAGTGCATTCCCTTAATTATGTAAACGTGTTCCACAGTTGTTGGCCTGAAGGCTTGAGTAATGCATCCAACTTTCCGAACAGTAATTCCAAGAGTAGACGAGGTTCACTTGTGGACCTACGAATAATACACGTGTTCTTAAATCGTGCTTCAACACCACCTGGGCTTATGCAATTGCAGGCTTACGGTCAATGGTGGAAAAGCGCCAACTCATCACAGATACTAAACCGGAATTGTCCGAGAACTTTGGAAAACCCAGCCGATGTATGAGAGCATGTGATGTTGAAAAATGCTCAATATTTCCGAACTATGCTGGCGATTATGTTTATTCCTGGCTTGAGGTAAACGGACATGAAACATTCGATTCCGCCGCTATTCAAAATTATAGCCAGTGCACGCTGCTCGCAACCGGTTAAGACCAGTTTCAACTAATGGCATCACCGAAAATAGTTAGAATCGGCTTCTTGCCGACTATGCAGCTGCTGTCTACAATGTCAAGATGGAACTTACTTTACAGTTGAGCCGAACACATGTGGTTGACTAGCTCGACTGACCTGACCTGACCTGACATACCTGGCGCTGGGTCGACAGCGGCCAATGTCTGTAGACGGAGCCGTGTCTGCGACAAGCCAGCAGGGTCGCCCGTCTTCTGCAGCGATATGATCAGCTCCTGGATTGACTGGCTGAAGCTGGATGGCGACTGGAATTGGAGCCGAAAGTCCGGTCAACAGCGTCCCTTTACAAGACATAAGTGCACAATACAAAATGCAGCTGCTGTCGATTACGGAACGGTAAAAGTAGCACGGTCCCATGTACAGGCTCATCACAGTGATTAAACTATGGGTGGAAAATGACCTTAGTAGTCGATGCGCCCTAAAACCAAAATAGCCAACAGTGATCAAACACTCCTCGTTAACTACAACAGTACTGGGTGAAACCTAGGGGTGATGAAATTACAAAACACCCCGAATTCAGCACAGTGGCATAGGCTCTTATGTCCAAGGGCTCCTAGATGTGTTCGGACAGCACTGAGACAAAACCTTCTTTTTAACTCTGCAAAGCCGCTAGTGCTGGTTTCCAGTACGTTCGCATTGTGAGAACGTTGAATAAAAATGTTGGCACAATACGAAATGGAATATGCTGCGAAATTAGTACTGCAAAAATAATTGTGAGACATTAAAACATTGCTCAAATAAACAACCAATGGAAAAATGTCATATTTCATAAATAAGGACCATATATTGAATATCAATATTTGTGTCAAGTTCGCAATGTCAAGAGACTGTCCAAAAAGACGTATCGTTCATATTTTTATGCGCCGTATCGCACACCAACACCCGTCACAGCAGGCACGGCTCGTGACAGGCGCAGGCCGGCGGGGCGGTGACCGTCCGTGCGCCCGGGCCGGCTCCACCCACCTGCAGCTTGTCCATGATGCTCTGCATGTGCGACTTGTGCGCCACGTCGCCGTACAGCAGGCTGGACCACTGGTCGGGCGCGATGCGCAGGCCCGCCTCCAGCGCGATCTGCACTATCTGCGCGTCATGCTCGCGTCGCAGCGCCTCGTACGACCGGAACTCCTCCTTGAGCTGCATCAGCGACGAGTCGCCCTCACGCTTCGTCACCTGAGAACAGACACGCGTCTCTTACACGCGGCCGACGGCGAACATGCGCCCTTGTGACATCGCCAGCGCAGCACGAGACAGTGGCCAGCAGCCGGCCACCGGTGAGTGTGCTATGTGAAGCATGAGCAGAACACGTCTGGGTGATGTGACTCGAGTGTGGTATGTGAAGCACGAGCAGAATATGCTTGAGCGATGTGACACCGGAGTGTTGCATGTGAAGCATGAGCAGGACACGTGTAAGTGATGCCATCCGGTGAGTGTGGTATGCGAAGTGTGAGCGGAACGCGTTCGAGAGTGACGTGAGGCGTGAGTGTAGTATGCGAAGTGTGCTAGAGTGACAGATATCGGTGGTCATCGGACGTGACATGCCTGTCAATCTGAGCTTGGCCCGATAATCTACTACACCTTTGACAAATAAAAATGCATTGGAATTGGAAGAACATAGACACAAGCTTCCACTGGCAGCTGTCACCGCACGGTATATAAAGTGCATTCACCCAAGTTGTCAACTAAGCCGGCTTCCCAATGCAAACTTATGTGAAGATTGTGAGTAATGAATCAGACAGGGGCAAGGTAAAACTCTTCCTTAGACGCAACATCTCGCGCGGTGCACTTCATTCCACCAGTCTAGCCCGGCAAGGACGTGTGGTAATCAAAGCTGCAATATTGCAACGTGGCAACAAAGGCTGCAATACTGCAATGTGGTAATAAAAGCTGCAAAAGCCGCATACCCGCAATGCGAGCTTCCAAGTATGATGCAATGGAGGCGGGTATCGATTTCCTGTCATCCTATCATGTTCCTGTGTCTCACGCCAGCAGACAATAATGCGAGGATATCGTGTCAAGGCAATTACGTAGGCTACTACTGAGAAAGTCCGGGTGTGATTAGGTCAGGCTAATTTAATGGGACTTCTGTTCGTACATGTGGTTAGCATCAATCCCACCCCATTCACTCCAATTCCTATTCGCCTACTGCACTGAAGGCCTTCGAGCAAATCGGAAGCTTAGCAGAGACTCCGGGCAGTCACCTGCATCAACACTAGCTTCACAATTTTACCCTTCGCTGTCAAACAATTTATCAGATCGCCTCCCAGATGACGGGAGCAAATCAGAAGCTTTGCGGAAACTCCAGGCAGGCACCTGCACCAACACTTGCTTCACAATTCCACCTTTCACTGCCACACAATTAATCAGACCGCCTCCCAGATAATGTGAGATAATCAGAAGCTTAGCGGAAACTCCAGCCAGGCGCCTGCACCAACAGTTGCTTCACAATTCCACCCTTCGCTGCCAAACAATCCGTCAGACCGCCTCCCAGGTGACGGGAGGCGTGCACATCGTGCAGCCGGCCGACTTTCCAGCAGCGCAATCGACCTGTTCAGAATGGGAGCGTGACCGGGTGCACTTCAGAGCCGGCGGGCCACCATAGCTGACGACCGTTCCACATCGGCGCCGGAGCGCGACTGCGACAGGCACGCGCCGGCCGGCCGCTCGTCAAGACGGCAGTGACAGCGCGCGCCTGGTGCCCGAGACGGCACCAGACAGGCCGCTCCCTGTGTCTTCTGGTTCCGAGACGGCACCAGGCAGGCTGCTCCGCGATGTCTGGTGCCCGGACGACACCAGGCAGGCTGCTCCTGTCTGGTGCCCGAGACGACACCAGGCAGGCCGCTCCGCCCTGTCTGTGCCCGAGACAGACCAGGCAGGCTGCTCCGCCTGTCTGGTGCCCGAGACGACACCAGGCAGGCCGCTCCGCCCTGTCTGGTGCCCGAGACGACACCAGGCAGGCTGCTCCGCCCTGTCTGGTGCCCGAGACGGCACCAGACAGGCCGCTCCGTCCTGTCTGGTGCCCGAGACGACACTAGGCAGGCCGCTCCGCCCTGTCTGGCGTCCGAGACGACACCAGGCAGGCTGCTCCGCGATGTCTGGTGCCCGAGACGGCACCAGGCAGGCCGCTCCGCCCTGTCTGGCGTCCGAGACGACACCAGGCAGGCTGCTCCGCGATGTCTGGTGCCCCGAGACGACACCAGGCAGGCTGCTCCGCCCTGTCTGGTGCCCGAGACGACACCAGGCAGGCTGCTCCGCCCTGTCTGGTGCCCGAGACGACACCAGGCAGGCTGCTCCGCCCTGTCTGGTGCCCGAGACGACACCAGGCAGGCTGCTCCGCGATGTCTGGTGCCCGAGACAGCACCAGGCAGGCTGCTCCGTCCTGTCTGGTGCCCGAGACGACACCAGGCAGGCTGCTCCGCCCTGTCTGGTGCCCAAGACAGCACCAGGCAGGCTGCTCCGCCCTGTCTGGCGTCCGAGACGACACCAGGCAGGCTGCTCCGCCCTGTCTGGTGCCCGAGACGGCACCAGGCAGGCTGCTCCGCCCTGTCTGGTGCCCGAGACGACACCAGGCAGGCTGCTCCGCCCTGTCTGGTGCCCGAGACGGCACCAGGCAGGCTGCTCCGCCCTGTCTGGCGTCCGAGACGACACCAGGCAGGCCGCTCCGCCCTGTCTGGCGTCCGAGACGGCACCAGGCAGGCCGCTCCGCCGTGTCTGGTGCCCAAGACGACACCAGGCAGGCTGCTCCGCCCTGTCTGGCGTCCGAGACGACACCAGGCAGGCCGCTCCGCCCTATCTGGTGCCCGAGACGGCACCAGGCAGGCTGTTCCGCCCCGTCTGGTGCCCGAGACGACACCAGGCAGGCCGCTCCGCCCTGTCTGGTGCCCGAGACGGCACCAGGCAGGCTGTTCCGCCCTGTCTGGTGCCCGAGACGGCACCAGGCAGGCTGTTCCGCCCTGTCTGGCGCCTGCATGGAGCGGCAGCGGTGGTCGCGATCACCACACTCGCGACGTGTCTACCCCGCAAAGGCCACACGAATGAAGCCGGCACTACACTTTTACACAGTCTATTTTCGTGCCCATTAACGTTTGCATACACACTTCAATACTCCATGCACAGAACAGACGGGGGCCCGTGTTCCGGAATCACGACCTGTCCAGCCAGAACAATGAGCCGACGCCGCTTCGGCTGAGTCACCGGGCGTAGTCAACTACGCAGGACACAAACGCGTCACATCACCGGACGGCAACCGAGACGGCAGCTAGTTGCTGGGGGCTGCGCCGCGCCGCGATGGCCTCCTGACGCGCCGCCGCTCCCCGGACATGCCTGCCGGATCAGACGACACCGATCCCAGCCGGCCGCCCGCCCGCTCGGCCCCCGGCAGGCCATCCAGTCGCCACCGCCCCGACATCGCGCCGGCAGGCGGCAAATTCCCCGCCAGATCAGCCCGCCACGGCGTGGTGCCGATACTAATCGCAGAAATCGCGACGCTCAAGGGCGATTCCAGGGATTTTGATCGGAGGAGGCACACTCGTCTGGAGAAGCATCTAGAGGGGCGCCATCGATTAGGGTACTTTTGCAGAGGAGGGGAAGGGGGTCGGGCATTCCAGTGTTCCTGGGAGGGCTTCCTACTCAGAGGGGCGCCTTTGGGTGCCAACATATCATGAGAGGGGGCGAGGCGGAAGAGCATTGGAGGGTCCTGAAGCGACGCATTCTTTTCTCGAGTCAGATGCATTTGCATGGGGGGGGGGGGGCACATACTCATGTGTCATGTGATCAGCCCTGGCGGCGCATGCACTAAGCCGCGCGTTTCTTCAGTCACGCATTGGATGATTAATAAATTCAGGTTTTCCTACTATCCGGGAAGCACCAGTCATGCTGAAATTCCACTCAAAGAATGTTATACAGAACTTCAGCCATCACAAATCACGTCCCGTTTAATTGGCGCCCACAGCAAAAACGCATCGCAACATAAAATAGAAATGTTCTGCCCATCGTGTCAGGGTCGACAGCGATAGCGGAACATGTTTGATGAACTTGAAGGCTACCACATACCGATGTGCAGCCAAGGAGTTTTAATCAGCG
Organism: Imbricaverruca yamaguchii; assembly: GCA_034440575.1. NCBI lineage: Eukaryota > Metazoa > Arthropoda > Thecostraca > Neoverrucidae > Imbricaverruca > Imbricaverruca yamaguchii. The sequence continues at coordinate 1,387,713 of JAOTOL010001591.1, forward strand.
GAAATCCTGCAATGCCGCAACTTGCAACGCAAATATATCTCTACCAGTCCATACGTAGCAACCAAACGATCAGCTTGCGCCGCGTTGTTGTATATCCGCTTCAAACTCGTGACAATACCACAGACTAACATATGGTTGGTGCGACCAGAGCACTAAATGATTCAAGGATGATTAAATAGTGCATACGCAGATGTACGCGGCGGTCACGCTCGTAGCTGCTGGCGTGGCACCTACGGCACCAATGGGATACAATATTGCATCCAGACTCATCCGCATCTGGCTGAAACGCATCCAAGTGGAAAACCGTGGGGACGACAGAAGCATTGCTTAACCCTGCTCATAAACGTGACATAATTTTAGTCTGACTGCCATTTTATGAACAGTGGAGGAGTAAACCGAAGTCCGTTTGCGGCACATTCAACTGCCAAGGATAATTATAAAAGATCTAGCTAAACTCTCAAACTGATTGTCAATTAGCCCAGCGGCGACAGAGTCTGAAACCCGGCACTTCCCGGCTTCCAGTGAGGGCGCGGCCACTGAATCATCATCACACAATGAACTTTGCGTGACGCAGGTAGTCTGGGCTGTTTTGGGACGTCATCAGGTCCAGAGGTGGGCCAGTGGGTCACGTCCCAGCTGTTAATCTTTTGACGAGGCACGTACATGGTCTAGGCGTGACGCGTGAAGCGTCTGTTCTATTTGCATGTTTAATCGGATCCAGTTTTGCCAGCTACCACAGCTTTACGGGCCAACCCAATGGAGGATCCAGAGCCCGTTAAATTGAGGAAATCAGATGGGCGCTTTTCCTGCGCGGTCGAGAGGAACTAGGCGATCGTTTTGTGACCCGGATGACCGCCTTGTCAAATGTCAGAGGGCGGCTGTGCTCAGCCTGCCTCCTCGCCACCATGCTCCGAAATACAGAAAGCAACAGACACCAGCCAGTCATAGTAACAGAAGACAGGCCCTCCAGACTGTTCCCACACCACGCCTCACGAGAGTACACAGTGAAGAGTTTCTGGTTGTCGCCTCACTGAGTACCCCAACAGAAGATACAGAAAGCGTTCCTGGTTGTTGCCACGCGAATCCTCACAATAGGACGCAGCGAATTGTCTCCGCTGTCTGTCCCACCGACTACGGCCAAATGGACACAGTGGCCATGGCGACTCCCGTGCAACATCCCCTCCCACCCCCACCCCCACACATACACCCTCTGAGAGCCACCGCCGCCAGCCCAGTGACCGTTCACGGAAGTCGGACGGCGGGCCGGGAGCGAGCGACGCGACCGCTGCCGGCCGCCGTCAGGCCGTGCCATGGGGACAGCCAGCTGTACAGAGGTGGCCTTGCATATACACACCTCTTCCGGCAGCTGGCCGCGTCCTCGGCCGCGGGCGCCGATTTGCACACAGACGCGGATGAAAAAGGCGCCCCACGCAGGGTGACAAGGTGCAACGCCTTTTTATGGGACAGGAACACACAGCGTCGGTGGTGCACGGTCATGTGAGGGGTGCGTGCACGCCGTGCGAACTAGGGGGCGCCAGATGGTGATGAGCCACACATTGTCATAAATCAATGTGCGACGGGCCAACCTGCTGAGAGCTACCCTGCACAGTGCACCTCATCGTCAACTGGCCAAGCCAAGTGTTATATGCACCACAATGTGCTGGAAGACCATCCAATGCGACGGTGCCAAGACCGGCATACATCGAAACCAACTCAAAATGTTGCTTCTTCTACATGCCGCCTATTTCAACCATTCGACGGAACTCGTTGAGAGCAAACGCGCTTCGGCTTAAAGCTGCTGCACTGATATTACAATACGTGTTCTATTACGGGATGCGTACATATGCTTACAAGTCACGAGCGTCCATCATTTTGATGCACAACGTGGGAAGCTTGTCAGCAGACTTGTTATAAACATACAGTGCGGCACAAAAATATAAAACATAGTAATGCGAACAAATATTTAAAAGCACAATAATGCACATAACATGTGTCGCTATGTTATTTTTTCCTTCCATCCCGGCTCAAGTGTACGCACCTCAATATACAGCTTAAACGATCTGCACACTTTGGCACATCACATTTAAACTTCGGCTCAGTCCACAACGTTCGAAGCTGAGCAACACATTTCAATAATGGCCCAACCGACATTTGAGGCTTTTGAAGTATGGATGCAAATTAATACGACACGACAAGATAGATAGATAATAAGAGATAATAGATAAAACATACAACAGATAAGAGCACACGCTGCTGATCATGGGCACGAAGAAATAATCTTCTTCAATGATGGAAAAGGCGAATCATATGATGGAAAAGGCAATCAATCATAGGAGGAGAAATAACACCTCGAGTCAAATATGCTTGCATTTCTTTCCTTCACTGGTGCATAGCAAGTGTGCTCAAGGGATCCACCACAAACAACATGAAGCTAATATTCATTCCTTTCACCTTCAAGTTTCTCCAGTGATGTTCAGCACCACACACAACGCAACTTGCACGATACAATTACTTAGACATTCTACACGCATAAGCTCGTAGATAGTTTTCATCTATTAAAACACACATTGAAGCCAATTATCTACATCTGACATCCGATTGAAGATGAGTTTAAACGGAATGCTTGGCGGGTGGTGCAGGGGGAGAGAGTGAATACTTTTTTCATCATCGTTTGCAAATGTGAAATTGATTAACACATCCTTCATATTCGGGTGCATTTACATTAAGCGTCATGCAGCAACCAAACTTTCCAACCAATATCCACTGACAATGAGAATAAAACAATGGTATTATGCATACTGCTCGCAGAGTTCTACACAATAAGAATTACCAGCGGGGAGGCGGTGGGCGTGGGGGGAGTTTGAGCGGATATACTGTAGCACATTCACGGAAGAAATAATATCAGGAATCGGCCCGGCCCCAGCCATCACGTCCGACTAACACGGTTTTGACAACCTTGCAAAACATCTGCATAACTTTGCAAAGACGTATCTCAGAATAACGATATAAGCACAAATGTGTTGCTTCTCATTCTAAGAATTGCATGCTTTAACTTAATAGGTCCATTTTCCATGGAACGTTTCATAGGGAGTGCTTTCACGGTTCGCCGCGTTGATCTTATTTACCGCCCAGCGTTTGCAGAGGAATACGAGCACCACGCACGATACTCGTCCAATACCCCCGGTATAACGTACAGCCATGTTGCAGACCACCTTGCGTCGACAGCTCACTGAGCTAGCCAGCCGGCGTGTTGTGCCGATACCACTCGTACCCGGTCCAGTGGCTGGTGGACACCACACTCCACCCCCGGGCAGTACCGCAACTCTGCACTTCACCCTCATCTACAACTGTTAAACCAGTAAAACCGAACGCTAGGTTGCAATACGTCAAACCTGTCACAGCACACTACTCATTTTGCCGTCAGTTGGTATCTACGCTAGACCTAAAGTATCTAGGCTACCGAACAAGTTCTCAGACTGCTAGTCAGTTTGCCGGCTGCTGAGCTTGGGAGCTATTCACTGGAGCCGAACTAGTGAGCCGAGCTTACTGGCCATGGCGGCTCGATCGATGTGTCCCACACAAACCAGACCGTCTTGGGAACAGACGAGAGCGCACATGGAGCAACAACCGCACCGCTCCTCGCCTTGCATCACAACCAGAACGATCGCTGCGATTATCACATCGCTGCAATGCTTCGCCTGTCTTGAACACAGGCAGCGGCGATACAAATCAGTGTCTATCGGGTGGGCCCATGATTGTTGCAGCAACAGTCACTCATAATGATTTCCTATTTCCGCTCCAGTCCTTCCGGTTTGAGCCTGTCTCGTGGTCCCAGAAACCGGTGCATGCATAGAGATCGTCAGGGAAAACTAGCCGGCACAGGCCGTTCACTTTATTCGTGAAAACATGTGTTGCCATTACACCTGTTTGATGGTGTGGCTTCGTCGATAACATAGTAATTTCATCCTACCGAGAAATGGTACACTCCTAATTCAGTTGTATATATATACATATACATATATATATATATATATATATATATATATATATATATATATATATACACATATTATATATATCCCCCGTCCATTGATACAACGAATAATCGCTAAATGCTCCATTATTGATGCTAAATTTAAGCACCACGAGATTATGATGCCTCCAGCGTTATCTCTGCTTATGCTAAACCTACACAACACCATAAAGGTCGCACCTCCAACTATATAATGTATAATTGGCATCACAAATAGCTTGACAATGAGTCTGGGCGTCCTGGCACCTGGATATCCTGGATCGGTATAGTGTTCTTCTCACCACACATATTCCAATGCAAGAGATTCAGGTAGGACGCCCAGTCTGATCGCCAAGTTATTTCTAACGGCAGTAGTACCATATTCCCATCCGATTTGCAGTAAAATGATGATTGCCACAGCCGTGCCCTTCACTGGATAACCGGGTTTGACGGTCTACCTAGAAGTGGTAATCGGACCCCTGCTCATCGCTGAATGAGACAACGCGTGATTTCGGCAGCTGGTACCGGAAGATACCCTCACGAAGTACTTCTCTTTCCCAGCGAGAGTGGTGAGTGATGGCTTCCACCCGTGACACTTGGCCTCCCGTGCGTGTTGCTCTAACGTAGAACCGTGGTAGCTCGACGACGTCCGGCTCTCGGCACTGCTCGCTGCCGCTGCACTTTGCGGCAGGCGACCTCGCTGAAATTGGTGCCTCCGCGCTCCAGCGGTCAGCCCGGCAGTCACTGTACACTGTACCGGTGACGCTCCAGCGTTCAGCTCGGCAGTCACTGTACACTGTACCGGTGACGCTCCAGCGGTCAGCTCGGCAGTCACTGTACACTGTACCGGTGACGCTCCGGCGGTCAGCTCGGCAGTCACTGTACACTGTACCGGTGACGCTCCAGCGGTCAGCTCGGCAGTCACTGTACACTGTACCGGTGACGCTCCAGCGGTCAGCCCGACAGTCACTGTACACTGTACCGGTGACGCTCCGGCGGTCAGCTCGGCAGTCACTGTACACTGTACCGGTGACGCTCCGGCGGTCAGCTCGGCAGTCACTGTACACTGTACCGGTGACGTTCCGGCGGTCAGCTCGACAGTCACTGTACACTGTACCGGTGACGCTCCGGCGGTCAGCTCGGCAGTCACTGTACACTGTACCGGTGACGCTCCGGCGGTCAGCTCGGCAGTCACTGTACACTGTACCGGTGACGCTCCGGCGGTCAGCTCGGCAGTCACTGTACACTGTACCGGTGACGCTCCAGCGGTCAGCTCGGCAGTCACTGTACACTGTACCGGTGATGCTCCGGCGGTCAGCTCAGCAGTCACTGTACACTGTACCGGTGACGCTCCGGCGGTCAGCTCGGCAGTCACTGTACACTGTACCGGTGACGCTACGGCGGTCAGCTCCGCAGTCACTGTACACTGTAGCGGTCAGCCAGCCCGGCAGTCACTGTACACTGTACCGGTGACGCTCCAGCGGTCAGCCCGGCAGTCACTGTACACTGTACCGGTGACGCTCCGGCGGTCAGCTCGGCAGTCACTGTACACTGTACTGGTGATGCTCCAGCGGTCAGCTCGGCAGTCACTGTACACTGTACCGGTGACGCTCCAGCGGTCAGCTCGGCAGTACTGTACACTGTACCGGTGATGCTCCAGCGGTCAGCAGTCACTGTACACTGTACCGGTGACGCTCCGGCGGTCAGCTCGGCAGTCACTGTACACTGTACCGGTGACGCTCCGGCGGTCAGCTCGGCAGTCACTGTACACTGTACTGGTGACGCTCCGGTGGTCAGCTCGGCAGTCACTGTACACTGTAGCGGTGACGCTCCAGCGGTCAGCTCGGCAGTCACTGTACACTGTACCGGTGACGCTCCGGCGGTCAGCTCGGCAGTCACTGTACACTGTACCGGTGACGCTCCAGCGGTCAGCTCGGCAGTCACTGTACACTGTAGCGGTGACGCTCCAGCGGTCAGCTCGGCAGTCACTGTACACTGTACCGGTGACGCTCCGGCGGTCAGCTCGGCAGTCACTGTACACTGTACTGGTGATGCTCCAGCGGTCAGCTCGGCAGTCACTGTACACTGTACCGGTGACGCTCCGGCGGTCAGCTCGGCAGTCACTGTACACTGTACCGGTGACGCTCCGGCGGTCAGCTCGGCAGTCACTGTACACTGTACCGGTGACGCTCCAGCGGTCAGCTCGACAGTCACTGTACACTGTACCGGTGACGCTCCGGCGGTCAGCTCGACAGTCACTGTACACTGTACCGGTGACGCTCCAGCGGTCAGCTCGACAGTCACTGTACACTGTACCGGTGACGCTCCGGCGGTCAGCTCGGCAGTCACTGTACACTGTACCGGTGACGCTCCGGCGGTCAGCTCGACAGTCACTGTACACTGTACCGGTGACGCTCCGGCGGTCAGCTCGGCAGTCACTGTACACTGTACCGGTGACGCTCCGGCGGTCAGTCCCGGCAGTCACTGTACACTGTACCGGTGACGCTCCAGCGGTCAGCTCGGCAGTCACTGTACACTGTACCGGTGATGCTCCGGCGGTCAGCTCGGCAGTCACTGTACACTGTACCGGTGACGCTCCGGCGGTCAGCCCGGCAGTCACTGTACACTGTACCGGTGACGCTCCAGCGGTCAGCTCGGCAGTCACTGTACACTGTACCGGTGACGCTCCAGCGGTCAGCCCGGCAGTCACTGTACACTGTACCGGTGACGCTCCAGCGGTCAGCAGTCACTGTACACTGTACCGGTGACGCTCCAGCGGTCAGCCCGACAGTCACTGTACACTGTACCGGTGACGCTCCGGCGGTCAGCTCGGCAGTCACTGTACACTGTACCGGTGACGCTCCGGCGGTCAGCTCGGCAGTCACTGTACACTGTACCGGTGACGCTCCGGCGGTCAGCTCGGCAGTCACTGTACACTGTACCGGTGACGTTCCGGCGGTCAGCTCGACAGTCACTGTACACTGTACCTGTGACGCTCCAGCGGTCAGCTCGATAGTCACTGAACACTGTGCCGGTGACGCTCCAGCGGCTCTGCGTGCTGGAGCGCCATTCCGCAGCGGCGGCCGGACATCTGCGGATCCCACACCCTCGACTGATATCTGCGGATGCCACTCTTCCGACTGGGATCTGAGGATGCCACACCCTCGGCTGAGATCTGCGGATGCCACATTCCAGGCTGAGATCTGCGGCAGCCACATTCCGGGCTGGGATCTGCGGATGCCACACCACCGGCTAAGATCTGGGATTGCCACATATCCGGCCGACATCTAGGACTACCACATACCTGGTCGACATCCGAGACTGCCACAGCGACGACGCAGACACTCCCGCCAACAACGGTAGACACCACAGTCGCCGTGGCACTGTGCCGTGGCGGACGCTATCACATGTAGCTTCAGATCTGCTCAGCTCAATTCACGCAGCGGTCAGTCCTGATGCCGCTGAGCTCCCATGGCACATTTACAGCGTGGCAGACTGTCAGGATATTCCATACGCCTGTACCAGTTGAAGAATATTAGCCCTTGCTATCCGAGGGGCGGGGGTTGATGGTACTCGAAGGGTGATGACGTTCGGTCTCTTGACATGACTGATATTACGTCCTGTGCAAATCTTTTGGTGGCAAAAAACTGATGAGGGCATGTCAGGTCATCAGGCTGCAAAGGAAATGCTGACCTTTGACCTGCCCTGGAGGGTCATGATTGACCAAAAGCAGTCTTCCCGCGAGTACCAGATATATTGGTTTTTGTGACACGTAGCACGCCTTGATCCCGTGGTTGGTATCAACTGGGAGCGAAATTACGAGAGCTTGGCAATCCTGCTCCCACGGACAGCAGGGGCTGATAAAATGCACTTGACGGTCGAAGATCAAGTCAGCACAATGCGAAGTGTTTTTTTCCTGCTAGGTGACGCGCGCGTCACGCCATCCTCATCCAACCGTCTCCTTTTCATGCTCTTTTCCAAATTAGTTAACGAGATGCTGCCAATTTGATAAAATATACATCCCGAAAATCAGCATGAAGATGACCAAGAGATCAAGATGAGCACTGTGCAAGCCTGAAAGATTGAAGATTAGCTATAGGTCTGCACCGCTAATGATACACTGGGCCTGTCGTGCGACAAAGAAGGTACATCAATGTCATATTACTGAAGCCAGTCCGACCCACGTCGCCCGGTGCACGGGCGTGCGATCCGACACGTACGGAACACACACGTGTTTGGACGGCTCAGATTGTGCGGCCCGCCCCGCGGGAACACAACAGAGTAGCCTTATATAATCAGTACCTGTGCTGAGTGCGTGACAATGAACTTGCAGCGTCGACCATGCACATTCGATCCGACAGAAAAACCACAATACAAAAAAAACCAAGCCAAGCTCAACGCGCCACTCCTGTCCCAACCCGCCCGCGGCTGCCACGTCACCGGACTGCCGGTCGCCGGGAGTTAAACGTAAGCGTGTGTGCAGACTCGAACCTGTATTGCCAGGAATGGAGACCAGAATCAGCACGCCACCAACTCCGCTATTGGGGCTGCGCGCATTAAATCGACCGCCAGCGCTGCGGGGCGTACCGGTGCGTCATTAGACTCTCGGTACGTGAATCATCGATACATCAGCAAACACATTTTCCATACAATAAGTATAAGCACGCACGCCGGAGGGCTCTCACACCGCGCGCTGGAAGAGAGGAGCCGGACTGGGCTCCTAAAGATCTCAGAACTATTGAAGTTGGAAGCACACAATTTGGAAGGCAGATTACGGCTGCGGTACACTCGACGCAGTATACATTGCATGCCTTCAAGGTCAAATCAGATCGAGATTGGCCGACACACCGCGCCACCGCGCCGACGAAACCTTTGTGGGCCGGCACGCTCGACGGCCGAGCAGCAGTCCGGTGACCCGCCGACCCCTGCCGATCGGCTTTGGACCCCACAGTTATAGAATTTACCAAGTGATTTTGATTTTTGTTTGTTTGCATGGGATACGCTTATATATTTTTTGTTTACAAAGTCACAAGATTACATTACAATATCCCGCCGGCTTATGAGATATCGTCAAAAATAGGAGGGGTGGGTGGATTCCGCACCCCCCCCCCCCACTCTGGTGAGCGTGTTAAGACAGCTTTCGGTGATGGAGTTTCCGCAGCAGCGTTAACACGCGCCCTGGAGGGAGGGGAGGGGGGGGGGGGGTCCACTCCGGTTTTTCGTACATAACTCCAGATTTTGCCGGGCGATAAACGCTATTTTTGAGTACCTGCTTAGAAATGACCGGCGCGTCATTTAAGGTAAGACGAACGGAAATCGACCGAGTTAGGAGCCGTTAAATTATTATCATCTTCTTGTAATTTATATTGTATTATTTAATTTTATTCCATTATTCTATATATACAATTTTTCGAGTTAGGGGCCATTAAAGTCAAAACATTTCGTAGCGCCAGACCACACAAATCGGCGCTGGTGCGCTTTCCGTATTGGCAAAAGGGAAGTGTTCTTGGCAACACTAGCCACTCGCTTGATGCACATTGCCATGCTGGCAACACTAGCGACTTGTTTGAAGTATGTTGTTATGTTAAGTGGTTTCAAAGTCATGTTAGGTCACCGAGGTCGTCAGGTCAAGTTCATGGCTGGTTAATGGAACCAAATTTGGTCAACTGGAATGTTGTCATAAATGCAAAGGACTGTCATGCGATTGATGTCGCTTTGCATGTTACTCCTTACACATCCTGAAAACTACTGTTTGTCATTGTGTCATTTGTCATTGCGTTTACATACTTTAATCGTGTACTTCACTCCTTTCTTTGCGAAGCAAGCCAATTGCACTGAGCCCCCGACCGAAGCCGGGCGGGCGGCCCGGTTTCGGTAGCTGGAGCAGGTAATGACCTGATAAAGTGCTGCTATATAAGTGACCTGAGGTCAAGTGCCGGGTCTAGCATCTATATTGTATCATTACTAATGTCTGAAACATCACTGATGCCAATTTTGGAGCATTTAAACAATCACAGCGATCCATAACAATAAGAAGCCAAGCCACGCAAAACCAGAAAATTTTGACATCACTTGACCTTGAAGATATTGACCCAAGGTCATGAAATGTCCATACAACATATTTCACTACCGTACCCATCCACCCTGCGAATTTAATTGCCCCAGCTTTAGTAGGAACCAAGATCTTACGGGGTAGGCGGAATGCGCCCCCCTTCGAGTGCGCGAAATTTTCAGAGGCTCTCCAAGGCGCGTGAAGGTATCTACGAGACAAGTTTTACACGTATTGATATACCCTCATGAAACAAATAAGTTAGGTTTGGTTAGGCTGGGTTAGGCTACGCTTCTGTCTTAAGTTGGACAAAAAATCTTTGGGAATATTTTTCCAAAAAATTGATCCTTCCAAAATGGGTCAGGCTGGGTTAGGTTAGGTTAAGTTTTGAAGATGATTTTTTTAATGTAAAAAATTATGTGAAGATTTTCCATTTTTGGAAAACAATTTGTTTTCTTGCATGAAAGGTTAGGCTAGGTTAGGTTAAGGTTAAGGTTCGGTTTGGGCACTCGTGTGGGCAGCCCGGTTCCGGCAACTGGAGCAGGTAATGACCTGATAAAATGCTCCTATATACGTGACTTGAGGTCAAATGGCGGATCTGTCATCTGCATTGCATCATTAGTAATGTCCGAAACATCATTAATGCCAATTTTGGAGCATTTAAACACAATCACAGCGATCAATAACAATGACAAGCCAAGCCACGCAAAACCAGAACATTTTGCTATCTTGACCTCATTTGACTTTGAAGATATTGACCTAGGGTCATGATATTTGCACACATAGAGTTCACTACTGTACCCATCAACCCTGCGAATTTCGTTATTCCAGCCTAAATAGGAGCCGAGATTTTACGGGGGCGGAATTCGCCCCCCCCCCCTCCAGTGCGCGTAATTCTCAGAGGCCCTCCAGGGGGCATGCTAATTGAGAGAAGTATCATGTTGACACTGTCATTGGGCATGCACTGACAGCTTCTGTACCTCCGGTAAGAGAGCAGAGCAGTGAATCAAATAAAGACAATTCCACAATGTGCGCAGTTTACTGGAGCAGAGAGCGATGGGAGCAGGCCATTGCAGCCATGGTATACAGACTATCTACACACAATTAACATACATTTTGGCGATTGTTGGGTTCAACCTAGAACACTCGCCATACAGGATATCCAACAAGCATCTATAATGACAATAATTGCTCATAATGACATCCGTGAGGGAATGCGACGTCATTTTCCAACAGAGAATGCTGCCCTGTAAATTACACCGATGGCACCCGGCCATGGCAAGATCCGGGACAGAGGTCAGCGGACACGGACACCTGCCCCGAGGCGTGACAGATCGGCCAGCAAATGCCAGCACTTCAAAATTGGACAACCCAACTGGACCCGGTCACGTGAAGCATTGGGCTATTTTGGGCTTATTAGAAAAGAAGCTCTTGCATACTTTGAATTTTTTTAGCAAGACTGCAATAAGAACAGTAGCAACAATACAAATCTTGACATAAAAACACTTCGACAATAACAGGATTATAATAAACTACCAACAAATGCAGCGGGTGCGAACACATACAATGCAAAATAACTTATGTATGTACCTTTAAATTGTATCCATATATACAACCTAGGCATTAAGCTCGCCTCGGTCTCCGAACATAAATACTGCATAGTGTTTCGGCTGGTCTTTGAGCCCATGAAGCACTCATGTTGCTTAACAGAGATACATTTTCGAATTTTCACAACTTTTCGACTCTGACACCAGAAGGGCCCAGCCTCAACAGAAGCATCTCTAAATCTCTAAAGGGACCAATTTCAGCTCCCAAACTGCCTAGTTCGGTCTAAGTTGAGTGATTCAGCGTTCAGACGTGTCTCGTTCACCGCTTGGAACGCCCACCATTAATCGCGTCTTTGAAAATAGGTATTCGTGATAACAACCAGTCCTGGTATAGTCAGCACGCCAATGAAGACATCTCGTAAATATCTCACTCGATGGTTCATCGAGCCACCATGTTATGTAATCACGCCAAAATCGGGAAACATTTGGTCGCTGCGACACGATTATCTCACATGGGACACCTTATACATTCAACCATTACTTGGTGGTGGATTGGGGTTTAGAGGCGCGTCGACATCTAGGGTCATTTTGCGCCCATAACTGAATTGTAATCAATCTACGGTGCTGCTATCATAGCTCACTATCCATCTTCACAGGTGGGGGTATATCAAGTCAAGGCGAGCTTGTCGAATGAATATAAAAATATTCCCAGACGTCACGGCCTCAGAGTCGTTCCCTATAAGCATACTTAAAGAAGAGTCGGTATTCAACCATCCTAAAATCTGGCGTCGTAGAGGATCTAGCAGTGTACAGCAAACTAAAACATGGTACACGGTAAGCGGGTTAGAACAGCGCGGACATACGGGACGGTCATTACCGGTCAACATATAGCTATGTGTTGCAAAGGTATAGCCTATTCTCAATCGACAAAGTATTACTTCTTCCCGACGTTTGGTTCGGTGAGAAGATAGCCATTTTCCTAGTGTCGGTTTTACAACCCTGAGCTTACTCCACTTCGAATTCCAGGACCGTTGCCATTCTGACTGTATACTTGACAATATAGTAAGGTATATATCTCTTGGAGGGAGCCGTAGATGGACCACACGGCCATTGCTAATGGCGTCTTTGGCGGTTATGTCAGGAGCTTCGTTTCCGTGAGTCCAACATGGCTAGGAATCCAGCGGAACACGGTATTTCTTCCGATGTCATGTAAGGATTGTACTGTTTTCATAATCCTCCGAACAAGTCGGTCACCCTGGTTAAAGATGTTCAGTGCCTGGAGACTGCTCAGAGAGTCTGTGAAAACCGCATGCTTTGTGGACCGGTCTTTCTGTATAAAATAGAGGGCTTGCAGAATGGCATACAGTTCGGCAGTAAAAATCGAGGCTTCAACCATTACTTGCCCAGTAGATGTTTGGCAAGGTATTGGAAAACTCAGGCTCTGCTGGCAGCGAGCACAATGACGCTGAGAGATAATTGTGTGTGCATGTGTGTTTGGGCGGAAAGGTTACATCTCCCAGCAATTGCTGTCCATTCCAGGTGGTCACGCGTTAACGAAAGCAACTGCCGAGCCATTGCAGGTCGTCACAACCGAGCAACAAGTCGGCGGTAGCGAGACCAAAACCCGCAGCCGGTGAAACTCCACATCCACACATTGAGATCAGAAATCGATACAGATAAACACTGGGCTATCGGTGGCCACTTCCATACTTAGGCATCAAGAGGCAGAAATAAGCAGCACTGGAACTTGCATCACCTCGCAACGTCATGCACTAGGTGTCTCCCCTTCATTATCCGCGAGTGGGCCGCATGGATTGATCGGATTAGCAGAATACGAACGGTAGATTTCCTAATGTCTACCTCAAATACAATTGATGTAATGGTCATAAACACATAGAGATTTCGAGCTTGATGGCAACATGGGCCATCTGAATTAAACATATAAAGGATAAGATATACATGCATATAATATATATATACATATATATATATACATATATACATCCAAGATATAAATGAGGCTGACGCTCCTTAACCAATCTTATATTCTGGGGTATGAAAACGCTGCCTACCCTATTGTGTTGTCACTGCCAATATCGTCAGCTTCACACACCTGGAGGCCGGTTCTGAATATACCGCCAGGTACACAGGTTGCCGGTATGACCCTCCGTTTGCAAGCATAATCTTAGGTATCTACTAGCATCAACCCCACTCCATTCACTCTAATTTCTTCCTCTTCTGCACAACTCAAGATCCAGATAGAAGATTCATAGAACTAATTCATTTATCCATAAGAAATGCATCCACCTAGTTCCAGACAAACAATCGAACTAATTGTGTTACCATAGCCAATCTCATCAGCATCATATACCCTAAGAAAGGAAATGAATCCACCGTCGTGTACGCCTGTTACCAGCATAATTTCCCATCTTGGAATGGATCGTGGCTCTACGACGCACTCAGCAGCTGAGGCCATATGGCGTCACCTTCCTCTCACCCTGGCAGGAAGGACAGGCCCCGCTATCCTGTTCAAACTTACTGCGTCTCTGATTTGTCCCCCCAAAAAAAAAAGTCGAATCCGTGGTTACACCCAGGCCTGCCACAACATAACATGCAGTGTTTTTCCATGTACTTGTACCCACATGCACTTCCGGCCTGTGAGTCGAAGTGCATAATGCCCTGATCACTATCTCCTGAGGCCCCTTGTCAGACAGACAGGCCTTGAGCAGTTCCTTCTGCTCAAGCTGCTCCGACGACTGGCCTGAGTAATTACCCAGCCTGCCCGGCTGGATGGTACGTGCCTCCCAAGACGTCAGAAACACGAGAGCATCCGTAGCCAACATGATCCTAAAGTTTAGTCACTTGGATCAGATCGTTCCAAACCAAGCTACCCATGACAAACGACGGTACGTCCAGGACTTAAACAGGATCCTGCAGCTGAGTCATCTGGCACAGATCGTCCCAAGACGAGGCACCGGATAAACAAAATGGGACGCGATCCATGGCCACGAGCATGAAAGGGAAGGGTAGGCACTTCCGACTGGGATGACTATCATTATTGCGGTACAGACGGACATATGCTGCATGGGAAAGTAAAAACACGACTGCGGTGCGATCAAAGCAGCATGGCACCCATCTGCTGCAACGAAGACCGTGAGAGATATATGTGGATCCCAATACAGAGTGGGGTGGGGGTCTGATCTCTCCATGTCGGAAGCTGCAGCATAAGTAGGCACAGTTGCCGCGTGGCCTAGATCAGCCACCCTGGGGAAGCTGTTAAAGAACAAACATCAACCGCCAATGGGCACCCGGGATGCAAACACGAACACATTGCAGACTGGAACCAGGAATGGGGTGGAGGAACGACAAGAGAGGAGATAGCGTGGTGCAGGCAGGAAAAGACACTCTCGGCCGGCCAGCGAAGGAGGCAGGACAACTATCGGGAGTAGGAGTAGGCAGGAAACGAAAGCTTGAACAGAGGCCACCAGCACCCACCATCGTCATGTGAGTGTTGTCTCGCTAAAGGTCATGGAGCCTCCTCCACCAGTCAATGGGTATCGTATGCATGAGTATCGTATGCATGAACATCGTAGGCATGAGAATCGCAGGTATGAGCATCGTAGGTGTGAGCATCGCAGGGGTGAGTATCGTAGGTGTGAATGTCGTAGGTATGATCATGGTAGGTGTGAGTATCGTAGGTGACCATCGCAGGTGTGAGAATCGTAGGTGTGAATGAATAACGAGCGTTCGATCCAGCAGAACGCGCCGAAATATAGTGCGCGACGAGGCGCAATTTGGTGACTCCTAAACAAATACCAAGCCGTGATTTCGCCTCCCTGACCAGACCTGTGCTGAGAGACACAGTGAGACATCTCAGACTCGTTCTCTGCTTCGGAGTATAATATTTTGCGCTACAAATGACACGCGATGAAGTTCGCAAGTATGCAATTCTAGTGTCATCAACAACGCTTAATTACTAATGAGCCTTGACCTAAACACAGCTGGATGGACTACATTAAGTTTGGAGGGCGTGCTTCGATCGGAAGGCATTTTGTTACAAAACCTCTCGTCACAAAGACGCTTCGTTGAACTTCGGTTGACGCGGAAACAATTTACAGATAGGGCATTGAAGCGTGTAGGGGATCACGCCAATTGCCGGAGGAAGGACAGTTTACGGAGACGGGAAAAGTTGCTATCGGCCCCGCATTTTGCTGGGAATGGAAACGAGTCACATGAAATGCAAAAATGTGCACACATATGCACGTATGTATTATCCAACCTCTCCTTCATATAGGCCCTTCACCGAAATGTAAAAGCTGAGCAAGGCAGCTAAACGAGGTGGGCACCGGCACGACATTGGAAAAAGTACCGGTTTGATTTTGCCACAATTGGTCACCTCAGCTAATATTGTTTACCGACATTTAGTTTCGTTTGTTCAATTGTTTGTTCATCCCACGGAAAATTAAACTCCATGAAACTCTGCAATGCATATAGGCCTTACGCACGGTGGTACAATAGCTGAATGGCATGACCTAAGTAAATGAAATTATAGGAAAGTGGCGCGATGGTTATAGCACAAGCTCGGATCCAATGGCAAAAGTTGCGAAATTTGATCGGAGATTCTCACACTTCAAGAGAAAACCAGAACAAAGTTCCGACCTTAATGGGTCTGGATGATCAAATAATGGCTTAGGAAGAAAAAGGAACGGCAGTCGGAAAGAGGCAGCTAAATCAGAGTCCTTGGATCCATAAATTTGGAGAGGATTCCCTGAGGGTACAATGAGCACATGCATCACTCGTGTCGGAACTGTCCTGGCTGCTCCGTATTGCACAGCTCCTGGAGCTTAAGGGCGCCTCGACCACAGCTGATCATTCACGCAGCTACCAGGACCTGGGCAGCATGAAACTTACCAACACACCGGTTCCGGAGTGGAACAAGGACTTTGCGACAATTCAGTAACAAACACGGGAGCATGGGATTACCATTAGACGTATGCCACCGATGCAAGCTATTCAGCATCACTGTTAAGCCCGGGCGGCTTCTGCACGAATTAGTCCAAAATTAGTACACAAGATGCACGGATGTCAAAAACTAGCAAAAATTCGTCTGGGAAACTCGGATATTTCCGTGGCACAAATTCTTGCCGGCCTTATGACGTCGGGCGCGGATGGACCTTCCGGCGGAAGGATGAGTGAAGCACGACGGGATGTAGATTGAGTCCCTGGTGTGGCGGCATCGCTTGGCACCGTGGTGTGGCCGCATCGGTTAGTATCGTGGCATGGTGGTGTTCTGAAGCGCGTCTGAAGCCATACTTAGGAAGAGGCCAAGCACGACCCAAGAGGGAATAATTTCCCCCTCCGTTAATTTCGCTAGTCTGGGCCGCGTGGTTCCAACGGTGGCTGGGGAGAGACTTGGCATTCCACAAGACTCTGGTAACTGAATAGGGCAGGATAGGGTAGCAAGACGGTCGGGAGATGATATTGGGTGAGTCAGAGGCCTGTACCATTAATCGGCGTGGCTTAAGGTCGCAAGTTTCAACATTTAAGCCCAGACATGATGTCGATTGAGCAAGGTTAGGCAAGCCGGCAATTGAAAATTGGGTCCGGTTATAAGATCGCACAGAAACTTTCACAGCGCAGTGTTGCCAACTAATAGCTACCTGTCTACCTGTCATACAACCTGGGGAGTCGAGTCAGCCAGTTGCATGCAGGACCTCGGAACTGGTGGTTGCTATGCATCTAGGATTGTTTGAGTCTACATCCAGGTAAATACGACTGGCTAAACGCTTATACGTTAAACACTATAAGGAATAGAACGTTTTATCAGGGACAGAATGAACGCGTGGGAATGAAGGGAGCAATTGACGGCCGCAAAGGTGAGGTTCGTGCGGATGATTAAGGGGATGATGCAAAGGACTAGTGCAGTTGGTGGGAGCTCAGCGCAGGTGTTCAGCTGTCAGAAACCACCGCCACCATCATCCGGCCACGATGTTACCCCGCTGCCGCTTGCATCTGGCTTCCCCGAGAACGTCAGGAGGAGGGGGTCCGGAAATTGACTGTTTTGAAGAGTGGAGGCGGGAGGAGGGTGATGTCAAAAATCCGACAGATGTAACAGGGAGTTTGGTGTGTATATGTATAATGCCTATTGATGCGTTACTTATGGCGTTTGTGGATTGCTTGATGATGGTGGTGATGTTAGTAGTATATTTACTGCTTTTAACAGTCGGCAGTGCTGTTCTGAGAAACTATACATTCTTCTAGACACAAATCGCACTCATAGCCTGCGGCTAAAATGCAACAATGACACTTAATGTTGTTAAAAATAAAGTGATGTCAACAAGACATCATGCCAATCAACCATTGTCCACCATTATCACTCCCCAAACTACCGGCCCAGCTACATGACCTACCGGCCCATACCCCAGCTACATGACCTACCGGCACCGCCTGTTTAGTGCCGTGGCACTGCCTACGTAAATACGTGTGGGATGGCGACACACCGCAAGAGGGTTGGCAACGTCGGAGCGGTGCAGGTTTGGCCGGCCGAACACCGGTCCCGATACCACCCAAGCCCACATCTAGCCCGGCAAGGCCGGCTGAACACCAAGCCCGACACCACCCAAGCCCACATCTAGCCCGGCAAGGCCGGCTGAACACCAAGCCCGACACCACCCAAGCCCATATTCAGCCAGGCAAGGCCGGCTGAACATCCAACCAACCAACTGTTCAGCGGCGCCGACCAACCAACCAACCAACAGTTCAGCGGCGCCGACCAACTAACCAACAAACTGCTCAGCGGCGCCGACCAACTAACCAACCAACTGTTCAGCGGCGCCGACCAATCAACCAACCAACTGTTCAGCGGCGCCGACCAACCAACCAACCAACAGTTCAGCGGCGCCGACCAACTAACCAACAAACTGCTCAGCGGCGCCGACCAACTAACCAACCAACTGTTCAGCGGCGCCGACCAACCAACCAACCAACCAACCAACTGTTCAGCGGCGCCGACCAACCAACCAACCAACGGTGGTGCAGGCCGCAGCCCGCATAGAAAAAGGGAGCACAATGAGTAGCGCACGGCCACCCAAACTATCCGCCAAACAGCGAGCAGCCAGGAGAGCACGGTCGACCAAACCATTCGCGCAACGAGGAGCAAGGAGCACAAGGTAGAAAAGACGGTTCGACGCCGCCCAGCCGCGAACCGCACGGCGGCAGGGAGTCCAAACCGCCACCGCTCAGCCTGGACCACCTGCACTCTTTATATGCATTAGGTTTGACATTTCGTTTCCCTTGCAGGTTCGTTGATCGATTATGGTTTTCATAAACGTTCCAAAAACAATGAAACCCCTCCTGATTTAGCTATGCTTCTAGTTTTATTCCTCAGCCACGCCATGCTCAACCACGTCTTCCAACACCAGCCATACCATACACTTTCAGACTTATCCCGTCCTGCATCAACTCGCGCCGGTTTCCTCATCCTGATCTGGTGGCCCATAGCATGCTCCAATCACTGCTTTTGTTCCATTCCTCAGAATACGAACTAATCACAATCTACTCCATCACTACACACATTGGTCTGCACGGCGCAATTCACAGCTTGCCTCGCATACGCGAGTATCCCACGGCCGTGTATTTGACTCTTCCTCCGACGAGAGCGCCCCCAGCAGCCATACGGCGCGGCGCGCAGTCGGTTACATAACGGCGCGCCGGCCTGGTTAGAGCCGGGGACGGGGGACGGCGCCGGCAGACGAGCGGCGGCGCGGCTGGAGGGAGGACGTGCGGCAGGACGGGCGGCGAACTGACCGAGCGGTGGTCGCCGGCTCACCGGACAGTGCACGGCCGCAGACGCTGTCCCACCCAGCTGCCGGACACTGTCCCGGCCGACTGACGCAACAGCGCCGGCTGCGACCTCGCTCAGCGGTGCAGCGGCGACCTGCCGGCTGCCTATCCGGAAGACGACGTGGGCTCATCTCATCGCCGGAGAGGTCGCTGTCGCGCCGGGGACGAGTTGCCAGGCAGACCACAGCGCCGTGACGGTAAGCCGACGGCCACGCATCGACGTGACGGACGAACCCGCGCGCCGGTATCGTCACGGAAGACGTTCGTCCACCGCGGAAGTTGCCGCCAATTTGCAGCGGTGCCGAGACTCGTCTCTGTGTCGCACGGGGCCCGACTCGGTGTAGCAATGTTGATCCGGCACGCGGCTCTGCTGGCGTTCATCGCCACCGTCGCCGCCAGCCTCCGCTGCGAGATGGACGAACAGTGCGGCGAACGTGGCGTGTGCGACCAGCTGCTGCGCTGCTGTCGGGTGCGCGGCTGTTCGCGTGGCTGCCCAGCCGGCCAGGCGTGCCTCACCACAGGCTGGACCGTCTGCGGCAAGTTCGCCAAGCTGGTCGACACGTGCGCCTGCCCGCGCAAGCTGGGATGTGTGCCGCTGCCTGATCTGTCGCTGCAGCAGTTGGACGAGCTGCCGTCCGAGCAGCTGCCCCAGGTGCCAGCTCGGCAGTCGGACAGGATGCCCATGGAACTGCGCGGGCTGATGCTCGACGGGATGCCTGACGGGGTGACCGACAGAGTGCCCGAACAGGTGTCGGAGGAGATCAGCGAGTGGAGAGACCACTACAATTGGTTGGACCTGTTCTACGACATATAGTGGTGAAGAATAGACCCGTGTGTTAAGTGATGGCGAGCTCATCCCGCGAACTATCCGAACCAACCGAGAACACCATCACCGGCGAGACCCCTTCCACAAGCGCCGGCTCGGAGCCACCAATGAGCCGACAGCCATTCCCGTCGGCGGTCTCGAGCATCTACACCCGAGCGGTGGCGACTACCGGACATCCCCCAGCGGTCTCCAGCATCTACACCAGAGTGATGGCGACGCCCGGAGACGTTCAGCACATTCCGGCAGGAGCCCGAACGGCCCGTGGGTCCCGCTCGGTAGCCGACCGCCGCGCCCGATCGGACTCTCAGGTCGAGGTCGTGACATGGCCGAGCTCAGGTGTTGGTAACCATGCAGCAGCGCCGGTACCGGCCGGCCGGTTAGCATGGCGGGCTGTGTATACATAGTGCGGTCACAGGACACCACACAGGCGCCCCCCACTGAACTGGCTTCGTGCAGACCTGATCACTCTAGTGGACGAGGAAAGGTGACGTGCAATGTACCGCGAAGTCGAGTTGTACGACGTACCTCACTACACATGGTTGTGATAATGATGTACATAGTGGATTCCACGTGGCATTCCGTGCATTGTACAGATATATGGCACCGCTATGCATTCGGTGGTAGTAATTCGGTATGACGCATTACGCTCATACATTCGGTAGGAAATATGCGGCATTATCGAAAGATCATGCTTCCGCATAGTACCTTCCTCGTGGGCAAGATCAATGATATGATCACATAGCTATAGAGATGTTCATGTGTCGCATTACCAATAAAGTGTGAATAACTACGCTTTAAATGTTGCCGTTTTACCTGGAACAAAAATAGCTAGAATAAAGGAAAAGAAAGCCACGGGCTTCAGCTTTGGGACCACCCACATGAACTAATTGTATTATAACTTCCATGGGCTCTTTTACGATGCAGTTAACTGCTGGGTTGTATAACGCCGTCAACCTCTTACGCCGACTGGTCGACAATTGACTTGGAAATCCCGCGGATTATGATATTTGAACCCACGGTTTTACAATAAAAAAAAGTTCAACGCCATATCGACTGAACTACAGCCTTTCTCCTTTGATTATGAGGTGAATACACTTAAATTATTTGTGTTCATTCAAAAACTCATCTATAGCGCACAAGATAATTTTGACCAGTTCACTTTACAAAAGCCATTCAACAATTGCAAATATACAGAGGTTGATACTGGGTGACAATCATCATCTATGCTAGCCAGAGCACACGTTGTTAGCAGGGGCTGAGTAACTGGCCAATTTGGTAAGACAACTGAACAATTGCAAGCATACAGCAATGCAGGGTGACTGGCAACGACACGCAAAACGCCATTTACCACTTGTCATCATAAATTAGGATAGAGCGCAATTTGGCTTAGTCATCCCGGAAGAGAGACGGCCTCATTTGATGCGTGGAACTGGGGGACCTCGTCGAGCGTCTCCGGTCTACTTTGCTCGCCACAACAACCTAGTCCTCATCCAAGTTTGTGAAAGCCGCCCGACATAGGCCAATGCGCCGTTCACAATCAGCTGCCTAGTCAGCAATATTTCGAACGATTATCTCACTGGGACGGGACATCGTTCACACCATTGGAAGCCTGCCGACGATGGCTGGAACGGTTCCTACAACGAACCGCCTCCTTGTTCGCTATCGATAAATATGACTTTTCTAACTTCTGGCTTGCGTGGGATGGCAGGGCACACTACCGTTTCCAACATCATTACCGTTTCGTTGTTGCCATTTGGGCTGAAAGGAGCTTCGATCAGTTCGTTGAACTCCGCACGTCATGAATTCCGTTTCACTTTCAGAGAATTGTGAAGAGTGGCAGACAGGCGTAACACATACCAGCACGGCAGGCACACCCAGGCATTTTTCAAGGGAATTTTGCAGATAATTAAGTAGCACAACAGTTGAGCACCAACCGACATGGATAATGGAAAATTTGCACAGGTGAAAACGCAAAAAGTTTCATCGTTAAGAGTCTAAGAGTCGCTAAGAATTCATCGCTAAGCCCATACGTCACACCTATCTCTTTTCTTACGCATCACCAAGGAACACTACTTCCGGTTGCCACATGGAGCCAATGCCTCATCCCACGCATACACTGCAGAAGATACTTCCTCCACGTAGAGATACAAGGAACACCAAGGCCCACACCAAATAAAGAAAGAGGAAACGCTTAGCAGCGTAACTACACAAAGACAGCACCGTGCATCGCGACAAAAACGCACCATCCCAGTCCCCAGAAGAGCATCGAGGCCATAAGCGCCTGAACAGGAAGAAGGAAGGAGCCTCGCACAGATAGACTTCAACTGCGCACAAAAGAACACATCGACTGCAATTCCGCAACGTATTAACAAAGACTGCAACTCAGCACAAGCCGCCACATATGCCGAGAGCCACACCGGACGACAGCGGGACGGTGACGGTGTTAACACGGGACGCCACGGGTATCGAGAGCCACACGGGACAACAACAGCGGAGGGAGACACCACATATGCCGAGAGACACACGAGACGACAGCAGAGGGAGACGCCTCAAATTCCGAGAGACACACCACATGTGTCGAGACACACGGGACAAAATAGCGGAGGGAAACGACACCGGATACCGGAAGACATATGAGACGACAGCAGAGGGAGACGCCACAGATGCCAGGAGAGGGAGACGCCAGATGTCCAGACACACGTGACAATGACAGAGGGGGACAATAGGCCACATATGCCGGGAGACACATGAGAAACGACGCACGAGACGCCAGCAGCTGAACGGAGAAGACGCTAGCACGGGACGTCACGAGACGTCACGCAGCCAAGATTTTCTTCAGGGGCTGATATCCCCCCACAAAAAGACCCGAAACAGAAACCGCTTTCGACGCGCGAAAACTTCTGGTTTCACGTGGTAAAAATAGGGACGAGTAGTCTAGGGGTAAGTTACTCCTCTCACAATCGAAAGGTTGTGGGTTCGAGTCTCGCCTGCCGCTACTCTTTGCCAGCGACCAATCGGCGTGGGAGATTGGCGACGCTGCATGACTCAACGGTCGATGTGTCGTAAAAACCAATAACCAACCAACGTGGTAAAAATATAAATATCTTGTTTCGGCAGCGGGACGGCGACGGCGCTACACAGTGTGATAACTTAAGTGAAAAAAACTTGCCATAAATGCTATTCTGGATTATTTTTCACGCGATATCTGCGGCGCCATTACGTTAACAGATGCCTGAAGCACACCAAATCAGTTTTTATTAAAGAAAATCTTCACAAGATTTGACATAGCAACAAGTCCATGGATATGAACAACATTACATGTGGAAAAACAATCCATATGTATACGAATGTTGTTTGACTTTGACAATTGACAAAGGTAAGATGCTTTCTAAAAACCTGGGCAAGCCAAGTATGAAACGATAGATGATAATATCAACGTTAGGTTAAGCAATTCAAACGGGCATAGAACAATTCACAATGTGCTTTCGTTGGTCAAACGATAAGCCATTGTAATAATCGTTCAACTTTTCAGTATCTCCAAGCTTGAATAAGGTTATAAAAACGCATACGCACAACCAGAGATCAACACCGATACAATCAGCGATCCTTTAACAACATGCACCGTAAGTTTCAGCTGCACCCAGCTGCCCCAACACCGGTAGAGATCAATTGTATCCCGGCAGGCCGCGGTGCCGTGCGGTGGCTACCCCGAGCGGCACAGGGAATCCCGAGCCGGACGCCTCGACACGCCCGCTGGCTGACAGATCGGGTAACCTGATCCAGCGGTTGATGTGCCAAGACAACACCCGTAACTGGCAAATGGGTCGTGATAGGTCACGAACTTCGTTTCCCATGGTAGGGGAGCCGTCCTTGCCTGTAAGTATCGGGTCAGCATGGTTGGATTTTGCGTACAGTAAACATGGAGGTGCGCGTCAGAAGAGAGGAATTAGTGGACTTGCTAACCAGTGCAAAAAGTATTTGGGCGTGGCGACTATTATGATCATGTGTTTAATCAGTTTGCAGTTGGTTATGGAGAAAATCCGTCAGGGCTATCTTTCAGGTGAGTCGTCGATTGTGGACATGAAAAAGACGACCGACTTGATCGCCCAGAGCTCAAAAGGAAAGTGAGTTAAATGTAAGCAAAACCAGGACCAATTCAGAAGTCAGTTTGCGTCTTATCTTTCGGGAGACGTGGTGTTCCCCGTGTCCCTAAAGCGTGGTGACCACGTCGTGAGTGATGATGGAGCTGAAACCCGCCTTGGTGACGAGGCCGTAGAGGGAGCGAGAAGGCGACCGGCTAGAGTCTACGATTAGCTCAGCGCCCGTTCTCAGCGTCGGGTATCCTTAAGCACAGTTTTCCGCAGCACAGTTTTCTGCACCTCGTGGAGACTGCCAGACAAAGTGCTCGTGCTGATGGCACGAGACCGAGGCTTTCATTCTGCGACAGGTGGGGGCATTACCGAATCGGCCCAGCAAAATTCGCTGGGCTCTCAGAAACTCGAGAGTGCCAACCCGACCCAAGTGCTTGTCAGGAGAGCGTGCGCTTTAAGCCACCTTATTAAACCACGCTTTACACCGCATTACTAAACCACCTCTAAGAGAAAAGAGCTTCTCCATATGTTCCAAATTTGAAGCCCTTTCGACTAAGACCAAAATTGCCCGAGTAACTAGCATGCCTTGCCCGCAACTATTTCTTGCCATCTTTTCCCCAGAGCTATAACAGTGTGCGCTGGCACAAGCCCCAGGCACCGGGGGCCACACGGGACGGCGACGGTGCTGGTACAACAAGCCCCAGGCACCGGGGGCCACACGGGACGGCGACGGTGCTGGTACAACAAGCACCAGGCACCGGGGGCCACACGGGACGGCGACGGTGCTGGTACAACAAGCACCAGGCACCGGGGGCCACACGGACGGCGACGGTGCCAACGCCCAGGCACCGGGGCCACACGGGACGGCGACGGTGCTGGTACAACAAGCACCAGGCACCGGGGGCCACACGGGACGGCGACGGTGCTGGTACAACAAGCACCAGGCACCGGGGGCCACACGGGACGGCGACGGTGCTGGTACAACAAGCACCAGGCACCGGGGGCCACACGGGACGGCGACGGTGCTGGTACAACAAGCACCAGGGGGCCACACGGGACGGCGACGGTGCTGGTACAACAAGCACCAGGCACCGGGGGCCACACGGGACGGCGACGGTGCTGGTACAACAAGCCCCAGGCACCGGGGGCCACACGGGACGGCGACGGTGCTGGTACAACAAGCACTAGGCACCGGGGGCCACACGGGACGGCGACGGTGCTGGTACAACAAGCCCCAGGCACCGGGAGCCACACGGAAAGCCACAGGTGCGCCGACATCCGGCCGAGGAATTAGGCACGTGAGTCAGCACTAGAGATGGCAAATGCACACAATCTTGGGACCAAAGCCCAGGCCCAGCCGGGCTCCTATGACCAAGTTCGGATGGGGTGCGGTCAAAACGCACTGAAACTCGGTCATGGGTTTTGGGTGCGTCAATCCCGATCGGATTACTTTGCCTGAAGCCCGATCGAAAGACCGATTTGAAAAAGGTGCCTTTTGCATGTAAGGTAGCAACATTATGCTCTCTACTGTTTAATTCAGGTCACAGGGAACCGAAATCATCTTTGAAGGCCTTGTTTGTCGTCGGAACACGAATTAATGAAATATCTTCTCTTATAAAGACTTCTTTTTGCATCAGCATGTATTCACAACCAACATCACCACCATGACCAACACTTAAAATGCATAGGCTGGTACTCCCTACTACCCCTTAAATCATCATTCTAAGAAAACATCAAAATTGAGACTACATGCTTCGATTCACTCAGCGACCAACGATCTGTAAAATGCTGTACCATGCATCAATAATAGCATCGTACCATTATCAGATTCAGAAATCCATACCGCAGTAGTATTCAGTCCTCGAACTTTATCATGATCTAGCATAAAACAACACCAATGGTTCACCTTACTATCGTGGCCTGCGCTGCTTCGGTCTTGAGTTCACTCTTTAATGTCGAGGCGTTCCGAGCCACTGCTATTGGCCTTTAGCTGGTGATTGCCAACGCCTCACCAGCGGTAGATACATTGTCATGGGATAATGCAACAGGGATCTTTTTGCCGCGCACACGTGTGCGCGCATCCTTCGCGTCGAACACGTCATAGTCGTCTCCCTGCCGTCATACATCTTCCAGCATTGATGGTCGCGGCCGCGCCACCTTTGCAATGCGTCAATGCATTCGTCACCTTCAGGTATGTCGGTTCAAAGTGTTGGTGTCCCATTACCGTAAATAATCCTAATTGCCAAGAGCAAGATCGGTACATGCAAGCTCAAACCGTTGCCCGCAGGCTTTGTAGTTTGCATTAGGCCACGGAAAGCCGAATGGACAAACGAAGTTTAAATGAAACCGGAATTACACGCATGCAATTTGAAGAAAAATACCCTCTACCTTCCCTGTCAGGCTTGCAGCCATGCCAGTCGGTAAGCATGCGCATTGGTCTTGACTATACTGCTGTAGTCGGTCCAGCTTTGGTGTTCGGCCACAACAATGAAACATCATGATAAAATCCTCTTTAGCGGATGTCGTCATGCTATGAAGCGATAGGCTGGCATAGATCACGTGACGCAATTACATAAGACCCCACAATCAACTGGTTGGCGAGAAGTACCCGCTCGTTATTCCTGATGGTGACTTGCGATTTATTCGCATTCCGAGTACAGGGATTACTAAACATCCATTATCGTTGGCGCGATTCCGAATTGCCAACTCAACGCTGCATCCTCGTGTCATGATCCTCTCTCCGTTGGCATATTTTCTCACAGAACTGAATAGACTTCAGTTGTGAGCATTTACAGCGGTGCAGGGAAACATTGCGTGAACCAAAGCTATTGCGCCTGCAGTCAGGCTGAACGTACACAACGAATTGTACTGATATGCACTACCCTTTGATTACCACCTCGTTGTTCAAGGCTATGTGCTTTCAAAGCTGCGAGCCAAAGAATAGCGATACAGCAGGGCTTGGGTTGATAAAGCCAAATGTGTGTGCGTGTATGTGTGTGCGCGCGCTGACGCGTGCGTGCTTGCGTAGGTGTGTGCTTGCGTGGGTGTGCATGTGTTGTCAGACAGTTGCTTCGTCGAAGAGTCGTAACCCCATAGAACTATGTGAATGATACAAGGAAAGTCTTCCATTGATGGAGGGCACTGAGATGTCTCTCGGAAAATAATTACCTTAAGTTCTGGTACAATAATACAAGTTTACGTCAGGTTTATATCATACTGTTCAATGTAGCGCGTACCAAGCATATCACATTTCAGCCGATCGAAATACCAGCGATATCAATTCGGGTGGCAGTAATTTCAGTTGGGCGCAAATTCAGACAATATGCCAACATTTTTCCGAGATTGACAGCGCGGACCGCCACATCGTGTGAAAATCTGCTCCATCAAATCACCAGGACACATACTTTTTCTCCGCCACCAAAGAGGTTGCAACACTTATATTTGAAGCACGCCGGGAAAGCGCACCACGACACCACTCCAAGGCATGCAGAGAGTACCTTGAGATATTTATACATTGATATATTTATATGGCCATCTTTGGCGGAGCACATTAACTGTTCGGACCGGTCCGGACTAAAAGTGATTTCAAGTCAGAAAAGAAAAAAATACACACAATGCACCGGCACGACTATCATCGCATGTTGCAATGACATTTTCCACCGGCAGACCTTGATGCCCAAACCCGATGAGGCGCTTCCAACACAAAAACGAAACGTCCACAATCTGAGAAGGAATGCCCAGATTATTGCACACCCCTGGCACCGCCAAGGTTTCTTTCTGATCCAACTCTTACACAATTTGATTCAGCAAGTAATCTAGTGACGCCAAGACGCTCTCGACAGTTCTTACTTAACGAAAATTGGCGTCAAAACAACGAAACATAATCAAGAACAAGAACATCAACATTTGTCTCCCCCTCCATCCTAGATTCTCTTTTCCCTTTCTCCATTTAACATTCACGATAAAAGCGGCAAAACTAATGCAGATAATGCATAATGACAAATGATAATGCCCTATGATGATGACAAGTGCTTATGCTTACTTAACCCTGAGCTACCAAGAACATTTCATCAGTTTTTCCCTCCAGGAGGTTGGCCACTACTCACCATTTCGTCCCTGATCACGCTGCAGCGGTGTGGTCATGTTGCTTGTTACGAGCGGGGGCAAGGCTCAAGCGTATATATTCCCGTGTATGTGGTACGATAGGTCACTTTATCCGGCTAGACCGGACCAGCCCGACCCGACCGTCACACATTTGAAATTATCATAACCTTTTTTCAGCTCTTCGAGTTGTAATTTGCCTATTCAGTCTGATGTGTTCTTCATATTTTAGATTTTGCCAACCCTTATCACAATAGTATTGACGTAGCGTGCTTAATCTCTGTTGAAACGAAGAGATTTGCGGCGGCTTTTCCGCTGGCGTCCAATTTTCAGCGGCATTCCAAGGTGTGGGCAACTCTTAATTTTTCAGCTCAGAGCCAGATCCACTCTTTTAATTTTGATATGTTTCAACTCTTGTCGCAATAATTCCCTTGAAGTATCCCCAATCTGTGTTAGAAGAAAGGGGGTTGTCACGACATCGCAGCGCCCCGGCAGCTAACGAAGGACTAGGTGCCGCAGCCAGTGCAGCAGTCGCCGTCAGTACCAGTAGCCGCGCCCCGGCAGCTAACGATGGACTAGGTGTCGCAGCCAGTGCAGCAGTCGCCGTCAGTACCAGTAGCCGCGCCCCGGCAGCTAACGATGGACCTGGTGCCGCAGCCAGTGCAGATCCGTGTCCTGCGCGAGTAGGGGCCGTGCGCGTCCGTGTACGAGCCGCGCCGGGCTCGATGTGCGCAGCCAGTGCAGCAGTCGCCGTCAGTACCAGTAGCCGCGCCCCGGCAGCTAACGATGGACTAGGTGCCGCAGCCAGTGCAGCAGTCGCCGTCAGTACCAGTAGCCGCGCCCCGGCAGCTAACGATGGACTAGGTGTCGCAGCCAGTGCAGCAGTCGCCGTCAGTACCAGTAGCCGCGCCCCGCAACTAGGTGCCGCAGCCAGTGCAGCAGTCGCCGTCAGTACCAGTAGCCGCGCCCCGGCAGCTAACGATGGACTTGGTGCCGCAGCCAGTGCAGCAGTCGCCGTCAGTACCAGTAGCCGCGCCCCGGCAGCTAACGATAGACTTGATGCCGCAACCAGTGCAGCAGTCGCCGTCAGTACCAGTAGCCGCGCCCCGGCAGCTAACGATAGACTAGGCGCCGCAGCCAGTGCAGCAGTCGCCGTCAGTTCCCGTAGCTCAGTGGCATGCCAGCTGATTAGTCTTCCAGGAACCAGGGCTCAGTCCCGGTGGAGGGACGGCGGCTCCTTATTTCTACTAGCAATGCAACTTGGTAAAAGTTTTGCGATCGCATTATCTCTGCATAGATGCTTGAAGGAGCGTGACTGTACGAAGATTCAAGGCAATGTACCTATGACTGATATGTACGGATATTCTACCACGCTGCACTTTTGACTTTACTACACGATGGCGGCACACGGCCCGCGGCTTATATCAGGCCAACACTAACAGTTCGCACTAAGCTAGATACACGATGGCGGCTGCCAAATAGCTACCTCACAGTTCCTCAGGTAAACGAACGATTACCCAATCGAACTCTGGCCGTCAAATAACAGCCCTCGATATCAGATCATGTATCGCGACCCATCACGTGTCGCGTATAAATCGAGGGCAGTGCCCTCATCTGATAATGGGAGCATTGTGATGGGACTGGTATGATTTGATCCACACTATACAACGAAATTAATCCAGAAGTGTTCGTTGCATTATCCAATGCAGGAATTGCGATTTGGCATAGATGTACGAAATGTGTTTCAGGAACAACGCCACGGACAAAACTATTTGGGGTAGGGAACGTTCACACATCACTTTTCTGTAATTGCGTTATGCCCACATATCAAATGTGGGCACGTCTTCTTCCGCGCTCCTTAGCGTTTCAGACTAATCCCTAGAATACCACATCCACTTCCTCACGAAATACGTATGGGATGCTAACATTTTATCATGGCTTCCGTTCCGCTGGCTTCCTTGAATTCCTCACAAAGGAAGAACTCGCCAGTTGAGAGCTCCTGGCCAAGTTTGTGAATAACTAAGCAGATCAGTTGTTAGATACCAACTAAATACTGGCCTTAAGCTCTTCAGCCTAGTCTGTTGATTTATATCGGTTTCGTGCTGTCGTGCTTTCAGAGACGCTTACAATATGAACCAGGATCAATGGTATGCCTCAATAGTGTGATATCAATTACATGGGCATCGATGTACTAGTAATTGATCACTTGAAGTGCGCGTGGATGAATGCGTTAAATATGTGATAGCATCGGTGCCAAATGACTGTGTAGTCGGCGAGTCCCTAAGCCCAAATATTCAATCAAATATGTCATAGTCGTTTACTTGATGTGATTTGTGTTCTGATGGCAGGTCCGTTTTACAGTTTTCGATGTGCATACAAGAAAACGTGGTCGTCTCGAGTCCATTATTTCATTGGAATGTGTCGTAAAAGAATGCAAGGTGCTTTTTCTTCTTCTCGGATTACGCGATACGCACACAAACAAACTAACCCTACGGACCTCAACGCGGTCGTTGTCGGATTACGCGAGATACGCACACAAGCAAACGAACCCAACCGACCTCAACGCGGTTGTTGTCGGATTACGCGATATACGCACACAAACAAACGAACCCAACGGACCTCAACGCGGTCGTTGTAGGATTTACGAGATACACACACACAAACACAGGAACCGGACATATCTCAACGTGGTCGTTGTCGGATTCCGTGAGATACACACGCAAACAAGCCGGACAGACCTCAACGCAGACTTCAACGAACGAAGCCAACCGAACACATTTCGTCAATGTCCCCAAAATGACTACAAAACTTCCAGTGGCGGTGGCCTCCGTTCGTCACTGGGTAACCACCAGATAGATGGCTCGTCAGTTTCTGGTTAGGTTAACGTACGCATACTTAAGCGGCCGGTTGTGCGCGGATTAAGTAGCGTCCGGGGGATACCAGACGTGGCACGATAACAACACCGCAAAGCAGTGCCGTCACTACCTCCAAGTCGCGAAATACTAGCGTGCCTCAGACGTCCACGCGAGGGAACAACATGCGCATGTGTTTCGTCATCGACGAGGGCTCGGCGTGCGATGTTCGGGAGAGGCGGACGGGTGCATCCGGTCTGGCCAGCCGCGGCGTCGGCGGCGGCATAGTGCAGGTCAGGGTGGTGTTGACAAGGCAAGGCTGTTCCTATCAACCCCCTGCCCCGGAGACGGGATGTGAGGATCTGACAGGAGAGAAAGCCAGGCTAAGCTTGCAAGAACTCATGTAAGACCGCTATGAGAATTACTCCCGGTGTAGCCAACAAGAAGTACCTGGATGAACGCACACCGGCCAAAGCATGCTTGCCAAACAGCTCACCAAGAGTTTCCTCTAATAAAACGTCATTTAGTAACGTTCAGAGCGACTGCTGAACCACCTATTTATGCTCAGGTAATCGCAATCAACCAATTCCGTTCAAAGCGCAAAGCACAACAAAACGCACCCTTGATCAAAGTGGAAATAAATGTAGTTTCTTTGTAGGAAATAATGATAGAAAAGCAACTAAGTTTCATGACGACATCCGCGAGAGGTCAGGAGATACAGACAGGTCAAAGGATGGCATTATGTGTCTCATCTCCAGCAATAGGGTTAAAATTCTGCTGTTGGACCCAACTTCCTGAACTAGTTAGCGACTTCCTTTCGAAATGCCTGCATGTCTGCACGTTGCTCTTGATTCCATAGATTAGATATTCAAGGTAGTTGCAAAAATGGTCGTGTTGCAAGTCGGTTGTTGCGTCAGGAAAGTAGTACTGTAAAAGGCTCATGGCCATATATACAGAGCTCTGGTCACTCGATGTCTGTCCGAAGCAACTAGACGTATGAAAACTACAACCGTTCGCACCTCATTCCTCCTTTCTGTTCACCTCTTGCATGTTGTACTGCGCTCCCATGCATGCTGCATGATGCACCAAAGCCTGACATCGGACGACTCATTCGGCTATTTCAGCCAGCTTTGACTACCTCCGGCACACAGACCGGCACGGTCCATGTCGCCCTCGCTTTCCCGGCCCGTCCCGCAGGAGGACCGCTCAGGCCGTTTGTGAGGTCGGCGCCGAAATTAGACACCCCTCTGCGATGAGCTGAGCCGGACTGACAGGTCCGCCCGCCGGGTCTGGCCCCCTCACCCTACCACACCCGCATTCGACCCTTTTCCGGCCATCAACTGAGGGTACTACCCTCCTGTTTGCGTACCGTTAATCCCGGCTCATGCCCGCTTCGACTTGCCGAACAATGGAAGTGTGGGACGCCCGCGTCGAGCCGGCGCCACTGGAGCCGACATCGGGGCACCACACCCAGCGTCCCCGTCGTCGGGACCCTCCCTGTGCCACCACACAAACACCGCACCCGGCACCACACCACGACTTCATTGTCCTCTGGCATCGAGGCATGCCCACGGACAATTTACCTGTGCTGATGTTGGAAGCTACGGCCATGGCCGCGGGCCACGCTTGCCGCTAGTGATTACCAGTGAGGTGGTATTTTACAGGAACAGGATATCTATCTATCTATCTATCTGTATATATATATATATATATATATATATATATATATATATATATATATATATATATATATATATATATATTATATATATCTGTCTCTGTCTCTGTCTGTTGTCTGTTGTCTGTCTGTCTGTCTGTCTGTCTGTCTGTCTGTCTGTCTGTCTGTCTGTCTGTCTGTCTGTCTGTCTGTCTGTCTGTCTGTCTGTCTTCTCTCTCTCTATATATATATATCTCTCTCTCTCTCTGTGAATTTGAACACCTCGATGAGAGGAGATCTCATCGAGGTGTTCAAATTAGTTCATGATCAGGAACAGGGAAACGTTTGAATTTAACGGAAGGGATGCAACTAGAGGTTATCAATTAAAAATTAAAGTTAATCACAGCAGGACAAGTTTAAGACAGTCTTTCTTCACGAACAGGGTAGCGAAACACTGAAACCAGCTGCCAGATAATACTGTCAGTAGTAGCACATTGAACGTCTTTAAAAACAGCACGAACAATCATTATACGAATAGAGGATTTACCTTTCGGTATTCTAGGAATCGACGAATTTGGTGGGCAACTGGTTTAGTTCAGAGTGCAACCAATGAAGGGGCCCTGTGGCTCATAGTTGCATTCTCATTTATGTCTTTATGTCTAAGGCGACCCCGCGCGCTCCGGCCCGTAATCACACGCCAGTGATTCACATGCCGCTAGCGTGCTACCACCACGTCTGATGTTTCAGCTGAACATGCACTGTTGGCGCTGTTCGATTTATAACGCCATCGACCTCGTTATCTGTCGCTGGAACGGGACGGAACGCGGCTCGAATTTCCCTGGACAGTCGGTCGAGCGGGCGGCCGACAATTGGGACAGACGGCAGAGTCGGATCGCGTCGTCACATCCAGCCGTGTCGTTCCTAAAAACCCGCCTCGCCTGCGGGCGGGGCGGGATTACGCCTGGTTGGCGCTGCAGCCGCAGTCGCACCACACGATGGTCCGCCCGGGCCGGGTCGACCGCGTCCGCCAGACTCACGCGCCACGTGCGCCGCCTCTCGTTCGAGCAGCGCCATGTCCGCTCCACATTGCAGGCAATGAAGATGGACATACATTACTGCGGCCGGTTCTGCACACGCGCGGTGGCCGTGTCACCACCATCTTGCGGTGAGCACGTCGGGAACACCTGGCCGCACCTGCCGCCGCCGCCACCGACAGAGGAGCGCCGAGCTCTGCCAGTGGCGGAAGGTCAGCGGTGATAACGAGCAGCCTACGGCGCACCCTAACACAGTCGTCACGACCGTCACTGGGCGGCGGCCGATCTCGTCCATCCGCCGCCGCCCGCACCCATAGTGCCACCTTCGGCTGCCGGCCACACCGCGCCATACTGCGCCACTCGGCATCTCCGGCGGCCATATTCCGCGGACACAGGTGTGCCGGCCGCCCCGCACCGCAGGCGCAGGTGCTTCCGTCGTGCGCGCCGCCACTCCCACAGGATGTCATGCGTGCACACGTTGCGCAACCGTCGAGCGCTGTCGCAATCGCTGCCGGATGGCGACCGCGCCGGCGACAATATCCGCTCCTCCCTCTCCCAGCTACCGCCCGACACAGCAAAGTGTAATCCGACACCCCCGCGAGAACATCGGCTCCTTCCTCCCCCAGCTACTGCCCGACACAGCGCAGTGTAATCCGACATCCATGGCGACAATATCCGCTCCTCCCTCCCCCACCCCCAACTACTACCACACAGCGAAGTGTACTCCAACCGCGCCAGCGACAATATCCACTAATGTACAAATACTTTGGCACCGTTTCAAGATCAGATCGATCGGCTCGGATGACACCAGCCGAGTCTGGCAGGCCAATCGTCAAAGCCAGGTCGATCGGTTCGGACTCGACCTGCCTGACCAGCGCCATTCCTCTCAGGTCGGACCGGCCGGACCAGCGCCATTCGTCTCAGGTCGGACCAGCCGGCCGGACCAGCCGGAAGGACCAGCGCCATTCGTCTCAGGTCGGACCAGCCGGAAGGACCAGCGCCATTCGTCTCACGTCGGACCGACCGGCCGGACCGGCCGGACCAGCGCCATTCGTCTCAGGTCGGACCAGCCGGAAGGACCAGCGCCATTCGTCTCAGGTCGGGCCAGCCGGACCAGCGCCATTCGTCTCAGGTCGGACCAGCCGGCCGGACCAGCGCCATTCGTCTCAGGTCGGACCGGTCGGACCAGCGCCATTCGTCTCAGGTCGGACCAGCCGGCCGGATCCAGCAGCTGACGGTGATCAACGTCCGGGAGCCATCAACGGCACGGACAGCTGCTGTGCATAGCTCACAAACCACAACCCGGCGGCGACTTTGTGGTTTTAGCGCGAGCGGTGCAATATTTGCATGAGCAAACAGATCAGTTCGCACGTTTGCTTACACGGTAAGCCCTGAATAGCTACCATAAGTACGACAGTCGTGCCGCAAGGCACGACTGTCAGTCACTCTTGGCGGTCTCTCCACAGTTGTGACGTGACGCGACGTGCGTGACATCACACCCACACACACACAGCCGCCAGCCGCCAACCCGAAGTTATTAGCCGAGCCCACATGTTCCATGTGCGACGCACCCGCTTTGCCGGCGGCACAGCCACTCCGTTTCCGGCGATAGCGTGGAGTCTCATTATCTCCGAACGGGGGAGAAAAAGTACGCGACTAAAAATAGGTTCCATATTTCGGAGGCGATGTGCGCAGTAAGGTGTCGGATAGACCCACGTTAACGACCTTTCATTTTTCGACAGTCAGACATTGAGTGCAAATAACGCCTTGGGAAGACTACGTAAGCGGTCACGCTTGAAGAAAAACCATGATTGCTGGGATGACGTCAGAGGGGATCAGAGGTCATGCGAAACAGAGCTTACTGGGTGGGCACGTATCTGACATTCGGTCGCGCTATTACAAT
Organism: Imbricaverruca yamaguchii; assembly: GCA_034440575.1. Taxonomy (NCBI): domain Eukaryota; kingdom Metazoa; phylum Arthropoda; class Thecostraca; family Neoverrucidae; genus Imbricaverruca; species Imbricaverruca yamaguchii. Next base: position 1,423,627 of record JAOTOL010001591.1, read on the forward strand.
CCAACGGTAAAGTTTCAGCTGCGAGGCAAGCGTGTCCCCACGCATTGACGTCATTGACGTCATTGCAATGACGTCATTCAGAGCCGAAATCGCCTTCGGTCTGCTGCCAGCTGGACCTACAGTTTGAAGGTTAGAATTATGTGCACGCATTGGCGTAATGCCAGCTGCCGGCTGGACTTACCCGGCCGAAGCGTGATCAGAGCACCGCATAAGAGAGATACGCGATCAGAGCCCCGCTCCGCCAAGGACGTCTGAAGGTCTAGCGCCGCCACGGGGCTTCGTGATACTCCTAGTGATAACTGGCTGTACGGAGACGTCTCTCGTTACCGCGTCAACATCAACCACTACTAACCAAGTAATCGCGACATTCCAGCTAGTATGTGCAACCCCAAACAGTCACTACTGTCCGGCCAGCACCTGCCACTGTCCGGTCAGCATGTCACTGTCCGACCAGTCGTTGCTACTGTCCGACCAGTACCTGCCACTGCTCGGCAAGTGTTTGCTACTGCCGGCCAGGATCTTCCACTGTGAAGAAAGCCCCCCACCGCCGTCCATTGTGGGACGCGCTCCAGTCAAACTGTCACGCGCTGTCGCGTAAGCATGTCGAAATGACGCTCCATTCCGAGCTGTTGCATACCATTTTCAAGCGTAACGTTCTTCCAGCTGCACTAGATGATGATGAGGATGAGGATGCGAAAGGGTGATTTATTCGGGTGATTTATTCGGGTGATATCAGACTGCAGTGTAATATATGAGCAAATTCTCCATAGAACCCTGTCAAATGGGGAGTTCGAGCAACATGAGGAAGTTCCAGGTTTATCTGCCCGACAACTGACTAATTAATTATTCGACTAATGAGGCTGACAACATTCCCACCTCCATTACACCGAACATGTTGAATCGAGAGCCGATCAGGCCCAGCTGTGCCGACTGCGTTTGTATTCAATATGCCATGTGATTGGACCTCATCCGCACCTTGACGTCGACCGCATTAGCATGCATTAGAGTGCGCTGTTCGTGGGAAAAGGTCGGAAGGGCCAGAAATACCACTGGGAAACAGGTCATGTGCTGATTACGAATTAAAAATATTTTATCAAAATACTTCGGTCCCTATTTTTTAGCACTTTCATTAGATTTCATCAGTATTTTAACTGACGGGATCAGCGCCATAAGCAGCTTAACAGGTGTCATGTTCGGTATTCATCAATTCATCAAACCCAACGCAACAGCATGCAATACGTGAAATGGCGAGATGACACCGAGTCCAATTGTACCTAAAACCTTGTAACTGCATTTTGTTTGCCATACATGTTACTTTCGGTAGCATGCGCGCTATAATCGTCCCCCGCAACATGCGGTTGTGAATTCACCGTCCGTGGCTGAGTCCGTGGAAATGGTGCTTGATCAGATATTCCAACTATACAGTAAACAGAAAATTCGCATTGCTTGCAACTGCCTAGTATCCCACATCCGTGTGTTCAATTTTACATCAGCTAGCTTCTTTTTTTTGGCGCCACTCATCTCTCCCTCCATTCATCAAAAACCAATTTCATGGCACTGAAGGGGAGAGATCGGCAGCTGTCCGGCTGATCTTCCGCTATAAGCCTGACCAAGCCAGAAACAACATATGCCGCCGTCGTGCGCCACGACTGCAGCGGACTCGTGCAGCGCGTGGCTCAGCAGTGCCGAGAAGACCGCCACGCCCGAATGATGACGGTGGACAATGATGGTGCGAGGATGGTGGTAAAAGGATGGTGCGAGGATGGTGGTAAAAGGATGGTACGAGGATGGTGGTAAAGGGATGGTGCGAGGATGGTGCGCTCGAGATCATCTGCAGTACCGTAGAGCCACAACACAGACACCAACGTGGTCAGCAGCGGCATTCCGTGGCGAGGGAGCAGGTGGCTGATAATGCTGGCTGTTGTCCCCCCGAGTGCCGAAGACGTACGTCACCATGTTCGAGCTCCGGCAGCATCTCCAATCGTAAGGTTTCGGAGGTCTCTATGATGCAACTGATCAAAAAATGGCAAATATCTTTGTACACAAAGGCAAATATCTTTGTACACTTGTGTAATAGTGCAAGTTGTACAATTTCTAAGTATTTTCTCCCGTCTGTGGGAAATGTAATTTCGCTATCAGTTAACTTTAAACCAGCGTTTTCTTCCATTCAACAACCTGGACAATTTCCGTCCACAGAACCCAAACGGCGCATCTCAGCCCTCCCCGCTGTAGCGTACCCGGCACGTCTCAACCCCCCCCCCCCTCCGTGGTGCAACATACGCGGCGCGTCTCAGCCCTCCCCGTGGTGCAACATACCAGGCACGTCTCAGCCCGCGTATGTTGCATGGTGCAACATACCTGGCACGGCTCGGCCTTCCCCGTAGTGCAGTATACCTGGTACCTCTCAGCCCTCCCCCGTGGTGCAGTATACCCGGCACGTCTCAGCCCCCTGTGGTGCAGCGTACCCGGCACGTCTCAGCCCTCCCCGTGCCGCAGCGTATCCGGCACGTCTCAGCCCTCCCAATGGTGCAGGGTACCCGGCGAGTCTCAGCCCTCCCCGTGGTGCAGCGTACCCGGCACGCCTCAGCCCCCCGTGGTGCAGCATACTCGATACCTTTCAACACTCCCGTGGTGCAGCGTACCTGGCACGTCTCAGTCCTCTCCGTGCCGCAGTGTACCCGGCACGTCTCAGCCCTCCCCGTGGTGCAGCATACGCGGCACGGCTCGGCCCTCCCCGTAGTGCAACATACCCGGTACCTCTCAGCCCCCGTGGTGCAGCATACCCGGTACCTCTCAGCCCTTCCGTGGTGCAACATACCCGGCACGTCGCAACCCTCCCCGTGGTGCAACATACCCGGCACGTCTCGGTCCTCCCTATAGTGCAGCATGCCCGGCACGTCTCAGCCCCCTGTGGTGCAATATACCCGGAGCATCTCATCCCTCCCGTGGTGCAACATACCCGGCACGTCTCAGCCCCCTGTGGTGCAACATACCCGGAGCGTCTCATCCCTCCCGTGGTGCAACATACCCGGAGCGTCTCATCCCTCCCGTGGTGCAACATACCCGGCACGTCTCAGCCCCCTGTGGTACAATATATCCGGAGCGTCTCATCCCTCCCGTGGTGCAACATATCCGGAGCGTCTCATCCCTCCCGTGGTGCAACATATCCGGAGCGTCTCATCCCTCCCGTGGTGCAACGTACCCCGATCCGTTCCCTCCCCCGTGGTGCTACCCGGAGCGTCTCATCCCTCCCGTGGTGCATATCCGGAGCGTCTCATCCCTCCCGTGGTGCAACATACCGCACGTCTCGCCCCCGTGGGCATACCCGGAGCGTCTCATCCCTCCGTGGTGCAATATATCCGGAGCGTCTCATCCCTCCCGTGGTGCAACATACCCGGACGTCTCCCCCCTGTGTCTCGCTCCCCGTGGTGCAACGTACCCGGGCGTCTCATCCCTCCCGTGGTGCAACATACCCGGCGCGTCTCAGGCCCCTGTGGTGCAACATACCCGGAGCGTCTCATCCCTCCCGTGGTGCAACATACCCGGCGCGTCTCAGCCCTCCCCGTGGTTCAGTGCACGCGGCGCGAAATTCTGCGGCCTTGAGACCGGTCATCTGCGGACTCCGGGCTCCGGTTTCCGTCGCGGGAGCAGCGGACGCCGGCCGAACGACAATCAGCAGCAAGCGCGAGCAGCGCCCGTCAAGCTGTGTGAGAACTGCGCAAACATACCGCTTATTCTCGACAAAGACGACGTTAACATTCTGGTCCTGTTGCTGTCGGTGGAGCTGAGTCAATATACCGGCTGGTCGACCATCTGGATAGGACACTCGAAAACGCAGTCGGTGACATCGCAGCAATGGCTCGGCCACCTTGGACAAGCCCGCTGCAACCACCACGGCCACCTTGGACTAGCCCACTGCAACCACCACGGCCACTTTGGACTAGCCCACCGCAACCATCACGGCCACCTTGGTCTGGCGCGCTGCAGCTACCACGGTCACCTTGGACTAGCCCACAACTACCACGGCCACCTTGGACTAGCCCACTGCAACCGCCACGGCCACCTTGGGCTGGCCCGCTGCAACCACCACGGCCACCTTGGACTAGCCCACTGCAACCGCCACGGCCACCTTGGATTAGCCCACCGCAACCATCACGGCCACCTTGGTCTGGCCCGCTGCAACCACCACGGCCACCTTGGACTAGCCCACTGCAACCACCACGGCCACCTTGGATTAGCCCACTGCAACCGCCACGGCCACCTTGGACTGGCCCGCTGCAGCTGCCACGACCACCTTGGACTGGCCTGCTGCAGCTGCCACGGCCAGCTTCGATTGGCCAGCTGCAGCTTCCAAGGCCATCTTGAACTGGCCCGCTGGGGCTACCCCGACCAGCTTGGTCTGGCCCGCTGCAGCTGCCACAGCGGCCAGTCCTTGTCAGAAGATCCTGAGCGCGGCAGACCAACAGAGCCTGGTAGAAGTCCGAGAGGCGTTCTGCGCGATATCGGTGTTGGCATCAGTCCGGCCGCTTCGCGATGTGGCCGGCAGGACGTGTGCAGCGGTCAAACAGCGGCCGAGTGACTTGATCGAGCTAACCGCCAGATGCAGGCAGGCGTACCTGGCGCTGGAGATGCCACACCATCTTCACGCATGTCGCGATACATGCGTCGCGCCGGGTGGAGGACTGGGACACTCGGAGCAGGGGAGTAGTGCACGCTGACTTCCCTGCGCGCTGGAAGAGATGCCAAGTGAACGCCGTCCGCCAACGATGTCTACCAATCGCAGCACCTCCGCGCCGTAGCATACCACAGTCACCTCGTGTGATGAAGACCCGTGCACGGTAATACACCGGAGGCAGGGAGCTTGAATCAGTTGTTTTGACGTACGGCTGCACTGTTCTGCTATACTACTTAGCGTGCATAACATAATGCTACTTGAGAATGGAATTACAATGCTAATTTGTGTTGGTTGGTTATTGGGGTTTAGGGGCGCATCGACTACGCCGGTCATGTAGCGCCCGCTAATTTGTGTTCATTAACAAGAAAATTACGAGCGAGGAAGAAGGCCGAGAGAGCCAATCCTTCACAGCGCTGCCAGTTAGCAGTCATCCAACGAATGGACACAAATAATCGTTTGAGCGGCCCCAGCGACTCAACAAGGTCATGACAACAGTGGGACCCCAATAACTTTGCTACAACGTACATATAGTCGCGGAACTTCCACAGACTCAAGTTTCATTTTTTAGGAATTGCATAACTTAACGTACGAAATTCTGACCCGAGAATATCTTCTTTGCGTCATTTTGTATGAAGTTCCCCAAATTCTGACGCTTGGATCCAGAATAGCTGTTCATGAACAACGTAATTCTATCGAGGAAGAGAAGCGAGGCGCGCGGTACTTTAAGCTCAAATCTTCCTGGATAAAACGTTATGCGAAAAATGTACTCAGTGATGCTGTTACGAAAAGCATATACGATATCGTTTTACATATTACCTTACGTTCAGGCCTAACTATGATACACTGCAGTATTACATGCATAGAGTTAATAAATGCTTCCAGATGAACTGAACACAGCAAGATACATTTACAAACACCTTCAAATCTGATCGGATGGAGCGTACTAAACCTCGTGCGCGATCCGCATGAGGTATAACCCACTGCCTGTGCCCCATTTAATTACTACCCCCCTTTCACATATATAAAAATATATCTTCGACCAGGTTCTGTCTTTCCATCCTTCCTGCAAGAGGTTGGCCCACCTCTAACATGTGCAGCTGCATGATTTTGAATAATGGGGATTGTTCTGGGTTACATGCATTACTCATGCTCTGGCAAAACACAAGTTTAAATCTTTGTCATTTCAACGGCATCCAAAATATGATTGTAGGCTACACACCCACATATTTTAAGGACGCTGACGCACTCGTGCGCAGCTGATTATCTCCACTGAGGTCCATAGCGCAGCTAATACAATACCATCATATATACTACACTATCATGAGTGAAACGCAAGCAAATATCTCCCAGGCGGGGGCCAACCGACCACCCACCGCCAAACCGTCGGCACATCACTGGCGGCCCTGACCGGCTGGGATCGAGGCGACCGTGCGGCGCTCGGGCACTGCGCTCCCTGGCAGCGCGTCCATTCACAGATGTGTTCACACGCTTGGCCGAAGACCATGACGCACCAGTTACAAAAAAAAAAAAACATATTCCAAGATCATTCGACGGTTTCCGATTTATCGGGCCGATTATGCGATTTCACGTTACCACAAGCAACGCGAATTTTCAGTTTGCCACATGCAGCACTTGGAATATCTCATCAAACACCATCTCCCAAGACTGGACCACCGACGGTGAATTATCGCCGCATGTCGCTACTTGCGATTATATGTGCCCGTGTCGTCGGAAGTAACAAGCATTGCAAACACCCACTGCGAGAAGGGCTTAGGTACTATTGCACTCATTGTGAGATTCAAAGCAATGCGAAATATTACATGCTGTTTCCAACAAATTAAGGAACTGATTTCCAAACTGCTGAGCATAGCAACTGCTGAGCTTTAGCATGCACAGCATACCAGGTCACTTGAAAGCGTGCTCGCTTTCCAATGGCATTCACTTATTGTTATGAGCCTTCCGACCCATTCAAACGAACCGTTAGTGGTACCTGTGAGGCTGGTATACATAGAGAACCACGCGTTTTTAGACAAATTTCTGGCGGACGCACACTGCCCAGAGAATCACCATAAATAATGTGCGAGTAGCAATGAAGCTCTTGGACTTACTTGCCCAATATGGCTAGCATGTGTCTAAGAAGTAGGACATGAAAACATCTTCAATTAATCTGTAATGACGTGAAAAATTAACTGATTTAGAGGACTTCAATTATGAAGGGATAGAGTGCACTGCTTGTCGAATTTGAGTAAGATCAAAATAACCCCCAAAATAATATAGTCGTGTAGTTCCCCCACAGATATCCAGTTACAACCCAAACAAAAATCAGCCGCTGATGGTATCGGGTTTAATTTTATCCCTTAAGAATATACAAAAGTTATTCCTGATTAGCCACGGCACTGAGCGACATCACACACCTCCCGGCAGGGCCCACAAAACGTCCGGGGCGTCCGCATAGTTGCGAGGCCGGACACATGTCCGGGAAAATTCCCGCACACCTCGCCGGCACACGGGCCAGCGTGGCGGCCGACGCAGCCGGACTGCCACACCGACCTTGAAGCAGGAGGCGCGGTACAGCAGCTGCACCACGTGGCCGATGCTGGTCTTGGAGGCTTGAGGGAAGTGCGGCTCCAGTCGCTGCACCACGAACATGACGAGCACCTTCCGGGAGAGCGCGTAGCCCTCCTCCAGCGCCAGCAGCACCAGCCGCAGCACCTCCTCCTGCATGGCTGGCGACACGGACGGGTGCCGTCAGCACCCACCGACCACAGACAGCGGCTCATCATCACGCCATGGCTGGCGACACAGACGGATGCCGTCAGCACCCACCGACCACAGACAGTGGCTCGTGATCACACCATGGCTGGCGACACGGACGGGTGCCGTCAGCACCCACCGACCACAGACAGTGGCTCGTGATCACACCATGGCTGGCGACACGGACGGGTGCCGTCAGCACCCACCGACCACAGACAGTGGCTCGTGATCACACCATGGCTGGCGACACGGACGGGTGCCGTCAGCACCCACCGACCACAGACAGTGGCTCGTGATCACACCATGGCTGGCGACACGGACGGGTGCCGTCAGCACCCACCGACCACAGACAGTGGCTCGTGATCACACCATGGCTGGCGACACAGACGGATGCCGTCAGCACCCACCGACCACAGACAGCGGCTCGTGATCACACCATGGCTGGCGACACAGACGGGTGCCGTCAGCACCCACCGACCACAGACAGTGGCTCGTGATTACACCATGAATGGCGACACAGACTGGTGCCGTCAGCACCCACCGACCACAGACAGTGGCTCATGATCACGCCATGGCTGGCGACACAGACGGATGCCGTCAGCACCCACCGACCACAGACAGTGGCTCGTGATTACACCGACCACAGACAGCGGCTCATGCTCACACCGACCACAGGCAGCGGCTCGTGATTACACCATGAATGGCGACACAGACGGGTGCCGTCAGCACCCACCGACCACAGACAGTGGCTCGTGATCACACCATGGCTGGCGACACGGACGGGTGCCGTCAGCACCCACCGACCACAGACAGTGGCTCGTGATCACACCATGGCTGGCGACACGGACGGGTGCCGTCAGCACCCACCGACGACCAGGGTTAAAATAATGGTCCGTCGTTAGGTGTGAGATGTTGAAATGAGCACAGTGGGATATCGAAACTTGTCATAGAATTAGTGTCATTTAAAGGGCTTTTGATGCCACAGGCTCAGATTCGAGCTTGTGGTGTAGGCACTTCGAGCTGATGGTGTATGTTCTAAAGAGCAGGATGTCGATAGTTCTTGGAGAAGGATGTCAATTGAACGTTCGGAAAGTGGTATATTCCATCCTATTTCTCGAATAATTTATTACTGCCGAGCACAGGCGCGGCTCATGATCACACGGCGGTTCCATCGATCCGGATCGCTGCGATCATCCTGTCGCCACAACGGTATGGGTCACTTGAACGGTATGGGCACGCGGCGCATACTGCACTGATTTACCTCGCCATCCCCCGAAAAAAAGTGGTGTTTCATTGTGCTTTATTTGCAGTGAGGAAATCAGATGAAGACGTCAGAACTCACAATCATGTCCAAATAAGGATGCAGGACATGGTCGTGATAGTAGGACCTGTGACACGAATGTCATGTCACAGGCACGACACGACATTCGTGTGCAAAGGATATAAAAAATGGATAGATGTTGGAATGTCTGATGGAAATGTACCAGGATGTGCATGACAGACCTAACAATTGCTTCCGTAGTGAAATGCTTGAAGCGTTGTAGAACTCAGTCGAGAACAATTCAAAGCAGCAAAAAAACCTGCTTGCAGGTCTGCCTGTCTGTCTGTCTCTCACACATGTCCACTCTAAGTGGCTGTATGCTTCCTTGGACATGCTGTATTGGCCGGTGTCCAGCCACACCCTGGGCAGTTTGTCCGGTGCTGGCAGAAGGCTCCCAGCCGTGCTGGACACCCACCCGGTCCGAGGAACTGGCAGCCGCGCGCCCGTACACCCGCCCACAGGTTGGCCGACAGCTGCGCCGGGTTCTGGTGGTGCAGGATCAGCTCTGTGACGGTGCGTTCGCCCAGCGAACGGCACGCCCGCAGCACGCGGCACCGACCCTCCGGCTCCAGCAGCTGACACGTCACGATCGTAACCAGCTTGCGCTGCATCGAGCGCGACAGCACGCTAGGCCCGCCAGCGCTGCCGCCTGAGCTGCCACCTGTCGGATAACAGGGAAAACAGTAATTGGTGGATTTGCCATGTATGGCGCTGTTTTTTTGGTGATACATGGGAACGGACATGTCTATTGCCTACATATCACAGGGAGCTGTTTGGAAGGCTAGGATGTCAATTAAACACGATCGAAGAAAGAAGCATGATGAAACAGGGATTATATTTTGCATTGCTTACTGTGCTGCCTTATATTGAATAGACAACACACATCACTAGTTTGAGAAAAAAAGCCAAATACATACAACTCCCCCCCCAAATAAATTAGGACAATCATAATAGCTGGGCTGTGGGGAAGAGTGGTATGTACCCCACAATATCCCACCAACATACAGGCTCCTTGTTATTTTTCTGCAAGGGTGCTTACAGTGGGGTCGATAACCCACTCAATTATAAAAAATGCAGTTATGTCCCTACATTAAGGCATTACAGTACCACAATGAAATAGAGCTGCATCAGGAAATTCAGGTAAATGATAATGGGCATACAACTTCTGTCACAAACGCGCACAATTCAGGCTTGTCCAACATTGGCCCACCCTGTCGACGCGAGTCCCGGCACTGACCGGGTGGCAGCGGCTTCAGGAAGAGCGCCAGCTCCTCGATGCAGCCGATGGCAGTGCGGTACGCCTGGTGCTCCTGCGGCGACAGGCTGGCCGGCGGCGCAGCGGGCCGCGTCACGTCGCCGGCCGTCACCAGCTGCAGCAGCGCCCAGTTGAGCGGCAGCTGGTCCAGGTCCAGCCCAATCACCGACTGCAACAGGCACTGTACACCTCAGACACCAGCAACTGGTCCAGATCTTGCCCGACCACCGACTGCAACAGGTGCGACACATCTCATACAGTGGCAGCTGGTCCAGCCCGACCACCGATTGCAACAGGTGCGACACACCTGTTGCATACTAAGGGACACTAGTAGCAAAGGGTTATGCCAAGGTAGCAATAGTAGCAATGTCATGTGGCGTACTAAGAAAGAAATCGATTCACCACCTCATGACGCACTGAAGTGTTGACTTCTGACCATTCAAATCATATAAAATTGCCATAATCCTACATCACAATGTTGATAGGGAAGATTAAATCCCAAAGCAGACAGGAACGTCCACCGAGGAATCTCCACCCGCCATGGAGCCATTTGCAACGCACAGTACAACCATTGCCGGGCGCACGTCTCACCTGGTCGAACGGGCACCGCTTCCTGTGCAGCTCCTGGAGGCATGTCTTGCAGATGGTGTGGCCGCAGCTGAGGCTGACCGGGCCGCGGTCACGACTGAACTCCCACAGGCAGATGGGGCAGGTGAGGAACTCGGTCCACTGTGGACCCTGGATGGGCATGGCCGGAAGCAGTGGCCAGTGCCGACGACGTGATCAGCTCCGGTGTCACCTCACGCCGGCCGTGTGACCGCTGACACACCACCATCTGCGACAGCCACGCCCGTGCCGATCAGTTCCGGCCATGTGGCTACTGACCAGTGATACATTATTCTTGAAATAGGGTGAAATATACCACTTTCTGAATGCTCAATCGACATCCTTCTCCAAGCTGGTGGTGGTGAATTGGAGCTTAGGGGCGCGTCGACATCCAGGGTCATTTTGCTTCTCCAAGAAGTATCAACATCCTGCTCATTGGAACCTACACCATCAGCTCGAACTTAAGTCTGAGGCATCAAAAACATTTTAAATGACACTAATTCCATTGCAAATTTTGACATCATACTGTGCTCGTTTCGACAACTCACACTTAACGAAACACCATTATCTTAACCCTGCTGCTGACACACCACCATCTGCGACAGCCACGCCCGTGCCGATCAGTTCCGGCCATGTGACCGCTGACATACCTGAATCATCAGCGACAGCCACGCCCATGCCAATCAGTACTGGTCAAATATGGACGGTTTGAGCTCACTTTTGCAAAGACAACTTAGGTCCTACACACAATTGGTACACCACAGGGTTCTCGACATGCCAATAACAAGCTGCAACTAGCCTAGACTTCAATACATTGCAATACAACCTCTAAAATGATGTGCCTAGCTGGATTTAAGATTTAAAATTTAAGACTGGAAGAAGCCCAAAATGTCCACATCTTGAAAATGTGCTGGTCTGTCTTAAACACCATGTTATAAAATTGAACTAAATCTGAACCAAACAAGAAACTTTCTATTTATCCCATACCTACTAAACACATCAGATAAATTCCAATTCCAATAGGCTAGCAAAAGCACCTCACAAATCAACCATGCTGAGTATCACCACATTCCATTTATTTACATTTTCTTGAATTGATGTTGTGTTATGATGCATTTATGTATGCTCCTTATAATGTTGCCTTTAAAATTTTGTTATGGAGAGGAACCTAAGCATGTTCCAACCTCTCAATGGCCATCATAATCAGATGCAAAAACCAGCACTGCTGCCCAGCTATAGATGCTTGTGAGTTTTCCAATGATAACAATTGTGACATTTGTGGTTTGAAAGATATAGCAAGCATATTATGATTGTAGGATATCAATGCTGTCAAGTTTTGATCAAATCTAAACATCATAATGAAACAGGCATTTCTTGTTGGAGGCATTTCTTGTTGGTTGATCTAACTTGGAGACAGCTTATCTTGATACATATATTCACAAATAAAGGTACAACAATAAGTAATGATCTTCAGAGATAACCAGCAGTATGACATTTTTCACATTCTCCTATTTGTTAAAGCAACATGCCACCAGCAAGACAGTGTGGGGAGCTCCATGAGCCATAATTGTGCATGTTGTGTGTCAAGAACTGCCCAATAAACAAACAAAACAAACAAACCCATTTAACTACCACTACATTCCAGAATTAGATTAAAGCTAAGTGGCTGTTGCATAGCTTTAAAAAAAACCCAGAAAACTCTCAAGGTAAATGCCCAATCCCTCATGATCAATGCTTTCCTGATATCCAAAATAGCACAGCTGACACTGCATAGCAACAAATAGTCACAGTAAAAATGAGGTTAGCAATGCCACTATTATTGCAGTTTAAGTTGTTAACAAGACATGCTATGCACACATCTTACTGCTGTAAAGTGACAAAGTGGCTAGGTGAGGCAAAGTGACATTGAGTTTCTGATGTGCACAATGAGTTTCTGATGTTGCAGGATTGAGGAAAATTATCCCCTCTATATCTGCTTGCTTCAAAATTTACCTTTCCACATTTGGGATTCTGAGAGACAAAAGTACAATCATGCTGTCTTTTTGTGTTATAAAGACATAAAGACATAAAAGATCAGTGCAACTCTGAGCCACAAGGGCCCTTCTTGGTTGCACTCTGTACACTGAACCAGTTGCCCACCAAATCTGCCAATCAGCCCTCCCTGTAATACTGAAAAGCAAGCCCTCTATTCTTATAATGATTGTCTATGCTGTTTTTAAAGATGTTCAATGTTCTGCTACTGACGATGTTTTCTGGCAGCTGGTTCCAGTGTTCCACTACCCTGTTGGTGAAGAACGTTTGCCTTAACCTTGTTCTGCTGTGGTTAATTTTAATTTTGAATTTATGACCTCTAATTGCATCATTTATGTTAAATTCAAACATTTCCCCAAGGTATCCCCTCTCCAGACCATTGACAAATTTAAAGACCTCGATGAGATCTCCTCTCAGCCTTCTATATCTAAGTGAAAACATATTCAATTTCTTCAATCTTTCCTCATATGCCAGGTTGCTTATGCCATTAACCATTTTTGTAGCCCTCTTTTGTACTCTCTCTAAAAGCCAACAATCTTTTTCATAGCTAGGAGACCAAGCTTGGATGCAGTATTCCAAATGTGGCCTGACGTATGCACAGTAAAGCTTCCTGATCACTTCCTCACTTCTGTATGATACATTCCTATTTATTGCCCCGAGCATTCTCAGTGCCTTCTTCCTGGCTTCCTTGGTCTGTTCTGATGCCCCCCAATTTTGTGTTTAGAATAACACCTAAATCCTTCTCCTGTTGAGTCACTGATAGCACTTGGCCACCCATCAAGTATGGAGCCTTCATATGCTGCTTACCTACATGCATGATTTTGCACTTATCAAAGTTAAATTTCATTTGCCATTCTTCGGACCACTTCACAAGTTCGTCTAAGTCTTTTTGCAGCGAGATATGCTCATCCTGACCTGTTATTGCCCTAAAGACCTTCAAATCATCTGCAAATTTCAAAACTTTACTGCTTAGGCCACTTTCAATGTTATTTACAAATATAATGAACAGTAATGGCCCTAGTACTGACCCCTGGGGGACTCCACTAAGAACATTTTGCCATGATGCCTTTGTACCATTTAGCATCACTCTTTGCTGTCTATCTGAAAGCCACAACTCTATCCATTTTAAGATGCTACCTGCAATACCATGGGACTGAAGCTGTATCATTAACCGTTTATGGGGTACCTTGTCAAAGGCCTTACTAAAGTCAAGATATGCTACATCAACCTGATTTCCCTGATCAAATTGTTCTGTGGCGAAGTTCAAAAAGTCCAAGAGGTTTGTGAGACACGATCGTCCTTTTCTAAATCCATGTTGAGTATCTTGAATCAATCTGCTACCTTCCAGATAACTAACTATTCTTTCCTTGATAATTGATTCGAGTACCTTGCAGACTAGGGATGTTAGACTTATTGGCCTATAGTTTTCAACTTTCCCCTCTTTCTCCTTTCTTGAAAATAGGAACTACGTTTGCCCTTTTCCAATCGGTTGGAATTTCATTATGTGAAACTGATCTACAAAATATTATACTAAGTGGAAATGCCAGTTCCTTTTCAGTTTCCCGCAACACCCTAGCATAAATATCATCAGGTCCTGCTGCCTTATTTGGCTTTATTTTCCTGATATGATTGTAAACAACATCACTACCAATGAAATCAACATCATTTGTCAGATCCCATGTATCTGAACTATGGTGTACGGTCGGCAGATTGGTCATATCTTCCAATGTAAACACTGATTTGAACTGCTTGCTCAGCTCCTCAACCATCTCACTATCCTCACCCAATGTAGTCCCGTTTACTTCCAGTGGACCAATTGTGTTAGAAACTTTACTCAGCTTGTAGAAACTAAAGAACTTTTTACTGTCCCCATTACAGTTTCTAGCTAAATCCAGTTCCTTTGCTCGCTTTGCTGCTCTGGTTTTTTGCTTCACAGTGTCTCTAGCTTTTCGATACGCCTTTAGATTAATGACATTTGAGGCTTCTTTAAAAACTCTAAATGCAGTTTTCTTAGCCCTAATTGCTTTTATCACGTCTGGTGTAAGCCATGCTGGCTTTCCTACCCTTCTTTTGCGTCTTTGCTTTTGGGGGACATGTCTAATCTGAGTTTCCTTTAAGTAAGATTTGAACTTTTCCCACATTTCACAGGCATTTAAAATGGAGAATTCTTCTTCCCATCTGATGGCACTTAAAGCCGCTCTCATGCCGTTAAAGTCTGCTTTGTTGAAATTTGGAACCTTTACCAAATTATCCTTGATAGTTTCCCCTACATGTGCCTTGAATCTAACTATGTTATGGTCACTTTTTCCCAGAGTTTCGCCTACAGTCAAGTCTTGAACCAAGTCACTTAAATCCGAGAATACAAGGTCCAAGAATGAACCATGCCTGGTAGGTTCCGATACAAACTGGTGTAAGAACAGGTCCTCTTCAAGGCATTTCCTGAACATTTTGCATGATGGGGAGCCAACACCAGCATTTTCATAACCTTTTAGATTAAAGTCACCGAGAATAAGGCACTTCCTCTTAAAGTTTCTACTGATTTCCTCACAAATCACCTTGTCAAGCTCCAGTTGCTGAGAATGTGGCAGGGTTCCTGATCGGTAGAAAGCTCCTATCCTAAGAGTATTGCTGTTGCCTTTTCCCACAGTGACATCAAGCCAAATGGACTCCACAGACACATTTTTATCCCCACCTGCTACTTTTTGAGAACTGAATAAGCTATTCACATAGAGCATTACACCACCCCCTTTCATTGCTGGACCCCTATTGCACGAAAACATATTGTATCCCTGGATCTCATAGTCCTGTAAGTTATCTCCAAAATATCCTTCACTGACCCATGCCTCCATAATGCAAACAAAATCCGGTTCCTCCTCAGCAACATAACACTTGAACTCATCAAATTTGGAACGGATACTCTGAGCATTAAACATCATACACTTAACAAATGCTCCATAACCACCTTTGGCTTTTTCATATTGAGGAGTTCTTTTATCACTAGATGAACTATAACTCTGTCCCCTTGAGTTGCTGCTGTCCCTATTTGCAGACTTTGAGGTTCTATTGCCTTGGCTGACACTATTGGAATATTCCTGAGTTGGCAATGCTCAGGAACATGGTGCATGTTACCTAGCATGCTAGGTGCATGTTACCTAGCACTCCAACTGCAAAGGAAGCATTCTGACTGAAGTTGAAGTGAGTAACCACATTATCTTAGCCATGCTCATAAATAGTTCATCATTTGTAAAATTGGATTAAAACCTTCCAATGCAAATCCATCACCATGCCATCATATAAAAAGGGCTTCCAGCATATACTACATTATTATAAAACTGGACTATATGTCAGTATCCTAAAATTACTTCACCATTAACTGTATAGATGAAGAAAGAAGTTGCTTGGGAATAGTGAAACATTGAAAGAAAATAAAGGATCGCTACTTAAGGATTAAAAAATTGGAATACCTTTCACTTCAGTCACATGCATTTTACATTTTTTTAGTAGTCATATGTATAATGTACGCCCACACATGTAGCAAAATTGAAAAAAAAAACCTAAGACAAGGATGAAATAGCACAATTCCATTAACTGTGAATTTCCAGGCCACATGATCAATTATTTTACACTGCTATATGTTGTCACATGGTTATTTTAATTGCCTGGAGGAATGAAACAATTAGAAAACCAAATGAGGGATGGCCCCTACTACATTACTAATTATCAATATATGGATTTTTCCTTTGAATCATACATGAAACAGCTTGTGTATCTGCCTACCTACTACTTATTGGAGTTTAGTGGCACATTGACAGTGTCTGCCATGTAGTGCCCTGTATTTGCCTATCAACAAACAAACTTGTCTGGTGAACACCTGGGTTTTTGTTCAACTTTCAGTTCAGGTTTACCTGGTTCATTGCTTCCAGTGTAATGACCTTCAGGGTTATATTACATGTTGCCCTTGGGAGCAAGCTATACAACTTAAACATACATTTTATGAACACAAAGGAGCCATTCCTCTCCTTTCCATAACAAGTCATGTACACAAGATCAACATCTTGTTCATTCTTTGCCTTCAATACAAATGGTTCTACATGACTACCATCACAGTCCTGCTACAATTGTGCCTGGTCATATTGATGGGAACTCAATATCTATCCAGAGATATTAAATTAAGATTGCCTGGATTTCCAAACATGGGAATTTAATCAAAGTCTGGTAAATATTTATATCAAGGTAAATGTTGATTTTCTTCATAAAAACAATGATTCTTTATGTGAGTATGAGCATGCAACCTCATATTTTCTCCACAGAGGATTACTTTTCAGTTGGGAAAGAAATTCATGATCATAATCTTTACTCAACAAATATATCCATCACATATAATTATTCATACCTAGTGTATCACAGACATGATATAGAAGACATTCAACACTTTATGCACTTGATTTAATACTCTTGGACACTGAAAACCTTGTTTTTGCCTTAATTGGACATTTACTCCCAAGAAGGAATACTTGAAGCCTGGCATCATGATCAGTCTGCCGCCAGGCGTTGAGGAGGAAACACGTGTTTGGTGGGGCTACTACATACGAGCTAAGTGTTGCGGAAAAGGACGGTGTACTGGGATAAATTGTGTATAGATATTTAGCGGTTGCTTCTGAGCGTATATTTCAACAGTTTTTATCAAATAAGTATTTTTGACCAGCAAATTAGGCTATATTAACCCAGGGAGGCTGCCCAGCGCCATTTTGTTAAGTTCTAAGGGTGTTGGCTGTGTCAATTTGGTGTTTAAGTTTAAGATAGATTTTAAGACTAAGATAGTAGGCATAGCATTACACTAGGTATATCTTCATATCCTAGTGTAACTGCAGGATTGTTGGGTGTTGTGGACGGGTACTACAGTGTTTGATTCAGTGGTGTATATTTGTGTGGTGTGAGCTCTGTAGTGTGTAATTCTAGAGTGTATAATTCTATAGTGTAGGCCTCTGTAGTGAATAAGTTTGTGTCAAATTGGTGTGTAAGTTTAAGATAGATTTTAGGACTAAAATAGTGGGCATAAATTACAGTAGGTATCTTCATATCTAGTGTAATTATACGGGATTATAGTGTATTGTAGATACTTATAGGCTATATTACTGTATTACTGTAGATATATTACAGTAGATACTTGTAGGCTTACAAGCTTACAGTAACTAGACTTAGTACTAAGAGTAGAAAGAAAAAAAAAACAACAACAAAAATGGAAGGAGACTGTGGGAATTGTAAGTGTGTGGGAATCATTGGGGACTTGAGTAAGAGGTTAGATATGTTAACGGGGGAGGTGGAGCGCTTGAAGTGTTTGGTGGCGGGACCCATCATGGGAGGTGCCAGCCAGGCAACTCGGGTGCCCGAGCGGAGGACTGATGGGAGTTCGGATGGCTTGGTCCGGGATGGTGGCAGTTGGAAGGTGGCAAGGCGCCATAGCACCCGACTGGCGCTAAGGAAGGTGGACATGGGCGTCCCAATTAAAAATAGGTTTGATGCACTGGAGGAGAGGGAAGGTAATGATGAGAGGGACGGAGGTGGGGATGACCAGATGGCTGAAGATAGAGATGGAGAGAGAGAGGTTTTAGTCATAGGGGATTCCAGGGTTCGGTACATGGATCGAACATTTTGTAGCAAGAACCCCAGCAGACGGATGCGTGTTTGCTACCCGGGAGCGCAGGTGAAAGATGTTAGGGATAGGCTGGAGGGAGTAATGAGGGGAAGTGGAGAGGGTGCAACGGTAATTGTGCAGGTTGGAGTTAACGATGTAGGAAAAAATAATACAGAGGAAACAATGAAAGCCTATAGGGCTTTGATAGGTAATTTAGCAGGAAGTAGGAAAAGAGGAGTGGTGACATCCATCCTCCCTATGGTCCATGCAAGCATGGAGTGGTATTCGAGGGCCATTGGGCTCAATACCAGGGTGGCCAACATTTGTAAGGAGCTTGGGGTGCAGTTCTTGGATTTGTGGGGGGAGTTTTGGGGGAGGACGGAGATGTTTGCTTTAGATGGATTACATCTGAGCAAGAGAGGAGTGGAATTGCTCAGCAATAGGTATGAGGAGGCTCTCAACAGGAAACAGGGAAACTAGGCAGGACATGGGGGGATGTAGCTGATAAAGAGAGAAGCATAGCAAGCAATGGAAGGAATAATTTATCATGTTTTTATGTCAATGCCAGAAGTGTTAGGAACAAAATTGGGGAACTGCATGCATATATGTTGTCTGAACAGCTAGATTTGGTGTGCATAACAGAAGCATGGGTTAACGAAAGCATGTTTGGAGACAACTTGCAAGAATTTGAATTGACAGGCTACAACATGCATGCCTATCAAAGAGAGGCAAGGATAGGAGGTGGCATTCTCTTGTATGTTAGGCAAGTAATGAAATGTCATTCCATACAGGATGGAGTACATAGTGCAGGAGTAGAATCTTTGTGGTTAGATATAATTCTGAAGAATGGAACAAAATTTAGGATTGGGGCATTCTATAGACCTCCAGACCAGAATGAAAACACTGACAGGCTGATGCAGGAAGAGATAAGTAGGAGAGTACAGGAGAGAACTATTTTGTTGGGGGATTTCAACATAGCAGGATTGGGAAGCAAAACAATAGGTGTAAGCAAATCAGAAAGATGTTTCATTGCTTGTTTTGAGGACAATTTCTTCTTTCAAATGATACACGAGCCTATAAGGGAAAATAAAATATTAGATCTAGTGCTTACTAATGAGGAAAATTTTGTGCAAAATGTTAACGTAGGAGAGACCTTTGGTAATAGTGATCACAACATTATACGCTTCTCATTATATGTTGGAAGGGTAGCAACCAACAGAACATTGATTCCGAATTTTACAAAAGGGAATTACAGTGAGTTCAGGAGCTTCCTAAGTGAAATTAATTGGGAAGTCATATTGAATGGCTTAGATGCTTATGAAATGTGGACAATGATAAAAGATAAGCTATTTCAGGGTCAGGATAGGTTCATTCCCAGTAGGCAAATTAGATCAAACAGGGTTAAGCACCCTTCGTGGCTGACTAGGGAAGTTAAGCAATTACTGGACTCAAAGAAACAAGCATTCAAGAAACTAAAAGATACTAACTCTGGGTTAAACCTAGAATCATATAGAATAGCTAGAAATAAAGTTAGGAGGTGTGTTAGAGCATCTAAAAGACTTGCTGAAATCAACTTTGCTCGAGAATGTTCAGCAGGTAATGCTAAGAGATTCTTTAGCTTCTATAAATTTAAGGCTAAAAAGTGTAGTGTAGGACCACTGGATGTAGATGGGGAAATAGTGGTTGATGATTGCGACATTGTGGAATCCCTAAGCAAGCAATTCTCATCAGTCTTCACTAAAGATAATTCTGGTACAATAGGAACATCTGTAGGCCATGCCATGGCAGGTGATATGCTGGAGGATCTTACAATAACTACAGAAGCCATAGAGAAGCAGTTGCAGAATATAAAACCTAATAAAGCTTCCTGGACCAGATGAAATATATGCTAGGATCTTAGTAGAGTGTGCTAAAGCTTTAGCAACTCCCCTAGGTATCATTTTCAGGCGATCTATGGAGTATTCAGAAGTACCTGAAGATTGGAGAAATGCAAGTGTAGTACCAATTTTCAAAAAGGGAAATAGGAAGAGTGTAGGAAACTACAGGCCAGTCAGTTTGACCTCATTAGTTTGCAAAGTACTAGAAAAGCTGGTTAAACAGAATGTTCAGATTCATCTTGATAGGCACAACCTTTTAAGGGATACTCAACATGGATTTCGATCTCAAAGGTCTTGTTTAACTAACCTATTGGAGTTCATTGAGTATGTTACCAAAGAAGTAGACAATGAAAGCAGGATGGATGTTGTGTACTTGGACTTTAGCAAAGCTTTTGATAAAGTTCCACATGGAAGGTTAATTCATCAATTACAACAACATGGGATTGTAGGAAAAGTTCTACATTGGATTGAAGCATGGTTGCAGGGAAGGAAACAAAGGGTAGTATTGAATGGATGTAAATCTGGTTGGAAAGATGTTCTGAGTGGAGTGCCACAGGGCTCTGTTCTAGGGCCCCTCCTCTTTATCATCTTTGTGAACAACATTGAAGTAGGGCTGAGGAATAGAGTGTTCAAATTTGCTGATGACATCAAGCTGGTAGGAGTGGCTAACAGCAGAGATCAATCTAGTAATATTCAACTAGATTTGGACGACCTAAAAGAGTGGGCTGATCAATGGCAGATGACTTTCAACTATGATAAGTGTAAGGTTATGCATATAGGGTCTGCAGGCGAGACATTCAGTTATAAAATGGGAGGGAGGGAACTGGATGTTATTGAAGAGGAAAGGGACTTAGGAGTGTTGGTCTCAAAAGACCCTAAAGCAGAAAAACAATGTATCTCAGCTAGAAATAGGGCACTCAGAATGCTGGGACTCATTAATAGAAGTGTGAAATATAAGAGCAGGGAAGTCATGAAAAAGCTGTACTTAGCATATGTGCGGCCCCACTTGGAGTACTCTGTACAAGCATGGAGCCCCTACCTAGAAAAGGATATAGATATGTTAGAAAGAGTCCAGCGCAAAGCCACTAGACTCGTCAGTGGATTAAGTAACTTAGAATATGGAGAAAGGCTTAATGCATTAGATATGTACTCACTCAAGTATAGGAGATTAAGGGGAGACATGATTGAAATGTACAAAATTGTTAGAGGGCTAGATCAGGTCAATTTGAATGATGCTCTGCAGTTTAGAGTATCCCATAGGGGTCATCAATTCAGGTTAGACAAAATGAGGTGCAGGACAGTTAAACGACAACAGGTCTTCAGTCAAAGGGTTGTTGACCAATGGAATAGGCTGCCTGCTGATGCAGTGGGGAGTCCCTCATTGAATGTCTTTAAAAGTAGGGTGGATAATTTTTTTAGACAGGAAAATGTTGTTTTTGAATTCTAACTTGTGATGCATGGGATATTGAGTATTTTCACTAGCTATATAGGGTATAACATTATGCTAGTATTATGTTGTACTATATGGGGTGTACCTAGCAGTGGATTTGGCAACTTCCTTTGCGATGTCATACTGATGAGATTGGCTGTGGTGGCACAGGTGGAGGGATTGCATGGGTTTGGAATTGATAGGTGAGAACATGTACTTTCTAATATCTTCTAGACAGGCTTGACCCAGATGGGCCCTTGTGGCCCTTATTAAGCCTTAACACTTTATGACTTTATGATTTGCTGAACACCTGAAGGTTTTATAGACAGCACTAAATTTCTCATATTTTCGATCATGTCATAGCCCCAAAAATTTGTTTTTGATGAGTCTAGTTTTCTGGTCAGGTTATGTTAGGTTAGATTATATTATGTAATAATATATTTTATATTATTGCAAACCTAAGCTAATTTAAATAAACATAACCTAACCAAATCACCTAGGTAAGTTAGGTTAGGTTAAGAAACAAACAAGCCACTCCCAGGATCAGGATCCCATTTAAGGTATGTGCCTATGATGTCATCAATTGCATCAACCACCATTAACTTAAAAGTAATCATTTACAGATAAAATAAATGGAGTCTTAAAGACATAAAAGATTAGCACAACTATGAGCCACAAGGGCCCTTCTTGGTTGCACTCTGTACACTGAACCAGTTGCCTACCAAATCTGTCAATCAGCCCTCCCTGTAATACTGAAAAGCAAGCCCTCTATTCTTATAATGATTGTCTATGCTGTTTTTAAAGTAGTTCAATGTGCTGCTACTGACAATGGTTTCTGGCAGCTGGTTCTAGTGTTCTACTACCTTGTTGGTGAAGAAAGTCTGTCTTAACCTTGTTCTGCTGTGGTTAACTAAAAACTTTTTACTGTCCCCATTACAGTTCCTAGCTAAATCCAGTTTTTTTGCTCACTTTGCTGCTCTGGTTTTTTTGCTTCACAGTGTCTCAAGCTTTTTGATACACCTTTAGATTAATGATATTTTAAGCTTCTTTAAACACTCTAAATGCAGCTTTCTTAGCCTTAATTGCTTTTATCAAGTCTGGTGTAAGCCATGCTGGCTTTCCTACATTCTTTTGCATCCTTGCTTTTGGGGGACATGGCTAATCTGAATTTCCTTCAAGTAAGATTTGAACTTTTCCAACAATCCACAGGCATTTAAATTGGATAATTATTCTTCCCATCTGATGGCACTTAAAGCCATTCTCATGCAGTCAAAATCTGCTCTGTTGAAATTTGGAACCTTTACCAAATTATCCTTAAACATTTTTTTCATACATTTGCTTTGAATCTAACTATGTTATGGTCACTTCTTCCCAGAGTTTCTCCTGCAGTCAAGTCTTGAACAAAGTCACTAAAATCCAAAAATACAAGGTCCAAGAATGAGCCATGCCTGGTAGGTTCCAATACAAACTGGTGTAAGAACAGGTCCTCTTCAAGGCATTTCCTAAGCATTTTGCATGATGGGGAGCCAACACCAACATTTTCATATCCTTTTAGATTAAAGTCACCAAGAATAAGGCACTTCCTTTGAAAGTTTCTCCTGATTTCCTCACAAATCACCTTATCAAGCTTCAGTTGCTGAGAATGTGGCAGGGTTCCTGATTGGTAGAAAGCTCCTACCCTCAGTGTATTGTTGTTGCCTTTTCCAGTGACATCAAGCCAAATGGACTCCACAGACACCTTTTTATCCCACCTGCTACTTTTTGAGAATTGAATAAGCTATTCACATAGAGCATTACACCACCCCCTTCACTGCTGGACCTCTATTGCATGAAAACATATTGTATCCCTGGATCTCATAGTCCTGCAAGTTATCTCCAAAATACTGACTGAAAATATCACTGACCCATGCCTCTGTAATGCAAACAAAATCTGGTTCCTCCTCAGCAACATAACACTTGAACTCATCAAATTTGGATCAGAGACTCTGAGCATTAAACATCATACACCTAAAAATTATCCATAACCACCTTTGGCTTTTTCATGCTGAGTTCTTTTATCACTAGATGAACTATCACTGCCTCCTTGAACTACTGCTGTCCCCATTTGCTGACTTTGAGGTTCTATTGCCTTGGCTGACACTATTGGAATATTCCTGAGTTGGCAATGCAATTTCATACCTCCCCACCCCAATTCCTAATTTCCCTGAAGGACATGCACATACACTTTGCCTAATACATGGACCCCATTTTCAGAGATTTACATTAAAAAGCAGTATTCCCAAAAAAATGAACAAAAATCAACATCTACCTTCATCAAAATATTTACCCAATGTCCTACCAAACTATGTGAATTATGGCCAAAATATCCAGCACATAAAAAATTTGAACATTTAATCATAGGTGAGTTTGTGACCTAGGATGAGCTTCCATTCAACAGATTGAGATGGTGATATTGGGATGCTTCCTGAGTTTTAACTTTAAGTTTAAAACACCGCCATACTTGCTTCCATACTGCACTTAATGTTAGCTTGGCTTATTAAGCCATTGCATCCATACAGAACTCCATAAGTAATTTTGCTTCTGATCCCTGAACACGCCAATGCAAAAACCTGGTTTGGACATATCCATCATCATCTGCCAGTTTCTCTTCACCTACCTCCCCATCTTGGTAGGTAGGTAGGTAGGTAGGTACCTACCTACCCACCCGGGCACTTAAGTCACCTTCCTGCGAACTATTCGCGATGTCAATAGCATGCCCAGATGTCCTGCCCCGTATAGCTGATCCTGTTATCCGCAATGTTTAAGGGCTAGTTGTAATGCAACCATTATTGTACCTGGATTTATTCGGTTTCATCGTATGACGACCGCACCACCGTCCCTGGAACACACGAGTGAGATAGGTATATCATGCAGACCTCTGATAACTACGTAGGTATCAGGGCTGCGGGCAAGCACATAGCGCGGAATGACTGCGGTGTAACAAACGTTGGATGGCAACAAGCGACGTTTGCGGCGCATTTTGTTCTTGGTACCTCATGCACTCGGGCCGTATTGATATGCTAATTGATATCCTTAAAGCAGACTAATACTTTAATATGAAACGACAATTGTTACAAATACCTCACTTATGTAATTTTTAATCAACATAATTGCATACACAATTAAGAAAGAAGCAAAAATACAATTACGATAAATACTATTGCAGTTTGTTCGGGCAGGGCGGCTGTTCGCTGATATACGAGACTGTAGAGTTGCAGGGTAGTTATTCTGCCAGAAATATTATGACAGCTAGCAATATCCCGTTTTTCGCATCGGTTAGAAGTCGTCACAATATTGCTACATCATTCGGTCATCCAGTCACAGCTAAAGCACCGGAATTTCGCGATCAACTTTTGGCAAAAATCCCAAAAATCGAACCTTACCTGGAAGATGTAGGCAAGATGTAGGTATTTCTGGTATTCCAGGGAGTGGGGGGGGGGGGCAACAAGATGAGCAACATCTGATTGCGGTTATCGCCCACTCCGCCGTCGTGAAAACTGAAAACCCTCTGACTTGACATGGGCGAGAAAAGGTCCCTTTGTAGATCGTCCAGTATGTTCCAGCACATAAATTATAATGATGAAGTTCAGCATGTTTTACTGGTCGTGGTTCAAAATGGATTGCTGTATCTTTTGGCTATTTATTTAAACTTCCTAACCTCCGACTTTTTCGCAGGAAGAGTCCAAACTAATTTGTTTTCATTAAATACCATAAATGGCGTTTTCGATATGAGAATCTGGCGCATATGCGTTTAGCGTTGGCATTATTACGGTTCTTACTGCGTTTGCAGTATTGCAGGACGTTTGTAACTTTTGTACGTATGGTAAGAAGCGTAATGTTTCCGTATGATTCTTGTGTTCATGTAAATTATTTATTCGTTATTTATTGATCTTATAGATGCCTCATTGTTTTGTACCACAGCGCAATTAACACAATACCCGTAAATGCCGTTAATTCACGTTATCTAGGAGTGTAAAGAAGAAAAGAGATTGGCTGAAGGTTTCCGGGTAAGTGACCTATGGCAGAAAAACAAGCAAGGTACAATTCCTGTCAGCTATTGCGCAAGTAGAACTGCAGCAATACTGACAATTTCATGGCTCATACCGAAGTGACTATCAATGTTTAAGGGTGCTGGTAGATACATGGAAGTTGCTATAGCAACTTCCATATATCTACCAGCACCCTTATATCCAGATGATATCCATCAACCACTGGAAAAACAAGCCAAGTAAGTATATGTAATTAAAATACAAAATTAGGGGTATTTAACCCGTAGTGGTTTCAAAGGATCAGCAGGTACTAAGGAATGTGTGAACACAGTTCACTAATGCTAAGTTGTGATGCTTCTTACATATGCTTGCAATGAAGAAGTTCAGATATGCTCCAAATATACACCTGGATGGAGAATAGATCATTGCGTTTCATCCTGATACTATTTTCCTCTCAAAATATGACTTCAGTACAATAATCATTTCATTTCTACACGACGTATTTGAACTTTCACCTGGCTTAGACACCAATATATATAATTCATGTACAGTATTTCCTGAAGGTAAGTAGAGAAAACTAACTATAATTTGCTGGTCGCTAGCAAATGTAGCCAGCTGATTGTGCTTGCCGCAGCCATGTAAAGTGTTAAATTACACTATCAGTGTACAGTGTGCGTGTTGTGTGTATGTGCATTCATAGCCGTCCACATAACTCAAAAGAGAGATGCTGATTGATGGGGAAGTCATATTTTTTGGATGGATGGAAGTTGTTAATTTGGGGGCATCGCCAAGTTGTATCGAAGCAAGGACCCCAGAATCAAGGGAAATTAGCAATAACCCATCAAAATATATAGCACTTGTATGGTTGTGAGGAAGGATGTTTGATTACTTTCACCTTTAATTCTAATTTCTCCTGGAAGTTTCAATCCTCACTATCCAATGTCTTCAAACGATACTAAGTCCTTTATCGCAATGACATTACTAATGTTGTGTATCTAATAGGTACTGGGCGCCAAATGACCCTGCTGTCGGGGCATCCCTAAACCCAAATAATCAATTTCTGATAGGTACAAGAAGTTCGGACTCCTGCAGAAAGAGATGGCAAAGCAGAATGAGGAGGTTACTCAGCTGAAGCAGCAGGTCACCCTCCTCGAGAACAACAAAGAGGCTCTTCAGGATTATGCCAAGCAGCTGCAGGAGCTGAACCATGCATTCCAGCACGAAGTGCCCGCTGCTGTTCAAGGACAAGGTGAGAATGAATCAAGACCCAACAAGCCCAGAGTACTATTGGAAGACAAGATCAGTCCGTAAGCAACTCATAAGTTCATATCTCCCCAAATGTCTGCCCGCTGTTCCATTCATTTCCTGTTCGAGTCTCCCCGAACCTCTCCGCTCTTCTTCCCCACTGTAGATTAATGGAATAGTCCCGTGGTCCCATTTACAGATGGCGCATTGGCCCTTTTCAAATTTCATTTGTTTATAGGCTATATATATGTTAGTGTTTTTGTTTTTGTTAGTTCCAACGTGGGTGCAGTCATAGTTTTATTCCTTACGGTGATCGCCCTTGTAAACGTTATGAAGCAAAAACCCTGGATTGACAACACTTAATTGCATATGCATTAATGGCCGTACAGTTTATATATCATATTATATTTCAGGCGAACGGTTTTCAACAGATGAACTAAAAAGACACCTGCAACCGACCAGGAGCTCGGCTGACTACATAGCGCTTGTGGAACGAAAGGTGTCCAGGTTCCTGAATAAAAAACACGACCTGCGCAGAAAACCGAAGTATCCTGCTGCACCAGAAATGCAGAAAGAAGCTGAGCCACGGTCACTCCGCTTCTCGCGCTGAACAGTCGTGCCACACGCCTTGATTTTGGCCTGGTTGTGATAGGAAAAGACCGCAATTTATGCCATCCATCCGTATGTTGTGGAATATATCGTTCGAAGCTGGTAGAACTTTACCCTGTTGTGCGCAGAACTTTGGCACTGTTCGATTCCGTAGCTGACTCCCATACTGATGGTTTCAAAAGTATGGCTACTGCGTGAACCCCTATCAATAAGTATGAAAGCAAAACCCAACACTTCTAGTAGTTATCATTGATTTATGGACCTGATTAAACGCCAGATTTTAGCGTGGTGCATTGTATCAGGCGGCGCAGTGTTGATAAATGTTTACTTATATATATGTGTGTGTGCAACAGCTACGGCAAAACGCTGCAAGAGTCATAGCGTTGCGTGTTGCCTTTAGGCATGAAATACAAGGGAATTCGTACCACGGTTGATACAGCGAGGGTAAACATCCAAAAACTGTTCCAAATATCAGTATATATTTCTGCTAGAAAGCCCACCATTCAGACCACTAGAAACCACCAGGGGATATTGGGATCATGAGGGTCCATTGGGATTACAGGAATCATCAGGAAACCACTAGGTACCATTAGAACCATTAGATACCATCAGGACCATTAGGACCATTAGGTACCATTAGAACCATCAGGACCACTAGGTACCATCAGGACCATTAGGTACCATCAGGACCATTAGGTACCATTGGGACCATTAGGTACCATTAGGACCATTAGGTACCATCAGGACCATTAGACCATTCGGAATGTTCCAATTTCCAAGGGGCAAGACCATTAGGAAATTGCTAATGGAATTTTTTCTAGGGTAGTCAAATTTGTTTTAATCAAAAGTAGGTCACTGATGCTTTCTGATGTGATTCAGATGGGAATAACATTCATTTATTTGGGATATGACCACCCCTGGAGATATTAGCAATTCAAAGTACTTCGGAATAAGTAAAGTACTCGCTGTACTATAATTCATGGAAAATATATCAAAGGGTATTTATCACACATGTAAACAGAAATATATCGGAATATAATTAGTCACCATTATGAAGATTGGGCATCAGGTGATGGATCATGCACCATTTTGTTACCCCAGGTAAGGGACAAAGACGTGCCAAAAAAGTAATAAAAACTCAACATTTTAACGTATGCAGCGCGGCCACCCTGCCAGCGCTGGGGATTTCTGCCATGGGCGGATTCAAGAATTGCCATGGAAACACTTGTCTGAAGGGACGTCATTGCAAAGTACTTGGGGCAGGAGCGGATACAGGGGTGGCACAAGCCATGTGCCGCCATGGAAGTCCTCGCCCTTTCGCCCGGGAAAAGGCTCCACTCAGGGAAAGCACATAATTTTCAGCCAGAGGTACCCATCCCAGAGTAAAAGACGTTATCTCAGTGTGCTCGAGTACGTCCCCTCGAATTATTCAGCCAGATGAGCTCCTTGGAAGGAGAAGGCCCCCATCCAGTGTGTTTAAGTGAACCCACTCGAACCTTCCAGTCAGAGGCGCACCACAGAAGGAAAAGGCGCCCCTCCGGGAAGGCCCGGGTGTACCCCACTCCTGAACCTTGCTTGAGCTAGAGGTACTCACCCGAGAGACAAAGTACTCATGACAATTTCTGGACCCGCTCCTGCCTGAGGAGTGCATTTTCCTTCCGAGGGGAGCCTTTTGCAGAAAATTCGAGGGGAGTCCACTCGAGCACACTGAAGATGCGCCTTTTCCTATCGGGGGAGGAGAGGCGCTCCTGGTCAAAAGATATAGGGGATTCACTCAAGTTCACTCACATGGAGCCCCTCCGCCTTCTCGGAGGGGCTCCATTTCCCGGCCAATGGAGCACCCACCTTCCAAGTTGCATGGCAGGGAGGCGCGTGCTCCAGCTTCTTTCCCCTTGTATATGCTCCTGACTCCTGCATTCGCAAGCCAACAGCTGGCCGCGTTCAGGCCATCAGTTTCATCTCTCTTCCGGAGAAGACAGACCTCTTGTGGACGTAAACGAACCGTGCGTTTCAGGTAGCTAGAATCCAAGAAAACAACACCAAGTCGACCTGCTGGTGGTAAGACTTTCTGTGTCGACCACCACTCAGGTGCAGATATTACCAAGGCTTAGACGCCCAGGTTCGTGGCATTTGTTAACCCGCACCGTCTTTCCAGTCAGATCCTCACTCGGGGGGGTAGTAACCCCCCTCTAAAATTCAAATTAAGCATCACACGAAAACGAAAGAGGTGTCATCGGAAAGCGCTCGGCAAGTAGGGTCCGGGTCCACCCCGAAAATAATTTTCCCCAATAAGTGACGTCACCAGGGGGCTAGATTTTCACAACTTTTCACGACTTACATTATGTTTTCGGCTCTGGGGAGTTCATTTTGGGGATATATGAGAAAAAAAATTTACTTGGAATAAGAAAAGGAGAGCGAAATTGACCAGGGCTTTCATTTTTTTGCCCCCCTCCAGATGTTTATTTTTAATTTCAAAATTTTTGGTTTTGAAATTTTCTTTAATTTTCCTTTTCTAATGGGTCGAGCCGACCGAGAAACGTTATTGGAAGTCAACTTGCCCCAATAAAAATGCTTACTTTAGCCAGAATCCTCTATTTTAACTGCAATTTGGCAAATACGCAAAATTTATATGTAGTCAAAAACTAAAAAAAAAGATGAAAACTCCACTGGTACGTTTTGTTGCATCCCTAAAGATAAGCAAACGCTGAAAGTTTCATTAAAATATCTGCATCCGTTAAAGCGTGTCGACTGGTTAATTTGTTGGGTGGAGGTGAGGTGACACTTGACCTTGACTAACTCGTTGACCCTATATGACCTGACTTCAACATTTTGAAACAGCATTCTAAATTAATATGGGAAAAGGTATGCCAAATTTGGGCGTGCTGCCGCGCGCCGTTCCTCCACTATCCACGAAAAACTTGAGGGGAAGGGGGGGTTGAAGACCCCCTGGCGCAATCGCGAGCAACCCTCCTGGAAGCCCTAGATCCTCGTCAGCAGCTCGGAGACCAGCAGCCGTTCCAGCTGCTCCTGCGTATGCACTCCAAACTGGGTACCCCAAGAAATGCCCCATACGACTGTGAGCTGTTGAAAACGATATCATCGACGGTTGCCGCAGGCAGCTTGGACAACATTATTGCTGTTGTCAGAGTAAGCTCCTTGGGACTAACTGGCCACTGCAGCAGACAAATTCTTGGAAACCTCGGCTTCTTGTCTGATGTCAGCAATGGTGGCGGGATACTCAGCAGCGCAGACAGTGCCAGTCGGCGCAATGCCTCCGGACACTAGTACGCTGGCCGCACTACAGGGTATAGTCGCGGCGTTAATGGTGGCGGTCATTCACCTGGAAACCGTCCTGAGTGACATGTAACCAGAGTGAATGGTGGGCGTCGTCATTTCCTGGGTCATCGGCGCTCTCGCTCCGAGCGCAGACTGCAGTTGTATGTTTTTTTATGTATGCCCATTTCAATTTCATGTTGGGGGGGGGGGGGAGGCAGTCACCATTGGAGGTGAAAAATTGAGCATTAGAGGAGGGGCATATGCCCCTTCAAAAGCATGCAAAACAATACCCCTGGCTGGTATATTAACAGTGCCCAGCCAACATTGGGCCGCTGTCCAACATTTCATTCCCCAGCCGCCAACGGGCATCTAGGGTCCGGACAGCAGCGCGTCATCTTTCCGACATCAGCCCCACATCGGCTACATAACGGCTGAATGTCGGCACGGGCGGACATTCTACTTTGCAGCCGACAGCGGGCCCCTAGCGTCCGACATCGGCCCGACGTATGGCCGAGTATCGGGCAGACATCAGGCCGTTGTCGGCATGTCCACTGGGATTGGATTGCCTGACAGCTATAGATGCTGAATGGCTTAAAACCAACAATTGTTTGATTGCTATAACCTACAAATGTTTTATCAACTAAATTCTTTGAATATTGAAATATATGCCAAACAAGTTTATACATCTGTACCTGATATTCCTGACATGCTCACATCACCCAAGCAGTAAATAATTGCACCATAACTCACAAGTAGGATCCTCAAACACCAACTGGTTTGTTTGGTTTCCACATATGAGAATACAGATTTCGTAATATGAATTGGTTTAATTCAGATCATGACAAAAAAAGTACTAATTTGCACTTCATATAATAAACACTTAAATGCACACACCTACTTTAATACACTGATATATTCGCTTCTCGCCATTGACCAGGGCAGCATTTCAAAGGTAGACCATGCAGTTCATGACTAATGCGCTAATTATTTAAATATTGCGCACATCTGGATTAATTGTATAAATTCCCCGGTGGCGCAAGCAAGGTTTTATGTCCCATAATAATTTTATAGCAATATACCATCAATGCATGATACTTTAATATCGGGGATAGATCACAACAGTATCACACGAATTATATCACATTGCTACGACCATTATTACAACAAAGGTACAACAAAGTTAGGTAGACATAGATTATACCTTTTACAAGTCCTTAGCCGAAACGACATAAACGCCCATCTCCATACATTAAGCGGGGCTGCGCCATACACACGTAGCAGAAACGCTATTTATGATATTTTATAGGTAATGGGATTAAACGCTTGAGAAGAAAAAAAGCAACTAAAATTATGAATAAATTACTAATAAATAGACCGATTAATTATGAACCAGGAACAATAAAACATACTCAACCTTACCGTTAGTATTCGTATGCCAGGCCCTCTTCAAAACTATGATTTCCGCCTCATGTTAAGTTCACGGGTTTTTACGACGGAAGAATCACCTACGCCCGCAATCAGCTGTTGCGGGCTTGTTCGTCCAGCCGTGTTCAGAAAAACCGTAGGTAGTTCCTGACCTGTACGCACAAAACTGCGAATATAACGTTTTGAGCTTATAGTGAGACCTTGGTTGTTTGTGCAGTGGGGTGCGAGGTTGGATTTATGTTCAGGCGTTGAGGAAAACGATTTAGCATAGGTAGGTATGTATGTATGACCCCACTTGGATTATTTTGTGCAGGGATGGAGCCCTTAGAGCACTCAGAAAACAATGTAGACAGGTATGCTAGAGTGCAGTGCAAACCACTACTCATCAGTGCACTAGGTACCTATCTTAGGAAATGGAGAAAGGCTTGTCATTGAAGACATAAAGACAAAGACATGAAAGATTAGTGCAACTATGAGCACTCAACCAGTTGCCCACCAAATCTGTCAATCAGCCCTCCCTGTAATACTGAAAAGCAAGCCCTCTATTCTTATAATGATTGTCTATGCTGTTTTTAAAGATGTTCAATGTGCTGCTGCTGACAATGGTCTATGGCAGCTGGTTCCAGTGTTCTACTACCCTGTTGGTGAAGAAAGTCTGTCTTAACCTTGTTATGCTGTGGTTAACTTTAATTTTGAATTTATGACCTCTAATTCCATCATTTATGTTAAATTCAAACATTTCCACAAGATATCCCCTCTCCAGACCATAGCCATATTTAAAGACTTTGATGAGATCTCCTCTCAGCGTTCTATATCTAAGTGAAAATATATTCAATTTCTTCAATCTTTCCTCATATGCCAGGTTGCTTATACCATTAACCATTTTGTAGCCCTCTTTTGTACTCTCTAAAAGCTAACATTAGATAAGATTAGATTCATTAGATGGTTGTTTGAGCCTGTGACCATACTATTTGCATTGCCTCCTCATGCAGTGGTTTGTATGGCAAACTTTTTGCAATCATGATAGGCTTTGTACCTCATCAAAGTACCTAGTAAAGTATCAAGTGATGGCGACCATCTGGTGATTATAAATTCCCTAAGTTGAACTAGCCTTCATGGAGGGAGATATTTTATCCTCAAGACCCAATCATTCAGGATATTTTTACTGTGTGTAACACAGCTTGAGTGCATGGGTAAAACTGGCCTGCTGGATGCACACCCATGTTGGAATAGTGGGGAACAATTCAGTTGATGAAGCAACAAAATGAGCTGCCAGGGCCTAAACACTCATGCTGCATGGCCAACACAAGTGCTGTGACCCTAAATTCCAACTCAATATGATTAATGTATATAGGTAGTCTGGTACATCTCAATCAGACCATTAATATGTTTTTTGTTCAAAGTCAAGTGGTGGCAGGAGGCTTGGACCACACAAGGTCAGAACAAATTTAAAACTGCAAAGCAAAGGTTAAGTAGCTGGTGTCCATCTTTGAAAATCTTGCATAAGGAAGAAATGATGACTGCCAGTATGTTGTGAGCTCACCTGTCACCTCTGGGTAACTTCTTTGGATTTAGGGCAGGCCAATGTGTACTAGTGGTGACCAACTGGCAGTGAGGTACATTTTCCTCTTGTGTAAAGGCAACAAAAACTATTCCTTTGACAAGTCATCATCACTTATGATGATTGACATTTTGGGCTATGTGTAGTGCATGGTTCAGACCAGACCACTATTCAAGTCTACCTTGACAATACAGTATTTCCTGTCTGTCTGGGCAGATAGTGGCACTGGATTATGTCAATGTTTTTTGCTGCCCCGGTAGCTCAGTTGGTTAGAGCACTGACCTGCACTGGTCTCCCCTGTCCTGACAATGCAGGGTTTGAGTCACTTCCCACACTCACATTTAGCCCCCAGCTGGGAGTGTCAGTTGGCAGCTGGCCCAATAAGGCTGGGGCTGAGCTACTGGGTGGCTGTGCCAGTGTATTGACTGCACATTAAACTTTTGATCAAAATTCTGCCATTGAACTGGAATTTGTGGATCGGGTGGTGGGGCCAGGGTTCACACAACAAGCTCTGCTTAGCAATAGAACCATGGTTTCTAAAGCCACCCAGCAACAACTCAGACTAATTTTTTTTTTGAAGTGCAACCTATATCTGGGAATATTCCTTGCATACCTGGAACTAACACTTAGACAAACACACAAAGTTTTGGACACAATGATCACTATGGTCACCATGATGCCCAAATAATCAAGAAATTAGCCAAACCTAAGCGCTATATGTGTTATTGCTTTAACTTGCATTGACATGGAACATGTCTCATAAGTAAGCATATGTTTAGGGATTTTTAAAGCTTTTTTGCAGCTATTTGAAGCATTTCAAATGACATGTGTAGCATACATTATACATTTTGTATGCCATATCTTGAGTGATAAACACATGCTTCCATGTTTATTAGTGTATGTTCAAATTGTTCCATAAGCCATAGGCCACTGTCTCCAATCATGGCTCTGACTCATCATGGCCCACATGTGCATCATCCAACCTAGGTGTCAGGTGCAAATGGATGCAGGAGCAGACATTTTATTTTGAGTCTTCCTAGGTGCTATAAGTGTCCATTAGAAATGCAAGAGCAGGGTAGCTTGTAATGATAGTATTTGTGGTTGCCTTCCAGTTATGTGAAAATAGCTGAGAGAAAGGCAAAGCCCCTCCACTCCTGAATATCTCATGCACTGCTGTTTGGTGCCTATATGTTGTGGAATAAGATTATGTTTTGATGAAAGGATAACCTATGATTTAATCACAATGTTATGCCCATACAGGCAGGTCATACTTGACTCTCCAACAAGATTTCTGAGAACTCAAGAGTGGCATTGTTTCAGTTCAATCAGGCTGCAATTCTGACTTGCTCAAAATGGCTGCAGGTCCATATAACTACTCCTACATTTTTAAGTATATCATCATTGGTGATATGGGCGTAGGCAAGTCTTGTCTACTTCACCAATTCACAGAAAAGAAATGTAAGTATCATGACAGCTGTCAACATCAAGATGTTGAGGTGAGACCATGAAATGCAATCACCTATACTGTGGGTGAGGTGCATGAATGTACTACAAGTCATCCATGTTTTGGGAAGTATATTTCCATCACAGGACCTGACTGTCAGTGTGTATGTGTATCAGTGCTTAACATACATGCATAATCACACACTCAGTCACAAATGCATCAGTGGTAGCAGTGTTTTAATTTTTTATACAGTAAAGGTGGAGGGGTGATTGAATGGTTGATGGGAAGGATACAAAGGGTAGTGTTGAATGGTTGTACATCTGATTGGAAGGATGTTTTGAGTGGAGTACCACAGGGCTCTGTTTAGGGCTACTCCTCTTCTCATCATTGTAAATAACATTGAGGTAGGGCTGGGAAATAGTGTACAAATTTTATGGTGACATGAAGTTGGTAGGAGTGGCTAACAGTAATGATCAATCTAGTAATATTCAACTAGACTAGGCAGACCTAAAAAAGTGGGTTGATCAATGGCAGATGTCTTTCAACTATGTTGTGCAAGGTTATGCACCTGGGGTCTGGAGGTAAGACTTTCAGATATACAGTTGGAGATAGGTAACCAGATTTTATTGAAGGGACACTTAGGTGTGTTGGTTTCAAAAGACCTTAAAGCAGAAAAACAATGCAACTCACCTAGGAAGAGGGCAGTAAGAATGATGTGACTCATTGCTAGGAGTGTGAGATATGAGAGCAAGGAATTCATGCAAAATACTGTACATAGTATATGTGTAACACCAATTGGAACATTCTGCAAAAGAATGGAGCCCCTACCTAGCAAAAGATATAGATATGTTAGAAATAGTGCAGTGCAAAGCCACTAGACTCATCAGTGGAATAGGTAACTTAGAATATGGAGAGGCTTATGATATTAGATAGGATATTATGTTTTAGTCCATGTATTTCACATCCTAAGTTGGCATGGGTATGCCAACTTAGCCAACCATGTGCATTACTTCATGTTGGCCACAAGTGTGGGCTTTCCTGCCAAGATTCACTGCTTCACTGCTTTATCCTGGAGAAACTGATAAATATTGGTGTGGCACCCCTGCCCTGCCATTACCTGATTGTGGCAGACTGTAGCACCCTTAAGTCTTGTTTCATATACTTTTGATGGGTTAGGTGTCCCTCAATGTTGGGGTTTCCTCCCCAAATAATTTGAACATGGGACCATATAGAGTGTGCCCCAATCTATTTAGGCCTGCCAAGTGGCTCCATGTGTTGTGCACCCTCCCCCCCAATACATTTCAGAAATGAATGTCCCAGATAGCATCATGTTCTAAGGAGGTATATACCCCAACAATATTTGCTCTAGCTATTGCCTACCTAAAGGATGAAGGAGTGTGTGACATTATAATATGTCTGAAAAGAATCAGACCTTGATTAGGTGTATATATTGTATCATATTCCAATATCCTATGGTGACTCCCCATGGTGGCCTGGTTCAAAGTAAAATCATATTGCAAAGCAGATTTGGTGTGCAGAATGCACTTCTTTGAATTTATTGACATATTCTGCTTACAACTGAGATTGGTTTTTCACGAAATGTGCATATTGTGCAGGCAAAACGAGGTAATGATAGCACTACAACTTCAATACAGGGAAGCAGCAAGCTTTCAATATAATCTCTATCATGAAGTTTTTTTTTTCTAAAAAAGTATTCATATATTCTTGGGTTTGCTAGCAAATCAGCCCTCACATGGCTCACCAGATTGTCCTATTCTCATCACCATGAATTACACAAGAAACTTGTAAGCATGGCCTGCTTTCTGGAAGTCTATATTTAAGTCTATTCAGTATATATTCTATATTCATGCCTACATTTAGAGCATGTATTCAAGTTGTGGCTTATTGCCACATAGCTTACAGAACATCTGGATTTTTTCTTTCCCTCTGTACTAGAGTCCCTATGTATGAGTTGGTAATGTTTAACTCATAACTGGTCCAGGTGGTGGTGGGTAGGCATGCATGACAAGTGCTGCATTCCAGTGGGGTGGTGCCAAATTAGTGTCAAGCTCTGTTGGTCCAGTGTCATACCAGTGGTCTTGCTTCCACCACGCTGGCATGCAGGCAGGTGTTCAATGTGTTGACTGTTGTGTGCTGTGCCGCAGTTATGGCCGATTGTCCACACACGATCGGCGTCGAGTTCGGCACGCGCATCATCGAAGTGAGCGGTCAGAAGATCAAGCTGCAGATCTGGGACACAGCAGGCCAGGAGCGCTTCAGAGCGGTCACCAGGTCAGTGTGATGTTGCGGAGGTCGTGCTAGGTCATCAGGTCAGCTGGGGGTCAGTAGCACTTCAGAGCGGTCACCAGGTCAGTGTGGTGTTGTGGGGGTTGTGCTAGGTCATCAGGCCAGCTGGGGACCAGGAGCGTTCTAGAGCGGTCACCAGGTCACTGTGATGTTGTGAGGGTAGTGCTAGGTCATCAGGCCAGCTAGGGGTCAGTACCACTTCAGAGCGGTCACCAGGTCAGTGTGGTGTCACGGTGGTAGTACTAGATCATCAGGCCAGTTGAGGTCAAGAGCATTAGTTCATCAGGCCAGCTGGGTTTTGTCACTGATGTACTGGATTGGTGTGATGTAGTCACTGGGTCATTCAGAACAGGCGTAGTTAGCACAGTATTTTAGTGTGACCTAAATCACGACCGTCAGCTTTTTAAAGTTTTGTTTTTTGCTGAGTGCTGAGTGCTATAAATTGTTTGCTTTCTTGTGACTTCATGTGTCAATGAGACTGTGGTGCAGACACTTAGAAGCAAGCAGCATGGGATCAATGTAGTGCTGAGCATGTGGTTAGATCCTTGAGTGTGTTCAGTATTATTGGTTTTAGATATTGCACTAATCAATTTCACCCTCCTGATCGAGAAGATTAGGAGGATAAAATTAAGGTTGGGAAATTCAGGTTTCCATCCCATCTTAAGCTAATGTGTGCCTAGAAGACCAGGGTTACTGGACTTCAACCATATTATTTTGTGGTTATATAAAAGTGGGGAGTTGCTTTCTCTGCTGCATCCCCTTCCTCTGCTCCCCCCCCCCCCGGTGTCGACGCTTTTTTCAGGGTATCGCCTTGAAATGTGTTGCCGTGGCTGTAGGTCCTACTATCGTGGGGATGGTTGTGTCAGGGTGTCACCTTCAAATGTGTTGCCGTGGCCACAGATCATACTACCGTGGGGTTGGTTGTGTCAGGATGTCACCTTCAAGTGTGTTGCCGTGGCCACAGATCATACTACCGTGGGGACGGTTTGTCAGGGTGTCACCTTCAAGTGTGTTGCCGTGGCCACAGATCATACTACCGTGGGGATGGTTGTGTCAGGATGTCACCTTCAAGTGTGTTGCCGTGGCCACAGATCATACTACCATGGGGATGGTTGTGTCAGGGTGTCACCTTCAAGTGCGTTGCCGAGGCCACAGATCATACTACCGTGGGGATGGTTGTGTCAGGGTGTCACCTTCAAGTGTGCTGCCGTGGCTGCAGGTCCTACTACCGCGGCGCGGCCGGTGCGTTGATGGTGTACGACATCACACGACGGTCTACCTACAACCACCTCAGTAGCTGGCTGACAGACGCCCGCAACCTCACCAATCCCAACACGGTAACGTCAACCGTAACAACTAGAGCATGAAAACCATGTCGTCATCAGCCAGGGACTCGGGCACGAGCTCTGGCTGAGGGTTTGGGGAGCGGAATGGCTTGGGCACACCTTTGAGCACTATTGATTGGCGCCAGTGAGTGCTTCACTCCACATTCCTGGTGACAGAGGTGGACATTGCTGGAGCGGACAGCCATGGTGTCTCCGGCTGTTGGCCTGGCGACTGGTGACCCCGCCGGCTGCTGACGGACAGCCGTGGTGTCTCCGGCTGCTGGTCCAGTGGCTGGTGACGGACAGCCGTGGTGTCTCCGGCTGCTGGTCCGGCGGCTGGTGACGGACAGCCGTGGTGTCTCCGGCTGCTGGTCCAGCGGCTGGTGACGGACAGCCGTGGTGTCTCCGGCTGCTGGTCCGGCGGCTGGTGACGGACAGCCGTGGTGTCTCCGGCTGCTGGTCCGGCGGCTGGTGACGGACAGCCGTGGTGTCTCCGGCTGCTGGTCCGGCGACTGGTGACGGACAGCCGTGGTGTGGCGGTGACGGACAGCCGGTGCCCGGCGCGCGGGCTGGTGACGGACAGCCGTGGTGTCTCCGGCTGCTGGTCCGGCGACTGGTGACGGACAGCCGTGGTGTTCGCTGCTGGTCGGCGGCTGGTGACGGACAGCCGTGGTGTCTCCGGCTGCTGGTCCAGCGGCTGGTGACGGACAGCCGTGGTGTCTCCGGCTGCTGTTCCGGCGGCTGGTGACGGACAGCCGTGGTGTTCCGGCTGCTGGTCCGGCGGCTGGTGACGGACAGCCGTGGTGTTCGTGCTGGTGGGCGGTGGTGACGGACAGCCGGGTTTCCGGTGCTGGTCCGGCGGCTGGTGACGGACAGCCGTGGTGTCTCCGGCTGCTGGTCTGGCGACTGGTGACGGACAGCCGTGGTGTCTCGGGTGCGGCTGGTGACGGACAGCCGTGGTGTCTCCGGCTGCTGGTCCGGCGACTGGTGACGGACAGCCGTGGTGTTTCCTGCTGCTGGTCGGGCGGCTGGTGACGGACAGCCGTGGTGTCTCCGGCTGCTGGTCCGGCGGCTGGTGACGGACAGCCGTGGTGTCTCCGGCTGCTGGTCCGGCGGCTGGTGACGGACAGCCGTGGTGTCTCCGGCTGCTGGTCCGGCGGCTGGTGACGGACAGCCGTGTTATCTCCTGCTGCTGGTTCGGTGACTGGTGAGTTCACTGACCCGATGGTGCTACCCGGCAGGTTATATTCCTGATTGGCAACAAGTGCGACCTGGAGGCGCAACGTGACGTCACTTATGACGAGGCCAAGCAGTTCGCCGACGAGAACGGCCTGATGTTCGTGGAGGCCAGCGCCAAAACGTGCGTACTGGTAGAGGTGGACTGACGTTGCTTGGTCTTATTAGCCATCACCCAGAGCAATTTGCATGACTGATGACAATTTACATGAGTTGACACTTCAAAAGTGTCCGGTGGCAAAGAAGTGTAGCAAGCTATTTAAACATGTGGGACAAGAACTCAGTTACAATATCATGAAATTCAGCACATTGAGGCAAACAAAGGAGTAGCAAAGCAATGTATTGAAGTTATAGAAGCATGGTTGTATATTGTTGATAATTGGCGCAAAACTTCGCGACGTGCATGTAAACGCTGGACCAGGGGCGATGTATCCGCATTTTTCAAATTACGAGGTAAGTAAGTGTACAATTGCCAAAGGTTGATAATTGTACTATATTTTGCACCAAAAACGAAATGCAAGAAGTGGATACATTATATACTATGCTATTTGGTTAAATGCTTGCCCCACTACATTTTCCACCCATGGCATGCTGCCTTCACTTATGATTAGTGCTACTCTTTGGCAAAAAGGCCTGCGGGGTAAGCACGGTTTGGATGCCTAAAGGCGAGTCTGTTTTGTGGTTTTCAAACAGAAGCTGCGGCCCTGTATGCCATCGTCCATCGGAGTGAAGGTACCACCGCCGTTGGTGCCTTTTGATTCCATCGACGATTCTGGCCGCGAAGTTTTTAGTTTTTTCTTAGTTCCATTCATGTACCCCCTGGCTGTCCAGATATTATATGTTGAGATAGTGAATTATTTGTGGAAGTATAGGGTCAAGAACGCATATTTTCGTGGCCTCTGCATTGTAATAGTGTCCACATTGAGGTGCCACATATTTCGGTGAAACCTAATTTCTCTCGTGACGCCCCAAAAATGGTGAGGCGTAATGAAAATGAAGTGAAACGTAGTAAAGTTTCAGAGCGATTAAAAAATATTTAGCACTGCCCCCGGGTTGTTAATATCACAGAGTATATAGGCTTCATTGCGTTGAAGTCCCCATGTGCTAATAACTGATAAATATCAAGCTACCACCAACATTGAATGAAATGTCACTAACTTTCCTGTTCTCACGCTTTTCGAGGATAGACACCAACCGCTGCTTAAAAACTACTCCGCACGTCAGCCAATGCTATTTTTCACGGTCCTCTTTCCCTCTTATGGTAACCATGCATCACGCTAAATGCACTTGTCACGGAAGAGATGTTGAAGCCGCCCTGCCGCCGCATCGGTCCCCTCACGTACTGTTAACACTTTTTATGGTGCGTTTCTTTAAGAATTAGCATCTGGATTTGCTGGTTGTTACCCAAGCAGGCAACAACACATAACACGTGTTCTCAGTGTGCGAGGGGACTGACACGGCGTACGAACAAACATAGAGAAATATTGAAACGCGTTTCACACAAGCAACCGAAAATGTCACGACATTGCATATTTGTACCATACCACCGGCAACAGCTGGTTGAAGGACAAGCATCTACCGTTCTTTCGTGCCTCAATCAGTAATATGTCTTCTGGCTGGATATCGATCTATTCCTGTTGAGGACGCGGGAACAAATTCAATAGCTTTTTGTTTTACCTGATTAGATGGGTGAGTGGTTTGGGTTTTTGGCAGTAAGCAAGAAATAAGTTACCCTTTTCAAACTTTTCCTCGTGCCGTTAGCAGAAATCCAGTTTTCTTTGTGTTCATTTTCAGGAAATTAGCACTGGAGCAGATCTGTAGGTTTCGATGAAGTCGCTTTCTTCATCTCGATGAAATCTGGTCCGTTGGGGAAGACTGTCCAAACGTATGGTATCTCGCCGGGATATGTTATACCAGATAAGGTATCCGTTACGGCTCGCAAATCTAGAGAAATCGTTTGAGAATACAATGAATAAGATACGGTCAATGATCGACATCTGGAAAACTTCACATCAGACAGCAAAGATGACTCGAATGATCAAGTCTAGTCGAAGCGCCCCATAGCACCCTCTTGGCAGCTTAATTATGTAGAGAATGCTGAGTATAATGGAACCTTACGCTACTTTTCAACATTATTCGTATGCGGTTTTTTTATTGTGGCTTTCACGCTATGTGTATGTTGTCCAAGTTTTGATGTAAGGCTCCGTCGTATATTTTGTTCAGCTGGGAAGTGTATTTGAAGATAGAAACTGGGCTGTTTCTGTAACCCCGGGGGCGAATCGTACTGCTGAGACGGCCGCCGGTGTGTACGTGTCGGCCGTTGGGTTGCAGTGGCAACAACGTGGAGGAGGCGTTCCTGGAGACCGCCAAGAACATCTACCAGAACATCCAGGACGGCAGTCTGGACCTGAACGCGGCCGAGTCGGGCGTGCAGCACAAGCCGGCCCAGGTGGGCGGGCGCACCACGCTCACCGCACACACCACCTACGCCAAGGAGAACTGCACGTGTTAACCGGCGGCGGCACGAGCGAGGGCGGCGGCCGGCCGCGGCCGAGCCGCCGGCCGCGGCGTCACGCGGCCCAGGCCGACGCTGTCGTCGGCCGTCGGCGGCGACACCTGGACGCGGCTGAGCCGGGCGCCGGCCGACGGCCGTCGAGGTTCGCGAAACGCTTTACTGTGTTGGGGCGTGTGGGTGTGCCTGCGGCGAGCTGGTCTGCGTGATCGCCGTCAAGACAACCTGGCCGAACTGCGCGTCAAGTGATATACACACGTACACGTACACTGACACACACACACATACACACGCGGAAGCACCACGAGGTCGCGGGCGCCGCACACGCAGTCGCTGGGGCTCGTCAGCCGTCTCCCGCCGTGGGTTTTCTGTTGGCGGGGGCGGCGGCCGACGAGGTCTCGTCAGCCAATGTGCGGTGGACCAACTGCGTGCCCGTTTTCGTGCACGGCCCGAAATGTGATGTCGTCGCGTGTACCTAAAGGCAGAGACTGTCGCGTCGAACAAGAAGGACGAATAACGCGTAGTAAGCGTAAACGCATAACTCGCATCTATTTGTTATGTTATTCCACTAGATTGTACTGCTTTCTATATGTTAGTGTCAGCCGTAGCTGTCGGTGTGTGGGTGTAGGATACTATGCTGTGGACGTCATAGCGACCGCTTGTTTGCCTCGCTGTGCGCGCCCTTGGTGTGCGATGTTGTCCGCCGTCTGCTACGCCACTCGGTGGTTGTCCCAGACGTCTGTAGAGTTGTCCTGTGGCGAGGACACCACTCCGGCTGGCTGATGGCGCCGGCGCTGTTTGGATGTGGTACAGTCGTTCCTCCTACATTCCTGATCGCCTGTCCGGCTGCCAGGCCCCCTCGGCCCACTATGGTTTACGCCGCCCACGCCGCGTCTGGTTTCCGCCTATCCCCCGAACTTCACGACGGCTCCTGCTGCCTGCGAAGCTTCCCAGATCTGCATGCTCACCGGCCCCCGTGTTATCAGCCTTGCTCGCCTTCTCGAATACTCCGTACCTCCTCCCACTGGGGACCCCTGGCGCCTCCGCCATCGCCGCCCACCGGCTACGGTGCCACGCGGCACGTGTGATCATCGCTGACACGTAGTCTATGTCACCTGTAGGTTGGGTGGCAAGAGTGTTTTAATGGGTCATATGGTAAATAAATCGGTTTCACTGCCTTCGCGTTGCTGCACACAGCTTCAATATACAGGGCTCACGGGGAGTCGCGGTCGCCGGTCGCGGTCGCCGGTTATTTTCGGTGAAAATCTTGACTGGTGAAAAGCAATGTTGACGCAGAGTGGAAGATTTGAAGAGTAAAATTAATTGGAATCGGGAATGAAGAGCGAAATCGACCGTGGCCGTAAAATGTTTGTGCACTGAAAAACATTTTAATTT
Organism: Imbricaverruca yamaguchii; assembly: GCA_034440575.1. Taxonomy (NCBI): domain Eukaryota; kingdom Metazoa; phylum Arthropoda; class Thecostraca; family Neoverrucidae; genus Imbricaverruca; species Imbricaverruca yamaguchii. The sequence continues at coordinate 1,467,573 of JAOTOL010001591.1, forward strand.
TGTTTCAAATTTCCACAATTTTAAAGTGTCTTCCCGGGCGTGATATTCACCTGGCCTGTCATACTGCTCCTGCCCGGAGCACCGCGCGATGCTTACGACGCTCGACATGAAGGCCGTCAGCGTGTGTGCCAGCAGAACGTGCCGGTTTTAGAGAAGAACGAGGCCCATATTTGCGAGGACTCTTCCAAGTATATCAAATTTTGCCTAATTTTGATAATATTAAATATAGAAAATTCAGTGTGGGAAATATGCAAGTTTGGCCTGCTTGACTGAACGGTTGTTCAGCCCATATGACGTCACCGGTTACGAAACAATATTCGAGGGATCCGCTTGAATCGTCTCAGAGTGGGATTTGACCGCGCAGCCGGAGTATATTAAAGAACCCGTAGCTTCGGGATAGTGGTGATGGTCGAGGTCTGTCGAATCGGATAGTGGTATCAATTTCACAAATATAGAATATTGATGACCGTGGTATGCGACAGGATCGAAAGTGGTAGTGAGGGTAAGTATTCATATTGTAGGTGTGCCCGTCGAGCTCTCCCAAGCCCTAAGGTATCGGCGTATCGGAAAGCTAGAGACACTGAAGCAAAAAACCAGAGCAGCAAAGCGAGCAAAAGAACTGGATTTAGCTTGAAACTGTAATGGGGACAGTAAAAAGTTCTTTAGTTTCTACAAGATGAGTAAAGTTTCTAGCACAATTGGCCCACTGGAAGTAAACGGGACTGCATTGGGTGAAGATAGTGAGATGGTTGAGGAGCTGAGCAAGCAGTTTAAATCAGTGTTTACATTGGGAGATATGACCAATCTGCCGACCGTACGCCATAGTTCAGTGACATGTGATCTGACAAATGATGTTGATTTCATTGATAGTGATGTTGTTTACAATCATATCAGGAAAATAAAGTCAAACAAGGCAGCAGGACCTGATGATATTTATGCTAGGGTGTTGTGGGAAACTGAAAAGGAACTGGCATTTCCACTTAGTATAATATTTTGTAGATCAGTTTCACAAAATGAAATTCCTATCTATTGGAAAAGGGCAAATGTAGTTCCTATTTTCAAGAAAGGAGAAAGAAGGAAAGTTTAAAACTATAAGCCTGTAAGTCTCACATCCCTAGTCTGCAAGGTAGGTACTCAAATAAATTATCAACGATAGAATAGTTAGTTATCTGGAAGGTAGCAGATTGATTCAAGACACTCAACATGGGTTTAAAAAGGAAGATCATGTCTCACAAACCTTTTGGACTTTTTGAACTTCGCCACAGAGCAATTCAGAGCACAGAGCAATTGATCAGGGAAATCAGGTTGATGCAGCATATCTTGACTTTAGTAAGGCCTTTGACAAGGTACCCCATAAACGGTTAATGATACAGCTTCAGTCCCATGGTATTGCAGGTAGCGTCTTAAAATGGATAGAGTTGTGGCTTTCAGATAGACAGCAAAGAGTGATGATAAATGGTACAAAGTCATCATGGCAAAATGTTCTTAGTTGAGTCCCCCAGGTGTCAGTACTGGGGCCACTGCTGTTCATTATGTTTGTAAATAACATTGAAAGTGGCCTAATCAGTAAAGTTGTGAAATTTGCAAATGATTTGAAGGCCTTTAGGGCAATAACAGGTCAAGATGAGCATATCTTGCTGCAAAAAGACTTAGACAAACTTGTGAAGTGGTCCAAAGAATGGCAAATGAAATTTAATTTTGATAAGTGCAAAATCATGCATGTAGGTAAGCAGCATATGAAGGCTCCATACTTGATGGGTGGCCAAGTGCCATCAGTGACTCAACAGGAGAAGTATTTAGATGTTATTCTAAACACAAAACTGGGGGCATCAGAACAGACCAAGGAAGCCAGGAAGAAGGCACTGAGAATGATCGGGGCAATAAATAGGAATGTATCATACAGAAGTGAGGAAGTGATCAGGAAGCTTTACTGTGCATACATCAGGCCACATTTGGAATACTGCATCCAAGCTTGGTCTCCTAGCTATGAAAAGATTGTTGGCTTTTAGTTAGTTAGTTAGTTATTTGGGTTTTAGGGCGCATTTGTTGGCTTTTAGAGAGAGTACAAAAGAGTGCTAGAAAAATGGTTAATGGCATAAGCAACCTGGCATATGAAGAAAGATTGAAGAAATTGAATATGTTTTCACTTAGATATAGAAGGCTGAGAGATCTCATCAAGGTCTTTAAATTTGTCCATGGTCTGGAGAGGGGATATCTTGGGGAAATGTTTGAGTTGAACAGAAATGATGCAATTAGAGGTCATAAATTCAAAACTAAAGTTAACCACAGCAGAACAAGGTTAAGGCAGACTTTCTTCACCAACAGGGTAGTAGAACACTGGAACCAGCTGCCAGAAAACATTTTCAGTAGCAGCACATTGAACATCTTTAAAAACAGCATAGACAATCATTATAAGAATAGAGGGCTTGCTTTTCAGTATTACAGGGAGGTCTGATTGACATATTTGGTGGACAACTGGTTCAGTGTACAGAGTGCAACCAAGAAGGGCCCTTGTGACTCATAGTTGCACTAATATTTTATGTCTTTACTCATGTTCTTAGTGGAGTCCCCCAGGGGTCAGTACTAGGGCCATTACTGTTCATTATATTCATAAATAACATTGAAAGTGGCCTAAGCAGTAAAGTTTTGAAATTTGCATATGATTTGAAGGTCTTTAGGGCAATAACAGGTCAGGATGAGCATATCTCGCTGCAAAAAGACTTAGACGAACTTGTGAAGTGGTCCGAAGAATGGCAAATGAAATTTAACTTTTATAAGTGCAAAATCATGCATGTAGGTAAGCAGCATATGAAGGCTCCATACTTGATGGGTGGCCAAGTGCTATCAGTGACTCAACAGGAGAAGGATTTAGGTGTTATTCTAAACACAAATTTGGGGGCATCAGAACAGACCAAGGAAGCCAGGAAGAAGGCACTGAGAATGCTCGGGGCAATAAATAGGAATGTATCATACAGAAGTGAGGAAGTGATCAGGAAGCTTTACTGTGCATACGTCAGGCCACATTTGAATACTGCATCCAAGCTTGGTCTCCTAGCTATGAAAAGATTGTTGGCTTTTGGAGAGAGTACAAAGAGGGCTACAAAAATGGTTAATGGCATAAGCAACCTGGCATATGAGGAAAGATTGAAGAAATTGAATATGTTTTCACTTAGATATAGAAGGCTGAGAGGAGATCTCATCAAGGTCTTTAAATTTGTCAATGGTCTGGAGAGGGGATACCTTGGGGAAATGTTTGAATTTAACAGAAATGATGCAATTAGAGGTCATAAATTCAAAATTAAAATTAACCACAGCAGAACAAGGTTAAGGCAAACTTTCTTCACCAACAGGGTAGTGGAACACTGGAACCAGCTGCCAGAAAACATCGTCAGTAGCAGCACATTGAACATCTTTAAAAACAGCATAGACAATCATTATAAGAATAGAGGGCTTGCTTTTCAGTATTACGGGAGGGCTGATTGGCAGATTTGGTGGGCAACTGGTTCAGTGTACAGAGTGCAACCAAGAAGGGCCCTTGTGACTCATAGTTGCACTAATATTTTATGTCTTTATGTTATCACACTTCACATGAAGAGAATATGGGAATGTTTAACAGGCAGAATTTCTGGAACAGAATTTGACTTCCTGAATTGTCCATGAAGTCTATGTTGCTGATGTCCATGAAGTATATTGCTGCATTCCACTACACAAGTTCATTCTATTTTAATAATGCTTCATTTTGTTATTTTTATCATTAAAAAATGTTTTGCCAACAATTGCTATTTGTATAATATTTTCACTTGATTTGTAATGTTCTTCACACCTTTTGATGCCAGCTAGTTTTGGTGCCTTACCCTCGCTCTCTCCACTTGACAAGAATTTCATGAATACCACAACACTGAGGTCCAGAGACCATGTGCTGGCAATTGAGCCTGGCAGCATTATTTTCTGCCAGTTCCCAGTTGTAATAGGTTTAAATTGGTTTTATCTGGGATAAAATACTAAGCAAAGGAAATGCATATGCATATTTAGGTCAAAGATGGTTGAATATGCTGAGGCATCATGAACTAACTACACATTGAGAAGGAACATTGGTGAGCATTTTAAAATGGTGAGCATTTTAAAATTCATGTTGGTGTAAGGAAGAGTGACAATTGAATTGCCATTCACATAATGTGGAATATGAAGATGTGCTTGACATGTATCAGGTCATTAAAAAATGTACTCCACAATATTAATATACAGTCTCTTTTATATACAAACGACTTGATATTGGCCACTACATGGTCATAATTGCTAACATGTCCTGAAGGTCAAATTACTAAACATTCTCAACATTCAGTGGGTCCAAGTGTAAACTAGACAGTTTTCAATTAAACAACTTACTATTAAACATTATTAATAATCAATGGCAAGGCAAGTTCCTGCCAGAGCTACCCCTTGGGTGGTAGAGGGAGAAAGTTATCAGGATTACTGAAGGGAAAATGTAAATGCATCAACTACATTTACCACTGAGTCTGTTGGACTTTAGAGACAAATTGAGTCATGTGGCCTGTGGTGTGCCATCAACACACTAATGTGATTGTTCTATCTCAAATGGTGATCCATGTTGATTGGCATGTGTTATGGTTTATTCCAGATCTTTCCAAATTTGAATACTTGCAAAGGCTATGTTCACCATAATGTCTTATTGCCAATGTTATGCCAACTATGAACTGACTCTATGAAGCTGTCAGGAATGCTTTGGTTAGTGCTTGACATCTGTTAAAAAAAATCAAGTCCTCTTGATTTTTTTAAAAACTAGAACGCATACTTCCTTCAGTATTCTCCATTCTTACCAGCTGTTCTCTTCCTTCCTAGACTCCTTTGCATCTCACATTTAGCCTAGTCACTTCACATATGAGTCACTTCATGTACAGAGTCCTGATATTTTCCCCGGGCCTCAATTTATAGAATCTAGTTCGAATCATTGCTCAGGAGGTTTTACAGATTCACACCCATGTTAAGCATAAGCTTGTTGTGTGAACCCTAAATGCATTTCCAGATTAGGAAATTCCAAGTCTAGCATAATTTCTATCACATGTTTAGACATAAAGACATAAAGACATAAAATATTAGTGCAACTATGAGCCACAAGGGCCCTTCTTGGTTGCACTCTGTACACTGAACCAGTTACCCACCAAATCTGCCAATCAGCCCTCCCTGTAATACTGAAAAGCAAGCCCTCTATTCTTATTTTCTGCTTATTTCTGCTTATTTCTGCTCGGGGCAATAAATAGGAATGTATCATACAGAAGTGAGGAAGTGATCAGGAAGCTTTACTGTGCATATGTCAGGCCACATTTGGAATACTGCATCCAAGCTTGGTCTCCTAGCTATGAAAAAGATTGTTGGCTTTTAGAGAGAGTACAAAATAGGGCTACAAAAATGGTTAATGGCATAAGCAACCTGGCATATGAGGAAAGATTGAAGAAATTGAATATGTTTTCACTTAGATATAGAAGGCTGAGAGGAGATCTCATCGAGGTCTTTAAATTTGTCAATGGTCTGGAGAGGGGATACCTTGGGGAAATGTTTGAATTTAACAGAAATGATGCAATTAGAGGTCATAAATTCAAAATTAAAATTAACCACAGCAGAACAAGGTTAAGGCAAACTTTCTTCACCAACAGGGTAGTGGAACACTGGAACCAGCTGCCAGAAAACATCGTCAGTAGCAGCACATTGAACATCTTTAAAAACAGCATAGACAATCATTATAAGAATAGAGGGCTTGCTTTTCAGTATTACAGGGAGGGCTGATTGGCAGATTTGGTGGGCAACTGGTTCAGTGTACAGAGTGCAACTAAGAAGGGCCCTTGTGGCTCAGAGTTGCACTAATCTTTTATGTCTTTATGTCTTTATGTTTATAATGATTGTCTATGCTGTTTTTAAAGATGTTCAATGTGCTGCTACTGACGATGTTTTCTGGCAGCTGGTTCCAGTGTTCCACCACCCTGTTGGTGAAGAAAGTTTGCCTTAACCTTGTTCTGCTGTGGTTAATTTTAATTTTGAATTGATGACCTCTAATTGCATCATTTCTGTTAAATTCAAACATTTCCTCAAGGTATCCCCTCTCCAGACCATTGACAACTTTAAAGACCTCGATGAGATCTCCTCTCAGCCTATATCTAAGTGAAAACATATTCAATTTCTTCAATCTTTCCTCATATGCCAGGTTGCTTATGCCATTAACCATTTTTGTAGCCCTCTTTTGTACTCTCTCTAAAAGCCAACAATCTTTTTCATAGCTAGGAGACCAAGCTTGGATGCAGTATTCCAAATGTGGCCTGACGTATGCACAGTAAAGCTTCCTGATCACTTCCTCACTTCTGTATGATACATTCCTATGTATTGCCCCGAGCATTCTCAGTGCCTTCTTCCTGGCTTCCTTGGTCTGTTCTGATGCCCCCAATTTTGTGTTTAGAATAGCACCTAAATCCTTCTCCTGTTGAGTCACTGATAGCACTTGGCCACCCATCAAGTATGGAGCCTTCATATGCTGCTTACCTACATGCATGATTTTGCACTTATCAAAGTTAAATTTCATTTGCCATTCTTCGGACCACTTCACAAGTTCGTCTAAGTCTTTTTGCAGCGAGATATGCTCATCCTGACCTGTTATTGCCCTAAAGACCTTCAAATCATCTGCAAATTTCAAAACTTTACTGCTTAGGCCACTTTCAATGTTATTTACAAATATAATGAACAGTAATGGCCCTAGTACTGACCCCTGGGGGACTCCACTAAGAACATTTTGCCATGATGACGTTAGTAGCGAGTGCATGACAGGACTGGACCTGGACCGTTCTGTCAAAATGAGAAAACCTTTACTGGGAAAACCAACCATTGCAGGAATCAGACAGTAAATGTGCGATATCATTTGATCCCATGTCCTATTTTTACCAGGTTACTTGCACCTTTTAATTTTCCACTAGACTGTTGACATCATCTTCACCTCCTACCCATGCCACTATTTTCACCAAACTCTTGTCTTCTTTTCCTGACTGCTTCCCATCAGGCTGTCAACCCAGTTATTGTACATCACATCCACATCCACATCCATCTGTTCACATCAGCATTTCTGCCGATGCCATGTACATATCGCTGCTGTGATGCTGTTTATGGTAATGATAATTAATATGTGTATGTGAAAGTCACATGCATATATAATCAAAATGCGGCCGCAAGAACTCTTCGCTTCTTACTTCGAGGGCTCCTGCTGACAGAGATGGCGGGAAGTAGCTACCGCAGCATCAGCAATGTGTGATGGTGGTCTCCATGGTCTACGAAAAGCAAACTCCGACGATGGCGTCGCCTCGGCATGAACCCCAGGTACAATAGTACCACTTATCTGACTTGATCCGATTTTGCTGGTAACATATTAATACTACATTCTATGATTTACGTGACGCAGCATGCAATAGTACCCAATGTAACTTGAATTTTGAAGACGAATTATTTGAATCAGGAATGGCGGACTACTTCATTTGTCTCATTAAAAGGCTTTTCATTCTGTATGTCAATTTCCATAATATTGAATCAGCTGGGTGAGTGACACAGTGCGAGTAATACGATTACGGGATATTCCAATTTATAAACAGCTTATTTGTATGCAATGAGAACAGTGCCACTTTCGCACCAAAAGTGATGTAGTGGGATTGGAGAAGTGAGTGACTAAGTATCGCACTGCATTACATGTACCAATCGTCCTGCATGCTATTCACTGTTACTTCGAATCATCTGGGTCGGAAAGTACTGCTCGTGATTACGGATGTCATATCCAGGATAAAGAAGTATAGAAGTTGACATGGCCGAAATTTAGAATGAATGGACAAACTTCTTTATGCGAATTTCACGTGTTGTCGCACCATCTAACTCACGTAGTCTTTACAGGAAGGTCACGGTCTCATAATAATTGTGGCGATGGTTGCATTTGGTAATCAGGTGTACGCGGCGATACGAAATGGAAATGACTGTTGGTGCTATGGTAGTGCAAACTAATACTCGACACTGACAACTTAGTTTCATGTGTTGAGCTGGTTAATCATCATTCTAGAGCAACTTGGCTGTTCTCAGATGTTCTATCTGCACCCGAGACTCAATGCTAAAGACAGCGTTGTTGAAAATGCTCGTCGGAATTCCCCTTAATGAGCTTGTTGACCATGGTCACGGCGTTTTCAGCGAGAAGACATGCTGCTGGAGGACGCGTTGGAGGCCAGCGCTGTACTGGACATCGTCATCAAGGATGAGCTCTTGGATGACCCCGTGGATGACAATATGGATGACAATGTGGGTGGGTCTGTGGAAGAGCCGGTGGACGAGCCGGCGGGCATGCTGTCTCTGCCCACGGAGAGCCAGCGGCCGCGCCGATCGGCGACCGCGGTCACGCCGTACAGCTGCGTGCAGTGCCCCGCCGCCTTCTCGTCGGTGCACCAATACGAGCGGCACATGGAGAGTCACGACCCGGGCCGCGGCCGCCAGTGCTACGTGTGTCGCAAGGTGTTGCGCGGCGAACTGTGCGACTTCAACCGACACGTGAAGCGACACGCGCGCCAGAAGGTGCTGCCGTGCATGTACTGCGACAGCAAGTTCACCACCATGGAGTACGTGCGCCGACACGTGTACCTGATGCACAACGACGAGAAGCCACACCGCTGTCCCGTCTGCGACAAGGCCTTCAAGTTCGCGTCCCGCATGCGGCTCCACCACATGACGCACACGGGCGAGAAGCCGGAGCAGTGTCGGCAGTGCGGCAAGACGTTCCGGTGCGTGTGGTCGCTGGAGTGCCACGTGCGTACGCACACCGGCGAGCGGCCGTACGTGTGTGACCAGCCCGGCTGTGACTACGCGGCATGCGACGGATCCAGTCTCCGCCACCACACGCGCATGGTGCACACCAAGGACAAACAGCTGGCCTGCCCGCAGTGCGGAAAACAATTCGTCAAACCCAGTCAGGTGAACATGCACGTTCGGATGACGCACCAGCGCGAGAAGAACGTCGCCTGTGATATTTGCGGTAGGATGTTCTTCAACAAAGGAGCGCTCAGCCATCACATGGGCTCACACAGAGAGGACAAGCCGTTCAAATGTGCGCTTTGCCCGGCCACGTTCAAGACCAACAACAACATGAGCACGCACGTGCGCACACATACCAACACTCCCGATCATAAGTGTTCCATTTGCGGCAAGGCGTTCAAGTTCTCAGCATATTTGGCCAAACACTTGGAAACGCACAACGAGACGGAGATCTTCAAGTGTGAGTGTGGAAAGCGGTTCAAGTCGACGCGCTACCTCCAGCGCCACATGCCCATCTGCCGCCACCTGGTGCGCCAGAGACCCTTCGGATGTCCGCACTGCCCGAAGCGTTTCTCGAAGAAGAGCTCAGCTGCCAAACACGTGGGCCGGTTCCACACGCGCGTGCCGTCTATCTGGTGTCTGGAGTGTGGTACCGAGTTCCGCCGCGTGGGCACGTTAGTGTCGCACTACGCGGCGCGCCACGGCGACGCCGGCCCGTTCACGTGCCCCGACTGCGGCCACCAGCTGCGCGAGGCCCGCCAGTATGCCCGGCACCGCGCCGAGATGCACATGACGTACATCACAGACGGGCTGCGGTCGGCCTCCGAGGAGCAGCCGCCCGCGGCCGACGGGCGGCGAGCTCGCGCTCAGAAGAGCCGCCAGCGCCCGCACGTCGACAGCGCGTCACGCTCGCCCTCGCCTGACGGCGACGGCGACGGCGACGAGCCGGAAACAACGCTGACGGATCGCCGTCTGTCGAACGGGCGGAAGCATCTGCAGCGGGGAGCGTCCGTACGGGCGGCGGCGACACTCGCCGATGCGCCGCCCCAACAGGAAGCGACATTATCCCGGGCCGGACGGCGACCTCCAGCCGCCCGGCGGAAGCGAAAGTAGCTCATCGCACCCGACAGACCTCGCTGCTGGTGCGGCGCAACCACGAACGGACCCGACTGCTGGTGCGGCGGAGCGGCGCAATTGACCCCACCACTACATTGGTGCACCGGAACGCACCGGGGCGGAAGTGGTATAAATACGGAACCGCCGGGGCAGACGTGGCATAATCACGGAACCTACCACACAACCACGGAACAAACCGGGTGGAACTACGAAGCGGATCAAGATATGACGTCACTGCGGAAGTGGCACACACTTCGAAGCGACTCCGGTAGGGGGCAGTGTAAGCAGACCAGCTTGGTGCAGGCTGACCATCACTTGAACTGCACTGTGATGCGACTGAGATGAACAAATGTGGCTGCGATCCGGCCTGGCCTGGCCGGGTCAGATGGAATATTGCGGCGGGGTGTGCCTGATTGGCCAACCGGACAGCAATGCACGCCCGGGCTATGCTCGCTACACGGCAGCAGTCTGCGGCTGTCGTCCTCTGTGGTAGATCGCGTAGGTAGCCGTCGTGAAGGTTGTGGGTGTTAGGGTTAGTGCTGATCCAGCCGATCGTGTACGGAGCGGCGTTCGGGATAGCTGTCCGCTCCCCGTCCGGTGCGGAGAGTTTCGCCAGGAGCCCTGCTCATTTAGCGCTGCAGAGAACTCTAGTGTGTCTCGTGCTCCCTGACAGTCGATAGTCGACTTTGGTGCAGCTGGATGTTCGTAGGTGGCTGCTTCGTACGTAGAAAGGAAAGGATAATTTTTGTAACGTGGACAGTTAACCACACACCTACACTGGTATTAGTAGTCGCAATTTCCATCGGCAGTCGCTTCATCGACCATGTTGATCGTATAGCTGCCCTGACTACGTGTAGTGCTAATGAAAAAATCAACGTCAAGTAAAAGGAATAACCTGACCAGGTCATATTGGGTGCCGGTGCCCTTGTCTTTTGAAATTCGTAGTTCGGAGAGAAACGCAACAGTGCTGGTGTTTCCCTTAGCACGCGCTGACCTTGGATATTTGTGTATTCAATTTTGTTAATCAATGTGCTTTGAGCATATCATGGGCGTCGCCACGGATTTTGGACGGGCGACCTGGGAGTTTCTGGGTCCATCGTTCCCATGTAACGCCATTGGCATGGTGTTAAATTTCAATATAAGTCAACGGGGTCACGTCCCGCCTCTATCGTGGCGACTACAATGTACATCTGTTTCTTTACGAATCGCGCACACATCGCAGGACATCAACTCATGTGGGCTGTATGTGGATCCGACGATGCCCCATGTATTGTAATACAGCATAAATGTTGTGTGTATTGACCGTATGCTTGTTTTTTTTTTGGTGAAATAAGAGCCAGAGGTTGTATTCCTATAATGCTCATCACGACATTTGCACTCGCGATTGGGCTGTTTCTAGTCCATGTTGCGCATTTGTATTGCCATCAGCTGTTTACTGTTCGTCTTTCAGGGTCTTGTGTTGCACTGTTTTCAATACACATTTGTTCGAACTGGTGTTAAGATTTTACTTCCAATCTGGGCTGGAGGTGTATCTATAAATTCGGTGCTGCTCCATGGCACCCAAATTATGATCTTTGAGTACCTTTCCCCCCGAATCCCTTCTGGATTCACGTACGGCACCCACCGCAGCATGTACTTGACATTTGTGTCGGCCAACGTGACGATAGACCACTCGTGTACGTCCTCTGCTTCTAAACAGTGACAGTGTGGTGATATGGGTGGGAGATGACGAGAAAAGTTACCGTTGGGGATTTGAAAGACTGCTTAGAAACTAAACAAACATTTAGATGGAGTGGATGTTGCAGCTGCTACAGCCGCAATCACGACATCTACCAGTAGCTATTGCCCGTCCTCACCATGGTTTTTTGTTGGGTCGTATTTTACATGCAACGGGGTCAATGTTAAGCTGAGGTTGTTGGGGCCATCCCGTAAATTGCCGAGGCAAGAGCCAGGAAGTAACAATAGCCGTGTACACGTCTAGGGCCGCGTGCCCAGTTGCGCTGGGAACTCGGAAGGTCAGTAGTGGAGACGGGTTGGAGACGACCCTGGGGGCCCATCGCCGTCTGAAGCTGGCGCCACATTTCACCGTGGCAGAGCTGATTGCCCACTAGCCGGCTTGATCCAAGCTTGTGCAGTCCATCTGGCTGATGCGGCGAGGATTGGATATCTCCCGCCACAACTTAGGATGCAGAGGCTTTTGTTGGGAAAGGTTGGATAAAAATTATCCCTCCATGGTTTTCGCTGCATGCTAAGCCATGAATTGCCTATCTAGACCAGGGTTCCGACAAATAATGATCCAATGATTTCACGACTTCTCCGAAGCTTCTCCGTTTCCAATGCGCGACTATACTTTATCAGTGCTTGGAGGTTGCCCAGTACTTGACCCGGGCACCTTTTCAAACACCTGTTATCGACCGTTCTTGGCACCGCGCCTCACCACGTTGTTTATCTTCGCCGGCACTTCTGTATTCCGCGCGGCATCGCCGCACTGTCACACCTGACAACAGGTCTGACGGCGGCGCCAACCTCACGTCCGGCCCAGCTGGAGGGCCGCCAGCTCGCCGGCGGTGAGCGCAGCGGCGCACTTACACATTTACGCGGAGGCGCCCACTCCGGCCTGGCTCGGCCGGAGCTTCAATAATCCATACGGTGAGCTTAGCCGGTGCGGCCAAATGTGGTCCGACTATCGTGTCCGTGATCACGCCGTGTCCGAGGGCGCGTCCGCGGTCAGACCGAATCAAGCCGACTGTGTCTGCGGTCCGCGTCCGCGATTTTGTCCGCTGCCCGGCCGGGTCCGGAGTCAGATTACGTCGGACCTAGCATGTCCACAACCCAATGGTGTCCGCAATCCGACTGTCCGTCAGTCGGAACGTGTTTGCAATGCGATGTGTCTGCCTCTCGAGCCACCGCTTCCCCTGCGAAACCGCCGACTGTTTACCTGTCTGCCAGACGGGTTGTCGTAAAGCAGAGCGGTCTTTCACGGCACGTCGTCGGCGGCGATTCGGCCGCCATATTCGGTGGCCGCCCGGAAATGGGAAGCTGAGTGTCTCTCGCCGGCGGCGACAGACGCGCTGACGTGCACTTCCCGTTGAGCGGGCGTTGTCTCGTTCTCAACATTGGCAGCGGCGACCGTCGTCGTGCCGCCGCTGGGCGCAGCCGAAATGTACCGGCTGTGCAGGAGCGCAGATGGCGATCAGCGTTGGCAAGGCGCCTGGTGACGCCGCTGGCTGCGTGTCAGGACGACGGCGGTAGCGGCGTGGTTATTGGTGCGACACTGACGTCAGCCAGATGTCGTACAGGTGATGACGCTTCCGATGCGGTACAGCTAAGACGATGTCCGCAGCCCGTGATGGGGGGCATCAGTGGTGTACAGCCGCGTTATGGTGATGACCGTACAGATGCGGTATAGCGAGGGCGACGTCAGCAGCCCGTGATGGATGTCATCAGTGATGTACAACCATGTAAAAGTGATGATGTCGCCGGTGCAGTGCAGCGAAGACGACGTTAGCGGCCCGTGATGGATGGCGTCAGCAATGTAATGTGAGCGTGACGCCAATGCGCAGCTAGCCACTGAACCCTCTTGTTCCGGATCGTCGTTCGCTGCGCTGGCGGGGTCGGTCGGGACCTGTTGTAAGCTGACTGTTGTACTGTTCCCGGCCATCCACTCTTTGCCTCACTCTTCGCCGCGCCCTTCGCCGCTCTCACTTGACGCTGTCGAACTGTGTGTGCGAAAGTGGCGGTCCTGATCAGGACGGCTGCGATGGAAAAACCGGGTCGCGTTCTGAAAGACCGGATATCTGATATGATTCAGCACATCAAGCTCCTTTCGATGCCATGCAATAGTGAGCTTACTGTGGTTTGTGCACCCTTGTTCAGCTCCAGTTTTGCTTCACAGGTTGCAGCCCGTCACCGCAGGCAACCACGGCCCTGAGGCGCGAAGGACCATCAGAGTTTTTTTAAAAACATGATCAGAGCTGCTTTTATGTGCTGCATTTGGACATGCTGAAGTTTTTATGGTGTACATTGTCAAGGCTGTATGTCAAGTTTAACACTGAGTGCCAAATAATTTCCTACCCTCTCGGTTCCTGGGGAAGGAATTTGAGCCTCACTAACTTTGGATATAAACTAGATAGATATGCGGTGGATAGCACGACGTAGCTCCATCCTTGCACTTGTTATTTGGAACATTTTTATCGATCTCTATTTGTCATTCCAGACCAGCCAAACATGTCAAGCAGGGTGTAATCTGTCACCCGGTCTTCGCTGTAGTTTGCGGACTCTGGTCCGTAAACAAATGGAACTTTGTGTTTCAATATCGGTGATATACCAGCTGAACATCTACTCTAACGCATTGACACGTACAAAGGCCAGGATCCCCGACCAGTTCAATGTCATGTATAAGGTGAGGAGGTACCTCATACCCCATGTACAAAAAAATTCAACATGATTCGTGGGACAAAAAATTCCAAAAAATGGCTCACATGTAAAAAGTCATGAAGAATCGAATGGTGCAACTTTTATCGCCGGATCTCTTCGGACTCGAAAGTTACAGAGCGATCACTGTGAAATCGAAAAATCCCAAAAAATGAAATTAGTTGGTCGGTTATTTTTCACAATTAACTTGGCATGAATTCCGGATCTCGGGCCCTTTCTGTTTGCAGTTGTCTGTGAGAGGTGAGTCAGGAATGGTTGCGCGATGGCGGTGATGTAAAAATCACTATCCTACCCTCTCACCGGAGCTGAACCCTGCTGAGCTTGCACAAAACCACTTGAAGTACAACGTCCTGCCTGAGTTGCTGCGTGAAGAAGGCATCGAATGGAAGGGAACTGTTCATGAGAAAATTGACATTTTCAGTCGAGCAATTGTTAAACTTGATGCCGACAAGGACTGGTTCAAGAAGACGTTCTCTTCTTTTCGCAGAAAGTACAAATGTGTCGCTGATAATAATGGAGAAATTTGGAAAAAGTAAGTATTCGATTTCATTTTTGGGATTTTTCGATTTCACAGTGATCGCTCTGTAACTTTCGAGTCCGAAGAGATCCGGCGATAAAGGTTTCACCATTCGATTCTTCATGACTTTTTGCATCAGTGAGCCATTTTTTTGGAGATTTTGTCGCACAAATCATGTTAAAAAGAAAAATTAACAAAAAAAAACATGGGATATGAGGTGCCTCCGCACCTTATACCTGGGGATATGATGAGCCGAGGCCGATGAACTGACGATTTCCGGTGCAGATTTTGCCCTGAAAAAAAAACATTGATTCACCAAAGCAGAGCCAAATGCCCCCTCCCCTTCGTCGACAAAATCAGCATGCAAAATCACTCTAGCCTGTCCATCTTTACTTCGTAATAGTCATATTCATCCTCTAGAACGCCTGCGATATAAATACTCCTGGGATGCTTCAGGTAATATCTCAGTGACCTAACTTGATATCGGCGGCAAAGTTGGAATACTACTAGGGGACAAGACCTGCATCGGCATGTTCTAATTTGTCTAGATATTGCTTTGTCACAATGCTGTACATGATAATTTTTTTCCAGCTTAAGCCTCACTCGTTTCATGTAGTGGTTTGACCAAAGGTCGCCTTTTATGTTCCTATCTCTTTATTCGATGATTTGCCAGCACTCATTTCACTTCTGAATATATTGTTACAGAAGTTTCCGTCCCTCTCTGTCTCTCTCTCTCTCTCTCTCTCTCTCTCTCTCTCTCACTCTCTCTCTCTCTCTCTCTATCTCTCACCCCCTCTCTCTCTCTCTCTCTCTCTCTCTATCTCTCTCTCTCTCTCTCTCTCTCTCTCTCTCTCTCTCTCTCTTCTCTTCTCTCTCTCTCTCTCTCTCTCTCTCTCTCTCTCTCTCTCTCTCTCTCTCTCTCTCTCTCTCTCTCTCTCTCTCTCTCTCTCTCTCTCTCTCTCTCTCTCTCTCTCTCTCTCTCTCTCTCTCTCTCTCTCTCTCTCTCTCTCTCTCTCTCTCTCTCTCTCTCTCTCTCTCTCTCTCTCTCTCTCTCTCTCTCTCTCTCTCTCTCTCTCTCTCTCTCTCTCTCTCTCTCTCTCTCTCTCTCTCTCTCTCTCTCTCTCTCTCTCTCTCTCTCTCTCTCTCTCCTCTCGTCTCTCTCTCTCTCTCTCTCTCTCGCTCTCTCTCTCTCACCCTCTCTCAGTAGCACGCTCTCTCTCAATTCAGTAGCACGCTCATGTTCACACGCTGTGGCATGGTGCACAATTAACCTTGCCTCATCTAGTCCCTACACGTCCAAAATCAGTGCCGACATACATGCTCTCTGGCGAACTTCTGGTTTCCGTACAATTCAACATACGATTCTGCTTAGACCCGTTGGTGGGGCATCACCATAGAGTATGCCTAGTAGCATTGCGCCCCTACGTAACAGAAACAACCTGATCTTTCATTATCGCTTGTACAACTGTTTCGTGCGGCACAGCTGGCTGCGTTCGTTAATGAGGTGCGATGCTGTATGACGGGGTTGAATACGGCCAACTATCCTCCAGTGTTAGTCAGGCGAGCGGGACCCTGTAGAGCTGCGCGATGTGCAAGTGTTTTGCAACTTTGATCATTCATCTACCCAGCCTACATCGCCCGATCAGTGGCGTGAAAACGCACGTCAACCCTCAAAATGAATAATTATTTTAAGGCAGGTTTTACAACAAAATAATTTCCAGTCGGGGAAAAGATTTGAGGCGCAGCTTCCTCACCCAAGTTGGAAGTTTGTCCATGGCCACACTATCCTGATTACTTTTGAAATTGATTTTTGATCGTTGTGTCTGGTAGGGTGGAACCCCAATCACATGGAAGACCTATAACAGCCACTTAATTCTGAATAAGAGATAACCTTTGGGCAACGACAATGCTCTGGAATTTGTCAATGATCTCAATCATCCACCTGTTTACGAAAAATACGCGCTCACTCGCGCCGCAAAACACATTGGCCGGTCAGTGATGGCAGTACCCCACTCTTCAGCCTCCGCTTCTGTCTGTGGTGGCAGTACCCCACTCTTCAGTCCCTGCTTCTGTCTGTGGTGGCAGTACCCACTCTACTGTCCCTGCTTCTATCTGTGGTGGCAGTACCCACTCTACAGTCCCTGCTTCTGTCTGCGGTGGCAGTACCCCACTCTTCAGTCTCCGCTTCTATCTGTGGTGGCAGTACCCACTCTACAGTCCCTGCTTCTGTCTGTGGTGGCAGTACCCCACTCTTCAGTCTCCGCTTCTGTCTGTGGTGGCAGTACCCACTCTACAGTGTCCCTGCTTCTAAGTCCTGTGCTTACACGACCCTTGCCTTTCCATCTTCCGACACTGACCCCGCTTCGCCTCTGTCTTTCTTGGTAGCAGTACCCCATTTTACAGTCCTGTTTCGTTTGTGGTAGCGGTACCCCACTCTACAGTCACTGTTCCTGTATGTGGTGGCAGTACCCCATTCCACAGTCCCGTCTCCGTCTGTGGTGGCCGTGACGCCCTTCTACATTCCTGTGTCGGTCTGTGTTGACACGGACCCCGCTGTACAGTCCCTGTCTCCATCTGTCGCGACACTGACCCCGCTCTGCAGCCTCTTCTTGTCTATGTATGTGTGGTCCACTCTTGTCTGTTGTGGTGGGGCTGTACAGTCCCTGTCTCCATCTGTCGCGACACTGACCCCGCTCTGCAGCCTCTGTCTTGGTCTATGGTAGCAGTACCCCACTATACGCCGTCTTCTGGCCCCCACTCTTCAGTCGCTTCTGTCTGTGGTGGCAGTACCCCATTCCACAGTCCCGTCTCCGTCTGTGGTGGCCGTGACGCCCTTCTACAGTCCTGTGTCGGTCTGTGTTGACACGGACCCCGCTGTACAGTCCCTGTCTCCATCTGTCGCGACACTGACCCCGCTCTGCAGCCTCTGTCTTGGTCTATGGTAGCAGTACCCCACTATACAGTCCCTGCTTCTGTCTGCGGTGGCAGTACCCCACTCTTCAGTCTCCGCTTCTGTCTGTGGTGGCAGTACCCCATTCCACAGTCCCGTCTCCGTCTGTGGTGGCCGTGACGCCCTTCTACAGTCCTGTGTCGGTCTATGTTGACACGGACCCCGCTGTACAGTCCCTGTCTCCATCTGTCGCGACACTGACCCCGCTCTGCAGCCTCTGTCTTGGTCTATGGTAGCAGTACCCCACTATACAGTCCCGTCTTCTGTCTGCGGTGGCAGTATGCCGCTTTACAATCCCTGTATCAATTTGTGTCGGCCCTGTTTCCGCTCTGCACGATACGAGTATGAACACGGCCAACATTCACAAAGATGATTAGGATCTAATGCAGTCTGTTCGGTTCCTGTTAGCCCTAACCCTTCGCCTATCGGCTTTAATAGATCACATGTAAACTGTGAAAAAATCATCGGATAGCATTCCGAAGAAGTAGCAATAGCTAAGTTCCCTTGCGACCGCTCAGGCCGTTTTCATGCAGTCGCCCTTCTCCCTGACGACATCCACCGCTGCATCCCTGCTGGACGTGTGCCAGTCAGTTGTCCTCGTCGCCTCTCGGATGTCCCTCGGCCGAATTGGATTCGGAGATTGCGCCGCCGACTCGGCGCGGCCGGCTCCGATCGGTGTCGTTTCGCCCCTGCCGCCGCCGGCAAACGCGGCCGTATACAGGCCGGACGCCGCCGAACCGACCGCTCAAAGTGACCACTCATGCATATGGCGGCGCGGCTTGTGGCTGTTGGCAGCCGGTTTGTGTGCGGCGCACGTCCCGCCGCCGCGCCATAAGCGCCGCTGGTGATTCGGTTATCAGGCGACGGCGAGCCGTGCCGGGCGAGTCCGGCCCGGTCGCCGTGTACACTGTCGGCGCCACACAACCGCTAGTGTAGTAATGTATTTTTGTGACTGGGTGGGAGGTGGCGAATACCTTGCAGAAACGAATAGAGACGTGCTGTGGATATGGCTGCGCGGGTGGGTGGAGAGGCGGCCGGGTGGGAGGTCAGGTGGGCCGCCGGCCGGGCTCGGTGCCGGTGCGGGCAGAGCGGTGGGGTGGGGTAGGGTGCGAGCCACCAGGCGGTGTGTGTCGTGTGATTGCGTCAGTCTATGGGGAAACAGAGCGACGTCTAGCAGGTGCAGCACGCGGCAGAAACAGCAGAATAAATGGAAGTAAAGCAAATGGTGTGACACAACGCGCCGTACCCGGCCGATTAACCCGCGACTCATTCAGTCCCAAATTTGCACAAGACAGAGGAAAGGAGGGAGCGAGAGCGAGAGAGAGAGAGAGAGAGAGAGAGAGATAAGAGAAAATGTAACTGAGACTTCTCGCGACCACAAAATAAGACATGACATTGAAGGCGCACTGACAACTAAACCTGAACACGAAACAGTACGACAACATATAGAGGAGCCCAATGCGGACGGGAATGGGTTCGCTGCCCATCCTGCCTGAGCGCCGAGAGGGCAGCATTTGGACGCCACGACTATGTACAGCAATGCCGCGCCCGAACGGCGGCAAGGCCCAGCCGCATCAGCCATCGCGTAGTGAGCCACACGCTCGCTTAAGTCGTAGCGCAGTGGACCGGTCGCTCGCTTAAGTCGTAGCGCAGTGGACCGGCCGCTCGCGTCAGTCGTAGCGCAGTCAACCGGCCTCTCGAACAATATCAACATGACAAACAGCCATTAACAAGGGCAGCCGCGTGCAGTCAGCAGAACTGACCGTCCCAAATGTCGACGACCGGCTCGCGCGCGCGCCTCTCGCGCCGCACGCAAAACACGCGCGACTTCTTAAGGCCGCCGTCGCGAAGGTGTAAAACAAACTAGACGCTACTTGTCACACTAAACCAAGCGACTGTCGGCGCGTCCGTCCAGCACGGCGGACGCCATCACAATCCGGCCGCCGGCGGACGGCCGGGCGCGGCGCACCACCTCGGCAGAAGGAATGAAGTGTAACGGTGGGTCGCGTCCAGCTCGCCGCGTTCACTGCGCCTCTAAATCACAGAAGTATCCCTCACACGTTCGTTTCCTTTCTGCAAGGCACTTTGCGCGCCGGCGCCGACGCCGGTCGCGCCGGCTACTGCGCGTGTTGGCGCGGCCCGCGTCACGCCTCCGCGCCCAGGTGGTTGTGGGGCAGCGTCCGCCGCGGCGGCGGCGGCGCCGTCGGCGGCGTGTTCACCGTGTTGGAGCGCGCCACGGGCGGCGGCGCCGCCGGCATGGCCGTCACGTTGTTGGAGCGCGTGATGGGCGGGTGGCGCGGCGGCGACCGCTGCAGCGCCATCTCCGGGTGCAGCGTGTGCGGCTGGCGGCGCTGCTCCAGCTGCTCCTGGTGCGTCTGCAGACAGCGCTGCAGCACCTCCGGCAGCTGCTCCAGCTGCTCCTGGATGCTCACCAGCCGCTCCTCCATGCCCAACACGCGCTCGTCGGCCAGCTCGGCGCGAGTGTTCATGTCCACCACCAGCTCGTACACGGAGGTCTGTACCTGCCGGGACAAGGGACGGTCGTCAGGGAGGAGCGATCGAGTAGTCTGTACCTGCCGGGACAAGGGACGGTCGTCAGGGAGGTGTGATCGAGTGCTCCATACCTGTCGGGATAAGGGACAGTCGTCAGGGAGGTGCGGTCGAGTGGTCTGTGCTTGCCAGAACACTAGGTAATGGCCGGGGAGATTTGCATACAGGATGTTTGAGGGTGGTCAATTGTTAGCAGTGAATGCTCCAATGCAGAAAAGGTTCGGGATGCTACTGACAGTGAAACGAGGGTAGGTCAGAGTGGGAGCCGGTGGTCGGAGGGGGGGGTCGCCTGCGCACAGTCGGTGGGCGCGCTGGCTGGCTATCCTGCGGCAAAGTAGGTTTGTATGAGGTTATTCATCTCGAACGTGCCAGGTTCATAGGAGCGTGGATCGAGAGCGGTCGTATAGATGGGACGTGTCGCACATGTGGGACGCTTGCTCCGAAGCCAGCAGGTGGCGTTCTACATCCCCTCGGTAGCATCTGGGTAATCTGACAGCCAAATGAATAAGAACTCCATCGATAGCTCAGTTGATAGAGCGTTGGTCAGCATTGTCGTCTGCCCTGAATATATTAGATTAGGGTAATTGCGCACAGTTGTATTTAGCTGCTACCCGAGAGGGTCATCTGATAACTGGTCCGATGAGGTCAGGCACGAGATGCCAGGGTTTCAGGGCATTGTCGGCACGCTAATGCCCTGGTGATAATTTTGCGAATCAAATTTGGATTATCTGATCGGATGGTACCCGGATTAATGACTACCTCTAGGCAGTACTCCAGTAGAACCAACCAGCAATTAGTGGAATGCGATTTACTTGGACAAATATTTAACCACTACCAATATCACTGAGAAGCGCTGCGCCACACATTGTAGAGGTTGAGCATTACAGCAACATTGCCGCTTAAGTTCGGAAGTTAGTGTCAGCAAACGAGGCTGGTGCTGCCAAGTGGATTAGGCGATGGAAGCCGATGTTGCAGATGCACAGGCTGATGGTACACCTTAAATACCCACAATGCTTCCTGCTTCACTGGTGTTTGATTGTTAAGGAAGATTTTCTGAAAACAGCAGATGTCTCGAAACAGAGACAAATGTGGGAATACAGGAAAATGAAACGACCGTTACGCTAGTAGCTTCCGACACCGAGGAATTATTTTCAAATACGTTAGTTTTGCAGGCTTCCTCTGAACGGGCTAAGAACGAGTTTCTGAATCCGGTACAGTCCACATACAGCCACAGCCTGCGGGGCGCGCATACTTCGGTCACACCGGCAGCTGGAAGCATGTCCACGCACGGCGCATCCACGTCCGGTGTCTGGCTCCAGCAACCGCGGCTCAGAACACTGGGTGGCGCTAGCTTTCTTACCCAGCGCTCATTTTCGGGTGGAGTTAGCACAGTGCCGCCATTCTACTCATCCCGCTTATTATCTCTCAGAGCGCCACGTGATATCTCCCACTTATTGAGGCGGTCCTCTTTCCAAACTCATCCGTTGTGAATATGGATCGTGAATATTCCATTAGTGGAAGAGGCCTTGCAAATGAAGAGCAGGTGGGATATTGCTGCGTAAATCAATGTCTTCCGGATCTCCGGGAGGGCTTCCTTAATCAAACTGCCGTTCAATGTGAAGGAGCCGCCAATGATGTCCTTGCTGGAAGTAATCGATGTATATACTGTCACCCAAAGTTGGACAGAATAACGTAAAAGGAAGACCTATCGCTGCTAGAACTGACCCCAAAGAAAAGGTATTGTTGCACTTAAACATACGTTGCTACCGCTTTGAAGGCACAATCAGCGTCGACAAGCTTATGGGTCATTCCACGTCAAATCGCACAAGAAATTCCCCGACCCCCTCCGATTTTGATGAAAATTGGTACACCTGCAGTACCAAGTGAAAGAACCCCACACGCCAACTTTTATCCCAGAGTGACCTCTGGGGTCAGATCTAGAGGTCATCCTAGGTCACGATTTTTTACCGACTTGACATCAATAAATTGCAAATATCTCAGGTGTTATTTAACTTAGCGGAATGAAATTGGTGTCAAAGTGCGCAGAAGCCCTGGGCCATTAAGAAATATGGCAAAAGTTGCACGTGACCTCCCCGTGACCTTTGACCTAACCAGGTCAAAGTATACAAATATATTTTTATATATGTTTGCCTGCCCCTAATTCGATGAAACTGTGCTATATTAATGGTAGTGATATTATCTAAGAACCTGCAAAAAAGAAAGGCGGAGACTTGAAAACTTTTTGAGATATCGGCCTTTGAGTATTGTCATAAGACCAAATGGATGCATGCCCCGAGGCTATTTACCATATCATCGATGATAACTCTGGTTACCCTCGTCCGATTATCGTCAAATTTGCGTCGCACCATCAAGCAAGGTGCGCCAAACGCTTGCAAGAAGCGTCAGGGTGCCTCTCGGTTCCGAATCCGAGGCCTGGAAAAGTGCTTAAAAGTGAGACTGCAGAACTAGTGAGGGACTTCTACAGAAGCGAAGACGTGAGTCGTGCAATGCCTGGAACTAAAGACTTCGTTTCTCTCCGGAGCAAAATTACAGGCAAAAGGGAGCGAGTACAGAAACGCCTTATCCTCTGCAACCTATAAGAGGCCTATCGGTGTTTTAAGGATCTTTACCCGCAACAAAAAATAGGTTTTTCCAAATTTGCGGTGCTACGTCCGGGGGAATGTGTACTGGCAGGTGCGAGCGGTACCCATTGTGTGTGCGTATGCGTGCATCATGAGAACGTGAAGTTAATGATGGCTGGTGGCAAGGTAAGCGACATCACTGTGAATGGGGTTCAGCTGGCATCCTATCATCATTGTTTGGCTCAGGTTCAGTGTAACCCGCCATCGTTCCTTTGTAAGGAGCGTAAATGTGAAGAATGCCCAAAAGTGTCGGAATTCGGCGAACAAATTTTGGCTGAGTATGATAACCGAGAAATCGATAACATTGAGTACCGAAAGTGGACTAATACTGATAGGTCCACCTTAGAGGTGGTTACGCAAACTTCTGAAGATTTTGTGCGATCATTTTGCGAGCAGCTGGAAATACTTGTAAAGCATGATTTTGTCGCCCGTGCCCAAGGCAATTATCTGAAAGGCCTAAAGGAAACACTAGCTCCTGCAGAGGTAATTGTTATTGGAGATTTTTCCGAAAACTACGCTATGGTTACACATGATGAGGTACAGTCCCATCACTGGAACAAACTGCAGGTGACAATCCATCCGTTTGTGGCTTATTGGCGAAACAACGCAGGGGACCTCAAACATTTTTCTTACTCTGCCATTTCCGACTGCCTGACGCATGATACTGTGGCTGTCCACCTGTTTCAAGGAAAACTCACTGAGCGCCTGGAAGCAGAATTAGGCCAGCGCCCCCCGAAGATATTTTATTTTTCAGATGGGGCTGCCTCGCAATACAAAAATTGTAAGAATTTCCTAAATTTGGCAGAGCATTCCGTCGACTTTGGAATAGACGCCGAGTGGCATTTCTTCGCAACCGCTCACGGAAAGGGACCGTGTGATGGCATTGGTGGGACGTTGAAAAGGTTAGCTAAAAAGGCAAGTCTGCAAGGAACTCTGATTGAGACCCCGGACCAGTTTGTAAAAAACCATGCCACCGCCACGTGCTGGAGTATTTTCCTAAAACCGAGTGGGTCAAAGAAACCAAAGCGTTGAATGACAGATTCGCAGCTGCTCACACAATACCGGGAACAAGGAATGTCCATCGTGTTACTCCGTCTCCACGTAATGGTATGGTGGTTGTGAGATGGCTTTCCGGCAGCGAGACGGGCCGTGAGGTACGTGTGGCGAAAAAGGTTGGTAGTTCTTCGTGAATATACTGTACTGCTGTTCAACTCGTTTTATGGTCGCGGCTATGTGCATCTCATAAAAATTTACTGGCCCTCCCGATAAAATGTTAGCACGAAACGCACGCGAGCTGAAACAATATATTCAGGCTATAAAAACCGAGGAAACATATTTTTTTGCGAATAACTTTTGCCAAAATAAAGATAGAAATATAATTTTGTTACAATCGTATTTTCCTCGTCAGGCCGCGTTGATTGATGTATCACATGACTTAGCTAGCTGAACATTTGATCCTGACCCCAGTTGTCCTCCAGGTCACCCTAAACCGAGGTCAAGTGATGACCTAGCTAGATCATATTATACATCATGATTAACCAGAGGATCTCGGTGGCATTAAAATTATTTCTCTATCTTGATTCTATATAAAGTTATTGACGAAAGTGTGACATGACCTCATAGTGACCTAACGTGACCTTGCAGAGGACACTTGTTCAAAACAAAACTTGGCTCGTTTGGAGTAGCCTAACCTAAAACTAGGTAATATAGCCTGTACGAGCCAAATTCAGCGTTTTTTGTTCAGGAAAATATTTTTGTTTCCCTGTTGGCTTGTAATGGAGAGGTCACTGCCAGGTCATGTGAGGTCAGGTCAACTTGAAAATCTGGAAAATAGTTCAGCTTGCCACCGATGATTTGCCCACTAAATTTGACGATAATCGGACCAAGGAAACCAGAGTTATTATCGATGATATGGTAAATAGCTTCGGGGCATGCTTCGATTTGGTCCTATGACAATACCTACTCAAAGGCCGATATCTCAAAAAGTTTTAGAGTCTCCGCCTTTCTTTTTTGCACGTTCTTAGATAATATCACGACCATTAATTTAGCCACGTTTCGTCGAATTAGGGGCAGGCAAACATATAGAAAAATGCATTTGTATATTTTGACCTCGTTAGGTCAAGGGTCACGGAGAGGTCACGTGCAACTTTTGCAATATTTCTGAATGGCCAAGGATTTCTGCGCACTTTAACATCAATGTCGTTCCGCTAAGTTAATGAACATCTAAGATATATGCATTTGATTGTTGTCAAGTCGGTAAAAATAGGCGACCTAGGATGACCTCTAAATCTGACCCCAGAGGTCACCCAGGGCTGAAAATTGGCGTGTGAGGTTCGTTCACTTGGCACTACAGGTGTATCAATTTTCATTAAAATCGGAGGGGGTCGGGTTCAAAATAGCCAATTCTTGTGCGATTTGACGTGGAATGCCCCTTATGTCAGCGTCACTACTGAATGCGCAGTACAAAGTCGCCGCCAATAGCCAGAACAGAGGGACAGCTAAAAGTAGAACAATTTTGATGTGCACAACTACGCAGCTATAGCTTCGCGGAATATGGTAATATGGCACCACTGGAGCAACGCATCGGAATTTTACGGCACCGCATTAAAGGTCAGTCGTTCCTGTCGACAGAGCACTACGCAGATGACTGACATCCTTATTGCACATTCGCATGACGTGCACGTTGCATGGTGTGTAAAATATTGGCTAGCCGTGCCATGGCGTGGAGGCATGACAGTATTGTGTGCGGGTCGACCGTACCGGTACTTCCGTTTCCCCCACTACTGGCTCAGTCCTATATCATTGAATATTTTCCGGGACGGCGGCGGCCCGGCGGCGGCCGAATGAGCGCTCCGCTACCATGAGAGGAGCACAGGAGACGAACAGCGAGAGGATGGTTCACTGGCCGACGGAGAGGCGGACGGGCGGCCAGCCGCTGATTAGGTCTGCATCCGTGGATCCGGCAGACCAGTGGCGTGAAGCCGACTGTCGACCGGAATGGAGAGCCGTCACAAGGAACGAAGCAGCTGTCGGCAGGATGAGAGCAACGCGGGGCAGCCGTCGGGAGGGTGAGAGCAACACGGAGACAGCTGTCGGCAGGGTGAGAGCAACACGAGACAGCTGCCGGCAGGGTGAGAGCAACACGAGACAGCTGTCGACAGGGTGAGAGCAACATGATACAACTGCCGGCAGGGTGAGAGTAACACGAGGCAGCTGCCGGCATGGTGAGAGCAACACGAGACAGCTGTCGGCAGGGTGAGAGCAACACGAGGCAGCTGCCAGCATGGTGAGAGCAACACGAGAGCTGTTGGCAGGGTGAGAGCAACACGAGACAGCTGTAGGCAGGGTGAGAACACCACGAGACAGCTGTAGGCAGGGTGAGAGCAACACGAGACACCGGCAGGGTGAGAGCAACACGAGACAGCTGTCGGCAGGGTGAGAACAACACGAGACAGCTATCCGCAGGGTGAGAGCAACATGAGAAGCTGTTGGCTGGGTGAGAGCAACACGAGACACCTGTCCGCATGGTGAGAGCAACACGAGACAGCTGCCGGCAGGGTGAGAACAACACGAGAAGCTGTTGGCTGGGTGAGAGCAACACGAGACACCTGTCCGCAGGGTGAGAGCAACACGAGACAGCTGTCGGCAGGGTGAGAGCAACACGAGGCAGCTGCGGACGTGCTCAGAGCGCCTCGAACGGACGGTCGTCTGCAGACCGGGCCGATGGGCAGACGGGACACCAACTGTCCCACCGGCTGTCCCACCGTGAGACAGCAGGTGGAACACGCATTCTGCGCCGGACTGGCAGCCCAGAAACGGCCGTGGTGTTGTCTGCGAGACATATATATATATATATATATATATATATATATATATATATATATATATGCATATTCGGCGGACAAATAAACGCCTCTACACGGACTGCAGGGTACCATTTGTACGTGGCCCTGCTCCGCCCAGCCAATGGGTGGCGGCCATTGGCTGCCCTGAGTTGTACGGTCGGCACCGACGGAGGCTCTCATTTCCCGCCGGAAATGATAGTGTGGCAGATCGCACGCTCGGCGGTGGCGCACCACAATGCGTGGCTGGGGCAGACGCTTCTGTTCAGACTAGTCTGGTGTGGCTGGTGCTGTCCTGTTCAGGGTATGTCAGCGAGATGCTCGCGAGATGGAACAGAAGTTCCCGGCCACGCAGGGCACACATGGGCAGAAACAGTGAGCGTGGTTGAGACTTTACGATGCATTCGGCAGCTGAGGCCATTTGACGTCGCCTGCCTCTCACCCTGGCAGGAAGGGCGGGAACCGCGGAGGATAGAACCCCGTACCCATGGCATGCCAGAAGCTCAGCGAGACTACTGAGCTACCGGCGCCCGATAGCAACGGTGAGCCGGGAAAACAGGTGGAGAGTATCCGATGGTTTGAGTGGCAATGGGATGCAGGAATGGATAATTTGCAAGAGGTCATCTGATACGCCGGAGATCGGTTCTCGGCTGGTATGTTCTCACAACACCGGTCACATCCAGGCGAGTCGATGTACGCGAGCTATAGAGAGTCGGTGACAACTCCAAACTACTAGCGTCGAAGCGAATCAGCTGAGACGCACCAGCTGTTCCCATGACACCGAATACAAAATGTACCCAAACACAGGATCCTGTGTTTGGGTACATTTTTCCCAAGTCATAGTAAGCTTTACGTGCACTACTCGTCGTAAGCTTATTGATACTCGATGCTTTTATTGTCTTTGCATAGTTGCATATTTCGGATCGTATGGGACGCTCGAAGCGAAGTAAACGGATTTTCTTCGATTTACGGACACCAAATAATTTACAAGGAATATTACCAGAAACGTCTGTCTATGTTTGATTAAGAAAACATAACGAGACGTAACCAAAAAGGCCATCCATGGTGAGGTCAGGCCAGACATGATACTAAGCGGTCACTTTGTAACTGGGCTGCACTGCCATTTTTATATTACTCTGATCCATTACTATCCGCGTACAGTAAGTGTTGTTTAAATATTATATTAGCCAGCTCTTGCAGAAAGCCACTTCTTATTCTACGCGAAGGTCACTAAGATCACTCAGTGTCCTAAAGTACACAAATTGGAAATTGCTTTGTGGATGTTTTGCTAAACAATTCGTTCGCGCCAGTTTCACAGCTCTGGCAGAGAATGAGCGGCATTTTTTTGCTAGAAGAAATCAAGGGACCGGCGAAAAAAAAAACATATCGGAAGAAACCGAAAACGACATTCGGCGACAAGGCGAAACGCAATGCCTTTTTTGCACTATCATCTTCTTGACGATGGCCGCATCGCATCGGTTATACCTAGCCTTGCTACTCCTAAAACTGCCCGATGGAAAAACCTAGATTTTCTCGCACTTCGAAGTCTACATTTATCTGGTAAGTACTCTTCGGAAAGAAGGATTTTCATGGCTTGATTTTGACTGGTTTGGGGAACACATTGCGAATTAAGAAGTGTGCATTCCCTTTAAGCAACGGCGAGGTGCTGAGGGACCCACCATTCTGCCCCTCCCCCTTCACTTGAACGTACGCGCCCCAGAATAGTGAAATTCAACGCCCGGCCAGGGGTCCCACTGATACCGTACAGCAGGCAGACCGAGCAGTGGTGGACGCCAGCATATGCTCAACTGCTACACGTGACTGCAGTTCGTAGAACACCTATGGCCTCCTGAAATGACGCCAGTGATTGCGCTAAATGATGTACTGGCCCCGACAAACCTCCTGCACGACATTGCGTCAGTGAATGCACCGCTCCACGTGTTCAGCCAATCTACCTGCATCGGCCGGATGGCTAATAGTATAATGATTGATGGCCAATGTTCCACCTTCCAAGAACGACATGCCCCTATGTCAGAGAAAAACGGCTGCAAGCACCTTCAATGGAAAACAAACGCATGCTAGTTGTAGAAAGTAGCTCTTTTGTCAGCGATTCAGGTATCAATTACCATAATTTGTCGTGAATCTGCTTCTGGAAAACATCAAGGACAATGGCAGCGCTGTTGCAATACCATGTTACATGATGCTGTAGCATTTGTGGTAGGGTGTAGTATTTCATGTCAGAGAACATTTGTGCGACCATTAGCCCTCCATTCACTGCTCTGTTGTCAGGGGAATATTTTAGCAAGGCGTACAACAAGAACCAACTCCACAGTTGCATGGGCATTGGAAAATATACTGCACATGCAAGATTGCCATTCAGTCCTCGGGTGGTCAGCAACAGTGAGCGATTGGCTATAATATCCCTAGACATGCACTCAGCTTTCGAAGATGGCTTACTGGGGCGTACTAACAGCTTGCACCAAAACTACCCTCAACATGTAGCACAGCAACACATTAGCAGCGTATGACTTGCTTGACAAAACAGCTCCAAAGAGTTTATCAGCCGAGTTTTCTGTGGACGTAGGCGCTCTCAACTAGTCGGCTCGTAGCGAAATATTTTGGAATATAACAGCCCTTAATATCCCTGGATGGTGCGGTTCTGAATAAGCTTTTGGCGTGCTACCCACACGGAGAACACAGAATGGTGAAGTGGAATAAGCTCTCCTTTAATCATCAACTGCATGCTGAAGCTACAGTTCATTGATCCATGTCAATGCTGGAAATAGGAAAAAGAGGACCCACAACAGACAAATGGCTTGTCTATGTAAACATTTGATGCTGTTGTAATGGTAATGCTACTCGCAGTATGCTCGTTTGCCGCAGGCAGATGATCCCGTCGCGCCGCGCTCAGCCAACACATTCGGTATTTTATTCAAACATAACTAAGTGTGGTAAATCGAAATTTGACCGAAATTTGACGAACTTTGAGGGCCCCGACGGGTGCTATGTGGACGCCGAAGCTGCCATTATACTCACCTGATGTTTGCATCAACCTGTGGCGTATGGTCATAGAGGTACACGGCTTCCCGACACCCACCCCATCAGCTGAAGGGCGCCCAGTACCAGTATGTCTGATGGCCGCCCCATCATCAGAAGAGTGTAATGTGTTAGGCTCCCTATGATGTAATGCTCCCTAATAATGATCGCTCCATCACCAAAAGACTGTAATATACCAGGCTGACCAACGTCCACCCCATCAACAAAGGAGTATAAGGTGTCTGACTGTCTAACGACCGCGCATGGACAAAAGAGTATAAGTGTCTGTCTGCCTATTGGCCGCTCCATCAACAAGAGAGTATAATGTGTCCGACTGTCTAACGGCCGGCCCATCAACAAAAGAGTATACTGTGTCAGACTGTTTAATGGGCGCTCCATAGCCAGACGAGAGCAACGTATTAGGCTGTTGATAGCCACCCATTCTCAGTGGGGAACCGATGTAGGCGAATGAATATTTGCGTTAAACTTAAAGCGGCTTAGCGAAGTACTGCCAACGAGGTCGAAGGTCAACTTATAATTTAGCATCTGTGACGCTTCTCAAATCGTACGACCTAGCCCGATCCAGCCCGATAGAGGCCAATTCAGCCAGATCCAGCTCGACCCAGCCACATCTGACCCGACCTGAGATCAGATCAATTTATTCATATTTGTACCGTTCTCTTCATGAATATTGCTGCTATTCCTTGCCTAGTGACACCTGGATTCGTTTTCAGCGCTGCCTAAGTCACGTGACATGAGATTTGATGATAAATCAATGGCCTGAAATCACCAGACCTCGTATAAGCTGACCCAATTTAATCATTGCTTTAAATTACTTCCCAAGCAGTGCACACATAGGCGAAGGCTGAAGAGATCGGTTTATCAATTTGTGCATTGTCCCTGCGGGACGGTCATGAGGTTGGAAGCTGGACAGTATACACAGATGCTTCAGAATCACATCAGGTCTTCTTAGTGCCAAATTGCATGCTTACAAAGTGATGTTTCGGAGATATTTAAGCACGAACTTTACTTGACCTGACCACATGTCATGATCTGGCTTGATGTTACAATCTTCAGATTCCAATCTGATGCAACATTTTGGTTGAATGGCTGCGATGGAAGGACACGAGCTATGCACTGTCACATGATCTCTGTGCCAGCCAACTGAGACATTTGACATTTCCTATTCCTCAAATTATAGCATGCACTGCACATTGTGTTTGGTCTCTATTGCTAGGTATAATTGTAAGTATATTTTATGCGGTTTATGCATAGGAACTAATTATCAATTCGTGACGTTTCAAATATGATGGCGTCTGCGTCCAGAAAACATACTTATTTGCGGTTGGTTGGCTTCCTATCTGGTGAACTAAATGGAAACCGGGCCTCATCTTGGGCAGAGGTCCTCCAGCGGTACTTCAAGCCGCACCAATATGAGAAGTTGAAAGTAAGGAGTGCAGCAACTCAAGTCGCTAGTGAGGGAATGAGCATCTGGTAGAAAGCGCGAGTCCCAATAGCGCGAGAAGCGGAATGTCATCGCGAAGTTAGAAAGTAAGGGGAGCAGTACTGGGCAATACCGGAGGAAAAGACTCGACTTTCTGCACCTGGGATAAGGGAGGAAGATGGGTTCCAAGCGAGCCTCAGTGACTTGTTTAACACTGCGCATGTCGGGGAACATCAGCTGATTAAGACTCCAGAAGACCGCGAAATCCTCCAGGCACAGCGGGATCCGGGCAGGCGGGATTTCATTTCGGGGTTTCGTTTCATTTCGGGGTTAGTCGGCGTTGACAAAGCGCCAGCAGAAGAGGAGCGGGTCTCTGAACACTATCAGTCGTTGACCGAAATAGTGAGGAAGGACGGGGAGAAGCAAACAGCACGAGACGAGACCGTTGAATTGATGACATCATCAGACAACAGTGATTAAGCCAATATTCAGCGGTGGGTTGAGAGCGTTGCCACTCTATCCACTCCAAAGAGGCTGTGTCGTGCAAGGAACATTGTTACACCGGACCTGACTGCAGCACTGGACCGCGCCTAACTCAGTGACCGAATGACAGTGCGTGTACTGTTGGCAGCAGCTTCTGCTCTAGATCACGACCACTCAGAGTTGACCATCAACCAGTCGTCACCCAGGCGAACCCAATGACAGGATATTGCGGAGATCCTGGAATCGTACGCAAGCGACAGGAGCCTGGTCGTTCACTGGGATGGAAAACTCATTCCAGGTGATGGAAAGGAAAACGTTGACCGTGTTACTGTCATTGGCACTGAAAAGAGGAACCGCAAAGCTTCTTTGTGTACCGAAGATTCCAGTGGGGATTGGACAATCAACAGCTACTGCTGTTGCGCAGTGCCACAAGGAGTGTGGGTTACCAGACGAGGTGGTGGGCGTGAGCTTTGATGCGTTTTCGGTGACACCGGATCAGCATCTGGTACACGCACCTTTCTGCAGCAGCTTTCTGCAGCTCGCCCTTTTACTTTGCATGTCAGCATCACATGTTTGAACTGATAGCGGAGGCGGCATCCACCACGTGCTTTGACCAGTCTCCTGGTCATGACATAGCCATCTTTAAGCGTGACCAGTAAAGTTGGAAGTTTATCGAGCAAGGCAAGTTTAACCAATGGTGCCTAGTTATCTGAATTCGGAGGTTGATGTGTTTTTCAGTTGCAAGGAACAGGTTGTGGAATTCTGCATGCGGAAGCTAGAATCCGCTCAACCTCGCGAGGACGGCGACGAACTTCTGGATTTGGTCATTATTCTTTTTTCTGAGTGTCCTCCAAGATGATTAAAGTTTACGTACATATACTATGCTTACTGTGCGTACTGTACTCACATTGCTCTGGCTAACAATGAAGATCGTGGCATCGTTATCTGTGGATCATCATTCAATCTTATGTTTATTGTTTCGTTTTTATTTCACTGGAAAGGACAGACTTCCTTTATTTTCAGTTTCCGTGTCGAATATCACACTATTGCTATTCATGGGCATGGATACTCGAATACCGTAATACTCACTCCACATGTGACAGCAGTAAATAGAGACGTATAGGAATCATATCTGGCACTAATCACTTTCTGAAGAGAATGAACCACTTTATGAAAAAGCACCTTGAGAACATTTACTTTTGGTTTAGGTGTACTATTGAGGACTACCCCAATGCATACATATACACGCATATATATATATATATACATATATATGTAAATACATACATATATATATATATATACATATATATATATATATATATATATATATATATGTATGTATATATATGCATTTATATTTTCCAAAAGATTCCTCAAGGTAAATATCATGTCACTTGGTTGACCTATTATAACACTTAGCGACCTTAGCGTGGCCGAAAGTAGAGAAATAAGATGTGATGTGAGCGATCGACTATATCGACCTCCTAAGGGCTTTTACTGGTGTCCCTAACATGCATAGTTTGGGAGTTAGCTTTCACCCTGATAGTGACCCGACCTGACACGTCCTGTCTCAATCCTTGTTTTACTATGATTGATACAAATCCATTTATATAGGTTAATTCGTGCAAAAGAACGTCGAAAGAGTACAAGTTCTGCCATTTTCGAATCATTTCCCGGGACTTAAGTCGTAGTCCATATATTGACCTTATACATCTGGCGACCTCATCACGAGCAAGAATGGAAATCTTAGGTATGTTTCCAGCTCTCCATGACCAAAACTTTCAAACGGCGTTCTGCATTTCATCTTAGCATATGTTGATTAAAGTTAGAGGAGGGGGGCTTTTAAGAGCCTCTCCCCGGTCTGGCGAAGATGGCCTGGCCTGAGCAAGGCGAGGGTGAAGGGGAAAATCGGGAACAGCCGCCTTCAGACTATTGCATTATTGCAGTCAGACCACAACATCCAGGCAGACAAGCCAGCAGCAGCCTGCGGCACGCCTGCTTCCGCAAATGTGCCGAATACATTGTATGTATATATGCATTGGCTTTTCACAGTGTTACCAGGCAAAAAGTCATGTGCCTTAGCACTGGCGGATCCAGCCGACTTCCAGAGGGGGAGAGGAAGCAAATGGCGACCATAATCTGGCTTCTCAGGTCGACAGGGTAATACAGTGGCAACACATATTCTATTCATATCTCTATTTCGCAGCACGTAACGTCCTCAGTCGATTAACTGCATGAAGGCCGAATCATGATTGCCGTGGAGCTTTGACAGATGTGCTAGAAGAATCATTATTTTACGTCAAATAAAATCAACGCCGGCAGGACGGATTATCGAAATGCTGATCATCGAAAAATGTAAATGAGGCAGTCAGTGCTTTTGGTTTTATTGTCCTATTATCGCCAAGGAGGATAACACTTTCCAAGGTAGATATTTACAGGCTTGATGTCGCTACTTCCTCACACCGAACGGTTCTGGAGACTCCGGGATATCGAACAGCTACATCATTACGAGAGAAACGCGATGATCACTGCACAGTCGGCTCATCAGCATTGGCATTGACAGTGCTAATAAGCTTTCAGACATTCTATGCTAGGTAGATTATGAGAGGCATTGGGAAAACTAAGTTGCAGATGCTTTTGAGCACACCTGGTGCGTTCCACGACAGATCGACCAATGCACATATATAAAATACATTTTGATTGCGACCCAAACTTGTTCACAGGGTAGGTTCTGGACCAGATCACGGCTGTGCAATTTTCATCCAGATTCGGTCAAAGGTTTTTGAGCTTTTGAGTCTCCGGAATTATTTTTAGGTCAAAGAGCATGGGTTGATTTGACGACGGGTATCTCATGAATAAGAAAGGGAAAGGGTGGCAAATTATATATATATATGTTATATATATATACAAATATATATATATATATATATATATATATATATATATATATATATATATATATATAT
The DNA here is from genome assembly GCA_034440575.1 of Imbricaverruca yamaguchii. Lineage (NCBI taxonomy): Eukaryota > Metazoa > Arthropoda > Thecostraca > Neoverrucidae > Imbricaverruca > Imbricaverruca yamaguchii. The sequence continues at coordinate 1,502,394 of JAOTOL010001591.1, forward strand.
ATATATATATCTGTATATGCGTTATATACATATACATATTATATATATATATATATATATATATATATATATATATATATATATATATATATATATATTTCAGAAGAAAAAGGATGATTTGAAACAATCCCAAAATAAAATAATGACATTTTTTTCCATTTGACATCGGGATCTCATGACCTCGTGACTTCGTGACCTCCTGCGACCCCTAGCCCATTGAAATTAATAAGTTTGACGGCGGAAATAAAAGGGGGCACGGTTTCGTTGACCAAGCCGAAAAATATGTGTCCTGATAAATATCAGATATAGCTATTCCTTATTCGTGAATTTTTGCGACTTTGCGTTTTCTGAGTAGGAAGGACATCGTGTAACCTTCATTCCATTGGGGAGCTACATTGGGTAGAACAATGCCATCAGACACATAATAAGGAAAGGTTTTCCGAAGAAAAAAACATTCGCACCTTTTACCATAGAGCTTATAGTTATCCTTATCATCGGAGTTCCATGGCCGCAATGATTAAGCCATGCTATATTTAGGCATACGCTTCATAAGTTCATGTTGGGTGATTTCAGGAAAGATTACTACGTAAGTTCATCACATCCACTACTAGTTTTAAAAAAAACTACATGGTGCTATCGGTTACGGCACCAGACTTGCCTCATCACGGTGGCAACTAAAAATATATTCAACTAAAAATATATTCGTAGGTAACAAGGGTCACGAAATGCAAGACATACTGCTAACGGCAATGATATACTGATCAATAATACATTAATATATCTTTATGATTGGTTTAGAATAGTGCCTTGCTCATCGTTGGGATAGGGAGGTACATACAACGAGACAATTTGAGTCCATCAGTTAAATATGCGACCTAAACGGACCGCTACCTTTGATTATGCTCGGACCTAAAAGGAGTCCCATGTTGAGTTTAAACAAAAGTAGTGTCCCCAGCAATAACATTGTTTGAAAAGTACGTTGTAGGTATTTGTTTTTGCAGGAAAGAGAGCAGACCAGGTCAGTGCATACAGGTAAAAGTTAGACAGGTCAGCGAAGATCAGGTCAAGTCAGGCCAGGGCGGTGAGGGCCAGATCCGGTCGATACCGATGAAATCAGATCAGGCCAAATCAATGGTCAGCTCAGATCGGTGAAGGTTAGCTAAGATTAGTAGAGGTGAAATCGGGTCGATGCAGATCGTACCAGTTCAGGACAGGTGAGTGCCGATCAGGTCAGATCACGCCAGTGCAGGCTAGATCGGTTGGGTCAGAACACGTCAGCACACACCAGATTATAAATATGTTAAATCCGTGGAAATCAGATCGGTAAGGCCAGATCAAGTGAAGGTCGGACGTGGTTTGCACAGACCAAACTAATTCAGACCGGATCGATGGGGTCAGATCAGATCGATGCCGACCAGATTGTGTGCGACCGGAGCGGAAGGGAGCAGACCAGGCCGGGGCATGCCGAACAATAGCAGGTCAATGGGCGCAGAGCAGGCCAGATCAGCTGAGGACGGTCGGGGCGACAGAAGCGGCCCCTGGTGCCACCTTGAGGATTGTCGGGGCGGTCAAAGGATGATGATTGCGGTTTTGGGGCGCGGCCACCAGTGAAGGTCATTTAGCGCCCATCAGTCCAGGGGCGGTCAGGTCGGCCCCTGATCCCGCCCTGGGGACGGTCGGGGCGGTCAGAGCGGTCCTTGGTGCCGCCCTGGGGACGGTCGGGGATGCCGGAGTGTCCCTTGGCGCCGCCCTGGGGACGGTCGGGGCGGCCGGAGTGTCCCTTGGCGCCGCCCTGGGGACGGTCAGGGCGGCCGGAGCGGCCCTTGACGCCGCCCTCGGGACGGTCAGGGCGGCCGGAGCGGGCCTTGGCGCCGCCCTCGGGACGGTCAGGGCGGCCGGAGTGGCCCTTGGCGCCGCCCTGGGGACGGTGAGGGCGGCCGGAATGTCCCTTGGCGCCGCCCTGGGGACGGTCAGGGCGGCCGGAGCGGCCCTTGGCGCCGCCCTCGGGACGGTCAGGGCGGCCGGAGTGGCCCTTGGCGCCGCCCTGGGGACGGTGAGGGCGGCCGGAGCGGCCCTTGGCGCCGCCCTCGGGACGGTCAGGGCGGCCGGAGTGGCCCTTGGCGCCGCCCTGGGGACGGTGAGGGCGGCCGGAATGTCCCTTGGCGCCGCCCTGGGGACGGCCAGGGCGGCCGGAGCGGTCCTTGGCGCCGCCCTGGGGACGGTGAGGGCGGCCGGAGCGGCCCCTGGCGCCGCCCTGGGGACGGTCGGGGCGGCCGGAGCGGTCCTTGGCGCCGCCCTGGGGACGGTCGGGGCGGCCGGAGCGGCCCTTGGCGCCGCCCTCGGGACAATGATGACGCGTGAGCGCGCCGCTGGCCGCCGATCGATCGGTGACCACTGTTGGCCCCGTGGACATTGGCCTGAATGGCTCGCATGCGGCCGCAGCCCGCGGCATCCCGATCGATACCGTGCGAGTCAGCTTCCCGGAGTCGGCTGACGGAGCTTGCGCTGTCAGCTTCCCGGAATCGGCTGACAGAGCTTGCACGGTCAGCTTCGCGGACTCGGCTGACGGAGCTGTGCACGGTCAGTTGCTCGGAGTCGGCTGACGGAGCTTGCGCGGTCAGCTTCCCGGAATCGGCTGACAGAGCTTGCGTTTCCAGAGTCGGCTGACTGAGTTGTCCATAGTCAGTCGCCCAGAGCTGCTCAGAGTACAGTCGGCTTCCCAGAGTTGCCCAGAGTCGGCTTCCTAGGATGGACCGGCGGAGTTGTCCGATCGGCTTCACAGGGTTCACAGACGCTATACAATTCAGCATTCCCAAAGTTGGCTGACATTCTGCATAGGGTCAGCTTGGCAGATCGGCCTTCCAGACGGCTTCTCGGAGCTGACAGAGCCGCACGGAGTCAGTTTCTCACATCGGCTGAAAGCCACCAATCAGCTTCCCATGAATGACAGCTTCGTAGACATCTATTGATGGACGTGTCGTGGTCATCTGTCCAGAGGTGTTATGGTCAGCTGCCCGAATGTGTCATGTTCAGCTGTTCAGACTTCGGCCGACAGACGTGTCTTGGTCAGCTGCCCGGACTTGTAGTCAGCTGCCCGGAGGACGTGTCGTGGTCAGCTGCCCGGACGTGTCTTGGTCAGCTGCCCGGACGTGTCGTGGTCAGCTACCCGGAGGACGTGTCGTGGTCAGCTGGCCGGACGTGTCGTGGTCAGCTGCCAGGACGTGTCTTGGTTAGTTGCCAGGAGGACGTGTCGTGGTCAGCTGCCCGGACGTGTCGTGGTCAGCTGGCCGGAGGACGTGTCGTGGTCAGCTGCCCGGACGTGTCTTGGTCAGCTGCCCGGACGTGTCGTGGTCAGCTACCCGGAGGACGTGTCGTGGTCAGCTGCCCGGACGTGTCGTGGTCAGCTGCCAGGACGTGTCTTGGTTAGTTGCCAGGAGGACGTGTCGTGGTCAGCTGCCCGGACGTGTCGTGGTCAGCTGCCCGGACGTGTCTTGGTTAGTTGCCAGGACGTGTCTTGGTTAGTTGCCAGGAGGACGTGTCGTGGTCAGCTACCCGGAGGACGTGTCGTGGTCAGCTGCCCGGACGTGTCTTGGTTAGTTGCCAGGACGTGTCTTGGTTAGTTGCCAGGAGGACGTGTCGTGGTCAGCTGCCCGGACGTGTCGTGGTCAGCTGGCCGGAGGACGTGTCGTGGTCAGCTGCCCGGACGTGTCTTGGTCAGCTGCCCGGACGTGTCGTGGTCAGCTACCCGGAGGACGTGTCGTGGTCAGCTGCCCGGACGTGTCTTGGTTAGTTGCCAGGACGTGTCTTGGTTAGTTGCCAGGAGGACGTGTCGTGGTCAGCTGCCCGGACGTGTCGTGGTCAGCTGCCCGGACGAACACGCCGCGGTCAGCTGCCCAGCAGCCAGCTGACAGTCACGCCCAGGTCAGCGCACTAGCAGCTGGCGTGCCGCTTCATCACCTGAACACATCATCATGTCGCAGTTGCGCAGTACGCAGGCCAGGTCGCCCCTCCAGTGAGCGGCTCGGAAGCCACAGCGCGACCACCGGAGGTGTGCCACATCACCGGCCCTGTGTCGAGACACCAGGCGCCGGCTCTTCGTGACCTTCACGCGGTCCACCTGCCACCAACTGCATGGATGGAAAACAGGGTCGGCAGCAGCGGGACATACACCACACGACCAGGCATCCATTCTGGATCGGCCCGCCGGCGTCCAGACGGTGTGGCGCAGCAATTTTGTCAAAGGTCTCACGACAGCCAAACCCCACACTGCAGTTTTACCGGGTGATCTTCCACGAGACGTCTGCGCGCCAGACAGTGCACCAGAGATACGTGTCAAGCGCGGGTCGGCGCTGCGACACAGTGCACCGCCGTCTGAGCAGACCAGTCGGTGCGGCAGTGCTGTCTCTCTGGGTGGAGAGTGATGTCATCAACAGATAACAGTGTACCGTGTGGCGCCGGCCCTGAGGTGGTCAATACCCGGCAGGACGACGGTCTGCCACGGACGCTTCCGAGTATACGGCTGACGAGTGTAATATATATATATATATATATATATATATATATATATATATATATATATATATATATATATATATATATATATATATATGTGGAACCTTTGCTTATGCAACATCAATTTTCATGGATTAGCGGCGAGATACGAAGTTTGCAGCAATCTGTTCTATAGTAATCATGCTTTTCTGGCGCTAAATATACAACACGATACGATCTAAAAACCTTTTTTTCAAAGGAAACTCACAGAAGACTGGAGATCGTTGCACGCCCAAGTTGTTGAATTGATCAATTACGTACTTTTCAACTTGGATTCCTGCAATCGTACTCGAGTAAAATCTGCATAATCTTGAGAAGAATAATTAATTGGCGCCATTTTGGCCGAGATGTCAAGCGTGTTGCGAGCGAGATGTCCGTTGAATCCGATTTCTTTTCCGTGAATGTTTTAACGACGGGTAGCGATGGTCACGTTAGTTTAGCGGGATAGACGCGTGCTAGTGCCGGCTGCCGCAGCCGGGGGCAGAACCAGCGACTTTTCCGCTGCTAACTCGAAGTCTTTGGCTGTTCAGTCAGTTCGGAAGGGCATCCGAGTTTTCGTCGAGGTATGGAAATGTAGGGAATTTACTCGTGCCAACTTGTCCCCAGACTCCCGACACGTCACATTGGACTTCTGTTGTTCCTGCTTTATTATGGGAATGATCTGTGAAAATCGAAAAACTTCCGTAGCTAAAGTTTTATATTGGTTTCTATTTTGTAAAAGTGCTTCATATATATGCTGGACCACATAACCAAATCTGAACAAAGGAACCTTTGCCAAAGAAACGAAAAGGATAGGCTAAGAAACTGTTTTATCCACAATGTTGTATCGGTTTTCACTTTCAAATCATTTGGATTTTTACGAGGATATATATGTCGGAATAATATTAAGTTGCCGAGAGACTATAGAATGACAACATTCCAATATTGGTAAATACTCACGCCTCTCGAGATCGGTACTGTATTTGTGCGGAACCAACGCTTCGGGATGAACGAAATCCGAATTCAACCGACTACAAAACGCTATTCTGGGTCAATGCAATTCACTTGTGCCTTCTTCAGAATACTTGGCCATACACTTTGCTTTGGGCCTCCTTTACTAATTTCCGGACTGCACAATTTCAGCCATGAAAAAATTCTGCGAGTTCGAGCCCAGCTGAAGGCAATGCTGCCAACAAGCTATAGCCGATCATACGGCGGCAAGGTTGATGGGGCCGTCACCTTGCCTGCATTGGTCCCTACATTGGCCCCTGAATAGGCTTAGTTAATCCTTGGCTGCCTGACATCAGCACTGTCAGCTGGGTTCGAACACAGCCGTTAGGAGCAGCACATCACGCCTTTTCACACTATGACTTGTGGCTGTGTTCAGATTCAACCTAAAACGGTTTTAGGGCATGGTTGCCCAAGAAGAGAAGAAAAAAACATGTGGTCCTTCATAAACATTGCTGTTCGCCGAAGGTTCGGGGGAAGGAATGCTGTCCAACACCGAAGGTTGGAGGAAGGGGAAATGTCTCTTCAAAACCCCGTGCAACAGAGCCCCTGCGTTTAAAATTTAGGAGCATAGCTTATTTTGTATGTCATCACCAAAACTATGCTGTCGAAGTATTCCTGTTGAAGCGTTTAGAGATCAGTGGTGGCCTTGGAGACGCATGGTTGCAAGGGCTGGAATCTGAGACTCGCTGCCATCCGAAGTCTATTCAAGCTACCTAATCATGCTACCACACGCACACGTACCGCTGTCGAGAGAAGCCCCACACCCCCCCCCACACACAAAACACGCTGTAGAAAAACCCCACCCCCCATTAAAAACCCGGGGCCCCCCCCCAAAAAAACCCCAAAACCCCCAAACAAAACTAACCCGGTAAAGGAAGCCCAAAACCCCCCAAAACCACGGATGCTGTCGAGAAAAGCCTGATCACTCCATCGCCGTGAGCTGTCGGGAAGCCTGACACGACTCCATACGCATGTGACGCTGTCGAGGGAAGCCTGACACCACTCCATACGCACGTGACGCTGTCGAGGAAGCCTGACACCACTCCATACGCACGTGCCGCTGTCGAGAGAAGCCTGACACCACTCCATGCTACCACACGCACAAGTGACGCTGTCGAGAGAAGCCTGACACCACTCCATACGCACGTGCGCTGTCGAGAGAGCCTGACACCTCATGACGCTGTCGAGAGGAGCATGACGCCACTCCTCTAGGCGGGGCACCTGTCTGATGCTGGTCTGGGTCGGACCGTAATCCGATCCCAGACCTGCCCAGACCCGGCCCCGGCCGAGCCTGGCGATCGAGCACCCCCCCCCCCCGGGCCTTGGTCCTGGGCGAGCCTGGCAACCGGACTCTCCCCGGCGAAGACCCCTGTCGCGCCACAGCCCTCATTAATAACGTAACCCAACAACGGATTACACACCAGAGCACGACGCCCATTAGTCTCCAGTGGCAGTGTCTGCCCTGGAAGTAGGGCTGCCGTCTGAGCATGTGGAGATCGTGATAATCCCAGACTGGTGAGCTTTGTAGTGATGCCTGCTGCGAAATGACGAAAGGAAAAGAGCACGTGCATGCACCCAAGTAAATTACATAATGCCTGGCCAACTCCTTGTATCAAACACTCATCGTCCTACTCAAATTTCATTTTTTCCTGTCGATGAACAGTGCACTTCTTTATATGTGGATTCTCCATCTCATAATCGAACATTTCTAACGTACTTTGCGCCGGAGAACTTAGAGAAAACTGAAAGAAATGAGGAGTTAATCCAGCGCAAAAAAACGCATGGTACATACCAGACAGCAGTAGCGTAGGCAGACAATGCCAATATTGCTGACACGTTTCTCAATGGATCTGCTGAGAGGGGGTGGGCGACTAACCTTGGCCATGTCAGTGATGGTACTGGCGTTGTCCATCAGTTTGCGCTGGTCCATCTTCACTTTCCGCAATCTGAAATATTCGGCAATCCTTATCATGAACATACCGATCAGCACTAGCCTATGTAAGTGGCATATGAACTTCTCTATGCACCGGCTATGAATCATCGGCGCACCCAGGACTGCACGCAAGGCAGGGATCCCGAAAATGAAGGTCTTCTCAGTAGCACGCCGGAACTAAACATGTCTTATCGCGGGGCTTACTGTCGCCCAGCTGTGGAGGACTGCTCAAGAGTCTCATAGGCTGCTTTCTGTTTAATAGGGATTTATGAGCTGTGCAGGCATCTTTTGTCTTCTAGAAAGGTCAGATGTGATGACATTACGGCCTTCCCGTTGTTTTCTGAAGGCCTCTTACAGCATCAGGCACCATTATTCGCAAGAGAGCTCTCAGTATATAGTGACTATATTTTAGCTGCCAGCTTCTTATGAAGGAGCACATAGCAACAACATAAACAAGGACACCTTGGGGTATTCTACCGGTGAAAACACGAAGGTCCCACACGGGCCCTTCATGTGCCACGGCGCATATGAATGCGATACAGCTCCTGAGATCCATTTAGCTAAGCATTCGCCAGCCATAAAAACAAAGCCATCGGGACAAAGTGCATTCGTGAACAAATTGCAGACGCTATTTTCCAGAGATCACCGGTGAGGTTCCGGCTCTGATCGGGTCGCGAACTCACGAGTAGATGGCGAGCAGAAACTTGCGCTGGTGCGTCCTGACCCGGCCTGGGTTCACCCGTTTCACCAGCTTGGTGTACTTATAGATCAGCCACGTTTCTCGCAGCACATTTGCGGCCGAGTTTTTCAACTGTAACACGCGAGCGAAGGTCTCAAAATTTCGCTCGCGATCCTCTCCACATACCAATGTCAGAACACAGCACCAGGGCAGTGGGCACCGGTCAGTAACGGATGTCCGGTCAGCGGCGGATGTCCGGCCAGCGGCGGATGTCCGGTCAGCGGCGGATGTCCGGCCAGCGGCGGATGTCCGGCCAGCGGCGCACATCCGGCCAGCGGTAGACTTCCGGTCAGCCACGGCCAATTACCCTTTCACCGCCGGCTCCGCCGTTTGTTGACGAGCGCGCTCGTGTTTCATTGGGCGTAATTAGCATAGCGGGCGGCGAGGAGCCCGCAGGCGTGCCCGGCGGCGACTGAGTGGGCCGGCACGCACGGCCGCCGGCCGCGTATTTACCCGGCAGCGGGGCCTGATTACCGGCCGGTCGCCGTACCGATGCCGCGGCGGTGCGCGTCACAGCTCAGTCCCAGATCGCCCGCAGGCGGTCAGGTGCCGCCCGCTGATGGTCCACACACGGAGGGAAGCTCAACACGATTGGCGCGCCGATGGGGGTCTTCAATGCCCGATTCATACTCACCCGAGTTAAGCGTACTACGTAGTGGATGTAAAGGGAGTTATGTATTGCTGAAACACAGCGGCTGAGATTATTCAGCGATTCAGGACGCAGTTAATAGAGCCACGAAGCTGCAAATATTGCATCCTGTGGTTCCATGCCCACTGCAATAGAGCATGTAATGATATAGCCATAAAAATACTCGTAACAATATGGAACAACAGGGTCTTACGCGAAAAGGTCCTTTAATTCCTATTCGTAATCAGGATTATGAGACCTGTTGTGGAGAATTGCCTGCAAATTATTTTCTACTGCATATCCCCGACGACACTGTGTATTTCACGCGATGAAAAAGCTGGACCGCTGTATATGAGTTGATGGCCTCGCGAACACCGAATATTTCACCTGCCCGACAGCCACCATCCGCGGAAGTTGCACGAATTATGTAAATGACAAGATCGTAAGTGGTCCGCGCCAGGTAAACCTCATGGCCCGGAAATATTCTCAGTTATTATAAGGCATAATTCGGACGATCGCAGTCTTGGGGGCGAGACCAATGAAATCTCGATTTTGTTTGTTTGTTTGCATGGGTTTCAATAACTCTTGATTCAGGGCACTGATTATGTAAGGCATGCGATGTCAAAAGAAGCGTCGTAAAACGAAACATCCATTCGACTGGCCTGGAACGCATCAAAGCTTCCAGTCTCTGAGATATGAGGAAATATATCCAAAATATTTGGACACAGGATCCAGGGGTGGGTCTTTTCCAAGATTAGGTGGAGTAAACTGTTCCTGTTTATGCCATTTTTTTTTCCAATCAACGCCCACATAGGTTTCATGTTAAACCTCAATAGCATTGGAGGAAAGTGCTAAGTGTACCAGAGTGCCCCTCTCTCCAAACGTCCAAACGTATGGGAACTTCCACCCGGGGCGTTGTTAGCCGGGAATTTCAGCATAGGTCGAAAGCGGAGAACACCAAAACGACTGACACTCTTAATTCGTGAGTTAAGACCAACAGTTGTTTAAAGCGAGGAAAAAGTCCGACAGCTGAATCTTTCAACATGGGACGAATCTGAATGAGAATTTTGATGAGTGCTTTGTCGTCAATTTTTACATGGAACAGCTTGGGAATGAACATGCAAGAAATCACTTCTCATGGTAATTTCCGTATTTGTATACATTAATTCAGAAATAGCAGCATGATCAGATGAATTAACTTTCAACAAGGCCGTATGGCAATACCATTGATAGTCTCCATATTTTTGAACGAATTAACTCTGCCTAATATCTCCATAGCCGTAGTTCCACCAATTCAACCCAGGGGTTGAACATGTCAGGGTTTGTCATGTCCATCGGTTGTTATGGGCTGACCTTGTCAGGGCTGACAAGGTCGGTAGGTTCACCTTTGCATACCGATATGTACCAAGGCATTCTCCGAGCAAAAGACGGTCGACTGAAACAAAAATTCAATAAATACATGCGAGGAAAATGACTTTCGGATGAATGGTGGTCACAAACCAACATGAACAACACCAGCCACATCATTTTTGCCGGACAAAGAGCATCGGCGCCTGTGTCCACCCAGTGGAATAGGCTGGTGGAACAACAGCGCTTCTCAGACCCCCCAGGCATTGAGAGCGAGCAATCGGGCAGACCAATTTTGTGACGCTCACTCACGACCGTCTGCATACCTTCTGATTATCATATAACTGATGTTAACTTTCGATGAGGAGTAGTAATACGAGTGACGGTTTGTTCAATGGAAAGGCCATAACGCCCATAAACCCAGATAACAAAAGAATGTGACCCGTTGGTTGCCGGGATGTTCAATGCATGTCCTCCCGGAGTAAATAGTGTGATGTGGACAAAATAAGTGTATTTTCTTCGAAGCTTAGAAATTATACGGAGCAATCTAGTGTTGCTTCTAATCCTCACATGCACTTTGTGTGTTTTGCTCAACAAGGGAGGGGAGAAACACATTTTTGCTTCATCTAAAATTATCTACCATTATGCTCACCTGATTCCTCCAACAGTTTGAACACTTAGTGAAGAAACATCGCAAATAACTGGAGGGTTGTGATAACCTACAAGATGTCTACACTTTCTGTCGGCTATACATTAAGCCAAATAATTTGATCTAAAATGTTGCTTCTAAAATATAAAATGATCAGTTGCTTTTCTCCAGCGAGGCGTCCTATAGCAAGGCATAATCTCCATCTTTTATCGAAGGATAACCACGTTTTCGTCGCGTATCCCGTGGCGGATTTTCAGCGCAAATTTCCGGCGCCTGCTCTTGCGCTGATTCAGATTATCTGCGCGGCGCCGCGTCGGCCGAGATTGTTTCGGCGGCATAACGACGTCGCCACGGCCGAGAGCTCCTCGGCGGCGCCACACTTTTCATCCGGCCCCATTCAGCCCGGCTTCCGACGCGAATAACACCCGACGAGCACTTGGTGAAAATCAACGACTGGCGGCGGCTGCCGCCAACAGCTTCGGGCACCCATCTGCCTGATCGGGTAGCCAACGTCTGCGAACGTCCTCTGATGTGTCGCTGCTGTCCGCGAACGTCCCCTGATGTGTCGCTTACCACCCACGGACGCCCCCTGATGTGTCGCTAGTCACCCACGGGCGTCTTCTGATGTGTCGCTTGTCACCCACGGGCGTCTTCTGATGTGTCGCTTGTCACCCACGGGCGTCTCCTGATGTGCCGCTTACCACCCGCCGACGTCCACAAATGTATCGCTTACCACCCGCCGACGTCCACTAATGTATCGCTTACCGCCCGTGGACGTTCCCTGCTGTGTCACTTACCACCCACAGAAGTCCCCTGATGTATCGCTTACCACCCACATATGCAGGCTGATGTGACGCTTACCACCCACGGACGCAGGCTGACCCACGGACACAGCAGATGTGCCCGACTCAGCGCTTTACCACCCGTTCATACTTTCCGGTCACGTGGTTTACCTCGCGTCACCACCCGCATATACTCTCCGGTCACGTGGTTTACCTAGCGCGGACCACGGACGATCCTGCCGCTTATCATTGGTGCGGCTTCCGCCGATAGTGGACATCGGGCAGGTGAAATATTCGGTGCTCATGAGGCCACCAGCTCATAGAGAGTTGGACATCAGCCATCTATTATGTGCTGTTCTGATGAGCACCTACCGAGGCGGCCACTCATCAACGTTCTGACCCTGCACGGCCTTCCTGGTCGCCCAGCAAGTGGGAAGGAACCAAGTATGGTGTCTGTTTCACGACCTTCCATTTCACCCAGAAAGTTGAGACTCGTTGGACGCTGGATAGTTCTGGAAGGCGGAAATCATGGCCGAACCTCCCATCGCCTTTTTACGAGAGACGTGCGACACAACAGTGGTTTTAAAACTTTGCAGCTATTCGCGATTCGATTCGAACTGAGAAAACAGGCAACTGCACTCGCGGCTATTGCCAAAGCCCGTCGGAAGTTGTACGTTTATGACTGAACTCTGAAAGGGTTTCCCATACAGCAAGTTCACACACCTCGCAAAAAGTAGGATTAAGCACCAGCCCACACCGAAAGTTTGCAAATTAACAAAATTTATTTCCCATTTAGCCAGACATATTGCCGATTACGGTAACCAAACGAAAGTAGTCATGACATCCTTTACGGCAATCATATCATAAATTCAACATCACGCCACATTTGCAGAGACATCAGGCTTGCATTCTCTGGGAGAGCTGAATTTCAACAACCGAACATGAACTGATGAATAATGATGCATACCATAAGGATAGTCAAACAGTCACGTTTTACAACGCAAACCAGTTATCAATAGATGGATAACAAAACCGAAAGAAGACCAACTAATCATCTTTGTGAGCATAAATAAATATACAGCGATGAGCACCACGTGCGGAGGAGCGGAACCAATAAGGTCTGAGAGATTTATGATATACGAGCCTCGTATCCGGCCCTTTGAAAATGATACATTTAACCTGCTGAAGCTACACAAATGCTGCTAGTGCTGCAGGATTAAAAAATAAATAATTTAAGCTCTTACACACTAAGGTCGTTCCTAAGTTCACATTACTCAATATGTGTATGGACCCATCCAGATGTCTGAGCAAAGAATGCTGTCAATATGTTTTAAGTTTCCACATTGATAACAGCGAACGATAACGTCTGGGACCCATCTGCCTGATTTTGTAGCTACCATCCACGAACGTTCTCTGATGTGTCGCTACCATCTGTGGATGTCATCTGATGTGTCGCTACCATCTGTGGATGTCATCTGATGTGTCGCTCCCATCCGCGAGCGTCCCATGATGGGCCGTTTTATATGCATTTTCCAGTTGTGAGAAGTCATTAACCAAGTTTCTTACAGTTGGTTTCAAGTTCAAATCATGGTATTCACCATTCTAAATATTCACGTTATTTTGAAACACGCCTCACATGTCAAAATAAAGCATGACACACTCTCGTCCCGTTTCTAAGCTAATGTCAGCTTCATATTTCAAAGGCATTTGCCTTCAACGGTCGATTTTCCTGAAGAAAAAAGTCGTTGGGGTCACAGAGTCCAACTGACATGCACTTCTGAGGTTATTCTAACACCTTCCTCGTTTTTGAACTTACAAACCTTACCGCGATCTGTAAATGAGCCGACACTTGGGTGGCATGAACCGATCTCGATTAAAAGCCATATGCAGTGGACTGTGATGGCACCACAGCCGTCTACATCAACTCTCACGATCATTTCACGCCAGATCCTACGGTCCATCAGCTGAATATATTTTTGCACACGCATCGATATATTTCAGCATGAGATGCGGCACTCACCCTTTTTGTAAGCTGCGTATCCATCATGAAGTTATGCACATGCTTTTCTGCCCGCGATAACTCCAGCTTTCTGGAGACCACGGCGACCAGGAGTGCAGTACAGCCGGCCCCCTGGAATCATGTGCCAGCCGACTCAGCATCTGCTAAGCCAACAAACCATTTCAGCTGGGGTACTCATCAATGGGAAAACTTATCCGTGAGAATAAATGCAAAACACAAAAATTACTTCAGGTTACCAAATAATTCGCAACAGATGTTCATACACATCCAGCATCAAAAATCAATTATCTATGCTCAAGGAAATTTCAGACGTGCTGCCATAATGTGAACCACCATCAGGTGTCATAGCAGTGATCCAAGATCCTCTGAATGCGAAGACCAGCCAACTGGTATGCTCACAATACACACTGGAGCGCAATCGCGTAAATGTACCAGACCGATAATACACAGGGACGGCTGTCCAGGCTGGCTCGGCCAGTCGCCTGCAGCGTAATCAAACACAGCCGGCAAACACACACAAACACAAACAGAGCCGGCAGCCAATCGTCGAACATGCGAGACGCCGATTGACTGGCGGCATGGGCCTGTTTACTTTCGCCACGGCCGGTGAAGGCGACCGACGGTTATCACGTGGTTACCAGGCGCACGGTGACGGCCGGACGCGGCATGTGGGTGTGGTACAGCGGGACAAAATGGGCTTTTGTGGTCTCAGCCCACGCCAATGTGCAAAAGTTGATATTCAGTTTATGCTGGTCGCACACGAGCTGTTCTGGCACAGTTCGTGTCGTAACGACGAAAAAGGGACACATGCCCAAAGTTGCCTCGGTACCCAAGAATGATATGCATACGTATTCGTGTAGAAATCTTTTCTTTTTGGTGTGTGTGTGTATATATATACATATGGGTGAGTGTGCATGTGTGTGTGTTTGTCGATGCAACTTCGCTGCAGTTGGCCAATTTTGTAATAGCATATATGCAGTGAAACATACGAGAGACTTACCCATGTCCACACCTGAAATGAACTGCCCGGGCGCGCCGTCGCGCACTCTTCTCGTTTCATCAGTGCCTATCTTCTCATTTCGAGTGACTATGAATGGTGGCAGTGCGAAGTGGCCATATCAGCAGCACAAAGTGACGTTAAGAGCGATAAGTGTGCAGTGGTGCCGTTGAGTGACAGGCCGTCGAGCGGCGGGTCACGAACGGTGAGGGCGATGTGGCCCAATGTCGCCCCCACCCTACAACTGGCTGAATCAAACGACTTATTGCGAAATCATGTCAGCTGAACAGGAGAGAGCGTATGAAATGGATGGAACGCCAGTGTTCTTGTAATGCGAATCCATTGTTCAACACCATCTTAAGTTACCACAGCCTTAAACTGAGTAGCGAAGATATTCGCTTCTCATGTCAGTGCGATTCAATTCTTCAATGTATGCTAATGATGCTTACGGAATCGGATTCAAGTCTAATGAACTTTTCGCGGGGTGGAAGTGCGCTAAGTCCGTGCCTTCCATTATTAGTTTGGAATTTGTTTTTCAGCCTCCGCTCTGCTACGACTAATTCTCATAATATTTCTGATTAGATAGCACTAGATAAGGACTATTCATGTAACTCCAACATCAACCCAAAGACTATGCGTCGGACAGACATCAACTGCACGAACCACATTTATGAGTGAGATAAAGGCATAATTTATGATACACGTAGTTCCCCGGCGAGGGCTTATCTTTGCATAATGCCAGTTTGGACCGGCCATAACATGGGTCGGACACGCTTCTCTGTAGACGGGTTGATTGTTCAGACGCGTCTCTTCAGAAACTCAACTGAGATGGAGCGTTCACCTTATGATGGAACATCCACTACAGAATCTACACGAACCCACGACTGAAGTTGCCTGTTACATTGAATAAATATACACGGTGCAATTCCAGAGGTTCTTCGGCCTGATGGCATAGTCAAAGGGCACGGTCTCACTTCGACGTACCACCTGCATTCCTTCTTATCCCATCAGTGCATCGAGTCCTCCCTTCCCAACACTTAGAATGAAGGTGCTAGGCGCTAGACGCTAGGCTCTAGGAGCTAGGCGCTAGTTCCGAAAATCCGATGGCGCTTCGCAACGAGTCAAACCTCAAACTACTTATCGTGCATGTAGCAATTCGCTGAATACATGAAGCTATGATTATCTGAAGCAATGTGGAACAACAATTCAGACATTCGTCACTCTTACCGATTAAGTACATTTGAGATATCGCAGTGGGCTTGAGAAAGATGTGCACTGGTAGCTTCTCCTTATATTCACACTGACGATACATATATTTTGATGAGTCAACCCTATCAATGTTGCATGCTCATTTAGTAGAAAGCACATGCATAGGAAGCCTCAAGTCGTCTGCACTCCCTACCACCAGAGGCTGTCGGGGATTGTTTGCGAACCAACTACAAATTTGCTTGCGGGTTGTTTTACTCAAGATCTTGTCAAGGCCTCCAGCTATTCAGCCGGAGTTTTCATCCACTTCTTCCTGTGGTATTGTGACTGCAAATAAACCATCCAGTCCTTCACAGACATACACTGCTGCAGCTCTTACTCAGATGGGTCCGTTGGCAAACATATGTCTGCCAAGTCGTAGTGGAAAATACAGCCTGCTAGTTGTGTAACTATTATTAAGTCAGGGTCAAGGTACGTCTCAGCAAGCATTTAACATGTTCCGGCACCAGAGCACAGACAAAAATTGTCAAACTTGGCAAGTCAACAGAAGTTCGTCGAAAGACTTCTCATTATACTTTAATGTCGTGCAATGGTGTACATCTGTAGCCCGAGACAATATACCTGATGTGGACTCCGATGAGGTGCAACAGAAGCACAGACGTGGGTATTTAATTGGAAGCGTCAAATATACATCTGATGAGACGAGCATACGTCCGGGGTGGGTAATCGCACCATAAAATTCACCTAAGCATGCGCGAACTTGTCCGGAAGTTATAAAAATAGCGCTTCATCTCAATGTAGTTCAGGCAAAAATGCGCCAATCTACCCCTGGCCGCTATGATTGTTGTGCATATAACAGATGCGCGACCAGAAATTATCCATGAAGGGGTCAACTTAAGCGTTGGATAATCCTCATTTTCGAGCGGCAAAGTACACAATGCAACTGCGAACGCGAAAACGTCTAGAGGAGAGTCATTCATTTTAGTATTTGAACAACCATAAGGTCACGTGACGAAGACAACATATTTTTTTTTGCTGATGGTCCACAGGTCCACATCCTCTCATTTACATCAGCGGAAAAACGTCCTAGGGGACGTGGTCCCCTTAGCTACCGCTTGGATGAGTAACTGCTAGTGGGGGCGGGGATGGCCGAGTGGTTAAGGTGTCGGGCTATGGGTACCAAAGGTCCCGGGTTCGACTCTAGCGCCACTCAGGACATTTCCCAATCCCGCGGCCCACCGGCGAAACAGTGTGGGCGGCGCCATTAGCCGTGAATGTGCATAAAGTGTGTCGTGAACCAACCAATAAACAAAGAGTAACTGCTAGTGATAACAACGCAACCACAGTTTCAAAACATAATTAAACAAACGCCCAATGTAATTTATGGACGCAGAATCCACGAGGGGTCCACCAGAACTCTCCTGATGTTTCAGAAAGACCCTCACCATGAAAACGCAGTACAGGATTGAGACAGCGAGAGAGGGAAAGCAATATGGGTGCAGTTGTCCGGCTCGTCCCGCATTATGCAGGAGAATGCTGTATAATTGAGCTACCCTTCACAGAGAATTGTGAGCGATAGCCCGCCATTACCATCGCGACCTGCAGCTACCGCGGATCGATGGCTGCCGCACGAGCGACAAATGGCGCAGCAACTGCACAACGACCTTCACTGGCCACGGCAACAGCGGCAATGCAAGGCCCCGAACCACAACGACAACGTAAGGCCTCGGCAGTAGCGACAACATACCCGGGCTTAACGGACGTGAAATAACGATTCCAACGACCTTCGCTGGCCCCGCCAACAGCGGCACCACAAGTCGCCCACAGAAGCGGCACCACAAGTCGCCCACAGAAGCGGCACCACAAGTCGCCCACAGAAGCGGCACCACAAGTCTCCCACAGAAGCGGCAACACAAGTCGCCCACAGAAGCGGCAACATACGGCCTCGGCAACAGCGGCAACACAAGTCGCACACAGAAGCGGCAACACAAAGTCCCATCAACAGCGGCAACACAAGTCGCCCACAGAAGGGAAAACATAAGGCCCCGGCAGCAGCGGCAACACATTCGGGCTTCACGGATGTGAAATATTGCATGAAAAATTGGTTGTTTTTATCTCCAAAAGATAGCAAAAACACATACAAATCTCAAGGCAACGGGGTTCCAGTGGAGCTCTCGATATTCCTGTAAAGCTGCCTGGTAAGATGCTTACCAAAATGGACAACTTTTCCTGGTATTAGCGAAAATCCAAATTCAGATTTCGCCAGACTTTTGGAGTTTGCTTTGGGTGGTGCAATTTTTCCATATGTTTATGTATGCCCATAGTTTTACAGCTGTTGCAACAATATATTTATCCCGTCACCACATGCATTATTTATGGAGATTAGATCACCAATCAACCTTTTAATGTACCATTCAAACATCATTTTATCTTAAGAACACTATGAAACAGATTCAAATGCCTTTGGCACAGCGGTTTAAAGCTTGCAGGGCTATTTTACAGCTACTTATCTTGTCACCTAGTTGCTAGGCGACAATATGACGAGTCATATTGAATACCATAAGCTTACTTTAGGCGTGGAGCCATATTGAATACCATGCCGTCATATTGAATACCATATGCTTACTTTAGGCTTCATTTATAAATCGCGTTCAAAAGACAATTTCAGATGCACAGCTTTTCAGAACATGGATGTAACTCCATATCTCTTTCCTGCTGCACATGCATTCGCAACAAATTTGTGAATGCATGTGCACCCCTTCCCCACCCGCCCACGCTTAGGAGCATTAATTGTGACTTTGCCTCTCCCACTTACTGAAGAGTGTGATATTGCGGCCAAGCATATGATGTGCAACCAATAGAGTTTATGAGAAATTGCAGTTGCAATTGCCCTGTTGCAGTATCTGCAGTGTGTATTCACAAAGAGGTTGAAAAAGGTGTTTCATAGTAAAATGAAAGCTCCAGATATGGGCTGGCAAACTACTGGCTCTTTTCGATCGGAATCTAGCTGTTTTCGTCATTCTGACACCATGTTAAGCATTCAGCTCGTGAATAATCTCCCAGAGACTCTATAATGGATGTTGCTTAAAATATATGTGTGCAAGCCTTTATGCTCCCAAGCACTGACGTTGGGACATTGCTTTAAATGGTGCTGTGCTGACCTGACGAAAGTTTGGAGAACATGCCAACTATTTGTACTTCCATTTTGTTAGTTATTTGTATATTATGACTATTCTGAAGAATAATAAGATTTCATGCAGAAGTATTGAGCGTACCTGGACGAAATTTTACAACATTTAATGCACCTGTACACCCAGTTAATGAATTATGTGTAAATCATGAACATTAATGAGAAGGACAAGAGTCCATTGAACAGCATTGAGCTTACCTCGACGAATTTCTACATTTGATGAACTCGTACACCCATTTAGTGAATTTTGTGCATATTATGAATATTATGAATATTGCCAAGAAGAGTCAGAGTTCATGCACGAGCATTGAGCACACATGGTCGACATTCTACGACCGTCCCCGCAGCTACGGCGGCTAAGATGCGATGGTGAAATGCAGCCGAAACATTTTGCCAGTGGGATGACTGTTCCTGACACTCTGCCTGTCCAAAGGCATTTAACACGATAACACTAATACAATTTATTGGGGAATCAACGCATGTGCTACCCATGATGGGCCCAAACATTGACCGGGATGACATTTCACAGGGTCCCATGCTACATCTAGAAAATGTTTGAGAAGACCAATTCATATCAAGGGAGTCATGGCTCCCTCTGAAATAAGACGATACGAATGGCCTTTACTGAGCTCCTCTGTCGGTGTTACTTGGCTATTTTAACCCGGTTTGGAAACCTAGCTATAATACAAACTAAGCTTCGCACGAAAACGAAAGAGGTGTCATCGGAAAGCGCTCGACGAGTAGGGTCTGGATACACCCCCAAAACAATTCCCCAAAGTTACGTTACTAGGGGGCTAGATTTTCACGACTTTTCACGACTCACAGAAATTATTTGGAATCAGAAAAGGACAGCGAAATCCACCAGGTATTACAATATTTTGCCCCCAATTTTTTTTTCTCAAAATTTCAAAATTTTGAGTTCCAAGTTTTCTTTAATTTTCCTTTTCTAATGGGTAGAGCAGACCGAGAAACGTTGTTGGAAGTCAACTTGTCCTAATAAAAAATGTTCACTTTAGGCAGAATCTTTTATTTGAACTCTAATAGGTAAATGCACAAAATTAAGAAGTCAAAAACGTAAAAATGAAAAAATTATTCTCGTACGTTTTGTTGCATCCCTATGGATAAGCAAACGCTGAAAGTTTCATTGAAATATCTGTATCAAATAAAGCGTGACGACTGGTTAAAAGTTTTTGAAGGTGACCTCACTTGACCTTCACTAACTCGTTGACCATAGATGACCCGACTTAAAAAGTTTGAAACAGCATGCCAAATTGATGTGGGAAAAGGTGTGCCAAATGTTGGCGCGCTGCCGCGCGACGTTCGTTCACTATCCGCGAAAAAACATGAGGGGGTGGGCGGTTGAAGTCCCTTCCCCCGAGACGCCGCGGGTTAATGCAGCTTGGCTGGTTGACACTGCCGGTGTAAAGGCACAATCGCGCCGGTAGACTGCACGTGGGCGACAGAGGGCTGGGCGACCGTCACGGGATTTTCAGCAGTTTCTAGGCGCATTGATCGGATAAAGTTTGGCATGATCTTCGCCGCTGCAACGACATGACGTCACGACGGGAGGCGCTTACGGCGAAACCGCTCGCAAGTTTGGCGCAGTCCCCACTGCCCACCGCCACGGGAGACACACAGTGCGGTGGGCACCATATATGCCGCCGCCGACTGTGAGAGACGTATCCATGGGCTCGGTTGCCATTGGCTGCAATCAGCACTAGCTACCAAACCTTGTGGGGCGCTCAGGAGGATGGACATTTTGTACTTGCACGATACGGATTGCGCCATAAGCAGATTTCCTACAATCCAACGGCCACGGCTGGAGAAAGCAGCATTGCAGTAATTGCAGATTGGTCATCAACTTTGGCTTGCTCAGCACCAACTTCTACCAATTGAAATTGTTTGTTCCGATATACAACACCAGCTGCATTTCGCTTGACAACACAAGCTTCACGATTTATGACGCCAGCTTCACTGACGATCTACCACCCATGCAAACACCTATAAGTGATAATACTACTCTGGCAAGGTGGCACAAAAACGCCACCTCGGACATTGGTGGAACGGTTCAGTTACTAGCTGTGCCCATAGCCAGCGTCGAGGCAACACGGATACAACCTGGGAAAACATAGCCGACATCTCGACAAAGCGGGTACCACCCGGGAGAATTTGCATCTTCGATAGCCATGCTTCGCTCTCTTGTCAGAAGGTCTTCAAAATTAGTCCATGCAGACCCGAGGCTCTCCCCACATGCACCTTGAGTGGGACAATGGGTGACATCATTTTTTTAGTGTTAGGTAGCCATTAATTTGGTGCTTATTGGTTGTCACAAATAAGCTTCCTGCTAAATACATAGCCTCTAAGGACGCAGGAACAAGGGATAATTTCGGATTTGTTGGAGTACGGATGAGATATCCGAAGCTGTTCGTGTCGATGTCGGCGCAAGTATATTAAACATTGAAGTTTGACAAGAGCGGTAAATATAGGCTTTAGCTCTGCCATTTTATATCAGATTCGTTTATCCGATCCTTTTACCCAATTGAAAAGGCACAAATTATAGCAAAGCCCGTTATTAAGTCACAAACAGCTTTTATCCAGGTCTTCGTGTGTCACTGCTTTTTAGTTCTAAAGCTGACAGATTTTCACTACTCCACACCCTTGTCTATTGTTGTCCACCCTTGTCCTTGTCCATTGTTCACTACTCCCACTCGACCTGCGTCGGCTGGGGATGTCGACGAAACGAAACAGCCATGGCGATCGAACGCGTAATAAAACATCCCAAGCTCCTTTTTCCAACGAATAGACGCAGACACCTGCTGTGTTGTAGAACACCGCGACGTACGACATAGTGCGGCGATTGTCTGTTGAGATGGTCAAAGTAAGAGACCGGCTGCCCGGCCAGGCTGCGCGCCCGCAGGCTCGTGTGGCGTCGAATGGATAACCCTGTTCACGCGGACGACTGGCCATGCACAAATCTGGGCCGCGCACACATTGTCCGCCAGGTCGGCACCGCCCAGATAACTGGTGTGTGACGAAATCTAGAAGAAGGATGTCGGGCTAAGCTGGCGGATGACGTCATCCATGACATTCAGGCGGAGTGATTTACTGCTGGACAGTTTGGAAGTCAGGCGAAGGAGTGATTTACTGACTGACAGCTGAGAAGAAGGGCCATTGATTCCAGCATATATTACCCTTATGGCACCGTTTGGTGTGAAACAATTCTGAAGCTCGAAAGTAGCTAAATATGTTCTTTTATATTTTCTAAGATTTTCCCACCAATAACAAGTCTTGTTTTCGATGCTGATTCCTTCTTGTCATTATCGAAAACACGACTTCATATTGATAGGAAAAAACTTGTGCTGTACTTCAAGAAAAGAACGTCACTGGACCCATGTCAGGTGATCTGTCCCATTCTCATTGATACGCTCCTCTGTCACGGACATAAACGCACATGCAACCGTGCTGATATGCACATTATGTATACAAATATGGTGGCTTAAAATATAGGTTGGCGTTATGTCTATAGCCATGCATGTTGAGACACACACACACACACACACACACATATATATATATATATATATATATATATATATATATATATATACATACATATATATATATATATATATATATATATATATCTATATATATATATATCTATATATATATATACATTATATATTATATATATATATATATATATATATATATATATATATATATATATATATATATATATATATATATATATATATATACGGCAGTTCTTGCCAGGACCACGGGTCGGAGCTTCATAACCAGCCGGCACCAGTTAGCTTTGTTTGCCCTCTCTCCACATATCCTGCAATAACCTAACCTAAATTCCTTCCATAGAGCGTCTCTGGATCTTGGTGTCCACACAATCATTCGCAGCCGGCGCGTCTGAAATTCCTACGAGCAGTCATTGCGTGGCGTGACTGGCGATCTCGTCCGATGGACGGACCGAGTCGGGGTGTCCGGTGCGACGCGAGCTGGATGAGTTTCCCCAAACTACCCCTCAGAAATACCGCAGGCGCGCTCCAGTGTCCCACCTACGCGTCATCGTATCTGGGCCAGGCCGGGCTATGGTTGACGCCGTTCACAGCCTTTCAAGACTGCCTCGAAATAAGTGGCCGATCAGCTTGGAGCTCGTCGCAGCAGCGTGCATACTGTGAACCGAAGCTCCCGCAGGCGTTCAGCTAGTTCATGCTTTTTACACCGTTGTGAAGCGCGGCGGCAGGGCCGCTGTTTCCGGGATCAATGAAGCAGAAGGTCGATAAAACCCAGTGAAGAGCTCGTCCACAACCCTGCCAAGCTCCGGATCCATCATCAACATGGGCTGCAGCCGGCGGTAGTTTGGCGTTCGCTGTTATTTGACCCGACCGCTTCCCTCCCTGCGGTGATTCCGGCCATGTTGCATTCGTTGTTTTCTTCACAATGGCGGCGCAATTGTTTTGTTTGTGTCGAGGCACACGCATCGTGCACCCAGGCAGGGGTTTACCGCCTACCTCCTCCATCCTCTTTCTCACTCTCTCTATCTCTCTTTTTCTCTCATTCACTTCTGCAGAGGGCGGACACTGCTCCTGTACTTAACACCAGACGACCAGCAAAATGCGATTGAAGGTATATTTTTATATATATATATATATATATATATATATATATATATATATATATATATATATATATATATATATATATATATATATATATATATATATATATATATATATATATATATATATATAATGGCAATTATTGTCTAGAAGATGAATATATCAATAAATATTTTAATATGAATATAAAGAAGTTGGAATGCTAAATCGCGATGCAAGCTATGTGGCATGTATGCGACTTAGTATTATAACTTTGCTTGCGGTGCTAAAGGAAACTAGGGATGAGCTTAAAGTGCAGCCATATGTGCATAAGCGGTATCTTTCCGCAGTGAGGCAAGTCAAGCATGCAATCTGAGTGTCATGCATTGTTCGAACATGTATTACTGACGCCTTGCAGGGGAAAATCCAGGAGGCGAGAAAAGATTGTCTGGAGATGGGACAAATTATACCTTAGCATTACAAAGACCGAGCTACGTAAACATGTGAATGGAAACAAGATTCGAGTCGACTACAGCTTAATACACATTTCGATACATTTTGATTACCCTCTTGTGCCTCGCTTCAGTGTCTTGTAGCTGGCGACCTGCCTTTCTATATTCCCATATTCAATTCGCTATTGAATTCCTGAGACGCTTGATCATCGTTCACAATTAGTGATATCTAGCCATCCTTAAGAGCAGCACCAGAATAGCGCCAACGACGTTGACGAAACTAAATGCTTCAGGGCGATCGTAATTCCAATTACCCCAAACGAGGGAAGTTGGCTTCGGCTTCAATTTGCAGACATGCAGATTGGATGGGAGCTCAACGTCACCGCGTGGCCCAAGCCGCATCGCTCAGACAGCAGGCCCAGTCTGCAGATCGACAGCAAACTTGTCCGACATACCGCCCATACATTGGCCGCAGTCGGCCACTCACATCTGACATACCCGACCCGGCCGGCTCCAGCTAACGGTCAAGTTATGCAGATTTGATAACTTCAAAATCTTCAGAAAGGTAAGATCCAGAAAGATTCTTAAAACAAGACACGTTTCTCCTTACCCAGTAAAATTAGCCGATAAGGTTTGCCAATGATCGAGCATACCCTGGATTCGAGATGTGCATACCGAGCTCCGAATCTGAATCGTAGATCACAAAATCCGATTTTGGATCCTGAACTACAGCACCCGGTGATTTCCAAAGTTGGGAAGCTATCAGATCCATCGTGATCTAGGATCGGATTTTTATCACCGAGGATGCGCATGACAGCTCGGAGCTCGGAGTCACCTAGGATTTGCGAGACGTTCTACATAACTGAAGACATGAACGTTATTCTTGCCAAGGGTCCTGCAAGACTGAAGCAGGATCAGTCCAACAAAGGTACAGAGCGCACTGAGCTGCAAAAGTTTGACCTCACTCTTCAAGAGCGCACTTTCATAACCATCTGTGCTTTATGCACATGCTACACATTTTGCGTAAAACACATGCGTGCATGTGTGCACATCCATAATTATTCTTCCAATTTCCCCGAAATCCAAATAATTACTCCATATGTTCGAGATACTGAAATATATACGGCATGCTAAGGCTTACCATATGATCTTGGAAGACCATTCGACCAGTCGGCACCAAGATGCTGAACCCTCAGGGATCCTTTTACGAACCATCCTGAGATTCTGAATCTTACAGATGCAATCGACAAAACTATATTCTGACGTAACATGAAGTTACGTCAGAATTCGAAGTTACGTCAGTTCGTAAAAGGATCCCTGAGGGTTCAGCATCTTGGTGCCGACTGGTCGAATGGTCTTCCAAGATCATATGGTAAGCCTTAGCATGCCGTATGATATTTCAGTATCTCGAACATATGGAGTAATTATTTGGATTTCGGGGAAATTGGAAGAATAATTCTGGATCCGAGATAAGATGAAGGTTTTGTGAATATGCCTTTGGGAGCAGGGTGTACTTGTGATATCGAGGGGCAAGGCTATCAAAGACATCGTGCAGGCACATTGGACACATGCCTCCGATTTCTGCAACGGTGCAGCAAAGAAAGCGAGAAAAACTGTGGTGTTTAGCGCACCAGATGACGCCCGCCCGGATGCTGCTGGCCCCGCCGCGGCCCCCGCTCCCACCACGCGGGCTGCCGGCCAACCACCGCACCACGCAGAGCTGCCGGCTCGGGCACCACTTCTGACCGAGCACACCCGAAACGTCCCGCCGTCCGCACCACGCAGAGCTGCCGGCTCGGACACCACTTCTGACCGAGCACACCCGAAACGTCCCGCCGTCCGCAATCTGCGACGCATAGTTCAACAGACGACCGCAGATATTCGTGGCAGATGGTAGATTCTGCCGGCCCGGTGGCCTGAGGCGTGTTGCTGGTATGTAGCTCCGGCCGCACCTGTGGCTCGGCCGGGGCTGATTGGCAGGGCGGAGAGGGACACCATGACTGGCGCGAGGTCGCACTGTCCGCCCTGCTGCCGGCGGCGGCGCGCGCTCGAGAGGGGAACTGTGGATCGTTATCACGCTGATGATCCTCTGGCGGCGGGGAGTTGCCACACCGCCCAGACGCCGGCTGCGTGGCGCAACTGGGTGGTGTGTCACGGCTGGGTGGTGTGGCGCAGCTGGGTGGTGTGTCACGGCTGGGTGGTGTGGCGCAGCTGGGTGGTGTGTCACGGCTGGGTGGTGTGGCGCAACTGGGTGGTGTGGCGCAGCTGGGTGGTGTGGCACAGCTGGGTGGTGTGGCGCAGCTGGGTGGTGTGGCGCAGCTAGGTGGTGTGGCGCAGCTGGGTGGTGTGGCGCAGCTGGGTGGTGTGGCACGGCTGGGGTGGTGTGGCCGGCTGGGTGTGCACGGCTGGGTGGTGTGGCGCGGTGGGTGTGGCGCAGCTGGGTGGTGTGGCGCGGCTGGGTGGTGTGGCGCGGTGGCGCAGCTGGGTGGGGTGGTGTGTGCGCGGCTGGGTGGTGTGGCGCAGCTGGGTGGTGTGGCGCGGCTGGGTGGTGTGGCACGGGCTGGGTGGTGTGGCGAGGTGGCGCAGCTGGGTGGTGTGGCGCAGCTGGGTGGTGTGGCACGGCTGGGTGGTGTGGCGCAGCTGGGTGGTGTGGCGCAGCTGGGTGGTGTGGCGCAGCTGGGTGGTGTGGCACGGCTGGGTGGTGTGGCGCGGCTGGGTGGTGTGGCGCGGCTGGGTGGTGTGGCAGGCTGGGTGGTGTGGCGCAGCTGGGCGGTGGGCTGGGTGGTGTGGCGCAGCTGGGTGGTGTGGCGCAGCTGGGTGGTGGCGCAGCTGGGTGGGTGGCGCAGGGGTGGCGCAGCTGGGTGGTGTGGCGCGGCTGGGTGGTGTGGCGCAGCTGGGTGGTGTGGCGCAGCTGGGTGGTGTGGGGCGCAGCTGGGTGGTGTGGCGCAGCTGGGTGGTGTGGCGCAGCTGGGTGGTGTGGCGCAGCTGGGTGGTGTGGCGCAGCTGGGTGGTGTGGCGCAGCTGGGTGGTGTGGCGCAGCTGGGTGGTGTGGCGCAGCTGGGTGGTGTGGCGCAGCTGGGTGGTGTGGCGCAGCTGGGTGGTGTGGCGCAGCTGGGTGGTGTGGCGCAGCTGGGTGGTGTGGCGCAGCTGGGTGGTGTGGCGCAGCTGGGTGGTGTGGCGCAGCTGGGTGGTGTGGCGGTGGTGTGGCGCAGCTGGGTGGTGTGGCGCAGCTGGGTGGTGTGTCACGGCTGGGTGGTGTGGCGCAGCTGGGTGGTGTGTCACGGCTGGGTGGTGTGGCGCAGCTGGGTGGTGTGGCGCAGCTGGGTGGTGTGGCGCAGCTGGGTGGTGTGGCGCAGCTGGGTGGTGTGGCGCAGCTGGGTGGTGTGGCGCAGCTGGGTGGTGTGGCGCAGCTGGGTGGTGTGCGGTGGTGTGGCGCAGCTGGGTGGTGTGGCGCAGCTGGGTGGTGTGGCGCAGCTGGGTGGTGTGGCGCAGCTGGGTGGTGTGGCGCAGCTGGGTGGTGTGGCGCAGCTGGGTGGTGTGGCACCACGACCTCGTGGTGGGCATGACCGAGTCTCGTGATATGGCATGATCGGGTCTGATAGCATCACATGGCCTAATTCTGTGGCAAGGCCTGGTTATGTGGCATGACCTGCCTGCGTAGCATGCCTGCGTGGTGTGGCACCATTAGATGTGACTATGTGACACGGTCTGACGGTGGACAAGATCGAGTCTGAGTTTGTGGCTTGATCGAGTCTGATGGTGGGACATGATTCAGCCCGGTGGTGTGGCATGATCGAATATTATAATGTGGCATGATCGAGTCTGGTGGTGTGGCATGGTCAAGCCCGGTAGTGTGACTTTATATAATCCACTGCTCTTGTATGGTCACTAATCATACAAGGCCAGCTGGCTCGATTTGATGATTGGACAGTCAACGTGCTGCTGGCGACTCGATGTGCCAGCCTCAGCTGTGCTGATGGGTGTGCGGAGCAGAGTGGTCACGTGGTCCGGCTGGTTCGACCTGTCTTGAGGCAGGAGCGATGCTGCAGTCGAGAGTCCAGATCCAAGTGTCTCCGAGACTACCCTATGTTGGTATGCACCACTGGGAGTACGAGTATGCCTTTGGTGGAGATATGTCTAAGGAGCAATTCTGAACTCGCAGCCGTGTGAGAAGCAAAATGTGTTTGAGAAATTCAAGCTAGCATCGCTCAATGATTCGAGGCTGCGCTGCTTCCCGTTCTTCGATTCACTAATGGTTGGATCCAATGACTCGGAAACATGACGGATTGCGACACCCGACCCAATGGCTCCGGACCGCGGCGACTTACGACACCCGACCCAATCGTTCAGGACCATGCCAAGTTGCGACACCCGGTCCAATGGTTCAGGATCATGCTAAGTTGCGACACCAAGTCCAATGGCTCCGGACCGCGGCGACTTACGACACCCGGCCCAATGGTTTAGGACCGTGGCGATTTGCGACACCCGGTCCAATGGTTCAGGACCATGCCAAGTTGCGACACCAGGTCCAATGGCTCAGGACCGTGGCGACTTGCGACACCAGGTCCAATGACTCAGGACCGTGGCGAATTACAACACCCGGTCCACCGACGGTCGGAATCGGCGGACGTCGGCAGCGCTGAGCGTGCAGACGGCCGACCCGGCCCGGTACATTAGCCGTCGGCCGAGCGGCGCCGCCAATGATCGCGCATCGTGGGCCGTGGCGGCTGCACGCGGCTCCACATCCTCGGGCCGCCCGGCGCGCGTCCGCCGGCCGCCGGACCCACCCGGTGGCCGTCCGATTCGCCGCTGATGAGATAACGCGGCCCGGAGCCCGGCCGAGATACCGGAGCCCGGCCGAGACACCGGAGCCCAGCCGAGACACCGGAGCCCGGCCGAGATACCGGAGCCCGGCCGAGATACCGGAGCCCGGCCGAGATACCGGAGCCACGCCGAGATACCGGAGCCTGGCCGAGACACCGGAGCCAAGCCGAGATACCGGAGCCCGGCCGAGACACCGGAGCCCGGCCGAGACACCGGAGCCCGGCCGAGATACCGGAGCCACGCCGAGACACCGGAGCCCGGCCGAGATACCGGAGCCCGGCCGAGATGCCGGAGCCCGGCCGAGATACCGGAGCCCGGCCGAGATGCCGGAGCCCAGCCGAGATACCGGAGCCCGGCCGAGACACCGGAGCCCAGCCGAGACACCGGAGCTCTACCGAGACACCGGAGCTCGGCCGAAGTACCGGAGCCCGGCCGAGATACCGGAGCCACGCCGAGATACCGGAGCCTGGCCGAGACACCGGAGCCAAGCCGAGATACCGGAGCCCGGCCGAGACACCGGAGCCCGGCCGAGACACCGGAGCCCGGCCGAGATACCGGAGCCCGGCCGAGATGCCGGAGCCAGGCCGAGATACCGGAGCCAGGTCGAGACACCGGAACCCAACCGAGACACCGGAGCCCGGCCGAGATACCGGAGCCACGCCGAGACACCGGAGCCCGGCCGAGATACCGGAGCCCGGCCGAGATGCCGGAGCCAGGCCGAGATACCGGAGCCCGGCCGAGATACCGGAGCCAGGCCGAGATACCGGAGCCCGGCCGAGATGCCGGAGCCAGGCCGAGATACCGGAGCCCGGCCGAGATACCGGAGCCAGGCCGAGATATCGGAGCCCGGCCGAGACACCGGAGCCCGGCCGAGATACCGGAGCCCGGCCGAGACACCGGAGCCCGGCCGAGACACCGGAGCCCGGCCGAGACACCGGAGCCCGGCCGAGACACCGGAGCCCGGCCGAGACACCGGAGCCCGGCTAAGACACCGGTGCTTGGCCGAGACACCGGAACCCAATCGACACACCGTAGCCCTACCGAGAAACCGGAGCCCGACCGAGATACCACAGCCCGGCCGAGACACTGGAGCCCGACCGAGACACCAGAGCTCTACCGAGATACCGGAGCTCGGCCGAAGTACCGGAGCCCGGCCGAGACACCGGAGCTCGGCCGAGACACCGAAGGTCTGCCGAGACATTGGAGGCCGACCAATTGACGTGCGACTCGATCTCCAGCCCCGGGTCGGCTACATGCTGTCGTGGATATGCAGCTTTGTATTGCTGTGGTTGTAATGGATGTCTCCTTCTGCGGCATAAAGAGCACGATCTGCCGCACGGGATGCACCGTATTGAAGTACCATATAGCAAACGTGGTGTAGGAGTTGGCAACAGCGTCAATATACATTGGTCTCCCTTGTCTTGGCAAAACAGGGTTAGAGCCGCTTCAAGCGCTCGCATTGACCCCAAGCTGGGAGGATCGGTTGGAACCAGTCCGACAATATCGTGGGCGAGATACCGGGGCGGTTGTGTCGGTGACGGCACGGCATGCTTTCTGTCATAACTCTGCCGTCGAACTTGAATTCACGGATCGGGTAGTGAGGCCAGGGTTCAAGTAACTAGATGTGCTTAGCAATATGATCATGACCCATAAGCCACCCCAGCAAGAATTCAAGCAATTAAAAAAAGAAAAAATGGATAACAACAAAGAAACGGTTAATGCGATCAATTGAACTTAATCGATTCCGATCGAGCGTCGATTAAAAGGCTGAGATGGGACACAGCCTACATATCCGG
Source organism: Imbricaverruca yamaguchii (assembly GCA_034440575.1). Taxonomy (NCBI): domain Eukaryota; kingdom Metazoa; phylum Arthropoda; class Thecostraca; family Neoverrucidae; genus Imbricaverruca; species Imbricaverruca yamaguchii. The sequence continues at coordinate 1,533,114 of JAOTOL010001591.1, forward strand.
ATCCATTAGGCAGACTTCAACGAAACTTTGCACCAGTATGGTACGTCTATTAAGCCTATGTGGCAGTGCAAATGACTGAAATGTACGTCTGTGTGTGGTTGCGCCTTCTTCATAACTGAAAATACACGCTTCTGTTTTGGCTATTTCAGGAAACATTTGCGCCGCAAATGCAGTGGTAAGTATCCTGCGGCCCCTGACACCGTGTTTGGGATGGATCAAGCCAAATATTTCGCAATTCGGAATAACTTTTCTCCCAGTGTTTCCAAGCATTACTTTTCGACAACTTCTCGCGAGCATGGTGGACACTCTCAAGAACTTCGCGAGGACGCAAACACCAAGCACATTGCGCTGAGTTGAAGGCTCATTTTGTTAAGCACATGATGGGCATGCGGCTGAGGCATAATGTGGCATTTTGCATGGTACGATTGCAACGGTGTTACAATTAGCCCCCATTGACAATCGTGTGGTGGCCAGGTGAACCCATTAAATGATCTGAGTTTCATAGGCGAGAAACGATACGAGTAGTGGAAATAATGGTGCACCTGACTCATAATTTGAACAATGCCAGCCTGACCTTTGTGTATTTACATGGAAAAAGTGATGCACGTGTTGGACATTTTCTTGTGATTGATATTTATGCCCCAACTGAAAGAAGTGTGATAAAACTTCGCAACATTGGGTGTGTAAATTGGGGGAAACTGGGCGACCCCATACAAGTATGCACGAGATAATGGGAGTGAAGAGCAAGCGCATTGCCACCTGCCTGATTGTTTACTTTAATTTGTTCTTCTCGATAGTTCCACCATCTTCTACTCGTTTCTTCTAATCCAATTTGCGTTCTTTCAATTTCCAAACAAAGCCAACCATCCCTCGGAACTGGCCTGAGTAAAGAGAAATGAACGGAAAGGAAAATAAGACTGGTAGCCATTCTGTCTGACACCCCAAAAAGGAACACCGTCGACGAATAGGAAGAAATATGTAGAAAAGGAAAGACTGAAATGAACGAAGGCCGAGAAAAGCGAGTAAGAAAAACCAACTAGACTCTCAGGAAAGTTAGACAGGATGAACATGGGGTTTTCAATCTGGTTTGATGATTTTCGCAGCAGTAAACTTACACAGTAAGGGCGATGTGCCAGGAATGCAGCATGTGGGCACTTGAAGCATACACAGCGGGTCCTTTACGTCACTATACATGACAATCACTTTGCAGTACGAGTGCGCATTGCACAATCTCGGATGATTGTGCATCACATTTGGACGGTAACGTTATCCTACGTGTCCCCGATTCGTTGTTCCGATGGTATCTGATGGTGGTTTTCATTCAAGAGTATTGCGACTCGAAGCTGGATCGTAAGTGTCACTGGCCTGATATGAGACAAACGTTTTATTTCCGGTGACCACTCCTTACGTGTATCCACCTACATTTCCCACATATCTCCGTTCGTTTTAGCTGGTACAATCGATCGCACACACTGGTGCAGTCTACACCAGATTCAGTGCAAGTTGCAGGATGCCAAGGAATCTGCTGTCGCACCAAATTTCGTCATTGTCACTTCATCTAGCTGTATATATATATATATATATATATATATATATATATATATATATATATATATATATATATATATATGTATATATATATATATATATATATACATACCTAATATAAATATAATACAAATAAAATATAAATAAGGAATATATATGTAGATATAGATATACATATACACATCCATCTATCAATCACTCACCAATCGCCTATCACATACTACACCTGACCTTGTTCTGTTGATTCAGGACGAGTGAGGCCAATTGCTGAAATTTGAGTGATTTGTGCTGCTGCATGTATGTCAGCTAACAATGACTCGCACGGTATCTGACACATGTACTTTCAGCATCTAATGCTCACATGTAGATGACGCCATTGATATTCTACTGGACCTACCACTCAACATCCGCGCCCTTAACCTAGCGAACCTAGCCTAACCTGGCCTTTCCTAGCCTAGTCTAACCTAGCCCATCTAAGCTACGAGAAGATAAACAGACGACCCACCACCGGCGATTCGTCTAGGCACGCAGCCAACCTCCCGACATTGAACGCCTTCCAAAGTCAAAAGCAAGTGCGAACTGCTGAACATGATGCTAATCTGAAGATAGCCTTCGGCTATCTTCAGATTAAGTCGTGGTGTAATTCGCTCACATACTGTTTTTAAAAAGCATGGACAGCTGGGCAATTTCCACTTCCCTGACCTCCCTTCGGCCTCAACAGTCGACGTGGTCCAGTGGTGCTATCCGATCTTGATTGCATAGCACGCTTGTTTGCTTCATATAGCACAGATGTAGAGACAATGCAATGGAAACGTGCCATTCTTCTTCGATAGTTAAACCTCAAAATATCGCATTCATGTTGTTAGAGCCGCGAAGGTGCGCTTGCATTGTATTTTCTCCGTCATCGAGTCCGCGTCAGGCTGTGTTGGCAAATGGTCACCTCATTGCAATTCTTCAGCCAGTCACCAATCGCCTGGAAAACAATAATTTGCCGCTTTTTTCTTTTACCAGCGAATTTTCCTGATGGCAGTTACTGTCCCAAAACCGTTTGTCAAAAAGATCACGTTTCAACAATTGGCGTGTGATTAGGGTCGTGGCAATCCTGATGAAAAATGGGGGAGACAGTGTTATTCGACTAAAGGATGAGAATACGAACAGTGTGTGTGTGGTGGGGTGGGGCTGAGAAGCACGGACGTCGTTAGCCTCCACTTTTTTCTACGCCTGCTCTTTCACCTTTAACTTTTCCACGAACTGGAGCAATTACGAACAGGATCCAAAGTAATCTTTAAAGTCACAAAATCTGAAAGAGGAGCAGAACCTAATGCAGCGGGTTTCAGACCTTGGCTGTGGTAGTTACTTAGGAGGCAAGCATTCATGGTCACCGCCGATTAGCCAATCCCATGCTATATATTTGGAACTTCATTTACATAATTTCACTGGACAAGGTTCCCATGGCAACACACATCGTGACGTTCAGGATTACTAGTGATGCTAATGGAATGACATAATGGGATTGGCAGGGTTTTACTTTCGACGGCATTTGCTCATATAAGCGATATGCTCGCAACATATACTAAATATATGTTGATTATGTTCAGCTAATTGTCACGTTTATTCGTTCGCTGCATAACCTAATTTTACTACTTCTTGATATGCCGAAAGCATACTCCTGCCATAAGGTGATGTCCAACTTCTGGAATATTTAACATCACGGTGCATTGCTGGCCAATGTAAAAAGTACACGAGAAAGCGGAATTCAATTTTAACTAACGCATCGCGTAAGCGTATCCATATATGCATAACTTTATGAAAGTTGGTATTCAGCTTGGTTTGCATCATACCGCAATCAGACTGAAAAAGTTTAAATTCATGCTTTACTCACGTTTAAGCTGAATGGCTGATCCTTCCGAATACTGGTGACATACTGTTGTTTTTATTCTTGGGCATTCATCTTATTTATATTACTTTATTTGCAAATATCCACAGGAAAAAATGTGAATAACTACCAGAAGCCGTATTAGCGGAAAGCGATGATGCATTGTGCATACATACAAAAATATCTGTTTATATCGAACTGATATTGAGGGCATCATCCATCAAGCTTTTCAGGGTTGTTGAAGCTTCGAAGGAGCGTGCTGGTTTATTTTAGTATCTATACTAAAATAGTGCTGGTATCTATATTCTAGCGGTCAGAGGGTGATGACGGTTTGGTGCGGAAGAATGCTACCATTTTCATCGAAAAGAAGCAGCCTGCATTTCTTTCTAACACTCCAGCATCACGAAAATACAATGCTGCAGGAATCTTAAAACAGTTCTTTGAAATTAGGCACTGGTTGACGCATGCACATGATGACGAGCACTGCAGTTCCAGTGATGACCACTATTTGTGTGGTCGCTGGTCCCGCAGCTCTGCCCTTGACGATTCACTGAAGCGTGGTGGGAGGTGTCTCGTCAACAGTTGTACTCCTGTTCGTCGACATGATTAACCAGTCTCCGCGAACACGGCAACGCGCCATTAACCTGAACCATTTCCATTTGTTTTTGTTTTTCGAATGCGATGTGGAAATAATGTAATAGCCAGCTGTAATAATGTGCGACCACAGCACAGGATCCTAATGGAACTATGGCATGCAGTGACAAAGATAATGCAATTGAACAATTCCTGTAATTGGTTCCGAAGCCAAAAGTTTCCATACCGTGGAATAAGTATGCAACGTATGTAGCTGAGGAAGCAGATTATGTAATGGCCATACCCAACAAAGACCCAGGGCTGAAGCATGACAAGAAAGCATGTAAAGGACGCATATCACATAACACATTCTAGTTGCTTTTAGGTTTGCTTTCATACTATAAATATTCACTTCTTTACACTGAACCGCCCCGAATAATTTGCTGCGATACCAGACTGTGCTCTGTCACATCGTTTTTATCATCTGATATCCGAGAGTGAGGAATGCATTATTCAAGAGATAATCCTCTGATGGATGTCGGCAGGCTATACGGGCATGTCTGGCACACGAGGGAACGTTGAGCATCCAGAGCACCACAAGTCCAGTCGAAACATTACCACCGGACAGTACAGCCCATTCATTTTTATACAATGGCATTCTCAAGTATGGAGCATGGCTGAGCTGACAGGGAATATTCAAGAGCGGGAATGTTGTTCAGGTCTGCAGCACCATCACGAGGCACTCGTGTGGCTTACATGGACCAATTCAATTACCATCACCAGGCAGTTGACGGACTTCCTCAGGCTTCAACAGCCTGTGGCCTTGGCATTACGAGCGAGAAAACTTTTGATGTACAAAACTGATGGCCGTGATTGGATACTGTGCTCCAATAGGCCGTCTCTCCATCTATTGAGGCAGCCAGCTGAATGCACAGCCCTCGGCTACGTGGTAAACCGGAGAGCACAAGCCAGCCATCTCTCGGCTGCGATTCGCACCACACGTGAATCTGCAGTTCACTGGTGCTGGAGGTGCAGCGACATATCGCAACAGGAAGCGGCACTGCCACCAGGAGGGAGGTCACACAGTCAGGCTCACAGACCATCGATGGCGATACCGCCGCCCAAGGTCGCGCCCCTGGCCGTGACCTTACTGGGATCGGCTGACGGCGGCATTCTAGGCCGAAGTCGGTGCGCTCGCTCCACTCACGTGAATAATTGATGGCCGACGGTGCGTGCACGCCGCCGAACACTTAGGACGCTCGACTGCACAAGCGCACGCACCGCCGGCGCAGCCTACCCGCTGCCGTGCTGACGCGGGCCAAACGGTCGCACATTGACGAACCGATTCGCGTTTCGCTGCCTCACTGCTTCGCCGAGCGGCCGTCAATAGCTGAGCCGTCGCCGTCTGCACTGGACTGCCGCCAGCTGCCGTGCCTCACCGATAGGTCGCCGAAGCCCATTCTGGCGCTTCACTGATCGAACGCCGATGTCCACTCTAATGCTTCAATGATGGCACGTCAATGCCTGGCTCTTCCCTGCGGTCCACTGGCCGACTATCTGCGCCTCGTCTTCATCGGCGAATCAACACCAACAGGCCCGTTCATGGACTGCACAGGAGCAGCGTCGCTCTGCCGGCAGCTTTCGTGTTGAGACGGGGAAACCCTCAGCTTCGATAGTCCCTATGACCTTATGAACTACAATTCGCAAAGACTCGACATTCCTCATCTCTAGGATAATTCCTGGGCCCATGGTACCAATTGCTTGCGGCTAATTGCATGTGCAGATTCAAAGTCTTAAAGTCTTAAGCATGATACATTAGGGACAGGTGGTCTAGGAATAAGGTGCCCGTCTCCCAATCGAAAGGTTGTGGGTTCGAATCCCACCTATCACTCCTCTCCGCCCGCGACCAATCGGCGTGGGGGATTGACGATGCTATATGATCTAAAGGAGTCGTCGCATCGCAAAGCCAGTAACAAACCTAGCATGAAACGTTGCAACATGCGAAAGTAGGCTTGTTGTGGTCACTTGTCTTATGGAAAAACGCGATGTTTTTATTACAAGGTCTTCACAATGATCCCGCCCGTGATTTTCACATCATGTGTGGGTGGGTATCATTGCAAAAATAGTAAGCAATCGATATACTATTGACACTGCTGTGGTAGAACAAACTGACCGAAAATAAAACCGACCACATAAAAAAACGCAATGATTGCAAATATAATTCCGATTAGAATACGCTCATGCGTCTCAATAGCTACTAAAAGCCGTCGCTAAGCCTTGTCAAGTTTATATGTTTATCCATTGCCGACAGCTGGCGCTAGTTGCGGTGCACGCGCAACTGCGCAAAATCAGTGGTTTTGTCGTCGACTTATCAACAGAAGTCTACTTCGTCATCTCGCAGCATCATCTCTGCACCATCATAAAGTGAAACTGCCTCACACATGCTCTGTGCTTGCCCATCGGCATGCAACACCATCAAGACGAGATGGAAATGATTTGAGTGTGATAGTTAATATCGAAACATTTTATTGGACATGAATGGATTTCAGCATTTTGCTATAACATTCATCTTAACTTCCTGCAACAACCGATATTTGGTCTTTGTATCATCTGCGGCTTGATATCGCATCAATGCCACCACCACTATCTTGATGATCGCAACATTTTGGGCGTACGAATCGGCGGTTGAATCTTTTCATTCACACACGGTGCCCACAATCTTCATAATCGAAGGGCATGTGTGGTGGTGAGCCTCATCGAATATAGGAAATCGGTGAATACAATCCAGAAGCCAATAGCGAGTGACTTTTTAATACGAAGGATCTCTGGAAGGTTCTTTGGAAACGCTGCTTCATAAACAAGCTCAGAGAACTTAATATAACTTCTCTCCCGGTTAACATCAATATCTTGTCCATACATATTCAATTATGAATACGTAAAGTTTGTGACAACATCAAAATGCACATACATAATCAACAGCGGAGTATGCAAGGTAGGCGAAAATCCTCGGACTTGAAGGAGGCACATCAGCAGCGGGCAAAGCCGACATTGATTTGCTCAGGCATACAGAAAACGTTAACAACATCACCACTAGCGTTTTCTCGAAACTCCGGGGACTCGGCATTGACGTACGCTTCGGGCGATGCTCCTTCAAAACACAGACTTCCATGGCGATCGCTTTCGTTGGCATCGTGACGCAGGGGTGGGGATGGCCGAGTGGTTAAGGTGTTGAGCTCTGGGTACCAGAGGTCCCGGGTTCAACACTGACACACTCAGGACATTTCTCAATCCCGCTGCCCACCGGCGAACCAGCGGGGGCGGCGCCATTAGCCGTGCTCGTGCATAACGTGCGTCGTGAAACACCCAATACACAATAAATGGCAGCATCGAAACGCAGAATGCTACATGCTGATTAGAAGCCACATTCAACAACACTTTCGCGATGAATTGAAACGGGTTTTTCTTCTACAAGTTTTAGTTATGCGTGCAGTCTTTGTACGCATTTAGACTGGAGGCTAAAATGATCGCTTTTTAGCACGTTACTTCCAGTGCAGTGTTTGTCGGAGTCCTCGTGGTAGTCCATGCAAGCAAAGCATTAGACTCAGAGGCTTGTGGTTCCGTGCTCGCTTCTGTATTCGACAGACTCGAGGTCGAGTCAGGTCGTTTCACAGCCCAGCCTAAAGCACAATGATCTCAGTACAATGAATTTTTACTGTATATTTGCTTAAAATAACTCCACATTCAAGCAGCTAATTACACAAATCCTCACACCATAGTTGCTGGCGGCTACTCTTGGTTTTAGTATATCAACTAGTTTATCGCACATTTTGCTTATGTCTGTTTCTAACATTAAAAGGAGAGATGTTCTGTAACCATCTGTGTGCCATGCTATGACATTTGACGTCTGTTGCAGGTGCGTATGGTGCGATCTCAGTTCGGCGGCGCGCTGGCGTTCGCTGTGACCATTCATTGGTGCTAGGTGCGCCCGCACTTTGGTAAGGCGGTGCTGTGGTGTGTCGACACTTTTTTTTCACCTGAGGACCGGATGAATTCATTCCAAAAGTGGTCGCGCTCAGTCAACTCTCCGTCACCGAATACCAGTAGGCGTTAGCATGCAGCACAGGTAAAGACGATCACCAGCAGAATTGGCGCCTTGACCCTGACCACCTACAGGCCTTTTGATGCGAAATAGTTCCGACATAATTATGTGAAAACAGACGCGGTCAACCAGACAGTTCATCATTGAATTCTGGCACTGATTTTCACCTTCTATCTGTTGCAAACGGCCCCGTGTGGCCGTACAACTCTGGAGGCTCATGCACGCTGCACGAGCAGCCAGCTTGATCTGACCCCCACCTGTCCGGAGAACACGTGGCAACGCCACGGCAGGTCGGTCCACGTATAGCCGAGGTCTCAGCTGTGAGAGGGTTGAACTGAAAGTGGTGCAGAATTTGTGGCGCAAAAATAAACATTTTTATCACTCACGGAAAATACGCAACTTAACTGATGCAGGTTTTGGCCATCTTGGAGGAGACGTATTAAATACACACACACACACACACACACACACACACACACACACACACACACACACACACACACACACACACACACACCACACACACACACACACACACACACACATCACACACACATATATATATATATATATATATATATATATATATATATATATATATATATATATAAACATACATATAAATATATATATATATACATACAGCTTTCCTGGGGTCACATCAAGTACATCTCCTCAAATGCGCTTTCTTCAGGGGATGACAAATATCGCGCGATCTGTGCAATAGTTAGTGAAATGCATACAGCTCCAGCTCAGCACAGCATTTTCGTTTGCATGTCCATTTCGCGACGTCGTCTTGGTTCTAGTGATAAGTAACCATGTGGTATCAAAGTATGCTGCGCTAATCTTTCTGGTCAGCTTGTTCAGTTACGCCGAATACTTTGAATGTAGACAGTTCATTTCGCTTCAGCCATCCACAGGTCAATACTTCTATTGATGAGCCTCAATCTTCCCAGCTTGATCTCAGCTACACCAGTACAGCACTGGAGCACGCAAGGTCAGTAATCCGGGAAATATCTTTGAAAATGTTGCTTGGCTCGTTGGAGTACATATCGAGATAGAACGGCGGTGACATGCCCCAAAGAAATATGTATTGCCCAGGGATTCATCAATTCGCTTGGAAAAGGATTCCAGCGAAATTGATATATTGTTAACCTTGGATCAATAGAAACGAACTCCCTGGTGTTACCATTTCGCCAGAATTGTTAGTTATTGGTGGGATAGGTGAGAGAAGTTGGCCAGCTCAGTAGACATCACCAAAAAGTGGATCCACGGTGGGGAAGTTGGACTCGGTTCAATAGGCATAAGCCATGCCATGGCAGTTTCGAATTTCATATTCGTTTTTCTACTCTTGTACGTAATGAACACACCAGCAGTTGATTGAAAACCATGGCAACATAAGCCACCATTTGAACATGCTGTCGGTGGTTGAATAATAAAGGAGAGGAAGAGAAATACGAAGCAGATAGAAGAGTGATGGCGTGTTGGAGTCTGCATCACACACTGCTCCATTTATTTTAGCGAAAATAATGCCAAGAAGTCAAGCAACAAAATAAATTTAATAGATGATGTCCTTAAAATCGTTAGGAAACAACACAAGTATGAAGGCTGGCCCTATTTCAACACATTTTCTGTACAAAAATATATCATTTTGTACAATTGAGCACAGGACGAATGACGACAGTCACTACTGTCCCCAGTGGGGGTGGCGTTCCATACTCGCTACATAGCACGGCTGTTTAAACCAGATCAGAATCCGCTCATTCTATCCGGAGCGATGTTGCCGACACATGCGATAACCCCACAAGACGTGGATGGATGTTCCGGCGAACGTTCAGATCTTTGCATAAGTGATGCACTGGTGCTACTGTACCGATGTACTGTGGATTTGGGCTTCTAAGTATGTGCTTTGTGGTGTACAAGAAAAATGCGCGGTATCGTACTAAGGCTTCAACATACTTTAGAGTCACATGCACAGCTATTTTTTTCGGGGAGTTAGACGAATAACTGGCATCGCAATTTCAATCGACGCATTTGAAAGGCCAGCGGAGAAAAGGAAGAAAAACAGCCTAAAAACCGACAACTTCGGCCCCGAACCTCACTTAATTGGGCTCATTTTCAGCGTTTGCAGCAGCTGCCTCGGGAAACTTTCGCGTCGGAACTGGCGCAACTGGAGCACAGCAAACAGCGGCCACACCGAACAGGGCACGCTCCGACTCCGACCACAAGTGCCAAGCCGGCCGGAAAAGCATGCAGCTGGCGCCGATAAGGACCGCCCCGGTAGTGGTGTGGGCCGCGAGCGTGCCGCAGTTGTCAGCACTCGAGGCGTGAGACCGGACGACGGCAGTGAGAGCAGGCTCAGAGCGATACGAGAGCCGCCGTCGGCACACCCCGTTACTCACCATAATACCGGTGGTAACTGCAATGCCTCGTCCACAGTAGGTATTAGGCACAATATCCCCGTATCCAACCGAGAGAAATGTTATGGCGATCAGCCACATGGCATTCAGTAGATTGGCGTGATCGTCGTCGTGGTATCTGTCAAACACAAAGATGGAGGTCCACTTACACCATGTCAACTTACCATCATTCCACAGATCACGGAAATGCTTCGGCCACAGTATGTGTTGGGCACTATGTCTCCATAGCCCACACACAAAATAGTAACCGCTATCAGCCACATGGAGTTGAGTAGGTTGCCGTGGTCATGGTCATGGTACCTGGCGACAAATACGCCCAAGGTCAACCCACCACTAGGCTACCCACTGCCAGCATGTACCAGAAAAGTCCAGTGTTACCACACAGACATGCGCCAACTATCCGATTTTGTACAACATCTACACAGAGAGTATAGATTGGGACGGAGGGAGCGATTTAGCGGAGTGCGTTTGAGGCGGGCCGGGGCGTCCCGGCCGAAGCGCTGGAGGGTGGGTACGTCAGCTCGTGCGGCGAGATACCACAGCAGCGCGTTCAGGCTCAAAATTCGCCGTTCTAGAGGTGCCATTTGAAGCCGAGTGCGACACGGCGGGTTTTCGGGCAGGCGTCTGAGGCAGAGCAGACAAAGACACAGGCAGAAAGATGGAGAGAGATAGATGTATATGGAGAGAAAGCGAATTGGGCGTATTCGTTCTGAGTGCCATGACCAGGCGCTACGCATTGGGCCGAAGCATTTCGGTGTGAGGGGCGCTTACTGTTGCAGCCGATAGTCGCGCAGTCGGGGCTGGCGCTTCAAGAACGGCCGCGCCAACTCGCTAACTCTTTTGGACAGACGTATTGCAGTGGAATGTGCAGACATCTAGATTCTATGCAAAGTGGCACAAACGCATCTGGCTGCACGCCGTTGTCCATTCGGCTATAACAAAGAAGTGTAAGCGCCCCTCGACACATTCAACAGCGACGAAATTTTGATCCCTCCCATCACATCGATTAGACACGTATTTATGCAGAAAGCAAAACAAAATCATAGCTGCTATTCTAACCATTGCTCAGGCAAAATTCTAGACGTTATCTAATAAGGAACACAAGCAAGAGGTCAAACTCAATTGGTTGACAATGGAAAACAAACTATCGACACCATAATCACTAGATTCTAGAGCACACATCGAATCCGAGGTTTCACTGTAGACCTTGCATAGTGTCACACTGTAATAACGAGGCTGTCATATCAGACGCGAGGGCTTGATGAGCCCCAGCACCAAAGTTTGCAAACGTCAGCAGTGATGAAAGACAGCGTCGACCACGCACACCTACACACGTAGCACGCACGCCCACACACAGAGCGAGCGCGGCGCGCACTTACCTTTCGCACTGGCGCAGCGTCCAGCTGGCTATGATCCACAGCGACACCATGAACACGAGCAGCACGGTGCCCGGGCATATCGTCATGAGCGTCTTCAGCACAAAGCGCGTGTTGAAGTTAATGCGATTGAGAGCGCCGATGCTGCGCGATGACGCGTCCGTGAATAGCTTCGAGTGCAGCAGCATGACGCGACAGATGAGGTAGAGTCGCAGGAACATGGGCAGCGACAGGGTCACGTCCACCGGCACACTCTTAGTCATCTGCATGCCATTCTTGCCGTTGTTGGATAGCTTTGTAGTCCAATAGAAGTAGTGTTCGCTGGGGATCGGGTGGATGGCGCAGATGACGAGCTCGACGATGATCTGCATGTTGCGCTGCCACGTCATGGCGATGCGCCAGTCGTCGGCGCAGTTGTCGATCATGAACAACTGCCGGCCGCAGGTTAGGTCACGGCACAGGTCAGGTCACGGCAAGGTCAGACCACGGTGCAGGTCAGGTCACGACACAGGTCAGGTCACGACACAGGCCAGGTCACGACACAGGTCAGGTCACGACACAGGTCAGGTCACGACACAGGCCAGGTCACGACACAGGTCAGGTCACGACATAGCCCACATTGCGGACCACCTCACGACATGGACAGATCAGGTGATGGCACGGGTGTCGGCACAGGTGTCGGCACAGGCCACACTGCAGACCACCTCATGGCGCGGGCTGCGTCACAATACGCACAGCTGACCCCGGCCGTTTTCGGCCATGGCCCGGTGTGCCGGACGGGGCGACCCAACGAGAAGCGAGCTCTCCGCAAATACGGAACACCTTACATCCCAATTGAGTGCTTCGTGACAAACGGGTGTGCACACGCTATAAAGTTATATTGATGCGTAAGTGATGATTATGAGTAAGTGGCATATGGTTCCCGTATTTTAGGTGAAGCGAGACAGCACACGACAAACACACGTCCAGCGATAACCTGTATCAGCCCGTGATGAGCGCACCGGTCCGATCTCGGCTGTCCACACGATGGTGGACCAGAGCTACCCCTGACCGGTCAGCAATGCCAGGGCCGCGCTGGCTAGGCTGCGCCGTTTCCACTGGCGTCCAGCACTGTGTGCGATCGTGACCACATGGTCACAAAGCATTGCTGTCAGGGAGATGGAGTTCTGCCGGGTGGCGGAGGACGACTGGCGGTCGTCGGAGTCGGGATGGCCGTCGAGAGCCGTGCTGGAGCGGTCCTCACCCACGGTGCCCGCACCGGGCTAATGCATGGCCCATGTATCGAACGTAGCCCGGCCCGCTCCTCGCCGGGAAACATTTCCTGTACAAGGCCCACATCAGCCCGTGCTGACCAACACGCCGCCATTTGCTAGACAATTGCTGGTAAATTCCGGCGATTTACTCTGCTGAGAAGCATCAACGGCGAGATATCAACGACCATAAAGTGTTCGAGTGCTAGTGGATTACAAAAAGCTTAGTGTAAAAGGCTTCTAAGACACAGTACATATGTCAGACCTCAATAATGTTCACGCAGAATTTAAAGAAAGCCTCGAATCTAACAAATCCACTCGTAGCCGATAAAAATCATCATCGGAGGCGCCATGTATCACCACCGACAATTCAGACACAATGTAACTGCCACATAAAGCAGCCATGAAACCGTCTTCCCATTCAGATCCGGATTTATGCGGCAATCACTCGCGCGAAGCCAGCCTTGCAACAGCATCCGGGCATGAAGCGCCGAGCTAACCAGCCGCCGGGGGAGCCCACTCTGGCCGAGCGCGGGGCGGCAGCGCGTGCCGGCCGGCCGAGCCTCTCCCTGCCCGCAGCGACGCCGACGCGGCCGCATGCCGGCCGACGGTCCAATACGAGTCCGTCAACGCCGTGCCGACGGTGACGACTGGCCGCCGCGACGACCGATCCACTTGCTTTTTGTCCGCGGTGGCCGCGATAGCCACTATCGGCCCCTTCCAGCCGCGGCGGCGGCGCTGCACCGGGGCGAGCACCGGGGCGAGAGCGGGAGAGTCGGGTACGGGGGCGAGAGCGGGAGAGTCGAGTACGGGGGCGAGAGCGGGAGAGCTGGACAGGGGGCGAGAGCGGGAGAGTCGGGTACGGGGGCGAGAGCGGGAGAGCTGGACAGGGGGCGAGAGCGGGAGAGTCGGGTACGGGGGCGAGAGCGGGGGTGACGGGGCGAGAGCGGAGAGCGGGTACGGGGGCGAGAGCGGGAGAGCTGGACAGGGGGCGAGAGCGGGAGAACCGGGCAGGGGCGAGAGCGGGGAGCTGGACAGGGGGCGAGAGCGGGAGAACCGGGCGGGGCGAGAGCGGAAGGGGCGAGAGCGGGAGAACCGGGCAGGGGCGAGAGCGGGAGAGCTGGACAGGGGGGAGAGCGGGGAGAGCTGGACAGGGGCAGGGGAGACGGGGGGAAGGGGAGGGGAGGGGGCGGAGCGGAGAGTCGGGACGGGGGCGAGAGCGGGAGAGTCGGGTACGGGGGCGAGAGCGGGAGAGCTGGACAGGGGGCGAGAGCGAGGGAGCGGGAGAGCTGGACAGGGGGGGCGAGAGCGGGAGAGCTGGACAGGGGCGAGCGGGAAACCGGGCGGGGGAGAGCGGGACAGGGGGCGAGAGCGGGAGAGCTGGACAGGGGGCGAGAGCGGGAGAACCGGGCAGGGGCGAGAGCGGGAGAGCCGGCAGGGGGCGAGGGGAGACCGGGCGGGCGCAGAGCGGGAGAGCCGGCAGGGGCGAGCGCGGGAGAGCTGGACAGGGGCGGGAGCGGGAGAGCTGGACAGGGGGCAAGAGCGGGAGAGTCGGCCGGCTGGGCTGGAGTGGAAGAGCTGGACAGAGGGCAAGAGCGGGAGAGCTGGACAGAGGGCAAGAGCGGGAGAGCTGGATAGAGGGCTAGAGCGGGAGAGCTGGCCGGCTGGGCTGGAGCGGGAGAGCTGGACGGACGTGGGGGAGGGGGGCGATGCGCTGCAGCGAGTTGGCAACTATGTCGGCAAAGCTTGGGTGATCAAGTTTCCCGGGGTGGCACCACGTTTCGAGAATGCACCGCAGGCAATGTCGCTTCCTTTCATGATGCGAACATGACTAACCGTAAATTGTAGGCAAATATGCACATGCTATATTTGGTCTCTCGGTCTGTAGGTGGCAAATGCCAGTTAATTTGACTAAGATGAGACAGCATCCATTTCCAAAAACTTTATTATATATTTGGAAAACTTTTTGGTTCATTTTAGTTCACTTTTTGACATCCGATGATTGCCTCTCACGGAATGAGTAACATTTGGAGCATGGTGCTGTGGTATAACTTATGTCATTCGACCCTACCAGATGATTAACACATTTTATAACCTACTACTTGCAACAACCCACTTTAAACCATGGATGAAGTTTTAGTGCTTGCAGTTGGTGCTTTATTACTATTTGAATTTGCTTGAGCATCACCTAAAAAGCATGGTGACAAAATAGGACAGCGCCAGTCGAAGAGTACTGCACAATCACTGCCTAAAATCTTCAGCAGCTAACCTAGAACATCTTCTCTCACGTTTGAAATTAATCCCAGGGACATCGTCACTTAACATCCAACATGTGCTTTGATGTTCACAATGCAGACTCCATCGCGGATTATTTAACAAATGGAACAAAGAAGCAGTAAAGACCACAAAGTCGAGCAACGCTGCAGCCTTGAACGCTTTATGCCCCGCTTTAAGTACAATGCCTGCAGCATCGAGGAAGTTCTGGGACTTGATTATAACAGATGGCATTGCAAATATTCGTCTTTCTGCCGCATGAGAAAGGCTGTATTGTAAGCTGCATGGTGAGGCACCACAGATAGCATTCAGTTGTTAGAGACAAAAACCGATTGGGTGTTCGAGAAGCTGGATTGATGAGCGGGGTGTTCGGTAAAACCGGAGGTTGATTGGTGATGGTTTCGGCAAAATCGCACCAGGATGAATTATGTATCTTGCTGGAGATAGGAGAAATAAGAAAGAATTCTCACATAATATGGCTGATTAATGCTGGAGGGGAGTTACATTACGTGAGCAGTTGAACACGGGTACATACCGGGAAAACTGTTATGTGAGAGAGTGTGTTCCTGTGTCCCTGGAAACAACCATAGTACGGGTACCGGGAACGTTGACATGCGGGAGGATGCACTCGTGCGTCTCGAGAAGCAAGCGAGACAGACAGTGCTGCATCGGTAATCAGACTGGATGAGTAGGGATGCTTTCGATGACGGAAGTTGATTGGATGTGTTACTGGCAGGCCGGTGTTCGGTGGGCATTCGTTTGTGAGCACGGTGCAGACACCAGGGATTGTCGGGGACGTCGGCAGTGAGATGTGCTGGAGGCCCTGACTAATCAGGCTGAATACCTAAGCACGTGTGCATGAGTGTGCCTGTTGAGGAAAACCATGGCAGCGCGAGCAGGAGGGTGTGTGCATGACAACACATGGCCGACGCTATTATGGGTGCGAGGCATGAGTGGCTTGCTAAATAATTCAGCGGTACGGGCTCACTTCCATTGATTAACTGGGTGGCAGAAGAAATAGCAGCCACTATGGCAGAAGGTCGATCATATAAGGCAGGAAGTGTTGACAGTCGATTATTAAGGAGTACTATCAATAAGCTGCTGGGATTTGTCGCAGCATACTGTGGGGATTCTTAGCAGTGGACTGTGGGGCGCTACCAACAATGGACTGAGAGATTGTGAGCAGAATATCGTGGGGATTGTCGGCAGTATTCTGTGGGTACCACCAGAAGTAGACTGTAGAAGATTGCCAGGAATAGATTGTGGGGATTGCTGGCAGTAAATTGTTGGAGATCATCGGCAGTAGGCTGTGGAGTGCTACTAGGAGTAGACTGTGGAATGTTTTCAGCAATATATCGTGGAGCATTGCTGGTAGTAGATTGTGTGGTAGATTTTGAGGTGCTACCAGGAACAGATTGTAGGAGATTTTCAGCAATGGATCGTGGGGAATTGTCGGCAGTAGATTGTGGAGTACTACCAGGAGTAGACTGTGAGGGATTGCCGTCAGCAGACCATGGAGGTCGTCAGCAGCACACTGCGAGGGTTGTGAGTAGCACACTGTATATATATATATACTGCATGCAATAGGCTGCGGGAATTATTCGCAGAACACTGTGTGGATTGTGAGTAGCACACAGTTGGTTGGTTGGCTGGTTGGTTATTGGTTTTACGACACATCGACCGTTGTGTCATGTAGCGTCGCCAATCTCTCACGCCGATTGGTCGCGGGCGAAGAGTAACGACAGGCGAGACTCGAACCCACAACCTTTCGATTGTGAGACGAGCAACTTACCCATATACTATGTACTCGTCCCCGAGTAGCACACTGTACATACTGCATGCAATATGGCTGCGTGGATTGTCACAGGTTAAGTCACATTGGATGAATGTAAATGTTCAGTCAACTTAACTCGGTGCCCAACCAGCATCTGTGTTCGATTGGAACAGTAATCGGTAGTCCTGGATTTTGCGAGCCTCATGGGCTCATATGCTTGCTTTCTAGGATCATGCATGCGTCACATGGTTGATGTAATGATCAGGTCAAGTGGGAATTGACAATTGTACTCAGCCACATACTTTAGCAGATTTATTTGGGCACACAATGCTCAAGTCCTGCACATTACCAATATTATAATCATTAGTAAATAGTAATAGGACAAACACTACGCACTGGACCTATATCGCACCTATGATGACTTTCGTAGACGGTCAAGGGTATATTGGATAATATTTTTGGCATACGAACGTTATGCTACTAGGTTGTATACAATGCAACATTCAGATGCAGATTAAATCAGTCAGATAATTTGAGCCAATACTTATTTAACCTTCCGTAACCCAGATAAGCTTCACACATACTCGGGCGCTTGGCCACTCACCCCAGTGAAGTAATATTTTATTTCATTTGGGACAGGAAATGATCGCTACGATCACTACATTCTACGTTTCCAGTCCAGAGATTCGAGTGGAATCCGGGGACAAATGACATAGACTGATGTCAATAAATCGTCTACATCGACTATCCATTGGTCTGCATTGATCGCATGTGTCATGCTGACCAATATGGGGCATGCTAACAAATTTAAAACAAAAATTTGTTTGTTTTAATCTGAGTTCTTGTTGGGGTGACATTATAAACCAGTGTCCTATAGCAAAGCACAGTTTGTTGCGGGAACCCTGGCCCCACCACCCGATCCATGAATTCCAGTTCAACAGCAGAATTTTGACCGAAAGTTTAACATGCCGTCAATGCACCGACATGGCCGCCCGGTAGCTCGTCCACAGCCTTATCGGGTCAGCTGCCAACTGACCCTCCCAACCGGGGGCTGAATGCGAGCGCACGAAGCAACTCGAACCCTGCCTTGCCAGAACAGAGGAGACCAGGGCAGACCATCGCTCTAACCAACTGAGCTACCGGGACAGCTAATGCTACGCCTCCAGCCTTCTAACCGGAGTAGAAGCCGTCCAATTCACAGTGCCGAAGCAGTGGAACACATGATCTCCTTGATACCATTATTATTAGTCACATAAGATGAACTCTGATAACTGTTTTCGATACAAGATGCCAATTTAATTGCAGGCCCAATACTGAACGTTTGAAAGCGCTCTCACGTTTAGTTCTCCGAACTAATTGAGAAAATGAAAGGGGACGTTACACGCCCCCCCCCCCATCTCCGTCAATGTAGATGTAAAGATTTTCTGGATGAATTACGCAGGCCAACACTGACGCCTGCTATATTAATATATGGAATTAATTGAAAAGCAGCCCCTGACTGTGGTAACAATGACGTTCGATAATTCTCAAGAATCACCATTGAGGGAGGGCTATTTCTGGTTGGAGACTGGAAGATAACAATATAGAAGGAAATGAGCGGAGTTGGCCCGTGGCGCCACCCATCGATGATCCCCACAACCTCAGGGAGCGCGCCGGTAGCCGCATATTCCATCCAGGGAGCGCGCCTGCAGCCACAGATGCCATCCCCCAGGGAGCGCGCCTGAAGCAGCCGCAGATTCC
Source organism: Imbricaverruca yamaguchii (assembly GCA_034440575.1). NCBI lineage: Eukaryota > Metazoa > Arthropoda > Thecostraca > Neoverrucidae > Imbricaverruca > Imbricaverruca yamaguchii. The sequence goes on from JAOTOL010001591.1 coordinate 1,552,044, forward strand.
ATCCCCCAGGGAGCTCGCCTGCAGCCGCAAATGCTACCTCGGGGGAGCGCGCCTGTGGCCGCAGATGCCATCCCCCAGGGAGCGAGCTCGAGGCAGCCGCAGATTCCATCCTCCTCCGGAACAACAAGCTCCACCGCCCGCCCGGACAGACGTGGACGCACTGCCTTTCCAGCGGCTACCGCTCCAACACGTCACACCAGACATCGCCACCTCAGTCAGAGGACACCGCCACCGTACCGGCACACGTCTCCCAGTCCTGCCGGGAGACTCCGCCCACGCCTCTCGACAGTCTCCACCGTACCGGCACACGTCTCCCAGTCCTACCGGGAGACTTCGCCCACGCCTCCCGACAGTCGCCACCGTGCCGGCACACGTCTCCCAGTCCTGCCGGGAGACTTCGCCCACGCCTCCCGACAGTCGCCACCGTGCCGGCACACGTCTCCCAGTCCTGCCGGGAGACTCCGCCCACGCCTCTCGGCAGTCGCTACCGTCCCGGCACACGTCTCCCAGTCCTGCCGAGAGACTCCGCCCACGCCTCTCGACAGTCGCCACCGTGCCGGCACACGTCTCCCAGTCCTGCCGGGAGTCTCCGCCCACGCCTCTCGACAGTCGCCACCGTGCCGGCACACGTCTCCCAGTCCTGCCGGGAGACTCCGCCCACGCCTCTCGGCAGTCGCCACCGTCCCGGCACACGTCTCCCAGTCCTGCCGGGAGACTCCGCCCACGCCTCTCGACAGTCGCCACCGTGTCGGCACACGTCTCCCAGTCCTGCCGGGAGACTCCGCCCACGCCTCCCGACAGTCGCCACAGTGCCGGCACACGTCTCCCAGTCCTGCCGGGAGACTCCGCCCACGCCTCTCGACAGTCGCTACCGTCCCGGCACACGTCTCCCAGTCCTGCCGAGAGACTCCGCCCACGCCTCCCGACAGTCGCCACCGTGCCGGCACACGTCTCCCAGTCCTGCCGGGAGTCTCCGCCCACGCCTCTCGGCAGTCGCTACCGTCCCGGCACACGTCTCCTGATCATGCCGAGAGTCTCCGCCCACGCCTCTCGACAGTCGCCACCGTCCCGGCACACGTCTCCCAGTCCTGCCCGGAGACTCCGCCCACGCCTCCCGACAGTCGCCACCGTGCCGGCACACGTCTCCCAGTCCTGCCGGGAGACTCCGCCCACGCCTCCCGACAGTCGCCACCGTGCCGGCACACGTCTCCCAGTCCTGCCGGGAGTCTCCGCCCACGCCTCCCGACAGTCGCTACCGTCCCGGCACACGTCTCCTGATCATGCCGAGAGTCTCCGCCCACGCCTCTCGACAGTCGCCACCGTCCCGGCACACGTCTCCCAGTCCTGCCCGGAGACTCCGCCTACGCCTCTCGGCAGTCGCCACCGTACCGGCACACGTCTCCCAGTCCTGCCGGGAGACTCCGCCCACGCCTCCCGACAGTCGCCACAGTGCCGGCACACGTCTCCCAGTCCTGCCGAGAGTCTCCGCCCACGTCTTTCGACGCACTGCCTTTCCAGCGGCTACCGCTCCAACTTCACACCAGACATCGCCACCTCAGTCAGAGGACACCGCCACCGTGTCGGCACACGTCTCCCAGTCCTGCCGGGAGACTCCGCCCACGCCTCCCGACAGTCGCCACAGTGCCGGCACACGTCTCCCAGTCCTGCCGAGAGTCTCCGCCCACGTCTTTCGACGCACTGCCTTTCCAGCGGCTACCGCTCCAACTTCACACCAGACATCGCCACCTCAGTCAGAGGACACCGCCACCGTGTCGGCACACGTCTCCCAGTCCTGTCGGGAGACTCCGCCCACGCTTCCCGACAGTCGCCACCGTGCCGGCACACGTCTCCCAGTCCTGTCGGGAGACTCCGCCCACGCCTCCCGACAGTCGCCACCGTACCGGCACACGTCTCCCAGTCCTGCCGGGAGACTCCGCCCACGCCTCCCGACAGTCGCCACCGTACCGGCACACGTCTCCCAGTCCTGCCGGGAGACTCCGCCCACGTCTCTCGGCAGTCACCACCGTACCGGCACACGTCTCCCAGTCCTGCCGAGAGTCTCCGCCCACGCCTCTCGGCAGTCGCCACCGTACCGGCACACGTCTCCCAGTCCTGCCGAGAGTCTCCGCCCACGCCTCTCGACGGTCGCCACCATACCGCCACACGTCTCCTGATCCTGCCGGGAGACTCCGCCCACTCCTCTCGACAGTCGCCACCCGCCACTCCCCGGAGGCGCGCCGCACTCGCAGGGTCACGGCCAGTTATCTCTGCCCGGCAGAGCGGCCGTCCGCCATAATATCAGCCGAATATTCAACGGCAGCCCTGACGCGAATCGTCGGGTGGAGCGGGCCGCCTGATTTAGAGGCCCCTGGGCTGCGCTGCGGCCGACTATATGGTGGCCGACCGCCGCACCGTATAGTCGGCGAACCGATCGTGTCTCCCGAATCCAATCATCCTATGTCTGCGCGGCGTTTGGCTTGTTCGACGGCGGAGGTCGACGCCCTTTCGCACGTCCGTCATTGCGGGCCCAGCGGCAGTGTCGGGGCAAAGTCGAGTTGGTGTCACACGTCCGTCAGTGATCCAGGGACCGAGTCGGCAGATGAACTACCTGTACTGGCGTTGTCCAGTATGGGTGCCAATCAGCTGTAATGTGTCTAAAGGTTATTGACCCCGTGGACAATGGCGATCGTTGTGTACAAAATGTATCCGTCTTTGTTCACCGATAGAATCACAAATAACGAATCGAAGCCCGTGTTTTATTCAAAGTTGACGCCGAAATGAATGGACATGATGTTGACACCAAGGAAGATGGATTGATGAAGCAATTTATCAGTAAAGTGGTAATTTCTATTGTATTGCATTTTGTCGTAATCAGATGGACTTTGCACAATTTTGCGCTTTGATCGGACAGGTGGAGGACTTTGGACATGGATGTCATTTCCCGCTTACAACGTCATGTCACTAAAGGCGTGACTTGGCGCTGTAGCCAGCAGCCGGTCATCGGTAGATCTTTTTCAGAGATTGAAAGTATTTGGAAAATGGCAGGTACAATATCAACGTGGAAGAAAAACATTGTCATTGCCTGAATGGATGTAATTTTTGCAGGAGCGGGTGAACTCACCAGCTATCATCTATCGCCGAAGGAACGAAAAGCCTGTGGGTGCAAATTCATATATATATATATATATATATATATATATGCATATTTATGTGAACTTAAGAAAAGGACGACAAAATGATAAAAAGGCGTATAACAGAGAGGAAGTACTACTAAATCAAACGAACGGAAAAGGGGTTGATAAGACAAGAGAAAAACGAACGATCCAAAAACGTATATGCAACATATGCTTGCATTGCTCAATGTGCAGTGGTGTGACCGTATATATATATATATATATATATATATATATATATATATGCAGATGCGGCACTGCATTTGGAAGGACTTCATATAGAAAATATACGTTTCTTATGCTTAAGCATTATACAAATTGCGCCCGTTCCTTTTACATGTGAAAATGTCCGGCGCCGTGACCGGGCACTGACGGACTGACGGGCTGACTGACTGACTGACTGACTGACTGACTGACTGACTGACTGACTGAATGACTGACTGGCTGACTGGCTGACTGACGTACTGACTGACGGAATGACGGGTTGACTGACTGACTGACTGCTTGATTGACTGACTAACTAACGGACTCACTGACTGACGGACGAACTGACTGATTAACTAACTGACTGACTGCCTGACTGCCTGACTGACTGCCTGACTGCCTGACTGCCTGACTGCCTGACTGACTGCCTGACTGACTGATTGACTGTCTGACTGACTAATTGACTGACTGATGGACTGGCGGCGGACGTATGGACTGACTGACGGAGTGGCAGACTGATTGACGGTCTGACTGACTGATTGCCTGACTGATTGACTGATTACTGACTGACAGACTGACTGACTGACTACCTACCGCCACTCCGGTTAAATCTTAGGAGCATCGAAAAAGTGTGCGGGACGCAAGCAGATGGGGTGCCTCTTTCGATGTTCGTCACGCGGACCAAATCCTGGCTACGTCACTAGAAATCGACAAACAGCGATGAACTTTATTTTGCACGCAGAGGTGTCGACATCCATGATACTGATCGCACCAAGATTAAAATTGGCCATTCATTAAAATATCTTTATCCGTTAAAGCGTGACGACTGGTTGAACTTTTTTTTTGCAGGTGACCTCACTTGACCTTAACTAACTCGTTGATCCTAGAATTCTTGACTTCAAAATATTGACACAACATGCCAAATGGATGTGGAAAAAGGTATGCCAAATTTCGGCGCGCTGCTGCGCGCCGTTCTTTCACTGTCCGCGGAAAACCTTAGGGGGGTCGTCAACGACCCCCCCTCCCCGAAACGGCGCGGGTTAAACACAAATGGCGCTGTATCCGGACAATACGGCGCCCTATGGAAAGACAAGCATTGTTCTTTAGGTATATTTTCGAGGCAATGTGATACATATTTTCCTGCTGAAGAAGGAGCAAAAGCTGAGTTATGTCATTGGATGCAACGTATTTTGAAAATATGTGGAATATCAACCACTCAAGAAGCATAGCTCAACACACAGCATGCTGGAACGAAATGGCGCTATACTTGGACTTTTTTGGCGCCGTATACGGACTAATGTTAGCAATTCGTCGGGCGGCATTGTTACGTGAAACTGTGTTTAAGAAATGTGACTTGACACAGAATCGGGTAAAGGCCTAGGATACTTTTTATGCTTGCATATTGGGGAACATTTTAAAAGTTTTGCGAGCATATACTTATGGCAATTAGAAGAAAAACCTGAACTGATTGAATTTCGGCATGGCGACGCAGGTGGACGGAATGGGCAATCTGAAGATTTTGGAGCCGTAGCTAGACACTTTGGCGCCGTAGCAGAACTACTATTTGGCGCCATGAGAGGAATGAATATGTTGTCCAATTCAGCTTTTGCTTTGATTCTGGAAATATAAGGCAAGTCAAATGGATAACTGCGCATAATTAATATGCTGAAAACTCACGCATAATTTTGTATACAATTACCGTGCTTGTCGTGCATTTTTGTCTTATCAGGGACGTACCATATAATACGGGGTAGGAGTCATATCATCCTAAGTTAGATATTGAAGTTGATCATGAAAAGAAAAGTGTATTTGTAGTGCCTGCAAACTGCTCAGTAATAAAATTACTTTCAATATTTGAAACGTGATGTTCTATGATACAGCATGATCTATGCAAAGTTGCAACTTTTAATGCCTTCATTTAATAATGTATTTGCAAGAAATCAAAATCTCGATTTCATGCCAGCACGATCCATGGAAATTCACGCCCAGCGCCAATTTGTCCATACAGCGCCATTTTCATTATAAAATGTTTTATTGTCAGTTCAAGTCACCTTTGTATGCACGGTAGCTGGGCATTATGCCTATGTCATGAGCACGATGATTGACCCTGTGATTGTCCCCATACACAACATTCACGTCGTTTTTTAAACAAAATTAAAATTAGTTCCACTCTGGGCACCACAAATATGTACCAAATCTCGGTGGACTTTGCCATAAGGGCAAATTAACAGCTGCGTTCTTAGTTTCCAAAAACGCCCGGTGGTGGCGCCCGTCAGCTGCCGTCACCATCACATTGCTTCGCGGATCAGACCCCTGCTTCACAGCTTAATAGAGTCACGGAGGTCAGCAGAGCATAACCACCCCACACAGCGGCAGGTAGGCTCACCATCCCACACCGCGACAGGTGTGGGATGGTGAGCCACCATCACTTCCCCACACAGCGACAGGTAGGCTCACCGTCTCACGCCGCGGCAGGTAGGCTCACCATCCGACACAGCGACAAGTAGGCTCACCTCCCCACACAGCGACAGGTAGGCTCACCTCCCCACACAGCGACAGGTAGGCTCACCTCTCCACACAGCGGCAGGTAGGCTCACCTCCCCACACAGCGACAGGTAGGCTCACCTCCCCACACAGCGGCAGGTAGGCTCACCGTCCCACACAGCGGCAGGTAGGCTCACCACCCCATACCGCGACAGGTAGGCTCACCTCCCCACACAGCGGCAGGTAGGCTAACCTCCCCACACAGCGGCAGGTAGGCTCACCTCCCCACACAGCGACAGGTAGGCTCACCTCCCCACACAGCGGCAGGTAGGCTCACCACCCCACACAGCGACAGGTAGGCTCACCGTCCGACACCGCGACAGGTAGGCTCACCTCCCCACACCGCGACAGGTAGGCTCACCTCCCCACACCGCGACAGGTAGGCTCACCTCCCCACACCGCGGCAGGTAGGCTCACCATCCGACACAGCGACAGGTAGGCTCACCACCCCACACAGCGGCAGGTAGGCTCACCACCTCACATCGCGGCAGGTAGGCTCACCATCCCACACAGCGACAGGTTGGCTCACCTCCCCACACAGCGACAGGTAGGCCACCTCCCCACACAGCGACAGGTAGGCTAACCTCCCCACAGAGCGGCAGGTAGGCTCACCTCCCCATACCGCGACAGGTAGGCTCACCATCCGACACAGCGACAGGTAGGCTAACCTCCCCACACAGCGGCAGGTAGGCTCACCACCCCACACAGCGGCAGGTAGGCTAACCGTCTCACGCCGCGGCAGGTAGGCTCACCATCCGACACAGCGACAGGTAGGCTCACCTCCCCACACAGCGACAGGTAGGCTCACCTCCCCACACAGCGACAGGTAGGCTCACCTCCCCACACAGCGACAGGTAGGCTCACCTCCACACACAGCGACAGGTAGGCTCACCTCCCCACACAGCGGCAGGTAGGCTCACCTCCTCACACAGCGGCAGGTAGGCTCACCTCCCCACACAGCGGCAGGTAGGCTCACCACCCCACACAGCGACAGGTAGGCTCACCGTCCGACACCGCGACAGGTAGGCTCACCTCCCCACACCGCGACAGGTAGGCTCACCTCCCCATACCGCGACAGGTAGGCTCACCTCCCCACACCGCGGCAGGTAGGCTCACCATCCGACACAGCGACAGGTAGGCTCACCACCCCACACAGCGGCAGGTAGGCTCACCACCTCACATCGCGGCAGGTAGGCTCACCATCCCACACAGCGACAGGTTGGCTCACCTCCCCACACAGCGACAGGTAGGCCACCTCCCCACACAGCGACAGGTAGGCTAACCTCCCCACAGAGCGGCAGGTAGGCTCACCTCCCCATACCGCGACAGGTAGGCTCACCATCCGACACAGCGACAGGTAGGCTAACCTCCCCACACAGCGGCAGGTAGGCTCACCACCCCACACCGCGGCAGGTAGGCTCACCTCCCCACACAGCGGCAGGTAGGCTCACCACCCCACACAGCGGCAGGTAGGCTCACCATCCCACACAGCGACAGGTAGGCTAACCTCTCCACACAGCGGCAGGTAGGCTAACCTCCCCACACAGCGGCAGGTAGGCTCACCTCCCCACACAGCGGCAGGTAGGCTCACCTCCCCACACCGCGACAGGTAGGCTCACCTCCCCACACCGCGGCAGGTAGGCTAACCTCCCCACACCTCGACAGGTAGGCTCACCTCCCCACACAGCGACAGGTAGGCTCACCTCCCCACACCGCGACAGGTAGGCTCACCGTCCCACACCGCGGCAGGTAGGCTCACCACCCCACACAGCGGCAGGTAGGCTCATCATCCGACACAGCGACAGGTAGGCTCACCTCCCCACACCCCGACAGATAGGCTCACCATCTCACACCGCGACAGGTAGGCTCAACATCCCACACCGCGACAGGTAGGCTCACCACCCCACACCGCGACAAGTAGGCTCACCTCCCCACACAGCGGCAGGTAGGCTCACCTCCCACACCGCGACAGGTAAGCTCGGCCGTGCGCGGCCATCCCCCGGTATTGATCGGCTACAATAAGCCGACTGCAGGTAGGCTGCTCTCGCGTCACAAGACTAGGTGTCGGCGCGCCCTCGAGAGGCGTCGGGCGCATGCCGTGACGCCACCGGGCGCCGAATCGCGGCTGCCGCACCGTCTCTATGGAGACGCTTGACCGGCCAGCTGTCACCTGACGCATCGTGACGTCACCGGCCACTGCTGGAGCTGAGAAGCGCCCCGCCATGGCTTGATGGCTGACGGCGCGCTCCAGTATGCACATAATGGAAGCAGAACACACCCGCTCCTTCTGCACGCATGAGTCAGGTCAGGACGTACCTGCAGTTCCAGTACACATTGGGCGGAAGCAGAACATACCTGCACCTCCAGTGCGTGGTAGGCACAGATGAGACCAAGCATCACGATTGTAGAGACTGTGATCAAAGTCTTGATTGCAGTGGAGTAGAAAGACGCCTGGAAGAGAAGAAACGGCGTGTTATTCCCGTGCGAGGCGAGGAAGAAGTGGAGCCCATGGTGTGCACATCGAAGTGAATGTTTGAAACTACATCCATTGGTGGGATACATATATATGTATATATATATATATATATATATATATATATATATATATATATATATATATATATATACATATACACATATATATTTGTATATATATACATACATGTATATATATATATATATGTATATATGCATATATATATATATATATATATATATATATATATATATATATATATATATATATATATATATATATATATATATATATATACATAAACATATATATATACATAGCAAATATGTGAATACATACATTCACGTGTGTGTATGCGGGTAGGTGTTTTTGTGTGTGTGTGTGTGTCTATGCGAATGTTAATACAACAAGAAATGGTGGACTCATAAAATGCATACTTACTGCATTTTAATTACTTCAGAAGCATGAAGCTTCAAACCCAGTGCTGCAGCATATTCTCGTTTATTTTCGTGTGCAATATGCCTACCTTCTGCCTGAATGGCTGCATTTCTCCTCACGTACAATGGCGTAAACAGCCTCATTGAGAACCATATTCCAGCTCAATTTCGTGGCATGTTTGTGACATTTACTGAGGCTATCTTGCAAGGAGGTTTTTCCCGGCAGCATATTTCGATTTCAGCGGGCCCAGATGGCGGCTGAAGTTCGGTGGGCTCGAATGCTATCAACATTTTTCCGACTGAGTAATGTTGCTGCAATATGTTAACAATGCTACAGAAGTTTCTACAGAAAAGATTCTTGATGATGTATTTTGCTTCTTCTGAATGCTTCATATGATAATTATGGGTTAACCGATGGGTTTGGAAAGGATTAAATGGAGATGGGACTCACATACGCATTCTGAGTCCAGTCTATTGGTAACTTCGCGGTGATGATAAAAGAGTGTGTGAATGTGTTTTTAGAAAAATAGCACGTTACTTTCCGACTTAAAAGCACAAGTACAATACCATTGCAATGTACTCCGAGGTTTGCTGCGCTTCACGTTTTAAGCGTATGCACAACAAACATTATTTGGACTTCCTGGGATTTAGTGGGTGAACATTTTTCCTAACTGCATTACAGAAGTAGAAATATTAGAAATTTGATTGCGTGATTTTTGCATCAACACAGCAAATAACAGCAAAAGCCGAGTAGTTCCCTCATTCGGTTCCTTGCAGAAGTTGATTACATTGATATTCAAATGCGTGTCCAGTTGTGAAACAAGTTAAACCATTACCAAACTGGATCATGTTATGTGGATCATTCCGAACTTCTGAAACCCGTTGCTTGCATTGCTGAGGTGGGCACAAATCTGCCACAAAGCAATAATTAATGCCATTAAGCAATTAATAATTAATAATTAAGGAATATGGTTAATGCCACATTCTGGTTTCTGCCAGAGGTGGAAGTGATTTCCAACGATCAAATTTGAACATTAAAACAAGCTCTCTTATTATGTGTAGTTCGTTTAATTACCAAATCATCAGACCCTGCCACTTTGTACTTAAAGTAAAATGGGAATAATTAGTCATTCAACATCTTTGAAGCAAATGCGTCATATAGCTTATGTGTAAAGTGCTGACCATTTCCAATGTTTTAACTACACGGAAATAAAACGTGCTGCATCTTGATATCTTCTGAAATAGCTTCCATGGAACTTAAACCTGTCATTTCCGCACTCGATTCCGGGATGGATGTCTGTCCGTTTATCACATTTTATTCACTTAAATTATATATAAACTATTTTACATCAGCGAATTAATTTCCAGTCGTCTGAAATAAACCGGCATAACATCAGCTGTCTTCTGATGCCATACTAGGCTATTTTCATAGATATCTAACCCTGTCTTTCTCACATTTTGATATCAGCCTGCAGACACTATCGAGGTTCTGGCATGACTCGATACGCATTAGGCGCCGACACTTGCTGCCCAGAGGACACAAAGGTGCCGCTGAGCGGTGACAAGGCAAAAAAGAAAGTTCCAGCCTTGATCAATACAAAAGCAAGATCGGCTCTGCCACGCCAACATTGCATAGGGGATAATGCACGGTTGCAGATGCATTCCTTCCATCCAACGTCCATGCGCGTAATGTTCTTAGACAATATCGATGAACCTGCCGGCCTCAACTCCAATGGCGTCGGAAATCATGCGAGGCACATCGCCTATCGTTTCAAATATGCAGATTTGCCTGTAACTTCGGCGTTGGAGCCCATTACCGCTCATGGAATGGTTTTGCGCCCAGCCATCGACGGCGGCCGGTCGGCGGCCAGCCGGGGGCCGACGCCTATGGTGTATCAATATAGTACCAGAAGACAATACGCAAAGTAACAATTCGTGCAATATAGCAGTGTAAGTGACAGTGAAATTAACAACTGCAAGCATGTTAACATGAATAAATGCACCTCGCATCATATTTCATGGAGACAGTCTCATATATTGTAATTATATTTTCCGCGCTCATCACAAAAGTGAGCATCCGGCCGCGCTTGTCGTAGACGCATATTTCAGAGTTCTTGAATGCGTTCAGGAACCGACCTGCTTGCTTTCTTTACTGGAGATCTCCGCTGCCTGCATTGACATTGCGTCTGACGCCTAATGTAAACAAAACATTGTTACTTCATGCACGGCATACGCAGCGACACTAATCGATGAATTGATCGCGCACATTAAGCGAAATGTACCGCAGTTTTTGTGTTTCACTACTCATTCAATGTTACTGAACGTTGGTGCGACCTATAAACCGCGAGCCGCTATATGCGCTAGGCGTGCAGTACTTTGCCGCATGCATCCGTAGACCAAATTACACACGTTTACGAGCAGTTTGCATTCATAGTCCGACTGAGGTCGTGGCACAGCACTACAGTGAAGTGCTGAACAGGACTGCCACACCATCATACTGGGCCGCTGAACCGGACTGTCGCATCGTCATACTGGGCCGATGAACCGGACTGACACACCGTCATACTGGGCTGTTGAACCGGACTGACACACCCTCATACTGGGCGGCTGAACCGGACTGACACACCGTCATACTGGGCTGTTGAACCGGACTGACACACCGTCATACTGGGCTGTTGAACCGGACTGACACACCGTAATACTGGGTCGCTGAACCGGACTGCCGCATCGTTATACTGGGCTGTTGAACCGGACTGACACACCCTCATACTGGGCGGCTGAACCGGACTGACACACCGTCATACTGGGCTGTTGAACCGGACTGACACACCGTCATACTGGACCGCTGAACCGGACTGCCGCATCGTCATACTGGGCTGTTGAACCGGACTGACACACCGTCATACTGGGCCGCTGAACCGGACTGCCGCATCGTCATACTGGGCTGTTGAACCGGACTGACACACCGTCATACTGGGCCGCTGAACCGGGCTGCCGCATCGTCATACTGGGCTGTTGAACCGGACTGACACACCGTCATACTGGGCTGTTGAACCGGACTGACACACCGTCATACTGGGCTGCCGAACCGGACTGACACACCGTCATATCGACCTGCTGAACTGGACTGCCCCAGTGCTATGTTGAACGGCAGGCGGAATCGAGGATCGCGTGAATCCTTGACACTTGGCTGCAATTTTCGCACTACAAAACGCTGCAGCAGACAATATAGCCCATCGATCCTTCATCATCTTCGCCTCCAGACACGTCGGGCGAAATTTCAACTAGTGAGGAATGAAGACTGATGACCAGGCCCATTGTCTGCCGCACAGAATAGCCACTGCGACCAGAGTTGTCACAGCTGGGAGATTCATCCATCAAGAAGTCGACGTGACCAGACATTCTGACATGGAATGGATGCTCAGCCGAGGGAGGACACGTCTCTGTGTGCCAGAAATACCCCAGAATCATGGGATCCTGAGTTGCCGAGTATAGGATTCCAAGACAGTGTTCCATATGATCCTGGCTGATCATTCCACATATAATATAACTTTAGTTTTAATTCCCGGATCCATAGCTCGGCTGAGGTGATTAGAGCGTCGGTTGACATCCGTTTCGGCACTGTCCCAACATAATAGTAAGGTTCTACTGATGTGCTATACGTCGAGTTCTGAACAATTGAACATCAAAGTTTGCAAATATCACTTCGAACTATGACAATTTACTCAGATTGTCGGCCTCAAAGGACGGTTTGCTGGTCTGCATGGTGATATGCATCAGCTTCATGGTTTGCTGAAAACCTTTAAAGAAGGCAGTGAGTGAAGTGGACGTTACATTTTCGAAGGCACGTCTCTAGAATCCAGGGTGCAAATGACAGTTCTACCCAGTAATCTGTCGGGAATGAGAAAGAGGTATAGTGATCCAAGGATCTTGCAGGCTCCAGCACTGCGATTCTAGATCACCATTGGGCATTTCAGCATTCAATCTTCTTAGGAGATCCAGGAACTGTGTGATCGCAGTCGTAGTAGTGAATACATTGTTGTTCATCAAGCTCATTTTCTCATTCGATATTGAAACAGAACACAAATCACCGTCAGAGTTAAACTTACAATAACTTAGCCTAACTCCCTGGCGAGAGAGCGGAATTGGTTTTTCCTTCTCGTATTTTAAGTATTACATTGCAATACAAAAAGAGCGAATAATCATCATATTAAAAAAAGAAGAAGAAATAAATAAGTTTAATCCGAGTTGTTGTTGGGGTGGCTTGAGGAACCAGGGTTCTATTGCTAAGCAGAGCTTGTTGCGTGAACCCTGGCCCCTCCACCCGATCCATGAACTCCAGTTCAACGGCAGAATTTAGGCCGAAAGTTTAACGTGCCGCCAATGCACCGACACGGCCGCCCGGTAGCTCGTCCCCGGCCTTATCGGGCCAGTTGCCAACTGACACTCCCGGCCGGGGGCTAAATGCGAGCGCGCGAAGCGACTCGAACCCTGTGTTGCCAGGACAGGGAAGACCAGTGCAGGCCAGCGCTCTAACCAACTGAGCTACCGGAGCGGCTAACCGATAAATAAAAATATTCTAGACCGATAGCGCGTAATTTGAGATAGGATTGTGCAATATCGTGACCTCTCCTATATAAATTGCATATGCTGCCGGGTAGCTGGATCACCAGATCCCGGCTCAAGCGGAAGTGTCGTCGCAGTCCCAAGCTTGCACCGAGGCGTCGCCAACTATTTTCAGGATATACATATCAAGAGGACTCACAGGAATAAATCTAGTAGTACAATTTCTAGTGAGCTATCCCGAACATCGACCTGGTGTGGTGCAACATGTGTAAAAACCATTCAGTTAGCAAAAAAAAAAAAACGAAAAAAAAACGAGCAACTTAATTGGAGTGTTCATTTCTTGATCCACGGTCGCCTTTCTGGCGTGTTCTGTCAGAACTTCATTAAAAGACTACTGAACACTGCCCAGGAGCTTTTAATGGAACAATGTGATATGACCGTCACAAGACACTGCAAATTGAACAACACACACGTTGAAATTTACCTCCTTTTGGACCTTCGGCTTAAATACTGGCAATGTGTTATATTGCAATATTGCAAACTAGAAACGTACATCTGAGGTAGATGTAAATAATCGAATCCTTTGGTTTTACCTCAATTACAAATTAGTTGATTAAACGTAAACGTCTCCATCACAGAAGGAGAGTGTGTGGGGGCGTGGGCGGTGTGTATTTTGCGAAATGCTTTGGAGGATGGTTTGCATGTTTTGTTTTATCTGTCACGATGCTCACTGGCTCTCGATAACTAAATGAAAACAAACCAAAACAAAGGAATTCAAATTACAACAAAATACTCAGTGACAATGCAAATTATAATTGCCCAAGAAATTCACAAACCCCATCCGTTTATGATGAAATTGCATCTGTATCAATATGCAAATTCCAGAATCCCATAAGAGATTGATTTCCACTGAAATTATCTGCATTGAATTAATTCGCAACGATCACGTCGTTGCATCACCCGCATGACGGTGTCAACGGGTACATGATGTCACATTTGGCAGAAATAACCGGTGATGGACTGTGATTTTATGAGAAGCAACTCTAGCTGCTACCGGGCAGCATGCTACCGGACTGGACCATCGACTGTGCCGTCTGCAGCGGTGCGCCAGTGGCGACTGCACTGGGAAGGTCTGGCTCTGCAGTGGTGGCATGTCCAGCCTCTGATTCAGTGGTGACGGCGGTCTGCAGGCATGGGTCCGCATAGGCGAGGCGAGAGCACGGAGGTCTGGCTCTGCAGTGGCAACAGTCTGGATATCCGAGCCAGGAGAGGCGACACTCTGGAGGCCTGGATCCGCAGAGGTAGCAGTCTGGAAGTCTGGGCCAGGAGAGGCGACATTCTGTAGGCCTGAGTCGGCAGTGGCAGCAGTCTGCAGATCTGCATCAGTAGAGACGGAGTATTGGTGCTAGGATGATGGGATTCGCTGCCGCAGCTGCCCGCACGGGCAGCAGCGTCAGCGGATGCAGAGGGTTCCCGCACACTGCGGCTTTGCAGACTGGAGCCTGAGCGAGGCCCGCCACGCCCTGACAGTGAGCTGAGCTGACGTGTCGCGCAGACGGACTTCGGAACGGCGCCGGTCACCGCTGCAGCGCGCGTTAGGCCCGCGATAGCGACTCAGCTGCGATAAACAGCGACGATTGTTGGCAGAAATACGAACGCCCGTCGCCTTGGCCGCCTGGCGCCTTATCAAGCCTCTGTCTGTCGGTGGTTGACATAAAGTTCCGACGTGATTTATATCCGGCAGGCATGGCGCTGCCCCTGGAGAAAACGACCCTAGCTCAGGCGTCAAGAACAATGACGCCGGAACCGGCTCTCCGTAATGGGCTCTTTTTTGGCAAGATAAGATAGCTTCAGATGCATGCGTGAATAGGTACACATACCGCATATATACACACACACACACACACACACACACACATATATTTATGTATACATGTATATATATACATGCATATCAACATATGTATACATGTGCATACGCATGTCTGTGTGTATGTGTGTATACATTTCGCTCAACATCGCAGTATACTGCATGTCGATCTCTCTCCTCATAAAGTGTTCAAGTTTCCGGACAATGCTCTTGTCATGAGAACAATAATTTTGAAGTAGTGTGCCTATTTTCACATCAAAGTAACGTTTGGTTGACTACCAACATCACCAGACCTGCAAAAGTATAGGCACAACACAAAATACAGAACGCCCGTGGCATGCGTCTCGTGTAAGGACAGTTCTATTTGAGATGATGAAAGTATAAGTTGAATGTTTGCAAAGGAAGCTCATCTTTATTCATTGAATATCTTTTGCGCTGTTAGCATATGCTCAGATGTGCCAATTTATTGGTGATTGATAATATCAACTATAATACGTGATGTACACGCAGACATGCCATGCATTATTATGCGCATGGCATGTTATGTCATGCATGGCAGGTCATATCATACGGTATGCGCACCTCATGTACCGGTATACCCCACATTGCACAGTTCTTACGTCAAATTAGCTCAGACGAGGTCAGTCATTTCAATTACGATATTATATTACGAAAATATATCCAGCCAATATGTCTGTGCGTTGTCACACACTCACGGGGGAGTAATTTCACTACTTTTCGACTGGTGCCAGCGACTCAATACCCAGAAAGAAACGCTCACCCTCTCACCCAGGCGCGGCCAGCTGCCCGCCGCCTATAACCCAGTCGGCCCCGAGACCGGCCCTTCTACTTCGATGGACTGCCAGGGCGAAAGTTAAAACCAATCGTCAACATTCGAGTCCCAAAGGGTGAGCTTGATGCTCATTTGTAGGCCCTGTTTTGATGCAAAACTAGACCTTCGGTTCGTTTCGACGAGATGTACATTGCTGGCACAGAAAACATTCAATATTTGGCAAATGAAGACCCATGGCAAAACGCTAAAATGTTATGTTATTTTTGGGCCGTCACTGTGCGCATGTCTACCGGGCGATCTTGAAATGAACAAACATGGTTCGGTTTGTAATGCAAAGCTTGTTCAGATATTGATGGTCTATGGCAAAATACAACAAAATCTTTGGCGGCTGCCGAAAGGGGTACCTTTCTGAAGAGATGTTTACGTATATCTTTTATTTTTAGTGATAAATATATATACATATATATATATATATATATATATATATATATATATATATATATATATATATATATATATATATATATATATATATATAACAGAAAAGTACAATAAGCAGAAGAAAATATCATGCATAGTCAATGCAACGCGCACAGGTCGATCCAAGTACGTATTATGGAGAGGCACAAGTATACTTTTTGTTGGTTCAATCAGCCAATCAAGTCTGATGTTTCGTCATATATGCCATGTGCTCGTCACCGTCACCATGAAACCAAATTGTGAACAAGTAAATTCAAGCTCTGCCCCGAAATAAACTGCATAGCTCGCTCCAAACTTGGCGCCTTGCATGTGTGAAGTTGCAGTGAAAGTCGGAAGCGAAATCGGACATCAATATCCTGCAAGGCAGCAGTTGGTTTGAAAACAGATGTACTGGGAACTAGCGACAACTTGGGGTCAGTTTCCGGCTGGCAGCCGTGTCAGCAACCACTGGGGAGCCGAGAATAGCAACCCCGATCGACTCGCTTGCCCGATGTCCAGGGTGGGCGCAGTGCCGACTGCACGCCACATCTCACATCAATGAACTGCCAAACCTCACTTTTACCTATGCCTACGCTGTGCCGTGCAGCACTAAAGTCATGCGGGACAGTCTACCAGTTCAGGTCTGCTGCGCCAGGACGTTTTAGTGCCGCACAAAGCAGTAATAGCACATTCGCACTTTTGCGCTGCGCGCAACAAAACTCAACAGAGCACAACAGAGCGGAGCCGTCTGTAGTTGTCTGCACGTACCTGCATGTATCTGCACGACTCTGCACGTCTTCGCACGGTGACGTAAGAATTGATACACGATTGCGCCTACAGCCCGATGTGCATACAATGCCGATGTTGTCAAATTGTTTGTGCTGACTTAGCTACATCTGTTGAAAACAACGCACTCATAGCTGCAGGCTGAGCGGTATTCAGCGACAACCTGAGATGGTTACTGGTCCATTTTTTTCATTTCGTTTCCTATATCTATTGCTATTTCATTTGTGTCGTCATGGCCATCTGGACACTATTTGAGTTTTGTTGCTGACTTTGATGCGTCTGTTGAGGCAGGACAAGACAAAGTGCCGTGTTCGCCCAGTCAGAGAGGAAAAGAAAAGGTATCAGACTCGCCAAGTACTGCGCATTGAGGTCTAGCGCAGTGGGGTGGGAGCATATTATGCTCTGACTAGGCATTTGCGCAACGGCGATCGTCGAAGATGCTTTTGATGCGTTGAACTTCAGATGTCAATTGTGTGATCTCCTCCGCTTTAGTCTAAAAAATAGTGTATCAAGTCGAGCAACGAAAGAAGGCGGCTAAATAGCAGTCACCGCACCACAATTCACCAGGATATGTTTCCTTTTCTTCGTCTTCGTATACGCGGCGACGGGCAGACACGGCCCCGTCTACACAGAGACGGACGGACGGACGGCGCAGTCAGCTGAGCCACCCACAGACCCATCCGTGTGAAAACCGTGCGTCTGTCTTCCTGCCTCACTTTGATCCTGGCAATAGGCCATCAAACCGACGCCCCCTCGGGGGAAATCACTGTATTATGCACTTCGTTAAGAATTGATCGACGCAGGTTTAAGACAGATGGACTTTGTTCAGCAAGTACAGAAGGAAGAGTGACACAAAAGTTGGAGTTTCGTGTCATGTGCTTGGTGTAAATGTAGCGAAGGTTGGTGTCAGTAAAAAGTGCACAACGTTAGGTAAGACCGAAGGTTCCGAAAATATGCAAAATGTTGGCATTTCATATGCAACCCTCTCAACTTTCCATTTATTATCGATGCAAATAATTGCCTGTGAGAAGGAACTTTGCTAACTACATCCATTTTAGTAGACGCCGGATCGAACTTATAAAATTGCTGTTATGCTTAAAGCAGCTCATTAAGTCTTCCTTTTGGGCGATATCTGTCGATTGGCAAACTTTGCAATGCAATCGGTCACGATTACCAAACGCGTGCTTCATATATCTGGTTGGTCGTGGCTTTACGAGACACTCGCTAGCTGAGGCCATATGGCGTCGCCTGCCTCTCACCCTGGCAGGAAGGGCGGCTTCATATATCTGGACAGGCCGTTCAACACACGTGCGTCTGGCCCGCTGGAAATGACTCGCTCCGTTGGTGGCGGGATGGTGATGGGGAGACGGGGACAAATATTGTGCCCACTGCTATATCGTGATCTATATGACGGATTATGTGTAATCATTGGATTCTGCTTGTGGCATGCAACGTACCGGCTCTGCGCTGATTTGGCGTAAGAAGGCAGGTGGTTGGCAACCACTTGGGATATGAAGGCTGGCTAAATGTTCTGAGTAGGTGAGGGTTGAAGATGAATTTTGGCCCATTAGCTGCCTATCAATACGTACTAAATTACCCTGACACGTATCAATTGCGTATCATCTATCCTTTGAAGACACATGGATACCGCAACACACCGCAACAAAACAAACCCGATGCTTGGACACATTTAGGAAATAACGACCAGCATACACCCGCTGATCAATAGGTTCCTCTTCTATATCTCTCACTCTCTCATTTTCATCCTCGCCATCGTTCTCACCCTAACCCTAACCACAATCTAATCCTCGACCTCATCCACGCAATAACCCTAACCATAATTATAATCCGCATCCTCTTTTTGTTTATTGGTTGGTTCACGACACACTTTATGCACATTCACGGCTAATGGCGCCGCCCACACTGTTTCGCCGGTGGGCCGCGGATTGGGAAATGTCCTGAGTGGCGCTAGAGTCGAACCCGGGACCTTTGGTACCCGTAGCCCGACACCTTAACCACTCGGCCATCCCCGCCCCTAATCCGCATCCTCATCTTCGACTTCATCCTCACCATCACCTCACTCTCTTACTCCCTCTCAGTCTCACCTTAAATACTAATATCAATCTCAATCCTTCACATTCTTCCAATCTACCTCTCCATCTCCACTTTTTTTCTCTCCCTCTCCCTCCCTCTCTCTTTTTTTCTCTCTCTCTCTCAGTCTATCTCTCCCTCTCCTGCTGTTTCGCCCACCACTCTATTCTTCTGATGGTACATTTCTCTTCCTGAAGGACGCTACCTCGCGCTATATCCGCTTTCGTTGGCTCCTACCATTCGCTGGCTCCTGCCATTGTCTGGACTAGGGAGCGGCCGCCAAAGGAGAGAGGCCACTTCCGCACACGCTTCCGAACGACATTGTTCTTCATTGCCGCCATTTTGACAAGCCACAGACGAAGCTCCTCATATCCATAAGTGGGCGCAAAAGAAACGCTAATGACGTTGCTTCTTCTTTGCTAAGTTTCAGGCCAACCAAATGTGCTTCAGGCCTGCACTCGAACAATGCTATACTCAGCAGTTTGGGAGTTGGTCTTCATCTGTGGCCAAAAAGTCCGCACAAAAGACATGAGACAATACATTTCCTGTTCTCAAGGCCATCGGCGTTGGCCGGAATCTTCGTATGCATGCTAACTTTTAGATACACTGAATTGTCACTTGCTCTTCAGCTCAGCAAGGCTGTTGGACTGCAATGGCAGACTGGGTTGCAGCTACTGCTGTCCAGGGACGCAGCCAGATTGTTTTTTTTTATAGCGGAAACTGGCTGCGTTTCCGTTAAAAAAACTGGCAATGGTTTTCCACGGAATGGACTACTTTGATAATGGCGGCGGGCCTCAGTTAAGATCTCTGCGTATAGACAACCACCTTATCTTTCGAAGCTCTCGGCAGAGATGACATTGTCTAGTTTCGAAAAAAAAAATAATTAGCGGCAGTTTACCTATTCATGCTGGTATTGTAGACTAAACATAGCTTCAACAACACTTCAACGTCCTCGGAACACTTACTTCACATACAACTAATTTGCAAATGCAGCTACCGACGTTGAAGTAGGTAGCGCCCCACCTGCCCACACCTGACCATGGTTCTGTTGCCGTCTACCCAACGTTGATATTCACCGGTGATTTCTCTTGAAAGGATATTTATATATATAACCTCCAATGTTGGAAAGCAAGTATTCACCACTTTATATTTCGAGGGAACTTCGAACTTCATTGAAATATGTCCTATTTTCCATATCCCCAAACTGCCAACCCTTACTTCCATTTGTCCCCTCCTTCAATTCGTGGAACCCAAGTACACCCAATACACACTCACTCCAATTGTCCGTACTGTATCGATTGGCGGAAGGATCGTTGGGCATGCAATCAGAGGCAGGTTACAGTGACTAATGCAAATTATGTGAAATAAGTGTTCTTGTTTATGGTGGATAAGCTCTGTAACTTATGTGCATACATCTTTTACACAATTCCAGCTGGAATTTGTGCATTTTCCGATGTTTGCCAATATTAAAAAAGAACATGAATCTGAAGCTGCATCGAACCGCAAGTAGCAGTAAGTGGCTTGCGACTGTTATCATGTGAGCCGTTGCTGCAGCCTGATCCTCACCTTCTGTACCGGGATCAAATGAAACGGCCCAAACACGGCGATTCCCTCGGGCTGTTGAGGCCAGGTAACGGAAACTAGTACACTTCAAATTTTCGCCCAGTACAACTACACAGCTGACGTACACGAACCACTCTCGTTCCGATCGTGCAGCATCAGATAGCGCACGGGACCCACCCTCATTGCAATCGGACATCAGCTGACGCGCAGCTAATTCCACGTCTACTCCAGCCAGACAACGGCAGCTGCGGCGTGGCTAGCACGCGCCCACTTCCGGCCGATAACATTGAGCACCACGCGGCCAGTAGCGCGCCCGCCGCAGCGCAGCAGCGGCCAGCGTCTGCCACCAGGCGGAGCAGCGGCCAGCGTCTGCCACCAGGCGGAGCAGCGGCCAGCGTCTGCCACCAGGCGGAGCAGCGGCCAGCGTCTGCCACCAGGCGGAGCAGCGGCCAGCGTCTGCCACCAGGCGGAGCAGCGGCCAGCGTCTGCCACCAGGCGGAGGAGCGGCCAGCGTCTGCCACCAGGCGGAGCAGCGGCCAGCGTCTGCCACCAGGCGGAGCAGCGGCCAACGTCTGCCACCAGGCGGAGCAGCGGCCCGGCGTCTGCCACCAGGCGCAGCAGCGGCCCGGCTGCGCCGTCCGCCGCCACGGCCGGCCGCAGACCGGCGGCCGTGCCCAATTGCACGGCTCGGCCGGCGGCCAATCGAGCCTGGCGCGCGGTTTTTGTCGGCGGCCGATATGGCGCGCGCCAGCTGACGGTCGTCGGCAGTGGTCGGCGTCGTTGGCGCGCTCCCATCGCCGACGGAGGCTGTGCACTGCAGCACGTCATACACTGCACAGTCTCGGCGGTCTGCACAGTTTCGACCGTGCTGTTGTGCAGGCGTTGGCTACATGTAGTGATCGCTGCCCGTGTCGCCAGCGCTCTCAGCCATGGCCGCACGGCCGACATGACACGGTCAGGCACAGACACTCTGCATGTGTCTGCCTCCTGCGCCTGCTGTCCGCCAGTGAGCAGGGCGCCGCCCACAGTACCGATGTGCAGCATTGCAAACGTTTGATGATGTT
The DNA here is from genome assembly GCA_034440575.1 of Imbricaverruca yamaguchii. Taxonomy (NCBI): domain Eukaryota; kingdom Metazoa; phylum Arthropoda; class Thecostraca; family Neoverrucidae; genus Imbricaverruca; species Imbricaverruca yamaguchii. Next base: position 1,574,070 of record JAOTOL010001591.1, read on the forward strand.
TTTATAAGTGGAGGTTAGTTATTGTAGTTTAGGGACACATCGACTGCTATGGTCATATATCACCATTTCTAAGTAGATATATAATTACCAGCTACGAATAGTTTTTATGTTCATTTTAGCTATATGAATTCGTCATGTTGTGACAGCAGCCTGGCCCACTGTCCCCCAGGAGTTCTCTTGCAGGACCACAATAACTGATAGACTCGAAATACACTCAGTCGTGCTTCGAGATTTTACGAATGTAGCTTGATCTCAAATCATGCCACTCTTCGGACGAGAGAAGATACACGCTTTTGCGTCGTTCCGCTGACAAGCCGAGACGCAATCTGAATAAAGTTGAGGTTTCCTATCGAGAAATCAATACATGCACAAGATCTGACAAGTGCCTCAGAAGTGGCATTTTCTGGACCATCATCTGGGGACCACAGACAACTGTTGGGTCAGATGTCACCGGACCTTGTCGTGGCCAGCCACAGACCTGAACACTGGTGACACTGGCATTGACCATCACATATAGATAGCGCTTGCCTAATTACGCCTCGGTGGCGCACTTCTTGTCATTCATTGCTAACTTTGAAATTATTTTGATCAGCATGGTCACAAAAATGACTATGAACTACTCAGCTTTAAATGTTCACTCAGCCCACCACGGACCATGTGTAAATACGTGAAAATGACATCATGAACAATACTGAATACGATGATAAAGTGTAAATCCGATATCATGCGCAACTCGCAACAGAAGTCAACCGAAAACTATTCATTCCGTGACCGGCCGCGGGAGTGTCAAGCACTCTCGAAGGCAAGTGTAGTTGGAGAGCAGAACAATGGGCATCCGAAGTTCTTCGTAGCAAAAACATCGTTTTAACATGTTTGGTTTTTCACTAATTCATAACCAACAGGAAAATAGGGTGTTCATATGCGGAACTCCTGTCTGGAGAATACATATTGAATTTCAACTGGCTTCAGCTGGCTTCACGCCTTCTTCTGAAGGCTCCTGCTGCGGGCTGTCGTGCATAATAAGTACTTACGCTTCCAGCTATTCACTATTTATTGTCCATTACACAACGGACAGGAAATTGTATTGCTTTCAGTCCGCGAATGTTAAATCCAGTTTAATGATTCATTCCTCTTCAGCGCAGGAACCATTTGGTCCATGCTGGAAAACAATATAAAGCCTATCAATGCGTTTGGTCGGTAGCGTAGGCGACAAGTGGAAGGGCCCGTCCGAGTCTGCTCGGAGTACCACACAGCCTCCCGTCAGCTGGAGCCGTTCCAGCAAGTGACCCGGCCAGTGGCGACGGCCGAGGCGCGCCTGAACTGATCAGATCGCCAACCCGGGACAGCACGGCACTCGTCCCCCTGACGGAGAGCAGCAGTCGCAGCACTCGTCACCCTGACGGAGTGCAGTCGCAGCACTCGTCCCCCTGACGGAGTGCAGTCGCAGCACTCGTCCCCCTGACGGAGTGCAGTCGCAGGACTCGTCCCCCTGACGGAGTGCAGCAGTCGCAGCACTCGTCCCCCTGACGGAGAGCAGTCGCAGCACTCGTCACCCTGACGGAGTGCAGTCGCAGCACTCGTCCCCCTGACGGAGAGCAGTCGCAGCACTCGTCCCCCTGAGGGAATGCAGTCGCAGGACTCGTCCCCCTGACAGAGAGCAGTCGCAGCACTCGTCCCCCTGACGGAGAGCAGTCGCAGCACTCGCCACCCTAGAGGGGTGCAGTCGTGTGTGCACCCAGCGACAAGGAAAGCCACCTCCAATCTGAGCAGCCGTTCAACAGCTGCCGTGTTCTTACGCTTCAGGCAACGCTATCCAATGCAATTTTCCTGCCTTTGATACAACGCTTTTCCCCGATCATCCCGACATCATCCCCGTGAGGAAAACTCAGGGGTGAACATGATGGATAGCATAACAGCTAAGATTAGAAATTCCATTTTAAGTTCTTGATTTAACACCAATTGAATTCGTGACTGATATGAGAACCTGTTTTAAAAGCAGAATAATGCAAGATATAGACCGACACAACATCCCATATACTGTCGGATGGCACCAGGATATGACGGGAGTCCTGTTGTTGGTACATATCTTTTACCAGTGTTTTGAGGCAAGCGCAAATACTATGTCACCATACTACTATTAACAGGCACTACCAACGCTTCACATTCCTTGGACCCATACAAGCGCACCCATTGCACTGCGCTAACATTTGTAGGCGGAATATTAAACAAAGAGTTGACACAAGCCACTATGGTGGAACAGCCAGTCTAAAGAAAGCCACACAGAAGTAAAAATAGACTTCATGCCTGAATATTGCCAGGAATAACAGACCACACTCAGCGCTTCTGGCATCCACACAGGCGGAGTGAAGTTTGGTAAATAGACCTGAGATGGATGACGAGCACATGGCGAAATCAGACATTGTTGCTGATGTACGTAATCTGGGCAACCCGGGCACGGCATGACCAGGCGACCCCATCAGTACACTGTACGCATCCCAGCGCGGAATCTCCATGCTCATGCACAGTGCGTTGCTATCATGGCCTTCGTACAATTCACTGCGCGCGTCCAGCTTGGAAGATATCGCATCATCATACCCCGCACTTTGTGGGTATGTAGGCTATTTACGCCTTGCATCAACGCCATGCTTCATGGCAAGCTTCTGGTGCTGGTGCTTTGGGTGGAGCTGAAGTGGTCCAGCTTTCATCTTCTACTTTCATCGTCTACTTTCATCGTCTGATTTAGAGCGTGTGCCACACAGTAGTGCAAACATAAACACTTTTGTCCTGGTGTATTACAGATATGCAGCACACATGATACCTGATACACTATCTGACAGAACAAGTCATTGTTCGTGAAATTTCCAAAATTATAATTCAAAACACGCCTGCAGTTAATGTTTTTGTTCCATTAATGGGACAATATTGTTGCCTGCAGGCGTTACTTTACCAGCGCGCGGGTGATCGGAATATACTGGTCTCGACCAACAGGAGTCAAAACTCAACAATGTTAGATACTATTACTGCTAGAGCTGTTACTGATACCCGACACTGTTAGACACTGCTACTGTTAGAAGAATATCTACTGGAGTAAGTATCGAATCACATGACTTAAGATTAGTTACCCGAACGAATCATATAACATTTTACGACCTAGAAAGTGATAGCTGGAAATAATTTCCACCGCTTGGACAACGCTGGCGAGGCCTCCCTTTCTCGATCTGCCGACATCGAGACGAAAAACCTTCTCTCCACCTCCACCCCTAAGCCCCATGGTTGCAATTCTCTTGGTTCTGTCAGCTGTCTCATCCTCGCTGTCCTACCTCGCCTTTCAGTTGCAGGGCTTTCTCCAGATTGAGAGGAAATGGATTGGATATGTAGAATTCGAGACAGCGCGGCGCTAAAAGAGGTAGCCATTCTAGAGTAGGTATGCAGAGCAACACCGCCCGGCGGTATAACACGAAAGCACTGGTGAATTTTCCCGGCGACAATCGAGGTGATTTCGCATAAATATATGGCAAACATTTTGTGGTGGTCATGGAAATATCGTGTATTCCAAGGCACCTCCAATCGACGGTTCTCATCGTTACAGTTCTCAAAATATGTTGATGTGTTGAGTTCCACTTAGCGACAAACGTGCTCCTACATCTGATTTGATGAACGGGATCGTCCGGATAATTATTTGACTTCCAATAGTTAGTCCAATAGCAGTTATTTGACTTCGACGTCTTGAAAAAAGTGGTAAGCTGAACAAGATGCCTCGAAATTTTGTGAAAGCAACATATATGGGATGCCATAATATTCATTTACTCTCTGACAACATTCACGTATTTAAAGATTTTATCCCATTTTCAACAAGTCGTTGTCTTTCCTCTTGTACCCGAAGAAAGCGTCGTCAATTTGATGATTATGTAAGGCCACTGTCAGAACGCCAGTCTATTTTGCTCCTTTGTCGGCGACAAACTCCAGTCGCTACACGTCGTTTCCGGCCGAACTCAGCCACCGGGCCGCCATTGCGACACAGTGTCAATGCCACAGCGCTATTTTGTCCAACGGCGCGACGGAGATACCAAGACAAATGTAGCCGCACTCCATTCGTACCCGTCAGCCGAAATGTGCAGCCCGGGAGCGGGACGTCGAGCCGCGTCGACTGCCAGGCTGGCGGCCGGCCTGATCAGCCGCCACCCCACCCGGTCACCGCCGGCCCTGTCTTCGCCGGCCGGCCTGATCAGCCGCCACCCCACCCGGTCACCGCCGGCCCTGTCTTCGCCGGCCGGCCTGATCAGCCGCCACCCCACCCGGTCACCGCCGGCCCTGTCTTCGCCGGCCGGCCTGATCAGCCGCCACCCCACCCGGTCACCACCGCCCCTGTCTTCGCCGGCCGGCCTGATCAGCCGCCACCCTACCCGGTCACCACCGCCCCTGTCTTCGCAGGCCGGCCTGATCAGCCGCCACCCTACCCGGTCACCGCCGGCCCTGTCTTCGCCGGCCGGCCTGATCAGCCGCCACCCCACCCGGTCACCACCGCCCCTGTCTTCGCAGGCCGGCCTGATCAGCCGCCACCCCACCCGGTCACCACCGCCCCTGTCTTCGCCGGTCGGCCTGATCAACCGCCACCCCACCCGGTCACCGCCGGCCCTGTCTTCGCCGGCCGGCCTGATCAGCCGCCACCCCACCCGGTCACCGCCGGCCCTGTCTTCGCCGGCCGGCCTGATCAGCCGCCACCCCACCCGGTCACCGCAGCCATGTCTTCGCAGGCCGGCCTGATCAGCTGCCACCCCACCCGGTCACCGCCGGCCCTGTCTTCGCCGGCCGGCCTGATCAGCCGCCACCCCACCCGGTCACCGCCGGCCCTGTCTTCGCCGGCCGGCCTGATCAGCCGCCACCCCACCCGGTCACCGCCGGCCCTGTCTTCGCCGGCCGGCCTGATCAGCCGCCACCCCACCCGGTCACCGCCGGCCCTGTCTTCGCCGGCCGGCCTGATCAGCCGCCACCCCACCCGGTCACCGCCGGCCCTGTCTTCGCCGGCCGGCCTGATCAGCCGCAGTGGTGCAATTTGCAAGGGATACGCTAGTGAATTGTCACCAATTCAGTACTAGAAGATTACTGCGTTGCGCAGCTTTTGATATGTAGCATAGGTAATAATATTGACATTGTCATGCAACACCACTATGTTCATTTTCCTCCCTCAATACCGGTAGGTTGGTCTTCCCTCATGGCATTCAGAGAAGGCGTGAAATTTCTTTTAAAGAAAGAGACGAATGCTGCTTTCTTCATCGACAGAAACGCATATATATATATATATATATATATATATATATATATATATATATATATACGATTCTAACGATGCAACAATTATTTTGCATAGATTTTGAAAGGTAAATGCCGCTCCAGTGTTTACTTGTCCATGACTCGTCCTGCTCCAATGTTTACTTGCCCATGAAATTCCGAAGTGACGTCCCAACCCCGATGAGAAGCTTTCCTCGACCAGTGTGAGCAAAATCTTCGAACACCTTAATTCAGTGCCTATTTTTACAAATGAGCTTAATGTGCGCACCCGACGGATTTCATCAAACGACACCTTTGCTGAACACTTCGTGCACCAAGAAGGCGCGTTTCGGGCGGTTCACCCTCGGCGCCCAATACCTCCTCAATACCTCAGGCGTGGACATGAAGTGGTCTACGACATTGTGCAGTGTGCACTTTAAAAGGACTAAATCATAAATAGCACTTGATGTCATCGCATTTGAAATCAAAGCAACTTACCATGCAATACCATGCACAAAATGATGTGAGGAGAATGGTTGTTGGTCAGAAGCGTCGTAATTGAAGCATGCAATTATTTAAGAATAAACGAATGCTTATTCATTGCTTCCAGGAAACGTCGTGGTGAAGCTGGAAGCCTCTCACGCGTCTGGGTATTGATTGGCTTGGCCGGGTGGGCCGCTCAAGTGGACTTTTTCCGGTGGTTAGGGAATAAGGAACCGAGCCTCCGGCCTCGCTCGTAATTAGCGGTCATAATCGATAGCCGCCGGCTATCGGACACGGCACGAGTTTTCATTAGGGTTGATTGCCATGACGTAGCAAAACACTCTTTGTGTGCAAAGGTGGCGTGCTTTTACTGTAGAATTGCTTATTGTTGCCTTGAGCTCTTAGTGCCTCATATACACTGCATTGACTGTTGCGACCTAACCGAATCACATGCGAAGTCACTTCGGTGACAAGATTGAGAAATATTATGGCCGAATTTACTCAACTATTTAGTTGCACGCATCATGCATGTAGTCCAAATACTCGTTGACACAGCTAATTTCCTTGGGTTTCTTGCCAACATTTCTTTGTGTTTAACTACTGGGCCAAGATGATGGATGATATGGCTGCCGTACTAAGAGAAGGATTTGCTTCCTGACGAAAATCCTAATCATTTTGTGACCAAGTTTTCACACGGACAAAACATCTAGCTCCAGACCTGCAAGGTCTACAATTTTCAGCGATGGAGCTGGCAGCTTCACTTGAAAATGCAACATTGCAATCGTAAATAATTAAATGCCTCCAGTTAAGCTAAACGCTTGCTCCGTGGATTCAAGGACGCCTGCCGCCATTATTTTAGCAGCCACACTCCTGCACTTGACACCCGGGTCACACCGTTTGCATGAGTGCCGAGAACCGGAGTGTGGTGCATCAGGGGAGTGACTTTGAAGACATGCCGGACCATAAAGGTCATTTCCGGCTCGGCACGCCTCTAAAATCCCTCATTTCCATTTCAATTGGGCAGGACGACGTGTTGACGAGAATGCGCCGGGTTGGCTGCAGCGTCGTTACCCTGTGGTGTGACGCGCCGTTACGACACCGTTTCCCGCCAGACTGCTCAGTATTGACGACGCCGCCGCTGTGGCAGTGCCATCGTGCCATGTGCCACGAACATGGCGCCACCCTCAGTGCCACCGTCAGTGCCCGCACCGTGGTGCAGTGTTGCACACCACACCGAGCACGAATATAGCATGGTACAGATACACTACCATTCCCTTGACCTAGGAAACATCCCAATTTGAAGGGTACTCATCTCATCAGCCTCTACTAGCTTGAAGCGACGGTGATTTTGCCATGTGATAGATGCACGAAAACACCAACTTGCTCTCAAATGCATGGGTGCACACTTCCGTATGGCAAGCCATACCCAAAACCCAAAGCAAATGTTGATGACCATGGTGAACAAATATTGCGCCCGCCGCAAGTGGAGAGGAAAATTCAGAGCGCACCCATCTTCCTCCCATAAACAGTTCTTCCTCTTCTTCACGCGCACAGACATGGACATTCAATACCCTAAATTAGGGTAATTTTCCTTCAGCGAACCTGATCTGCCGCATTGAAGCTGTTTCAAGGTCCACACCGCTGCTCAACGACCAAGGACCGATCTTTTCCGGACGGATGGAGATGGTAATTGCAAAAGATACTATGAACTAATGGTGTACATACATATACAAACATTGCGATGAAAGCAACATGAGTTGCCAATAACTCAACCTCAAAACATTTACATTGAAGAAAAATGTACAGGTACTATCTGAGTCAAGCACAAATCACCTTGTCCATCCTAAGGTAACTGTGGTCACCAGTTTATCCCGTCACATTTGATAACCTCCCATTGGAAATACTGTGCTTAATATTCGTCGCATGCAGCAGTTCTTGTTCATGAATCGCAGCGCACAGAAATCCGATTTGTAAATTTCAGTGTTTGGCTTTCATCCATGACATAATTAGGACGACAACTCCCTCAACTAAATTGAATAAGCTATGACATACCACGGCTATATCACCTTTTACCTGAACATGGTAAAAGTTGAAAGTTACCAAAGTAAAAAGGTGCCTATTAATCTCAATCATTTTAATCTTACATAGCGACGCCCATATAACGTCGGAATCTTCTCACACCGATTGGTCTTGGGTGAGCTCGACCATCTCGCCGGTTGTGCGATTCGAACCTACGATCTTTCACGGTCAAAAGTCGAACGCCCTACCGACTGAGCTACCGTGATCCCAACAATCCGAGAGACAAACACTGGCCGCTGCCTCTACGATAACTCTCTCCTACACCATCCCCAACCCCCACCACCATCCCACCCTCTCGCCTCTACCAACGTCCGTTGAATGAAATGAACTTCTGCTCTACTGGGTTTGACAAATGTCCCATCGCGGCCTTTTGTCGAGTCAAACCTTTGGGTGGCCTTGGCAGTTGGCGTGCTTAAATCATCAGCTTTCCCTTTTGCCATGGCAATCTCTTTACGCCCTTTGGTCACGGTCCACCGCCATGCGGCTTCAAAGCCACGTCATCGGTTTGACATTTCATCTTAGGCGAGAGCTTTGAGGCTCGCCACGGCACCGACGAAAGCCGTCGGATGGTACCCTAGGTCACACTGCACGGGCGCCACTGTGTGCACGCCAAATTGTACAACACAATCGAGATCGTCGGCGCACGCCGTGAAGACCGCTGAGGAAAAACCACAGCTCTGATTTATCAACGAGGTCATGGTCAGGTGATTCACAAGCGAACCATGCGGTGGCGGATATCCAGGCTGTTAGCTCATTCCTTCCACACAGCGTGTAGTTACGTGATGCTAAGCTAACATTTGTGCAGCGTGGATCTGTCCAACCCGTACTTGCGTCTGAATCGAAGCTAACGGTTTGGTTTCACCATGCTCAGAGAACCACGCGGACGGATGTGGCAGGAATTTATACTTTGATACTTCGCCTTGATTAAGGCGGTTCTCATTCATTATGCTCCGTCTTGCCGCTTGTTGAGATCTCGTCGTTTACCATGATTTTCTAAAACGAACTAAAATGCGCGTTGGAATAACTTGCCATTATCGATTGATCCGATCGCTCCATTCCACCTGTTGCCAGCAATTCTTATAACACATTCACCTTCATGAATATGCGCTACGAAATGTCGCCCTACCATACTCTGACGAGATCATCTCAGCGCTGCTATGTTGAAGCCACGCTATGCCGGCAAGGCAATGTGGTCGGCCGAAAAGTCGCTCTGAGTGAATTAAGATGGAAGCAGTACGTATCGCGTCTGACAGACCAGGGGTTGTCAGATGTTGCTGGGGGCGGCTGGGGCGGCTGAGGACACCATCTGACCCCGGCTCGGTGCCGTGGCAGCGTGTGACCGTCCTCCTGACATTTGGCAAGTTCCCGTGCTCTATCGACCGCGCCTCCCCACCAACATCGCATCGCCATCCCCGGCTGGGGTGGGGCGAGATGACCCGTCGTCCACCGATGGCCTGGAACGAAGTTGCCCACCGTCCGGTAACCGAGGTGGAGGTAAATAGTCCACCATCCACTAATGATAACCAGCTGTCCCCATCCCCATGGTGTGACGGTTATAACCATCCGTGCTGTGCAGATGGACACACTGCTGCAGTGGTGCATTTTGGTCCATGGGCACGTCCACCGGCCGTAGACCCACTAACCAAAGCCAACTGTCCACTGCCAGGGGTGGAGAGAGGCAGTGAGTCCTCTAATCTGAATGGAGATAGTCCACCATCCAACTATGGTAACTAGTCGTCCACTTGCCTAGTTGCCGAGAAGTATAAACCAACAAGCCGATCATAGCTACCGACCGATAGAACACGTCGGTGGACCAATGTCCACCGACTGACTAAAGCCAGCCGCCAAGCTAGGTGGTCCACCGTCCACTAGCTAACTGCGCTGAACAGTTCGCCGTTCGCCGACCACAGCCAGCCGTCCACCAACGTGGCTGGCTGTGGGGACGGTCGCACCACTATCCACCGTCGATAGACCAGCGTCCGCTGGTCGAGGTGCGGCGAGACGGCTCCAGGTGCACCGATCAAAGTGAGCAGAGACGGCATCTCGCCAGCACACGCAGTGCGACGGGGAATATATCCCCCGCATGGAATTCCCCGCGTTCATCGGTATCATCGATCTCCTCAGAGCTGATCAATGCTCAAACGGAACAGAGTAGTCGTTAGTCCAGTTGGTCACGCGCCACCAGCCGTGCCTGGCTTTGTTTGCGGCACGCACGTGACGCGAGTGGCATCGCCCGGACGGCCGCCCGCCAAGTCCAATCGCTCTGGTCGACAGGATGTGCTAAGGTGTTCACCCGAGCGGCGAAATAGGCAGCGTGGACAGCGTGTCACCGGCAGCCGGCCGTGTCACGGACAGTCAGCGTGCGACGTCACGCCGCGCTCCGGCACGGCGAGCGCCGCCCAGGTGCGCGCGAGTGCGTCGTCACCGCAGTAGCCGCGCGCACGTGCCGGTCGCTCGGCCACACCGCCGGCAGCGTCACGCGTCACTCGGGACGGCCGGCGCTGCCGCGGCCAGCGGCCGGCGGACGCGACCGACGAGCGGCCCCGAGGCGCGGCCGGCACCGGACGGTGGCCGGCCCGAGGCGCGTCACGCCGACGCCGACGGCCGGCAGCCGTCATATCCTGCGGCCACCGCCGAGTTCGTGCCCCGTGGGATCCACGTACGCGCGGTCAATAGTTGGTGCGGCGCCCGCCGCTCTGCCGCCAGCCGCCGCGCTCTGCCGGGCCGGGCAGTGCCGCCCGCCCGCGGCGCTGCGGCCGGGCCGGGCGGCGGTCACCGTGTCGGGCACCGTCGAGCCCGCCGCACGGCCACCGTCACCGTCACCGTCACCGTCACCGTCACCGTCACCGTCACCGTCACCGTCACCGTCACCGTCACCGTCACCGTCACCGTCACCGTCACCGTCACCGTCACCGTCACCGTCACCGTCACCGTCACCGTCGAGCCCGCCGCACGGCCACCGTCACCGTCGAGCCCGCCGCACGGCCACCGTCACCGTCGAGCCCGCCGCACGGCCACCGTCACCGTCGAGCCCGCCGCACGGTCACCGTCACCGTCACCGTCGAGCCCGGTCACCATCACCGTCACCGTCGAGCCCGCCGCACGGCCACCGTCACCCGTCGAGCCCGCCGCTCGGTCACCGTCACCGTCACCGTCACCGTCGAGCCCGCAGCACCCAGTGTCCCAGCCACCGATACTAGCACGTAGTATTATGTACACGGATCCATGCATAACGTGTCCCCGTAGAGCTCGGCACCCCTAAACACCGAGACTAACGTATGGTGCTCTGCACACTAAACCATGCACACCGTGTCCTAGACATTAGCCTGCACACCGTGCCGCTACCCCGTCCCGATGTCCCAGACATTGGCCTGCTCACCGTGCCGCTGCCCGGTCCCGGTGTCCCAGACATTGGCCTGCTCACCGTGCCGCTACCCCGTCCCGATGTCCTAGACATTGGCCTGCACACCGTGCCGCTACCCCGTCCCGATGTCCTAGACATTAGCCTGCACACCGTGCCGCTACCCCGTCCCGATGTCCTAGACATTGACCTGCACACCGTGCCGCTACCCCGTCCCGATGTCCTAGACATTAGCCTGCACACCGTGCCGCTACCCGGTCCCGGTGTCCCAGACATTGGCCTGCTCACCGTGCCGCTACCCGGTCCCGGTGTCCCAGACATTGGCCTGCTCACCGTGCCGCTGCCCGGTCCCGGTGTCCCAGACGCCAGACGTACACATGGAGCCATCGCGCTTCTCTGGGCCGTGCCGTGCCTGCCAATTGCCTATCAGTTATCGTGTCATGCTTATCAGCTACCCATACCGCATCCTCTGTTCATTGTGTACTCCCGCCAACACGTGCGCACGATGTCGCCATGCAGGGACGTGTCTTCAGTGATGCTGTCATGCGGGGGCTGCCGCGACAGAAATGACCTTGCATTCAGCACTGCGCTCCTAAGCTTCAATGGCATATACGAATTCGTCAACTGCGTCCACGTGCGTGCATGGGTACCATAGAACTACAAGTGGATTGAATGAATAAAAGAATCTCTCGGAATGTGTACAACTGATATTAATTGAATGGAATGATTTGTGGACACAGGTGTCAAGCATTAACTTTTGGTAATGCGCCACTTTTTGTTTTAGGAAACACCTTTGCGTAAAATGCTATCCAGATGAGACATAATCACAACACAACAACACTTCCCCTGAAAACTGTTCAAATGTTCCCCAAACTTGACCTCGAAAGTGTTAAAAAATTGATTGGCTCACAAGATAGTCGAAGGGTTGGCAAGGTCAAAACATGAGCCATTTCAATCTTCATTATATGACATGAAAATAAAAATAATTCCTTTTTTGAGAGTGACCAATACAATTGCGGTACTCCGCCTATCTCAGTTTACTATGTTGTTTTCGCCACCTCGAAAAACAAAACAGTGTTGACAAAAATTTCATGAACTGGTTCCGTATTACGGTTCTAGCACGGTGCCTGGCCCTATGATATGATGCCCTCGTTCGGCTCATTCACTTAGGGATTACTTGCTCTAGCCTGACATAGGGCCCTGGTTGTAATCATAATTGCATCTGAGCCATTCGAGAATGTCATTAAAACTACCGTTGGCGATAAATAGGCGATTGGATGGCTACTTACAACTTCTAGCAACCGCACATTGTTTGTCGCATGCGGACACGGGAGTGGGTAGTAAATAATGAGCCCCATATGTACGGGAGTTCCTGTTCCATAAAGCCAGTACCAAGCGGATCAAAATGTGTTTTTTTTTTCTTCAAGCAGCTTTTCTTTGAAGATTGCCCGTCCATTGTTCTAACACACTTTGAGCATGAAGATACCAAGAAAACCCTTTTTCAAACTCGATTCACCAACAAAAATCGTTCGTTCACTAAGATCATTAGGGCAATGCAAACCATACCCAACATCACGAATACAACATCGAACAACTTGTTTGGTGTATTTTATAAGGATCCTCGTACTCATGTTGACCTGACATACCGAAATATTTTCAGAATTCACCAGAATCCTACATGAAGCTACCTCCTAATTCGAGGATGGGAAGGTCCAATCCAATGCATAACTTATACTTCAGCCCCACCGTAATCAAGTTAAGGAAGTTTTGCATGCTCAAACATGTGGCGAATTATAGATATATTCGTTGCTGGCATCATTCGTAGCATATTTGCATCAGTACTTGCCAACGGCCTAACGTAACGAGAACAGTTTGGAAAGCCCGAGTGCCAATTCTTCGGCGAACTATATTTCGCCTGCACACAAGCCCGCACAGGCGAACTTGGCTTCTCTGGTGATGGCGACGGCTGATATCCCGACAACGAACTGCATTGTTATGTATATTCTCCATCTGATGTTAATTTCGACACCAAATGGAAACATCTCGAATGCCACTCGTATGGCAGCTCGCAGGCAATATATTGGACTGGAAGTGGCATTAACCGACTGAACACGTGTTGGCTTGCAGCCCCGGCCACCACCCGCAGCGGCACTGCGCTATTCTGATTCGGTCGTTTGCATGGAAACGGCACATTACGCCCGGCTAGTGAATGACAACTGCATGAGCATGCTGAGTAAGCGACGAGCTTATCCTTCCCCAGTCTGACGGATGCATGCATGCATCAGTCGGTGTCGGCCAATGGATGCCTGAGTCGTGGCCGAGGGATCAGAGGTTAAGACACGGGATAACGTTGGGTGGTGCACAGTGAGACGTGTAGTTGACATCTCACTGCACTCCGTGTCGTCTGCCCGGACCGCAGCCAACACTTGGTCGGCATGCCAGAGGCTGGGTCAGCACCCGGTGTACACCTCCCGACTACATCAGTGCTCATTGCACTGCGTGGCACGATCCGCACCAACTGGCGCGCGCCTAATGTCTGAAACACCGGCCATCAAACGCACCCCACGTCCAGACGCTGATCAATGTGGGGCCAAAGTCGTTAGATCGGAGCTCGATGTTGTTAAAGGAAATGTCAGAACGTCTTCTGCAAAAGAACCTAGCTCTTGTGAACACTATAAGCTATCCAACCACGGAAAGGCTTGTAATTTGGTTCTAATGAGCGTGTAACGTAAAAAAGCAACACTACGTCACGAAAAGGGGCCCAAATGACGCCTGTTTTCCTCTGAAATTCAGCTTGAAATGCTTACGAATTACCCTACATGAACATTGTCGCCCACTGGTGCATTTCTGATGGCAATGCAGAACCGTGCGAGCGAGCACCAGGTCAATTCCCAGCACGGGAGTGTTTCATTGGTCATACGCATTGTAGAGAAACTCCGGATTTACCTTCAAACAAGCGCACCTTCGCGTATCTCTGCAGACATTGCTGCGTAACAGAACTTGTCTCAACAAGATTCTTCAATCTAATGATTAAACTGATCACAACTTTGATACACAACTGATTTAATTCGATGTCAGCCGTAAGGTCCTTTGCGCTGGCATTTCGCCGCTTAGTTTCAGGCATCCATCTTCCAATTGTGCCATTCAAACACGTTTGAATACACTGGATTGCTTTGCATTTTAATAGGTTCTTTCCCTGTCAGCAGTTACCAACGAGGTAATGAGAATGAACTGGTGGATAATTTTGGCGCTTTAGGATAAGTAAGATATGAGGGCACAGGAACGCGAGGGCAGGACAACGAACTGCCGCCACAGAGGCTCAATTAGTGGATCGCCGGCCTTTGGTTGCTCCGCCCCCACAAGGCAGATGTAGAATCACCGCACGCGCTCGTGATCAGCCCTCGGCGGAGAAAGAAAACTGTCAATTAACTAGATGAATTCGGATTTCCGTATTAATACAAGATTTCTTCAAGCGGATACCAATACGCTATATTGCAATCAGAAGTTTCTGGTTTATATTGCTTCAGCACGAAGAGTCTAGTCGGACCATGCGTCATTCTTGGTGCGAAACCACCTTTGATTATTTGAAGACTGAGCGTCATTTAATGCCATATTTTATGTTCCATTTTGGAGAGCTTAATCAACGCTCAATGGGGCCAATGAAATACACTTTCCAGAGCCAAGAGCATTCTATGACTTTTTGCCCACACGACGTTGATAGGGTGAAGTTCAGTGCGACTGGCCTTCCGAAAATGTATAATGTGCCAAAACTGAGCCGACTTCATTGCCGTACGTTTGAGACATGTCCGTCTCAGTGACCAACTAATTTCCAACAATCGAGATCGTTTACCAAATCAAATGGCATGGACACATCAACGTTTGTGTTTGTGTTTGCGTGTATGTGTGTGCACAAGCCCACAAGCACACGCACACACGTACACATACATACATACATGCATACAAACATGCATACATACATGCATACATACATACATACATACATACATACATACACACATACATACATAATACTTTCATGCATGCATGCATGCATACATACACACATGCATACATACATACATGCATACATGCATCCATGCATGCATGTATACACACATATACGTACATACATGCATACACACACCGTGTATTTATACATGACATTTGATCTGGTAAACGAACCAGGTTCGTGCAAATTGGTTAGTCATTGTTCCAGACAGTTCTGAAAAGTACGACATTTAAGTCGGTTCAGCTTGGGTCCAATATAAACTCTCGGAATGCTGGTCACACTGAACTTCACACGATCGACTTCGTGTGAGCAGGAAGTTCTAAAATGGCTTTGGTCCTGGAAAGTGTATTCCACCGTCCACATGGGGCGCATATATGCTGCCCATGCTGCAATCCAACTAATAAAATATGAAACTAAATGTTGGTCCATGTTGAAAAAAGTCAAAGTGGTTTCACATAATTAGCCAAGCAAGGATGGGCTGGTTGCATTTCGTGCCTAGGCAATATAGAGCAAAAGCCTGTAATTATAAAAGAAGTTGGATGGTATCCGTTTGAAGAAGTATCTTCGTTGCGTAGAAACCTTAATATCCTGCTGGCCACACAGTGCACACTACATACAATAGTATGATACAATATATCATACTACATATGAAATGCACCAAACAACCTTGGTTCCTTAATGAAACAGGTGTTCCTTAATGAAATGAAACATTTTGTCAAGTAATTCATCGATTGATCAATCAGTATTCAGCGAGAAAGTGCCACCTTTGAAAATTCCATCCTTATTTCGGACAACAGACTTCAGACCAGACTTCATTACATCATAGACCTCTTCTCCCCGTTTCGATGGATCTGTTGACCCCGACCTTCAGCCTTTCCAGCTTATTCAGTATTACCGAAGTCCGAAATCCAAAGGGATCAATCGTTCCTTGTCGACAGGAGTCCAGCGGTAGCCTGCTTACTGAACTGCCAGTGTTGTTTGTCCTACTCAGGCATGCAAGGCAGGAACAACACAGACCAGTATCTCTCACTTCGTGGTTACGGAGCAAATGGTCACGCGACGAACGCAAATGCAAATTTCTGTCCTTGGACGCCGGCCCGTAGCCAGTCTGGTAGACTGTCGCGTAACGCCTAACTGTGGAGCGTGGCAGCCTACCAATACATGCTGTGAAGCGTGGCAGCCTACCAATACCTGCTGTGGAACGGCACAGCCTACCAATACCTGCTGTGGAGCGTGGCAGCCTACCAATACCTGCTGTGGAGCGGCACAGCCTACCAATACCTGCTGTGGAGCGTGGCAGCCTACCAATACCTGCTGTGGAGCGGCACAGCCTACCAATACCTGCTGTGAAGCGTGGCAGCCTACCAATACCTGCTGTGGAGCGGCACAGCCTACCAATACCTGCTGTGAAGCGTGGCAGCCTACCAATACCTGCTGTGGAGCGGCACAGCCTACCAATACCTGCTGTGGAGCGGCACAGCCTACCAATACCTGCTGTGAAGCGTGGCAGCCTACCAATACCTGCTGTGGAGCGTGTCAGCCTACCAATACCTGCTGTGGAGCGTGTCAGCCTACCAATACCTGCTGTGGAGCGTGTCAGCCTACCAATACCTGCTGTGGAGCGTGTCAGCCTACCAATACCTGCTGTGGAGCGGCCCAGCCTACGTTCCTAGTGATCTGCTGCAGTAAAGGTATACTGGAGCATAATTCGGTGATAGACAGTACCACTTTAGTCGGCTGGTTGCCCTTCTGTCGGGTACGGCCTGTCGATTCTGGCTTGTGATCTATTTTGTCCTCCAACGCGTTCGTCTATTACAATGCTCTTAGTTTATGCACTCTCTTTCCGACCGCCCCACTTGGCTTTCATTTCTTCAGCCGTTGATCGGATTTATTTCGGATCGTCGGCCCGTCCATTCGTTGCCGTCTGTATGCACCTTCATCAACTTGCAAGTCCATTTGTTTATACTTCCATCGGATTACATTGATTGTAACAAACCCTTTCCGGTTTGTTCGCCCGTCTGTTTGTACCTTCTTCGGTTTATCCGTATGCTGGTTTTTGCCTTCGTCTGTTCGTACCCTCGTCATGCTGATCGTCGTGACCTCGTCGCTGATTAGGCTGTCCATCTACCCGTCAATGCTACCGACTCCTCGTTGGTCTGACCTTTGGACTGTTCAATTCAATTCAACCATCCATTAATACAGGGATTCGCCGACCCTTGCATCGGTGGCTTTGGGGTGGTGGTGGCTATGTGATGACATCACGAGGGTTATTAGGCGATAAGAGTGGTTCTAGAAAGTTTTCTGTTGAAAGCTCACTTTGGTAATGACCATTTTCTAAAAACATGTCATTTCAATCTCAAACACGCATAGGATCTGAACCCATGTCAAAGGCCGATCCATTTTTCAGCCAACCACGGACGTGACATTGCTTGTTGGATTTATCCGTTATTGCTTTCCATACCAGTGTGCCGATCATCCACCGCCATTTGATCGTGTTAGCGGTGCTTTCCTTTCGCAGTCTCTCTCTCTCTCTCTCTCTCTCTCTCTCTCTCTCTTTCTCTCTCTTCCTCCCACTCTCTCTGTCTCTTAATTTTCCCTCTGTCGTCTTCTCCTCCTTCATCTATATTTGTTTCGATATTTTCTCTCCAGGGATGATATCCCAACCATTATCAAGTACGTGCCCATTATAATACTTGAGGTAAACTTTCTGCATTCGCATCTATCTCCATGCTTTTTATATACCACCTGTCCATCACATGCTTATCTTGCGTCATCGTGCATCGTGCTACGCCAGATATTCGTGTCCCTTTGCCTCAGTCGCCGTTCCGTGTATCCGTAAATCACGTTTACCTACATCCACCCAGTGTGCTGATGAACTCAATTTCGAGCCTCTCAGTTACTTCGTCCCTGCACCCACTATCGCGTCCATATGCGTCCCTAAATATCAAACTGTCCCTGCTCCAATATCGCATCCTTGTGCGTACCTAAATATCACCAAACACCTCCCACCGCGGGAGACGCCTCCCGCCGCGGGAGACACCTCCCACTGCTGGAGACGCCTCCCACCGCGGGAGACACCACCCACCGCGGGAGACACCACCCACCGCGGGAGACACCTCACACCGCGGGAGACACCTCCCACCGCGGGAGACACCTCCCACCGCGGGAGACACCTCCCACCGCGGGAGACACCTCCCACCGCGGGAGACACCTCCCACCGCGGGAGACACCTCCCACCGCGGGGGACACCTCCCACCGCGGCCGCGCCGGTTCCAGCCGGCGTGCGGCGCGAGTGCCTGCGGCGGCTGTTTGTGACAGCCGGGTAACGGCGCATCGGGCCCTCCTCTCCCAGCCATAGGTCGTCGACGGGCAGCCGGTGCCGGCCAAATGGGCGCGCTCGAATGGCCGGCTTGAGGAGCTCATCTAGCACCTGAGCGGGCGGGTCGGCGCGTCCGACCGGCACCGGCCCAATTTGGCCCGAATGGCGAGGCGGGCGGCTGCCACTCCCATTTGTCGAGATCGCGGCGCCGAATGGCTCGTCGCCGGTCGGACGGAAGCGCCGGCGGTGATATGGCGAGGTCGCCTCGGCTCCGGCCGCCACCGCTGCCCACCGCCACAAGCGACGCCCGTTGTCATCATACACCAAACACCAACCGATGTCACAGCTGTACTGTGCTGGCATTGACATCACTATCATGATACGCAGCATACATTGTTATTGAAGTGCTTATCGAATGGCAGTGTTGATACAGGAGGAACTTTGATTCGTGTTTAGTTAATGAATGTACGTGGTGCTTGAAAATATGTGTAGGTGCATGAAGGATGGCAGGTTAATTTCGATACCATGGCAGATAATCCTCCAGCATTCCCACTGTCTGGTAAATTTCGGTAAGCTTGACATTAGTTTTGACACTTGACATGTATGTTGGCTGGGCCAATACTGCCCATAGGAGGTCTGGGCGAAACCAGCTTCACGACCGTTCCTGCTAGTAATGCCGTGTCCTGCCAAATGAAGTGATTGGAAGTCATGCATCTTGATGTCAGGGGGTTTGTTATGTGATGCCTGTGGAACGGCATGTAAGCATCACCGCATTGTGAATGCAAACTGACCTTGGTGTAGAACTGAGCACTGCACAGCTCATTCTCCAGCACCATCATGCCGATGCCGAACATGCCCATCACAAGGGCGTAATCACTGATGCGCTTCCTCTTCTCAAACAGTGCCTTCCGGCGGCCCAGCCTGTGGGAAACAGGACCAGTCGCACCATCACCGAATAACAAAGGAGAAAGAGCGAGAGAGAGAGAGAGAGAGAGAGAGAGAGAGAGAGAGAGAGAGAGAGAGAGAGGGAGAGAGCATGGCAGACACATGTCAACAGATGTGATGGATGCTACACGATGATCCTGGCGGAATATTCCCAAAGGTCCAAACTTGCCAGTGACGTGGGAATATTCGAACAGAAATTGTCATCAGCAGAACGGCATTTGCTGGCGATTATCTGGCCGTTTGTGACGAACGAGTCCTTAACTGTCTCATTTAAAGTTTGCATCCGAAGAATGACACTAGCTGGATTGGAAAAGATGACTCCATTACATAAACGTCACATTAGAATCCAAAACACTTCGGCGTCCTTTCGCCATTTTTGCATCGCTGTGCTCTTGTATCTATAAAGCGGGTCTAGAGTAACTGTGAGAGTGAGCTTGAGTGAGTAACTTAGATATAATTGTTTTAACGATAATGATGCAACATGCCTCTGCTTACCAACTGATTTTATATGACATACCACATCATAGGTAATCCTCTTACCTGGGACTGTGCTAAGAGATGTTCTCAATTGTGTTAGAGATGTAAGTGTATCATGATCTGCAGTGGTGAGCATAAAAATGATATTTATCAGCAAGATCAATGAGATACTGCTAGAAATTATACAAGAAGACATCATATAGACTCATCAAGAAGCACAATGTCAATATTTCTTTGGAAGGGACGTCGAATCAGTTCAGAAAGTGTTATATCCCACTCCATTTCACGACTAATTGTTACTTATGGGCCGGCTATATGGATCCCAGACGGAGGCTCAGGATCGGAATTCATACTGTGTTTTGGTCCGGAACTTGTGGAGCCTGTCTCGACAGCTCAAGGAAACTGACGCTCGATGACCGTCGACGCGCGTTATTAACACAGTAAGTACCGCCACGGAGTCGGAGGGACTCTGGACACAAATCACGAGCGATTCCCAAGACATATTGCTATGAAGCTGACGGAAATCAAACTGTAAACCACAGGCATGAATGAAGGAAGCATACTTTACCCGTTGCAATATGAGAAAACACGTCATGAAGGTCCAGAAGCGCGACGGTCTCTCATGCTCTTCAGTTGGGCACTCGCAGTAGCAAACTCGATTAAGTCTCATCCTAGCGGGTAAAAAGTAGGCTTCAAATACGACTGAAATAGTTGCGATTGCAACAGCTTGCTGGAATTTTCCTTGGTGTAGACAGCCTATTCGAGCAAAACCTAGAATCCTGCAAATGTTAAAGGGTGAAGGAATTGGTGTATCCTTGAAATAGCGGAGGTGCGGTATAAACACATAATGGGTGCCGAAGTGAGCTTTAGGACCATTGCATTCATTGTCCGCCAATCCTATTTGAACTGATCAGTTGCAACTCATTTTGTATACCAGTTAGCCAAACGGCAAGAGGAAATCTTAGCGCTGATTTTTGACCCTGGCTATATAATAAAATACGTGAATGTGTGCTTTGAGTTGCATAGTGACTAGCGAAATCAATATTCATCATTGCCAGCGAAAATTAACTAGTGTTCATTGTGTTGTAGTCACTGACTGCGGCAGTGACGACAGAGATGACCGTCAGTGACTGCTGCACGGTGACGACAGAGGTGACCGTCACTGACTGCAGCACGATGGCGACAGAGGTGACCGTCAGTGACTGCAGCACAGTGACGACAGAGGTGACCGTCACTGACTGCGGCACAGTGACGACAGAGGTGACCGTCAGTGACTGCAGCACAGTGACGACAGAGGTGACCGTCAGTGACTGCTGCACAGTGACGATAGAGGTGACCGTCAGTGACTGCAGCACGATGACGACAGAGGTGATCGTTAGTGACTGCTGCACTGTGGCGACAGAGGTGACCGTCAGTGACTGCTGCACTGTGACGACAGAGGTGACCGTCAGTGACTGCTGCACTGTGACGATAGAGGTGACCGTCACTGACTGCAGCACGGTGACGACAGAGGTGACCGTCACTGACTGCAGCACGATGACGACAGAGGTGATCGTTAGTGACTGCTGCACTGTGGCGACAGAGGTGACCGTCAGTGACTGCTGCACTGTGACGACAGAGGTGACCGTCAGTGACCGCAGTACGGTGACGATAGAGGTGACCGTCAGTGACTGCAGCACGATGACGACAGAGGTGACCGTCAGTGACTGCAGCACGGTGACGACAGAGGTGACCGTCAGTGACTGCAGCACTGTGACGATAGAGGTGACCGTCAGTGACTGCTGCACTGTGACGACAGAGGTGACCGTCACTGACTGCAGCACGATGACGACAGAGGTGATCGTTAGTGACTGCTGCACTGTGACGACAGAGGTGACCGTCAGTGACTGCTGCACTGTGACGACAGAGGTGACCGTCAGTGACTGCAGTACGGTGACGATAGAGGTGACCGTCAGTGACTGTAGCACGATGACGACAGAGGTGACCGTCAGTGACTGCAGCACGGTGACGACAGAGGTGACCGTCAGTGACTGCTGCACTGTGACTACAGAGGTGACCGTCAGTGACTGCAGCACAGTGACGACAGAGGTGACCGTCAGTGACTGCAGCACGGTGACGACAGAGGTGACCGTCAGTGACTGCAGCACGGTGACGACAGAGGTGACCGTCAGCGGTGCCAGCAGGCCACCCGGCCACTGACCTGTAGCCGACGGAGGGCTTCTGCGCCTTGGGCAACTTGTGCTCGTCGGTGAAGCGCGGATACTCGCTGTGCACGCCCACCAGCGCGATGCCGGGGTCCTCGCCCTCCTTGAGCCCACCGGCGGCGCCGCCCGAACACTTCATGGCGCCCGGGATGGACAGCGTCGATACCGGCTTTCGCAGCTGCCGTGCAGACCACACGTAAGTCACGCACAGGTCACACCGCCTCCACGCCAACGTCACCGACGTCATCAAGATTTCCAGAGGCTACGCAGGACTAGTCAGCTCATAGGTCATAGAGGACAAACAGGGGTCACGTAAGTTGCATTAAGACACACAGAGATGTCACGCAAAGGTCACACAAGTGTCACACAAAGGTCACACACATCATGCGAAGTTGACACACATAGGTGATGTGGGCTGGACTGACACATATAGCGTCGATATGGCACACAGCAGCTCTGCCAGGTGTGTCGTGCTGTGATCGTACGTCGCGAATCGAAACGGAAGCGTACAGCACGGGCGATGAGCGCGAGTGAAGACAGTGGTGAGGTGCACTGGGCACGATGGGAAGACACATCACACTGACAGTCTGATCAGACGGAGCGTGACCTCGTCTAGCAGATCACGGAACAGAGCGGGCAGGTCGACCAAGCACCTCACGCAGACCATGGTCCGCTCAGACTGGGTATTGGCACACCACATACATCATAAGCACCAGTCATATAGGCCATGGTCCTCTGAGGCTGGGTATCGGTACACCACATACACCACAAGCACCAGTCATATAGACCATGGTCCTCTGAGGCTGGGTATCGGTACACCACATACACCACAAGCACCAGTCATATAGATCATGGCCCTCTGAGGCTGGGTATCGGTACAACACATTCATCACAAGCACCAGTCATATAGACCATGACCCCGGGTCACCCTGCGACGACCGAGTGATCCATACCAGGCCATATAGATCTGATATTGGTACACCACATATAGCACAACCATCATCCAAATACACCGTGGCCCTGAAATCCTACGCTGACTCGCCGCGTACCTCAGCATCATCTCTTATACAGACCGTAGTATTTACATAGGTTACAATCCCATTACACAGTTGATTCGTAGAGGTCATATTGCTCAGCCAGGAGTACTTGGTCATCTGCTAGTTTCATGCAATATCAAGAGCATGCAGGTGACAGTGTGAGGTATGGGTATTAACCGTCAAAAATAATTAACAGAGACAATAATAGTCAGCAAGGAGTCCGTGTGGTATGGGCTATCATTAGTGGTCACAAATAATTCGACCAGCCAACGAAGAGACACGCATTCAAATACATTTTGGCTCAATTGGAGACAGGATATTTAGGCCAACATGCAGTAGATGTCCAAATCGGGTATCAGCACGTTAATGGTTGTGAAGAAATTATATATAGCACACGGTTTGTCAGCTTGAAGAGAGACACCAGCGGAGGAGCTCGACAAAAGTGTGGCAATATCCGGCTGAATCTCCGGAGATTGACCACACTACATACCTCTCGAAAACTCTCCTAATCCACCGCCGCGATTTTCTACACACTATGCATGCACCATTAGCTTTCAAATTTCATGAGCAATTCAATTTAACTGCGACAGCTCGAAGTTGCAGGTCGGACAGCATTGCGTGCCTGGTATGTTATCTCGCAAAATAGCCTTCTTCATTATTATTGGATTTCATCTCAGGTAATATCACCATTTGCAAATTATCGCTCTCATAGCAGCGTTGTAGCCTTAGCTCAGACTCTACCAACGTCAATCCACAAAAAATGTAGAAACGTTTCGCTCCATCTGGCAACGAGCTTCACACAGAACTGGTATTCGTTCCACATCTAATTATTTATTCAACATTCGTAGCTGATCGATGGCGCATAAATGTGATGCTATTGATTACAATATGCTGCCAACAATACCTGTTGGAGCACAGGCAACAGATGGCTATTGGAAATGTCAACATTGAACCTTGCCAGCAAACCGGACACATAGTGGAATTATGCGTGCTGATAAAGTTCAGCAAAAAAAACTAAAGAATAAGTAGCTCAATATACAATGGATGCTGGTTGTATGTCTGAACGTGTAAACATCAGAGATATCGTTCCCTTGACAATAAGTATGGTCCAGATGCAAATTTATACCACGAATTGGTTGATAACTGAAGCCAAGCTGTTTTGTCAAAAAGCTCGAAGATTACAATTCCGTATATCTCCATGTTAGAGTTTGAAGAATGCAGCATTCTCTATTGGGTCTCTATTGGGTCATCAGCTAACACGGTCCATTATGCTTTTCATAGAATCCACTCGGTGACATTACAGTGTGGCTAAGCTAATCATTTTCTTTGGTATCACCTGTCGATGGATGCTAAATGAATGCTCTCATGCTCAGGGTCAAAACACCCCTAAATCCCATGATGAATCAAAATGGCAGGAGTTGTCAAGTAAGAGACAATGACGTCGATGAATGGTCCTGATGGTTTGTATTCTTTGAAGGTAAGTTCGCTACACCTTCCGTAGTCAATTGTCAATAAAAGCATCTGTCATAATCACCACGATTTTCTCCTCGAAAATCAACTCCGTAATTATCAGACAGTCACGAGAGAAAAACAAAGCGGAACACGAGAGCAGAGCAACAGTGGCACCCACTAGGTTCAATTTTTAGTCCTCAAGAATCAAAGCAAACACTGCTGCATTGATCACAACTGCACCTTTACTGACTGTATTTAAAATGTGGCAAACGATTGGAGGAGTGGCAGTGACGATCAGCCATGAGGCTGATCGGTAGTCTTGCAACACTCGAGGCCAGCACCATCCGAACGAATTTTATATAAATAATTTCGTGACGTCGTATGCATTGTAAATATTCTTTGTGTCACTACAATTGCCACATAATTTAAAGATTTCAATCATTGATACGTGCCAGATGAAAATGTTGTTATATTATGTGACGATGAACTAGGCAGCTCTGTCTCTTATACATCATTAAGTATTTCACGCTGATTGACTGTAGCTGATTCAACATCGAAGAGCTCCCACACAATTACAAATTTCTGACCATTCACAGAGCAGTCATAACAATTGAAACATGCTTTGTTGGTGAATAAAGCTTCATTCATGCCCGCTAAAATAATTTGTTCAGTACGCCAATTCTAGCTAAAACGTTGCTCAAATTGCAAAATATAATACCAGTACATAAATAGCAAAATGCAATGGAACTGATAAATTCATTGACAATTCAGTTGCATCACATTTTATTGCTGCAACGATGTTCAGATAGTGCGATCTTATTGCAGGTTAGCTGGTCATGAAGTTAATTGGCATCACATCAAGTAATCTCTAAGGTGCCTGAAGGCCAGACCGCCGTTCAGTAATCCAACGCATATCAGAGGTGCTAGGGTGACTAGCTGCCATCGGCTCGTGTCGCATGGTGTTCAGATTCACTTGCCAGCATTGCAAAAGCATGAGCCAGCCAATCGCGGTGAGAGAGATCCGATGGTAGTGTCTCGCAAGGGTGCCGTGGCCCAGTGGGCTTAGCGAACGGGTCGTGGATCATACAGATGTGGTGCGGTCCGACAGACGTGGCGTGAGGTGGGGCCATACGTGCCGCGGGTCTCTGGGCCTGGTGAGAGCGTGTGGTGGATCCGAGCGCGACGCAGCCAGGTCTAAGCTGTGTTCTGTCGTCCACAGTAACGCGCAACGGAACCAACGTACGTGACGTGACGTCCGTGGAGGTGTGACGTGCAATTCAGGGCATGCCGTGGGCCCTGAGGAAGTGACACGTGGAAGCAAACACACGTGACGTGTGTTTGCTGCAGTGACGTGGGACCCACGGGCACGATGCGGGAACCACAGACGTGGCGTGGGCCCCACAGACGTGATGTGGGACCCACAGTGGCGGAGTGGGCCTGGCGGAGGTGCGGTGGGCCCGACGGCGGTGGCGAGGGTCGACAGTGGCGGTGGCGAGGGTCGACGGTGGTGGTGGCTCTAGGCTGGATACCGACCGGCCCCGCGGCGGCACGCCGAGTGAAACAATCGAACCTGGTCGAGGCCGAACTCGTCGAATGTGGGCGGCCGCACGGACAGGGACAGCACGCGTCCTCTCCGTGGCGACTAGAAGCAGAGGCAGCGGCTCAGAGCTCGGCGGCCGCCCGCGGCCGCAGCACCGCCGGCCCCCGCAGCGGGCACACCGCGCTCCACACCCAACACACCTCCGCCACACGAGCTGCCGCTCCCATCGAGGCGGGATACACACACAGCGCGCACATCCAGCCAGACACAAGCATCGCTCCGACACACGGCACGTATAGCGCGACCTGCAGCACACCCCGCAAAGTCGCACGGCAATGTTACGGCCAAGTTGTTCATGCGGAAAATGCAGAAGGCATATACCGGACCGGCCCTTGCAAAATAATTCAATACCGCATGCATATTCAGCAAAACATGCACTTGCCCGACACAACAGCGCGGTCGACCACGGACTCCGATGGTCATGCTTCCATTAGGAAATGGACGATGTATCTTTGCAGACAGCTAGCCTGTGTCGTGGCTACACTCAGAATAGTGCCTAATGATTGTTCGTGGGAGCGTGCCGGAGGGGACGACCACAGGATCGCCATCTTGCCTTTGTAGCAGGGAGCGCTGCGCCATTAACGATTCATCAATCGATTGGGAAATTGTCGGGCGATGCGCACTTGCCTTTCTAAGATTGATGTCCAGAAAGCAGTGCCCTTCATTACCCTGAGTGCTGGTCGTCATCGTGCCATTCAACCCGAAGTGTTGATCCTCATCGTGCCATTCAGCCCCGTGTGCTGATCCTCATCGTGCCATTGAAAACTGTATTGGTTTTCCTTCAGGGGACCTGAATCTTTCTCTGGATCGTATTTTCACGCGTTGACACCTAAATAGCGCACAGTTCCCACTAAGTGCAAAGTAATTCACTATGCATTCTGCCCAGCATAGTCAGCGTTCACGAATGAACATTGTATGTGGCATATAGCTGCGTTTCAGACATGTGACATATATGTATGTATATACACATATATATTGATATATATATATATATATATATATATATATATATGTAAATATATATATATATATATATATATATATATATATATATACATATCGACACCTAGCAACGCTAAGAGATCATCACTTAGCATGTAAAATTCGATAAGTCCGCTGAGACGCTGCGTTCCTTGCGTGAGTCGCACAATACAAGACAGCAATTACATAACAAATAAGCAATCAGCCAATTTAAACATGCCCGGAACTTATATAAAATATAAAATATAATCCAAGGCGCGCGGAACAGATGATCTGGGCGCTCGTGCGTTGCCAGTGCGCGAAAGTGGCCGTGTGCCTTTCGAACTGCTTTCCCGTTCACTATCTCACATTTTTTTCCAGAACGGTGGGTAGAGGCCAATGTCATCCCTATTCTCAAAAACGCTCTCGAAAACAATCTCAAGGCTGTCATTCGACATCCATATTGCTCCTGTGCAAGAAAATCGAGAGAAGTGCTGCCACACAAATTTTGGATCACGTTCGACCCCAAATAGCTGTCAGCATGGCTTCATGGCCAAATGCTCATGGCTGACTGACGTTGCGAGTTTTCTCCCCCATGACCGGGCAGCCAATCCGGACGGGACCCGGTCGGTCGGTGCCGGACACAATCTACTCAGATTTATCCAGAACATTGCACAGTGTGAACTACGATCTCTTCCTTCACAAAGTGAACACAAAAAAGTGTTCGGGATCGCGGGTTTGGCACACCAATAGCTCAATCATATATTAGTAGGCGGAAATAGCCGGTCGTCTTAAACGGCAATATATCTGAGTGGATCCGTGCAATCTTTGCACAATTAGTCCCCGTGCACTGACTGCAGGGGGACTAATTTTGCCTCTGCTTTTTGCTGTCCATAAATGCCTTCAGCAGGGCGTAGGTAGTCAGTGCGTCGTGTATGCTGATGACTTGAAGGTATTGCGCGAAGTGTACACTTTTACCGGTGCTCAAGCATTGCTCAGACACGTGGACAAAATTGTGCGGTGGACGGCCGACTGGAGACTAAGCTTAAACGCCGACAAAAACACATTCTTCAGCATTCTACAGAACCGAAAGCGAATCTTCTCGTCGCACGAAATTTACGACGTAATTTCGTCATGCGCTTGAAAAAATATGTGATGTTGCGTCATTGTGGATCAAAAGCTTATTTTTTCGGAACATATATCAACAGGTATCAAACGCAGACATTTTTCTTCGGTCAGCCCACCCTGCGGATTCAATAGAAAAGCAATTTCGTTCACAAATAGCAATAATGTACGATCCTTCCTTGAACGTTGTTCGGATGTTTGGGGCGGTGCATCTCAGACTCATCTGGAACACGTAGGGTGTATCCAAATAAGTTATTATAATGGATGACGCATCACAGGCACTATGGATCACCACAGTTGTTGAACTGCGACACCCTGTGGAGCTTCCAGGACATGTCGAGCCTTCTTCCCAGGCGCGTCCAAACGAGCATTCTTTTTTATGCAAAATGTTGAAACTGTACGTTGACGCATAATACGTTTCATGTTGTTCTCAGCAAAAGCGCCACGAATTCCACTTCGCGGAGCCCGCTTGTGTATTCAATGTACCACTCAGCGGGATTGGAACAATACGCGGCAGTGTTTTTACAAGGGCTTCGTGCAGGTCCAGTGCTTTCCTGGCCAGCAGGAACGAGAAGGTCCAGAGCCCAAGGAGAGGTCCCAAGACCGCCAGGAAGGCCGAGGAAATACAACGAGGATTACAAAACGGTACAGAATACCCACACCATGACGAGGAATCCCCAAACGCAACCGAAGTCCCTAAGTCCGACAGGAAGGCCTCAGTAAATGAAACGAGATCCTGAGACCGGCAGGAGGGCCTCAATCCTTGAGGAAAGGTTCCTGAGACGAAACAGGAGGAGCATAAAATGGCACAGGCGGCCCTTGGGATAACACCCATAAAGCGGGTAAGGAGGAACCCAGGAATTGAGACGAGGCCCTTAAGATGACACAGAAGGCCTCTAATATGGAACAAGAGATCCCGGGGCGTGAGAGAAGGCACCCCAGCGGGTAGGAAGGGAACAGGAATTATCATGGATTCCCTAGGGAAATACAGGTCATTGTATGATAGACGAGGCCCCTAGACCCAAAGAAGCTCGAATTATGATGGAGGTAGCCCACGAAGATAAGGAAGCCCTAAAAACGAGACAAGGCTCTTAAAAAGTGGAGAAAGCACCGAGATGCTTGCATCTATATTTTTATATGTTCTTCTAAGAGCCTCGTCTACACGCAGAGGCCCTAGAAAGTAAGAGGAGATCTTTAAGACCGCATACGAGCTTCTAAGGTGCAAGAGGAGACCTTTCAAGACAAGTAAGAAGGCCCTAGGCCATGAGAGGAGGTACCTGACCTAATGCCATGAAAATAAATCCAAATTTGTTGCATCCAAATTGTAAAAATATCATTCAATTTCAAATTCATCTCTTTTTAGAAAAGAGGTTTCTAATTTCAAAAATGAGGTTCCAGTGTGAAGAAAGCGAGGAAGGATTCGTGACGTCAGAAGAGGCTCCCAGAAGGAGAGGGCTGTCGCGGGAAACGAGACGATGACGTAAGACTGCAGGCCTGCAACTAGAACAGCCTCCAGAAAGCAACATGAGATCCACAAACCGATAGAGAGGATTCAGGAGATAAGACAAAATCCCTAAGACGATGCACGATACCCAGGACCCTGAAACGATACCCATGACGAATGATGCTTCCCCAAGTGCGGGCAAGGAGGCCTCCTTGGAGGGAGAGGATGCTCCTAAAACTGTACATGAAAACAAGGCGACAAGGAAACGACAGGGGATGACTAAAGTTGGTGGCTCTCGACCCCCACCACCCCATTCATACTCCTGATGACACCCTTACCTGGCACCTATGAATCCAATAAAGCTGTGTTGCCTACGATCTTAAGTGGAAAGGTGATGTGGACGTGGCTGAAAAAGTCATAGGAACTGGCATGTGCGCCACTGACGATGAAGATCGACATTTTAGGAGTAGAGGTACAATAAAGTAAACAATAAATAGGAAGCTAATCTTTGTACACCAAGATTCAATATTGGGATTTCAAGAGGCCCCCGTGATTTCCAGAGATCCTCCTCAAAACTTGCCCCCTGGAAACAATCGAGACGCCATCTCTGTTAGCGCCACATCTGTGCCGCTCTAAACTGCTCCAGTAAAGGCGCTCCTGGTCTTGACCTAGATCAAGTTGGAGAAGATTTAACCTGTCGCGATCTAGTTTGGCTTGGTGTTTGCATTAAGGCATCTTCAGACAGCTGTGGCCATTTCGCGACTACCAGATGAAGGAGGTGGAAAAATAGTGTACAGAGAAAGATAACCTGGACAGGACGTGGGGCAGGACAGGTTAAGGTCGTCCAACATGCTCACCAATCTGCCACCAAAACACGCAGGACCACCAAGAAACTTACTCTAAATTACTCGGAGCAGCTTGGAGTGATCCCAATGAAAACTCTAACCTGGTCCAACATACTGGGGCGTCACTAATGTTAGGGTGCGAAGGGGGATTGATAAATCCTATAACGTGTAATGGCGTAACGTGAAATGCTTGACCGACTCTGAACATTAATCAAATTTGAATAATTGGCCTGACTTGCAGAAGAAATATCTGAAGCCCACGGAAACAAGCAAACAAGATCGAGGCTGAATTAATGTCATTTGTAAGATTGTTGGTTCGCTGGCTTCGCTCGCTGATTCACTCCGTCTGGAACACAAAAAATATCGGCCACATACTGTGTCGCAAATTTCAACACGGACTTCAACTTCAACACCTTCCATTGTCATTGCTCATTCGCCATGATTATTCCAGCAGCAAGGATGATATCCGTACACTTTGTGAAACGCAAAACATAAATACACCGAAAGTGCGCTGCACGAACAATGATATCGTTCTTTTATCTAAATACTACAATACTGATTTAAGAAAGAATCATACGGCCGGATAACTTGGAGGATGGAGCATTGCACAACTTCTAACAAACAGGTGTTTTCAGGAGTGGCTCCCAGTGTGCGCCTGCGTCTGGCGGAAATAGTTCCCGGGGCGCGTCGGTCTGAATTGCACGCTCGGTCATCGCCGTCGAGCGTGTCTTCATAAACCACTCTATCTCGCACACACACTGAAGTTGAAAACAAACTAAGTCAGTAGATGCAAGGCGTGGAGATCACCAGGGTGTATACATCTGACGCCACGACAACGAATGCAATTAAGAAGTCTTTGGTCTCAGAACGATGCGCTTATTTTGCAGCCACTGACTTGGTAACGCCTTGTTGTGCTAGCATCAGCAAGAATGATGCGCTGCAAACACTCATCTAAGCAATAAGCACTCTCATCCTGAGCGTCGTAGATCCGCAGCTCAAAAGCGGCAGGTAACGTCCAACATAAACAGAATCGAATTTAGATTGGTAATGACAACGCTGACGAAACATCCGTGCGGACCTCTTCAACCGACGCCATAACGCTCCTGCCACTCGGGACCACCCGGGACCGGTCTGGCACGGCGGTCTCCCCACATTCGGCGGCTCCGGACCACCCGGGACCGGTCTGGCACGGCGGTCTCCCCACATTCGGCGGCTCCGGACCACCCGGGACCGGTCTGGTACGGCGGTCTCCCCAGGTTCGGCGGATCCAGACCACCCGGGACCGGTCTGGTACGGCGGTCTCCCCAGGTTCGGCGGATCCAGACCACCCGGGACCGGTCTGGTACGGCGGTCTTCCCAGATTCGGCGGGTCCGGACCACCCGGGACCGGTCTGGTACGGCGGTCTCCCCAGGTTCGGCGGCTCCGGACCACCCGGGACCGGTCTGGTACGGCGGTCTCCCCAGGTTCGGCGGCTCCGGACCACCCGGGACCGGTCTGGCACGGCGGTCTCCCCAGGTTCGGCGGCTCCGGACCACCCGGGACCGGTCTGGCACGGCGGTCTTCCCAGGTCCTGCCACTCCGGACCACCCAGGACCGGTCTGGCACGGCGGTCTCCCTAGATTCGGCGGCTCCGGACCACCCGGGACCGGTTTGGCATGGCGGTCTCCCCAGGTTCGGCGGCTCCGGACCACCCGGGACCGGTCTGGTACGGCGGTCTCCCCAGGTTCGGCGGCTCCAGACCACCCGGGACCGGTCTGGCACGGCGGTCTTCCCAGGTTCGGCGGCTCCAGACCACCCGGGACCGGTCTGGCACGGCGGTCTTCCCAGGTCCTGCCACTCCGGACCACCCAGGACCGGTCTGGCACGGCGGTCTCCCTAGATTCGGCGGCTCCGGACCACCCGGGACCGGTCTGGCACGGCGGTCTCCCTAGATTCGGCGGCTCCGGACCACCCGGGACCGGTCTGGCACGGCGGTCTTCCCAGGTCCTGCCACTCCGGACCACCCGGGACCGGTCTGGCACGGCGGTCTCCCCAGGTTCGGCGGCTCCGGACCACCCGGGACCGGTCTGGCACGGCGGTCTCCCCAGGTTCGGCGGCTCCGGACCACCCGGGACCAGTCTGGCACGGCGGTTTCCCCAGATTCGGCGGGTCCGGACCCCCCGGGACCGGTCTGGCACGGCGGTCTCCCCACATTCGGCGGCTCCGGACCACCCGGGACCGGTCTGGCACGGCGGTCTCTCCAGGTCCTGCCACTCCGGACCATCCGGGACCGGTCTGGCACGGCGGTCTCCTCAGGTTCGGCGGCTCCGGGCTCCGGACCACCCGGGACCGGTCTGACACGCAGTCTTCTCAGCAACAGATTTATCCGTCTCGGGACCACACATGTCATAAATGAGCGCCGCTCCCGTTTCAGAAGCCGAAGGCATCGTCAGGATAATCCGATTGCCATATCTGCATCAAACATGGCGATTTATAGGCGAGTGCCTCCTCCACAATCTACTTTGATCCTGTTTACCGCATAGACGTCGCAACACACAGCCATTGAGTGTCAATCTGTGTCCGCCTCGTCCTCGCAGCGGCAAAAACAAATGCAGCTGACCTAAGAACACGCTGAGCTAGCCACTTCAAGATGTTGTAAACTGGACTATTCCAGAACTCACCCTCGGAGTCGAACATGAAACGGGAATACCGGCCAGCAGGCATACACTACGCGTGACGAGATCTTTCATTTCAAATACCTCAAATTATTAAAGTGACTAAGCGCATGCGTGTCCATATTTTAAGCCGTTTATAGTACCCGCTTCAATTTCAAGTACATTTACTTTTGTGTCCATGCCGCGTTAGCATACAAAATAGCTGCACATAACCTGGTGAATTACAAGCGTACAACAACGAGAACGAATGAAGGACGATCTCAGCATGAATCACACATTTATGCCTACATGGCAGTGGACCATGTGACTAGGGTCCGAGCAGCGGACCATGCAACTAGGGTCCGAGCAGCGGACCATGTGACTGGGGCCCGATTGGGGGATGAGCGCAGCATAATCCTGGTCTGTAGAACAGAGAGCGGGGAGAACCGGGAGTACCGAAGATATCCCGGTCCCTTCTGGACTGCGTGTTGACGCCGCGCCCCGTCCCGCTGTCAGTCGGCGGCCGACGGGATAATGGAGCGACGGTGTTATCGAAGTCGGGCAAGGAATGTCAACGGAATATCAGCTCGACAGCGGCGCAGATTTATGGCGCCGGCTCCACATCGCAGCTCGACATCCACCACCAGATAAGGAAGCGACAGCGCGCCGCAGCCAGCGCGCCGCAGCCAGCGCCGCCGGAGTCCGGCCGAGGCACGTGACCATCGCCGCGGCCCGCCGGGCAATGTGCCTCTGTTTTGATGGACACGTCGCCGGCGCCATTAGGTGATTCGTGGCCGGCTGACTGCAGAGAACGTTAGCCGGGGAAAAACACGCGACTAATGACATCACGCGACCGCCTCCACGGCCGGTGTGCGCGTCGGTGTTCCTGAACGGCCTGGTCCCGGTCTGCCTGAATGAGGCCGGGCGCCCGCGGGACACATCTGGACCTGCCGCGAACTGAGCTGGAACCGAGGGGTCTACACGCAGGTGGGGCTGTCGGGGCCGTCTCCGAGAGAGCGTGGCGTCCGCGGGGCGCATCTGGATCCACCACTAACTGAGCAGCCCATCGCTTCGTAGAGGTTCAAGGTGGTGTGTGCCGAAACAGGACACAGGTGACAGGCACGGTTATTCATTGTTCATTCTCTAACACGTGCACGTCCGAGGCAGGCCCCCTCCGGTTTTTCATAATTTGCCGCCAAATTAATCAGGTTAGCAAGCCAAACCTCCCATAGCTGTTCATTGGTCGTTTCCGCATATCCTCATATATTTTAAACCCTGGGTCGTCTCAGGTCAGGTCACCAGGTCAGGCGAAGTGACCCAACTGCACTCGGAGTTCTAGGTGGCATAACTTCCACAATAATTGGGTGATTGATTTAAAACTTATAACACATCATGATCTCATCAGGGACCAAAATATGTATATCGTTTTTTTCGTAGCATTGACCTTAGGTCAGGTCACGGCCGTGGCCTCCCCATTATAGGGCTACGGTAAAATATACAAATGTTTACTGGTTACATATTTGCGCTCAGAATGATCTCATAACGGTTGTGGCATGTAGATGGAAGCTATGCTCAATGTAACCGCTGGAATTTTTGTTCAGTGACCTCACCAAGGTCATCGAGGTCACCTGAGATAACTACGCATTTATGCGCATTATACCGCATTGCACTGATCTAGAAGGCTGAAATTGCCGTCATTGTGCTTGTGTCGCCAAGACGTGTCGATTGATACATTATATGACCTCCCTAAGCGACTCCATGACCTTGACCTGAGGTCATGATTCATGACCTTGACCTGAGTTTCGGTTGACCTGACCTTAAATTACACCGCCTATTATCGGTAGCTCATTTCAAGGACTGTCGGATAGCGTTCGCCGTTTGTTTCTATCTATTATAGGTCCTGAGATATGTGTCAATATCTGAGTCCCACCTGATCTGGTCGAATTTGACCTATGATGACCCAGTGACCTGAATGCTGACCTGAACAAAATAACCGAAGCACTTTCGATAGAGCCCGTCACCAGCTATCCAACGCCGTTTTCCGTTTGTCGCTAGCTAGCATAGTTCTAGAGATCTTAGGGGGGGAGACATCTGCCCCCTCGGACATGCGAAGTTGGCGCGGACCTCCGGACGTGCGGGTGTTAATTCTCGTCCATGTATTCCCGTGATATTCTCCCCCATTATGCCACTGCAACTCTCAGGCATTACGCAATGATATATACTAAAAATCGGCATGTTTTTTTTTGCGGCCAGATCTGACGATCGATACCTCATTACTATAATGGTGTTCATTGGTCTAGGTCGGGTTGAAGGTGTAATTTTCATGGCAATCGCGAATTTTAAAAATAAATCGTCAACAACAACATCATTAGTTATAACCGCATTAAATGCTCGCCGGAAATTCCATTCATGCTGCAGGAGACCAGCAACTCGCTATCAGCTGCACAATATACAACTAATATGTATATACGCAATCCTACACGCATGCATGCGCAATTTGGGGTTCGCCGGACAACAAAATCATCTTTTAGATTTCAGTCCTTTGTTTACCGATGTAAAATTTAACTTAAAGTGTGTTTGTCCTCTTCAACGTTTTTGTTCGAGCACTTCTCATGCAAAGTCCTACTGTTATGTTTTACCGTTAGAAAGTACTCGTACTGAGTGGTGTCTGGCTGGCGATCATTTTTAGATCAGGTACGTACGTACATGTACGTCATGTACAGAAATGCAGTATGGCGATCTCTTCCACGTCAGACGGCGCACCATGTCACAGTGTGCAGACAGTCAAGTCAAGTCTGCACAGTCTACATAAGTCTAAACTGAGCGAGAAAATAGCCGTGATGTTCTTCTTGGACCTAGACGAGGGTATAGCCTCCTTGTCATGGATCATGGCCCTGATAAACCCATCCATTGCCTGCTGTTCCACAATCGCTGCCGCAACCTCCGTCACCTGCTTCACTGCCGTTAAGTCACTGAGTGTGGACGGAGCGCTCCGGAGCCATGTACGGCTTGATCAGGATCTCCTTGACCTCATCCCTGGACGGGGGACAGACGAACACCGAACTTGCACCCGGCCGGGCTGCCAAATGATCAGCTTCTGCAGAGTGGCGTCCGACAGGTTCGGCTTGGGACGATCTGTGGCTTCACACTCGTGTCCCGTGCTTCTCGTTTCTCCTCAGGTTCAGGATCTCTGCCTCTGCGAACCTACTGTCATCTTCCCTCTGGCTCGCCACCAAGGACAATAAGACACATTCAAGGTGGACGTGCCAGGCCCCCGTTCTCACCTAGGTCACAGTTTCCACACATTTGGCTACGATTTGAGGATCCTCAGCCGTGTGAGGATGTGCTCAGGGCCATCCTGCAGTATGTGATGCACTTTAATGTCGAAGTAGAGCTGAAAGTACAGCTTCACGCAGAACTGCAATAAGATCACTAAGGTGTTCAGCGCCTGGGCAGTCAGCCCGTGCTTTCTGGTTCGCTAAGCACTGGGCCATGATGAGCCACCTGAAGTGGGATATCTTTCCATATTGGATATCCTGGTTCTCGAAGTGAAGGACACCACGATTCACAGCCTAGACCAGCCGATATGACAGTTGCTGGTCGGTGGACACTATGACCAGGGGGGACTGCGGAACTTCTATAAGGTCCTCACTCCCTGACAGTTCATTGAACTTTGAGATTCCCATGACTGTCACCTTGGTCTCAGCATCCGTCTTCCCATCGTACCACAGTTCAACTACATTAGTCTCCCGGTGCTTCTCCTGATGATCCAGGGCCCTGGCCAAGCCCATGATCTTCTGTCTCACCATATGCACCTTGTTGGGATCGCAGGTCAGGTAGAGCAGGCCTTGGGAGGGGTGTGCATCAGCAATGAGGTCTTGGAGAAGCCCAATAGGCAAGACAGCTGCAGCAATGGGTGCTACGTCAAACCAGATACTCGTTATGGAGAGAGTACGGACTGGTATCGTGTTCCTCTCCATCACTGTTCTGTCCAGTTATCGCATCACAAGGTGACTCCAGCCTCAGTTTGAGCAGCCAGTCCACCAGTCTGGCAGTCTGCTGCTGCTGCTGTCTCACTTTCATGAGTGGCAGGATGAACACCTCTTTCGTCTTCCTCCTGGTCATCCTCAGCTTGGTGTAGTTAGTTAGTTATTAGGGCTTTAGGGCGCATCGACTACACTGGTCATGTAGCGCCCAGTCTCTCAGCTTGGTGTAGGAACAACTTCCTCTCCTGTAGTGGAAGATGTCGGACTGTCTCTTCTACCTTCTTATTCCCCCTCTTCATCTATACTTTTCTTCGACTGCTTTCTCTTTGGTGCCTTTATTTCCTTCTTTATCTCCTCATCTACTCCTGTCATCTTCATGACCTTTTTCTCCCCAACTTTGATCCTCTCGTTATAGAGCCACTTCAGCTCCAGATTGTCGGTTTTGCTGGTCAGGGGGCAGTCACACTGCACATGTGCTCTGGCGGCCTGACGTCAAGATACGACGAAAGCCTTCTCACAGCGCCTGTTGTTTGCGCTGAGTGACGATTGATGAACCAATCGTCGCTCAGCGCGTGACGAGGTAATCATCACGTCACGTCTGCGCGTCATGAGTGTCTCTGGGCAGCTATGATACTGGCTGGAGAAGCCTTCAGCCACCACCCAACAAGACCCTGATCTGACCCAGCTGACCTGCCGCCAGCGCCAACTGCCGATGATGGCCGATATTAGTCTCGGTTGACCTTGATGATCGCTTTATGACTGTAATATCGCATCAGTATGACGAGCCAAGGCAGAGGCCAAACCGCGTCGGCGCACCAGGAATGGATACACAGGCCCACGTCCCGCAGCAAGTTGAGGACCCATGCGAAGGAGAAAGGAGAAGAAATGCGGCTCCCTGAGGTCGTCAAGAATTCTACGACCCGTCAGAACTTGGGAACCCTTCGAACTCCTCTGGCTCTACTTGTTGCTGCTATCCGACCATGTCAGATAATAATAATCAACAATTTTGGGTCCAATTATTTACTGGCCGCCCCGCACCCCACCAACAAAGCCCAACAGCTTTCCAGACATTATAAGACCCTTGGGATTTATGTGATTCAAACCAAACCTGGCCGTTCTCATCCATCCATCGACCCAAAGCCGACTGCTGCCCAATCAAGCATTTGCAGTTTACGTATGACCTCGGCTGATCCTAATATAATGGCCAGGTATCTAGGTGAGGCTCATCAAATATACCACCCGACAGATTTATACGCGGATTATCCCGATAAGTTGCCAGCTACCATAATATATCGATATCATTCATTAAATGCTGATGCTGTTTGGAACTCATTGCATCCGGATAGAAATCTCGAGGAACTCCTCCGATCTCCCCGAACTCTGTCTGATCCTGGCGTACGAACAACCCGCTGGAATCGAAATGATCCTTACAATCCTCAACTGGTCTCAATCAACCGCGAAATGGCTGAAAATAACCGCATCGAAATCCAATGGATTCTACATGACCAACCCCTTTGGCCATGTTCAACTTCTTTGTAGCCACCTAAGGTCACCTGTCGAAGCCTGTACACATCACGAATAATCCAGGCGCACCCATAGCGTGCCCAACTGGGCTATGGCGACCCCAAACGACCCGGTGACCATTGCCTTGCCCTGGAGGACCGCGCAGGCCGTTTTGGGGCCCTGACGGACACTGACGAATTCCATCGGACCCGAGGGACCCGTCGACCAGGTCCGGGCCGATACGAGCCACACAGGAATGCCAGCCGGTTGCTAACAACCGCGCGGTCGCTGATCAATACCACGTCAAAGGCAATTGGAGCGGCGCTACGCCGCCGTCGATAGCTTCGCACCGGCCGGAAAACAGTCGCGAACAAGCCGGAAACGCGCACGCAGATGAAGTGCGCGGCCCGAACCTGCCGCCGTACAGTGAGTGGCGTCAACAGGGCTGCCCGTTCCAAGCCGGACGTGGACGGCTGGAGCCGGCAACGTGTCGAAACTCAGCCAGTATGTTCTCGAGCCGCGAGCTGGACATTGAGCGGATCACGTCAGGAGCGCCAAGGAATATCGAACGCGGCGGATGTTTAAGCCGTCCTGCATCACTCCTATTCCGATACAAAGGTCAGGCCAGACCAGGCTCCAGGTACCGGTTGAAATTGCGAGCTGAACCTTCCACCGGCGGGAGTAAACCAATTCGCCCGGTCGGTGGCGATCAGGGATTGATTTATGGGGATCAGTCCCCCTCCCCGGCCAGTGGTGGGGTGGAGCGTTCGGCGCTCCCGAACTTTGTTGCCTGAAGAATGTGCCTATTGCTTCGGGGGTGGGGGGCGGGGGACGGTTAGCAATGGCTGAGGAATGGTTGTGAATAGCTGAGGTTCGATTGGCGGTGGTCGATTAATAGATTAGGGATGACTGAGAGAAGATCGGGTCAAGGCTGGGGACGGTTGGGGACAGTATAAAGGTGACTGAGTGATGGGTAGGGAAAGCTGAGGGAACGCCGAGGGACGGTTAGGGTAGGCTGAGAGATGGCTGAGAAATGGCTGGGGGATGGTTAGGGAAAGCCGAAAGATGGGTGAGAAACGGCTGAGGGACGGTCGAGAATGACAGAGGGATGGTAGGTGATGACTGAGGACCGTTGGAGATGTCTGAGGACGGTCGGAGATGGCTTAATATACGGTCAGGGATGGTTGAGGGACGATAGGTGTGGCTGAGGGACGGTCGGTGATGATTGAGGGACGGGCGAGGATAGCAGAGGACGGATGAGGCATGGCGGAAGAAATAGTTCCGTGCCAGCAGTTATGACATCGTTAAATAAAATTAATTCGATTTCGCCGTTTCAAGGGAAGACAAGCGAAAAGAGAAACGAAAACAAATGAACACTGGAGCCCTTCCAGGTTGTCTGTGCCAATTTTGCATTACGCAAAGTAATACAAGTAAACGGAAGCACCCTACCCGTCGGAGAAAATCCGAATTGCGTTTCTGTGGTGTATGGTGTGCAAATTGTATTATCTTTGCAGTGCTTAATATCATATGCAGGAAGGCCGTTTATGAGCTTCAAATCAACAATGATGGCACAACTGTGTTATTAATGGAATGCTGCATTTTTGTCAGTTTAAGGATAATAACATGACACAAATTATCATCAGGCACACATGCAAACCTATGTGATCACTCTAATGTTCGGCGTAAAACAAAGTGACGTGAATAGAGCAGTGCTCTCGCTTATGTTTCTTATGAGTAAGAACAATTTTGTCCTCATACAACTAGCTGTTAAGAGTTCCCAGTTTCGACGCCAATTGTATGGTGTGATTGCAGGAATAGCATGTCATTCTCAATGGAGGACTCTGCAATGCGACACGTTCCCCAGACAGCCATTTATAAGCAGCGCTTCAGCTTACTTTGGGTATGGATATGTGAAACGCTGCCGAAGTCTAGTTTTCAAGGTCCCGTGGTCGCGACAGAAAAGCCTCACCGACGTATATCTGATGTTTCGAAAAGGAAAAACCCTTCCTTCTCCATAACAGCAGTT
Organism: Imbricaverruca yamaguchii; assembly: GCA_034440575.1. NCBI lineage: Eukaryota > Metazoa > Arthropoda > Thecostraca > Neoverrucidae > Imbricaverruca > Imbricaverruca yamaguchii. Next base: position 1,614,827 of record JAOTOL010001591.1, read on the forward strand.
GCTCACATCCGACTTGTTGAAACACATCAGATATACGTCGTTCTTTTACCCATTCATATTTGGCAGGGTCTACAGCAGAAATATTGTCTCTACCATTATGACATGCATAATCAAGATGTCATTATGATAATCTTGCAGTAGATATCTACATGCGTTACGTCATCAATGCATGCATGATGAAATGAACAAATGCTAGTGGATCACTATCTTACAATTGGCAATATTGTGGCTGGAAGTTAGTGGTGAAACTTTCCGAGAAATGCGATATATCCCGTATATATCAGACGACCACTGGAGCATGGTTTCTTGCGAAACTTATAGCAAGTTGAGCAGCAGATCCAATCCTGAATATTGCTTTCAGTATATCACTGAATTTGTTTCTTCTGAAAAATAGCCCACACATCATGAAGAGTTACAGTGGCATGTCAAACGATGGGTGCACCATACGATTCCAGGACGAGTTGTTTTGACAGTACAAGTTGTTTTGACATCAGGTCGAAGAAGTGAATTGCCAGAGCCGCCGAGCGCAAAGTCAGCCCCTGACGACATCGCACTTACAAACATTGTGCTCTGGTAGTTGGTCTCCAGTCGGGCCCAGTAGTCCAGACTTTGTGTTCGACGGTCCCTGTCGCGACCGACCAGTCGGCTCATCGTCACAACTGCTCTGGTGACCAGCTTCACGTGTCACCCAACACTAATCGCCTCTTGTCCGACCTTGACTTGACCTGACCGAGCGGCCGTGGCGGGCCGGCACGCGCCCAAACCACCTGGGCACCCACCGGCAGGTCACACAGGTCACACAGGTCACACAGGTCACACAGCCGCACACGTCAGCTGAGTTTGGGCGTCACGCACCCCCTGCTCTGGGACAGGGCCGCGCGGCGCCGCCGGCGGTCAGAGTCAACTCCACGGGCGACCATCGAACACTGTCGACCGGGCCAGAGCCGGGCCGACCCGGGTCGACCGGAGCGTGCTCTGCGCTCCGGCGCCGCCGTCACGTCACGAGCGCGTCGAGGCCCGTGCCGGCCGGGGCTGTCGGTGACGACGAGACGGCCGCCGCTGCCGGCCGTTGACGCGCGGTGGCGGCGGCAGTCGCGGCGCGACTGAGGTGCAACAGGCGCTCAAAGTCGGGTCACGTGACCGGCGCTCGACACAGCCAGCCCGCCGCCCGGCGCGCACCGGGCGCCTGAATATTTTACCGCGCCGGCTCTGGCCACGACAGCCGCTTTGTCGGCCCGATGTTTTAGTCACGTGGCGTAGTTAAGCACGGCATCCTTTACGAGCCGCCGCCGGTCGGCTGTTCCGCACCGGCCGCGGAGCGTCGGCGGATGAGTCGGCTCACTGGCGCTCAGGTGGCGCGTCAACAACGGGCGCAGGCCGCGGCGACGCCGGCGCGAGACCAGCCGCAGACCCACGTCGGTCGTCCTCGGAGAGGCAGCCGCCGGGCGGCTAAGACAATTCTTTTGCTGCGCCGATTCCAATCAGGCTTATTTGCGGAACCAGGTTTGTTTGCGGGCTGGATGCGGCAGCATCTCGTTTGGTGTCGAGCCGACGTCGGGAAAGCTCTTCCGCTAACGGCATTATCGCCCACGACCGGATGTAATTAGCTTCCAGCTGGGCGTGGCCGCAGCGGCACTGGTCAGCATCGGCCGACGACAGCGCACCCGCCACGCCGCGACCGTCGACATCCACCAACCGACGCCCCGGGCGGTCGCCGTGACCGTCGACGTCGACGCGCGCGACAGTCGCCGCGCGAGGCCGCGTCGCCGATGGCCGGCTGACGCGTCTGGTCGGCGACCGACCGGAGCCGGCCGACACACACGCACTCGCGCCAGCCACGCACCCCGCTCTGGCGACACCTGACCGCCGGCGACCGGCGTCGATCGACTGGCGCCAAACTGTGCGCCGCCGACGACAGCAACTCAGCGCTGTCGCACCGGTCGCGCCGGCCTCATTATCCGCCGACAATAATACCGCCGACCACACGAGAGCGCGCCGCACGACGACGTAATTGGCGGCGGCGGCGGCGCGCCGCCACTCTGGCCGCCGCCACACACAGGCCCGTCATTAGCGGCCTGAGCGGCGCGACCTGGGCCGGCCTTGTGCCGGCCTCGGAGCCGGCCACTGCCTGTATGGCTCCGGCCAGATTAAACGCAGACACCGACCGTCAGAGAGGCCACACTCGGCCGCCGTTGCCGATTGGAATGCTCAATAGGTGTATGTACCAGAGATGTAACTATTGAGGAACAAATTTGACCGCGGACCAGCAAATATGGATAAGGACCGGCCCATGGGCAGGGCTTAAAATTAAACCAGGGACGACACCGGCCCAGCAAAGCTGAGTTTAAGCCAATTCCATGTTTTGCAAATTAGTTGCAAATCAGCATCCATTCAGTCTCACAGCATAACTTTAAGATATGAATTGTAACCGTATAATACACACAGCACGTGCGATGCACACATTTTAGAATTCTTCAATCCGATATGCCAGCCAGCCTATGACGACTTCGACCGGTAATAGACCAGCCTATCCTGGCCTGGACCAGGAAAAGACGGCGCGACGGACTTATTTAAATTACCTGGCTGGTTCCCGGTCTGAAAACGTGGCACATCTAGTAGGATACCGCTGACAGGGGAGAACATGAGCTAGAGAAAAGAGAGAGAGAGAGAGAGAGAGAGAGAGAGAGAGAGAGAGAGAGTATATATATATATATATATATATATATATATATATATATATATATATATATATATATATATATATATATATATATATATATATATATATATATATATATATATATATATATATATATATATATATATATATATATATATATATATATATATATATATATATATATATATATATATATATATATATATATATATATATATATATATATATATATATATATATATATATATATATATATATATATATATATATATATATATATATATATATATAGAGATAGAGAGAGAGAGAGAGAGAGAGAGAGAGAGAGAGAGAGAGAGAGAGAGAGAGAGAGAGAGAGAGAGAGAGAGAGAGAGAGAGAGAGAGAGAGAGAGAGAGAGAGAGAGAGAGAGAGAGAGAGAGAGAGAGAGAGAGAGAGAGAGAGAGAGAGAGAGAGAGAGAGAGAGAGAGAGAGAGAGAAAGAGCGACAGAGAGAGAGAGAGAGAGAGAGAGAGAGAGAGAGAGGGAGAGAGAAAAAGGAATACTTCGAATTGGGATAACATGAGCACGATTAATTTTTAGACACTCAATATCTGTTCAGCATGCTCACTATCAGCTAGGAGTCAAAACAACCTCGATGATACAACGATGTGTTTTATGTCGCTTTTTATTTTTTAAGTCTTCCATCTTGCGTACGTGCCAGGCTACACGGTTAACTTCAAGACCACATCAACACACGGGACAATGGATGGGTCCCACCGCGCGGACATTGGTCGTGTTTGTTGTTTGCTAACAAATAGTTTGTGAGACCAAGCCCAGCGTTATCTGAGGCGGACGCTGTATTTCAGCTGCCTTGACAGCACAGTTCCGATGTGTTAGTGATAATAATCACAGGACCCTTGCATCCGCCGATAATGCGAAGACCAGGACATTTTGGGAGCACTTCTCTCAAGGAGCAGAATATAAGCATGCGAAGCTGATCCGATTGTTCGACGCGAAGCCGGTGGTGGAATGGTGGCCGATTTGACACATATCTCGCGGTGCCCGGCACTCTGAGCGGCCCCAGCTGGGAAGATTGACAACACTGCTGGCCACAGTGACGTCGAGGTGCGCCGGTCCACGCACGTGCACCCCTTCCCCTCGCCGATTTAGCGCAAATCGCTACGGCTAAATGATCGCCTCAGAAGCGACTTAAGTCGTGGGAAGATCGTGGCAGTATGGACATGGAGCCGGGTTGGAGAGCTGAGTGCAAATTACCGCCGTCTCCAGCCACCGAAATGTGTTGCGATTTCGCCTGCCGTGCTGTTGGATGGAGATAATTAGTTTGTGCGCAACTGCAGGCCATCTGTGTTGCATCAGTAGATTGGTGGGGATGCGACTGGTGCCGCTCGGAAAAATACATCAGTTGTATCTGACAATTTTCTCAGTGACTCAGCTGAAATCTTGCAGCACTCGGATCCCTTGATGTATGGTTTGTATCCGAATATATTGTCCGACGTCCGATGTCCGTTGTCCGGTGCTGTGTTTCGAAGTGGAACCGACCCACCGCCGGAAATCCATCGCGATGCCGACTCGGTTTGATTGGTTTCATTCATTTATTATGGTCGCCTGTCAGGTTGGCCGGACGACCTTATGGGATGCAATGGGAGTCGATGTCGCCGGGTGCCGCCGCCTGCCTTTTCAGCAGGCGAACGCCACGAGACACGCGGGTCAGCGACGACCTTTCAATGCCGGTCAAAGCCCCATTGTTTTTCCAGTCGCGGACCAGGTGGAAGTTCTCCCAGCTGCGCTGTTCCTGGCACGCCTCCGGGGTTAGCTGAATGTCCCGCCTGGTGGGTGGTGACAGGGTTGCAGGGACAGGGACAGGTGACAGGGACAGGGTGATGTGTGTGGTGGGACCGATGGCTGGTGACGGGTTGCTGTGCCACTACATTATCGTCGCACCGTGATCATGAGACATGATAGCATAATATCGGCTGTCTCGAGTAGCACGTGGAACCGCGTGAATACTATTTTCTGGTTCGATATGACCAGCTCGAAGATATCGCCGCACCCATGGCACAATTTCCTGGTGAATAACATGGCAGTGGCATATACCGCATGCAATATTGCATTGGAGGTCTGCCGCGGAAAGGCAAGCCGGTGGGAGAGTAGAAGGGCATGTATGCGTGGTGCAAGTGCAATAGTGCAATCCTTTACATACAACTCAAAATAGTCAAACATATTCCATAGCTATCTTCCAATAGAAAAAGCCATGTCTGATTGAATGAGAATGCAATGAGCGCGGCTGACCTAGAGAAGCGCACCCAAATGTGTCCGAACCAAAACTCATGCGATGCAGACACGCTACTCCGCCCATTGGCTGACAGTTTATGATGGTGACATGCGTGCTTGAGAACTGACGTTGGCAACATACCCTTATGACAACCTTAAACTTGAATGAACAGTCTATTTGAGATATAAAAAATGTTCGGCGGCAGTGCCCTGTCGTGCAATTAATGAAGCTGCCACTACCACTTCAAATTTGTTTCCATATTGCACGCATGAAATACCCACCCATAACCACCCGGACAACTGATATCGGAGGATGTGCTCGGATGCAAGCCATACATCAAGGGATTCGAGTGCTGCAACATTTCAGCTGAGTCAATTAGACAATTGTGAGATATAACTCATGCATTTTTTTCCCAGCGGCACCAGTCGTGTCACCACCAATTTGCTGATGCAGAACAGATGGCCTACGGAAGCGCACAATCTAACTATCTCCACACAACAGCACGACCAGCGTAATTGCAATGTATTTGCCGGGGACGGCGGTAATTTGCACTAAGCTCTCCGACCTGGCTCTACGCCCACACTGCCACAATCTTCCCACGACGTAAGTTGCTTCTGAGGCGACCATCTAGCCGTAATGATTGGCGCTCAATCGGCGGGGAGGGGGTGCACTTGCGTGGGCCCCTCATCTCGACTTCACTGTGGGCAGCAGTGTTGTCAATCTTCCCAACTAGGGCCGCTCAGAGTTCTGGGCACCGCAAGATATGTGTCAAATCGACCACCATTCCACCACCGGCTTGTTGTCGAACAATCGAATTAGCTTCGAAAAACTATATTCCGCTCCTTCAGAGAAGTGGTCCCGAAATTACATCGTCTTCGCATTATCAGCAGATGCATGCATCCTGTGATTGCTGGTCTTACAAAAAATGTGCTACCAAACAACGAAAACCACAGACGTCTGCGCGACAGGATTCATCTATTGTTCCGTGTGCTAGTGTGGTCTGGAAATTAATCATATTGACTGGCACATGCACAATATGGAATAATTAATCAAGCAACATGAAGCTCTGTAACTTGAAGCTGTTTTGGCGCATGGTTGATAGTGAGCATGTTGAGGAGATATAGTCGAAAAATGTGTCGTATGCTCAGGATACTTCAATTTGAACAGAATATCTATCTCTATCTATCTCTCTCCCTCCTTCTCTCCCTCTCTCCCAGCTCTCTATCGCTCTCTCCCTTTCTCTCTCCCCAGAACCTAAAGGTGCCCTTGAAACACCAAAACAACAAGAAAGTAGTTATAGGAAATTGGCAATAAATTTGCCTCGTCAAGCCATATAATTCATGATTCAGCTTTAATACATTATTGATTCGTTCCTCGCCTCTACCATTACCTGTTTTTTAAAACATCAAAACCACATCGCTGATGTTCTACACATTGTTGGCACTGTTTCAACTACTTTTTCTACTTTTTACAACTATTGGAAGCACTTCTTCTGCATCACTATAGGTTTTGAGTTTTCTTACCGAGGGTGACTTAGTCATCATGTGATTGTTTTTTGTCGATAATGGCATTTACAAAGGGGTTACTATCCATTTGCACTGTAAAATACAAAACAAACTCTATATGCGAACTCTTGCATCGATGTATAAGAATAATCCCAACTCCTGAATTTAATGATTAGGATCGCAATTGTTCGCTTCCAATGCTTTCTTTTCGCTCCACCGAATCGATGTCAATGGCTGTTGTGCAGTCCGTTTATAGTCTTGTTTGCCACTCGGGGGAATGCTCGCCACAGGCAAATTCAACTGCCTGCCCACCGCCAAGGAAGACGGGGCAGGCGCTCTGGAGCCGACATTCATGGCAGAGGAAATGCAGCTAGGCGCCGCGAGGGCCTAACAGCGCGGCGTGCTTCCTTCCTCGGCAGTATGTACTACACCGGCCACTATGACGACGTGAGAACGCCACACTTTGCCCGCTGCAGAGCGTGGCGGTGTTCAGACCGAGCAGACCGACGTCGGCGGTGTACGGCTCGCCAGCGAGGCGCCGCTGAGAGCCGAGTCGGCACCGGTCGGCACAGCTGGACGGGACGGGCGCCGCCGCGCCGGCCGCCAGTGGCCGCCTCCGCCACCTGGAGCGGACGGGTCGGCCGTGTTGTCACTGGCACCGACACAGGCACGTGGGCCGGGTGGGCCGGGCGGCGCGGCGAGAGGTGCCGCACCTGGCCACCGTCGACATCAGACGAGCCGCGCGCGCTCCGCGTCACTACTGTGAGCCGGAACACGCTGCCGGGATAGCTGTCGGACAGGCTGCTGTCGCCGTCGCCGTCGCCGTCGCCGTCGCCGTCGCCGTCGCCGTCGCCGTCGCTGTCGCTGTCGCTGTCGCTGTCGCCGTCGCCGTCGCCGTCGCCTGTCGCTGTCGCTGTCGGTGTCGGTGTCGGTGTCGGTGTCGGTGTCGGTGTCGGTGTCGGTGTCGGTGTCGGTGTCGGTGTCGGTGTCGGTGTCGGTGTCGGTGTCCGGTGTCGTGTCGGTGTCGTGTCGTGTGGTGTCGGTGTCGGTGTCGTGTCGGTGTCGGTGTCGGTGTCGGTGTCGGTGTCGGTGTCGGTGTCGCTGTCGCTGTCGCCGTCGCCGTCGCTGTCGGTGTCGGTGTCGGTGTCGCCGTCGCCGTCGCCGTCGCCGTCGCCGTCGCCGTCGCCGTCGCTGTCGCTGTCGCTGTCGCTGTCGCCGTCGCTGTCGCTGTCGCTGTCGCTGTCGCTGTCGCTGTCGCTGTCGCTGTCGCTGTCGCTGTCGCTGTCGCTGTCGCTGTCGCTGTCGCTGTCGCTGTCGCTGTCGCTGTCGCTGTCGCTGTCGCTGTCGCTGTCGCTGTCGCTGTCGCTGTCGCTGTCGCTGTCGCTGTCGCTGTCGCTGTCGCTGTCGCTGTCGCTGTCGCTGTCGCTGTCGCTGTCGCTGTCGCTGTCGCTGTCGCTGTCGCTGTCGCTGTCGCTGTCGCCGACGACAGGCCGGCTGTCGCACGAAGACGAAGAACCGGTCTGGCTGTTGAGTGGTACTGGACGGTCGGCCTAGCTGTCTGGCGACCAGCCGAGACGTCGGACTGAGATGGACAGTTCGACCAGCCACCCCGGGCAGCTGGGTATCAATGGTTCTGTCCTGGGAGCAGAAAGTCCAGCTATCTAGAAGCCGCCAGGTTAGGCCACTGGGAGCATGCATGCTAGCCGCTGAGAAACGTTGGGAGTAGCAGTCGAGGAACGGCCAGAGTAGCTGTCGAGGAACGGCTAAAGTGAACTTGTCCAGGAACGGTCAGAGTAGTGCTGCCCAGGAACGGTCAGAGTAGAGTTGTCCAGGAACGGTGGGAGTAACTGCCGAGGGACGGTCAGAATAGAGCTGTCCAGGAACAGTCCGGTAATCGTAGTTGTTCCCTGGAGCAATCTGTTCAGCAACTGAGACCCGATCAGTTTTATCCGTTAGATGGTTTGGAGTTTACCAGATCCTGAGAACATGTAGCTAGAGACCATATCTGTTTGTATCAAGAGCATTCCCTGTAAAATGTCGTGAGTATCGAAGGTAGCTGATCTAGCTATTGCTGAAAGGTGAAAGCGGCGGATGCGACCAAATTATGACAGAGCTTTGGGGCTTATATTTGAACTTGGATACTTCACGGCAAACAGGGCATGGCTTCAAGCTTTATCCAGAAATCTCTCAGCATTTCCCCTCAGTCCTCTCTTATTGTCTCCATCTTGACTGGTTCCAAGTGAACTTGGTCTCGCATCTCAGACCCGAGCTCTAAATATATCCATCTGAACTATGAATCCACCTATCACGAATCCATTTGCAATCTAACTATGAAAAGTATGTGCTTGGCCGGGCCTCTGATCCGTGGAATGCATTGCTCTGCCCATATCAGAGTTCTAGTTTTTTTTTAGATCGAAGGCTGTACGTTTGAAGAATTTTGTGCATGGGTTCTGTCAGGGAAAGGTGATTGAAGGACATATCAATGCATTTATGTTCAGGTCCATTGCTGAATTTTTTGTCCTAATGAAGCGATTCTTTCCCCCTCAATCCAAATAGTGGCGGCACGCATGCTCGTGTGTTCTAATTTCAGCTACTCTGATGATAAACAAATCGAGAGCATATCCAGCTATCGGAGAGTGCCTTGATCATAGGCATCACCGGCAGTTGATCTCAGTCAAGTTCTTCACGCTCAAAAAGTGGGCTCCAGCCCGGATAGTGGCAGCATCCAGAGGTGCCAGACGGGTCCGACACGTGCCAAAAACACTCTCAGTGGCAATCAATTGAGCTGGGATATACAAGTCGCAGTGAGGAGAGTGTGTCACCGAACACCATCAGGCCGGCGGCATGCCTCTCTTCAGCTGTCATCTGGGAAGACTCCTGTCCGGCAACGCTTGCTTTCAGCAGGCTGCGCCTCTGCATGCCTCAGCCACCTGCAGCTGAGCTGAGCCTGTTCATGCTTTGTCCTGTGCTAGTTCCCGTGGCCTGTCCTTTGCTAATTGATGTGCGCTGCATTGCTCTGGTTGAGTTTCTGGATGTCTCAGGAGGCTGTGGTTAACTTCTCGTTACACGTTGGGTTCTGGTTGGTCTTCCACGTACTACAGCAGGCTCTGGCGAGCCTTTTGCGTCCTCTCGAACGCTCCAGTTAACCTTTTACACGGAACCGACGATCCGATCCGCCGTTAAATCCGCAACAAATGAGCTTAGATGAACAGCGTCAGGTTGATTCCGCCAATCCTTTCAGCTTTTTTTCACCGCCCGAGGACAATAAAGCCATCTCTCGCTGACACGATTCAAGAGGTTTAGCTGCAATAAAAATTCCGGATACCTCTTTGAGGAACATGTCCAAATCACTTCCTCGTTGTAGCCTACTTCACCACACAATAACCGCTGTGTAGTGCCGAATCCCGGAGTGCTGCTACACCAGTGTCTCATAGCTGCACCACGCATTGACTTGCACTGGCGTGCAAATCTGTAAGACGCGACACACGTTCTAGGACAATCATTTGGCGCCGGGACAATTGTGATTTTCAGAAGCGCCAGCTCCGCCTCCGGTGCACAGCCGGCGATGGCCCGACACTGCACAGCCTACACCCGCGCCGGCGGTATGTGTGCACCACTCGAATGCCGGGTCAGGGCCACCGCTGGTGGCCAGGCGACTTTATTGGAGCGCGACCCACTTCAGTGCGACGCCGGCACGGACGAGAGGGACATTGATTCGGGCCGAGTGGGCCGCATCTGTCGACGGCGTGTGACCTTTGACGAGTGGGCCGACCGACGGTCGCCGGTGCGCCGCGACCAGATATTTGAGCAGAAGAGCACACATTTGAGCTGGCCGCGGACGGCCGAACATGAGCGGCCACTGGTATGGCCGCCTGCATGACTGAACGTCTGAAGGCTATGTGGACCGATGCCTTCCCCGGGAGAAGTGAACGAGAACGTCCACAGTCGTGCGATCACACTGCACGCACACACACACACACACATAATGCTTACTTAAACAATACAAAAACATTAATTTAAATATGCAATAACATCATCGGCGTACTTCCTGTAATCAACCGACAGTGACATACCTCCCCTGACTGACCTTCTGCTAAGCACATGTCCACTGACCTCCGGAACGGACACCGCACACCAACTCCCTCCTTCTCCATCCCACCTGCACGTCTGCCCAGAAGGTCATCTACACCGACACATCTCTTGACACTGAAGCCCACAGACATAAATTTCCTACAACAACGCCCACAAAGGCATTCCCGGCAGTGTGACGATCCCGCCCCCTCGCCTCGGAGGTGCACAATCAGGCAGAGTGGTGTCGCTGCCAGATGTTCGCGTCGGGAATCTGCACGACGCCACTGGAACAAGTCCAGTGTTTCGGATATGTCGGGCGTGTTTAGAATACTTAATGTTCGTCAACAAGGCCTGCTGAGAGTGCTCATACTTGTTGCCGGTGTTGGTTTTGCGGAGGCAGTCGCTAACTGGCAATGAATGTCGTCGCGCATAATGTGGCATATGCGCGGGACCACGTGTCAGATGCACGGGACCATGTGACAGATGCACGGGATCACGTGTCAGATGCTCGGGACCACGTGTCAGATGCTCGGGACCATGTGACAGATGTACTGGACCATGTGACAGATGCTCTGGACCACGTGACAGATGCTCGGGACCATGTGACAGATGCACGGGACCATGTGACAGATGCACGGGACCATGTGACAGATGCGCGGGACCATGTGACAGATGCACGGGACCATGTGACAGATGCACGGGATCACGTGACAGATGTACTGGACGAGCTGAAAGCCGCCCGCGCGGTGGCGACGAGAAGCGGCGTCAATACTACCCAACATGATCGACGACGTCGGCATTCGGCGCGGTGTTAGGCGACGTCTACGAACAGCTATAATGACAGCCTGTCACATAGACTGTTAGTTGTTTTGCTTATGAGACATTGATAAAAAATAGTAAGATAGGATACTATAGCCGGGTGGGAAAGCAGCCACAGCCTTTTTAGACAAGGAAGGTGCGACCAGAAGCAAGACTGTCAAACCGTTGACTACCGAACAAGACTGGCTTGCATATTTCACAAGATGTCTACCTCCGCTATGTCGGCAGCATCCATCAGAGTGGGAGGTGTCAGTTTCCCGAGTCGCCAATCGACACATGCGAGTGCTTTCTGCTTAGCAAAACGATTAAATGGTGGACACTGATGATGCCGCAGTATTGCGATGAAGGGCTGGTCGTGGCCCGGCATGGACACCACGCTGGTTTTCCTGTTGGCACCGACTTCACTCAGATAATCAATCTAATTTTCTGCTTTTAATAACTCTGTCTTCAGTTGTTGTAAAATGGTACACTCATGCAAACATTCTTTGATCTTCCACTGACGACTTTTGTTCGCCTCTTGCATTATATTTTGGCTGCCTGCTTCTGTGAAGCTTGAGTATCGAAGCATGCGCAGTGTAAACACGTCTCTCAGTCTTCGTTATAAGCATCGAATATTGAGCAAAAAGCTGCTGGCGTTGAGACACAGTTCAAAACAGCGAAGCGATCCAGCAAGAGACTGTCAATATGGTAGAATGGCAAATTAATAAGAGCACTAGCAGTTGGCATAGCAAATTAAAGTGCCGAATTTCATCAGAGACATGCATCGTTATTCCGTCATTTTTCTTCTCTATACTTTGATGTCCTTCAAAGGTTGACTTCCCAATGATTAGCGCTTCTCCAATAGTTGATATGCGTCATTCTCGAACGCCACGGAAACATGGTACAGTTGGTTTCCCAGCTGCACTTGATATTACAAGTGCTGCAATTTTGAAACCGATGAGGTCACAACAGCGGGCACAGTACACTTCATTCTGATTCGGACTCCGTAAAATAGCGCGCTGCTTCGATCCAAATAGATGGGCAATATTTTCCAAACGACAAGCGAAAGTTTCGATTAGGCCCTGATAGCGTTTGCAAACTGTTGGGTGATCACCTCAAAGCAAATCTCCAACGCTGGAGGCGAGCTTGGAATGACTCAGTCGAGCCATGCAATGCAATCGGTCCGTCCCACAGCACGCACCAACACGGACACAACGGTCCACACACTCGCCACACGCCACAGACTCACTCACCACGTCTCTGCCCGCCCTTCTCCACATGGTGGCTACGGCTGCTGCAGGCCCGCATAGCGTCGCATTCTTGCTCACTCAACCCATGACTGGGCGGTCGGCAGCGGCGTCCAGCCGAGGCGGGCCGACTGGCGGGCGGCGGAGGCGTGACCGTTCGGTCGGCTGTGCCCGCGCGCCGACGCCACCGACGCCGACGCCACCGACGCCGACGCCACCGACGCCGCCGACGCCGACGCCGCCGCTGCTCGCTCCAATCTGACATCGATCGACTCGCCGGCCGACCGCGCACGTTCCGACCATTTCCAGGTCGTAGATGTGCGGAAAAATCAATTTTCTCTGTGCCGCGTATTCCGAAGTGTCGTCCGACGCCGACAGGGGGCCAGTTTGGTCCGTGGCGGCCATGGGGCGGCGGGTGTGCCGCGCCTAACGGCGCCGGACGGAGGTGTCCGGCGACGCCACGCCGGCCACGGTAAAGCCTCCGGATGGGTTTAGGTCACGGCTGGGGTCGTACCACACGCCGCTCCAGGCCATTGTGCGCGTGAATGGCACGTCTAGTGGGTACGTCGGCCCGGTGCCGGATACGACTGGAGTCCTGCCTAACATTGTGTGCCGGTACATAGACGAAGGTTTTAGTGGGAATTCTGACCATTTGTGGACATAGGATGATCAGGATTTTTTTTTGTCGCGCGAAGAGAGGGAAATGTGATAAATTGCTCCGATGTTTTTCCAGAATTGTGAGACTGAAATAGGAATGTGCTCTTTGTGCTGAAGCTCGATAATTCCACAGAAAATATCGCACGCATCGCAGATACCACGACAAACACATTGCAATGTGCTGATTGAATCGATTGCACTAGCTGAAGTGTCGAATAGTTGCTGGAATCATCGACCCCGAAATTGCCAAATGGCATCCCAAACTGCGCTATATCAGAGGCCAAAATAAGTAATATTCCAGTCAGTCTTGGTAATATTAGTCCTTTTCGTATCCAACGGACGTGCTCACACCGGCACAAATTCCATGATTACCGGCAATTCGTCTGCATCGTTCGGGCGACATCACTATCAACATTTCCAGAGCGGGGCCGACAGATGGCCGCCCAGGTCACGGCCGCACAGGTCACGGCCGCGGCCAAATGGACACGGCGGCCGAGCCGCGACCCACTTCCGCCAATCGACCGGCGGCGATCGGCGATCGGCGATCGGGCGCGAGGTGGCGGCCCGGTCATCTGTACTCATCTGCGAGGTGGTCGGTCGCGCGGCCGGAGGATTGGACGGCCGGCGAGCGTCCGGGACGGCCGCCGGCCGGCTGCACTCACCATGGTCGGCTGCCAAACACAGGCACAAAGTCAGACGGCCGCACGCCACACGCCAAGTTCAATGTCGGACGGGGGACAGGCGACGCACACAACTTGGCGTCGGAGCGCGGCGGGTGCGGCACACCACACTGACGACGGACAGTCGGCATCGACGTGGTTGTCGGCACGGCACGACACGAAAACTCGGGCCCACATGAAAGTCAATGGCGGCCGTCTGGCGTGACGTGAACAAAGTTTCAGCTCAGATCGCATGCATCAATGTGATTAAACTCATCAAAGTCAGCCGTTTTGATGGTCCTAGGAAAACCGACTTTGATCTGACCTTGCTTGACCTAGGAAGATGGTAGTCATGCCTTTGACCTTTTGGTCTGACACAATATTATATTGACGATACGCTTCAAATCGATATTAGCGAGATCATAGTACTGCAGAAATATCGCCTGTGTTGACGTTATCCACGGGCACTGGATCAGACGATTGAGAAAACGAATGAAAATGAAATGATGCATGCGTGCCGGCTGCCTTATACATTCGACGTTAAAACTTGACGCTTGGAGTTTTAGACCCCCTCCCCCACTCACGCCTAGAAGGTCTCGACCATGAAAATGGTGTATATAGTGGAGTCGGTGGCGTGCTTTTATTTATCGGTCACTCTCATTAGGTGATAGCGCGTAAAATGACTTTAAATACCGCTTATTGCTCAGGATAATTACTTACATAAAACCAAGGGTTACCCATGTGAGATATATGAGAAAACATTCATTGAAATAGATCCAATTAGTGTGAGGAGGATTATAAGTATGAATGGCGGCTGCCCTTCAAAGCTCTGCCGGCTCGGCCTGCGCTGTTTTGTGATGCTGTCCCGTTTAGCACATGAGATATGCGGGACAGCCTAACGTCTAAGAAGACTGGTGTTGCTTTAACCAGTCCAGGAAGCCTGCAAGTCAGTATTCTGTCAAGAATCAGTGGCAAATCCAAAAGGAAATTAGGCAGTTTAAAGGAGCGAAGATAGTTGTACGTTATTTTTTTTCGACCTGTGCGTTATAAAGAGACTTCAATGTAACTTAAAGACTCAAATGCATGAGGACAGCAGGATTACTTATTTGACGGTTTTGCCATATGTGGAATTATATCTGAAACATAAGCTTGCTCGAGCGATATAGCATAGCTGTATAATGAAATTAAATCTGACGATACTTTCCTGTATAATGCTATTCAATCTGACAAATAATTTCTGCTCTTGGCTTTGCCAGGCTAGGCTTTTGGGGAGACAACATCTTGATGCTTCTCGAACTTTGCGGGGCAGCACGATGTTGTTATCAGCTAAAAAGATACGAGGCAACACCACACAACCACGATTATCAGCAAACGGCGTTCCATATGAAAACGCGATTACAAAGCTCACCAGTGGGGTAAGATTACGCATATCTGATATTTGATGGTAAAATTCAGGGAGTTAACTAAAATTGAAAGCATTTTTTTCCTTCAAATCAGTAAATGCATGCTCTTTGCACGCTGCAGTGCATATGCCATATCGCATGGAGATAATGCTACGGATGGCACCACTTGTGAGATTCACTGACGTTGTTTTCAGGCAGTTTTAGCCGCTCGACAGCGCAGAAGAGCGAGATGTCACCGACGCCGAACGATGCACTTGACAATCTCTACAAACGATCATGATTACTTTGCATACATTTGCTGGAATATGTCAATTATCAGGACTGACTGACTTAGTCCTGTTTATTATCGGAATATAAAATCTGCCCCACAGGCAACCGTAATAAAAACAATAATACACATTGTTGTCAACAAAATGTAATTTGAAAACCACACTAGACAACCGGTGCATGACCAGAATAATCTTTTTCAGCGGGGCGCTTGGGCATTCCAATCTGGATTGATGAATTCGCCAACCTGTTCCGGGAAATGTTTATTTGGAGCCAAGTTCAGCGACATCGAGTGCGTTGAATTATCCTATAATATTTTTTAAGGGTAAGCGAATGCTCAATTCTATGACCATAAAAATTGTCTCCGAAGCCTTAATAGAGTTCTCCTTGGCTGCATAATTCCTGAGACCATTACACTGGAGAATGCGCATCACTGTCATTGGTTATTACATTGGTTATTCACAATACGGAGAACAACGCAGCCAATTTCAAACAGCCTTCCGCATTCCACCGTGCCCGGAATACATAGCCGAAACACATAGCCGTACATATCACTCGCACGTCCGGAGGTCCGCGCCAACTTCGCATGTCTGGGGGGCAGATGTCTGCCCCATAAGATCTCTAGAACTATGCTAGCTAGCGACAAACAGAAAACGGCGTTGGATAACTGGCGACGGGCTCTATCTAAAGTGTTTCGTTTTTTTCTCGCTCAGGTGAACATGCAGGTCACTGGGTCATCATAGGTCAAATTCGACCAGATCAGGTGGGACTCGGATATTGACACATATCTCAGGACCTGCAACAGATATAAGCAAAGGCGAACGCTCTTCGTCAGTGCTTAAAATGCCCTACCGACAACAGGCGGTGTAATTTAAGGTCAGGTCAACCGAAACTATGACATCAGGTCAAGGTCATGAATTAGCCTAGGGGGCATGTAATATATAAATCGACGCGTCTTGGCGATACAATCACAATGACGGTAATTTCAGCCTTCTAGCTCGATGCAGTGCGATATAATGCGCAGAAATGTGCCAGTGATCTCAGGTGACCTCAGATGACCTTGGTGAGGTCACTGAACAAAATGCCAGCGATGGCATTGAGCATAGCTTCAAACTACAAGCCACAACCGTTGTGATGGCATCCCGAGAGCAAATATGTAACCAGGAAACATTTGTATATTTTACCATAGCCCTGTAATAGCAATGGCCGCGACCTAACCTCAGGTCAATGCTACGGAAAAAAACGATATATATATATATATATATGTTATGGTCCTTGATGAGATCATGACGTGTTATAAGTTTGAAACAAATCGCCCAATTATTGTGGAAGTTATGCAATATAGAACTCCGAGTGTAGTTGGGTCACTTCGCCTGACCTGGTGACCTGACCTGAAATGACCCAGGGTTAAAAATTCATGAGGACATGCAGAAAAGACCAATGAACAGCTATGCGAGGTCTGGCCTTGCTAATCCTTGCTAAGTTTGGCGGCAAATTAGGAAAAACCGGAGGGGGCAGATATCTGCCCCTAGACGTGCGCGTGATATGCCATCCTACCCGGCGCCACAGCGTGAGCAGCACGCAGCACGCAGTACAGACGGCCGATCTAATCACTAAATGGTGTAGCCAAGACATTGGCTCGGCTGGGCGGCACTCCGCCGCACAGCGCAGTGGCGGCCACGGCCGGAATGCCGGGCCGGCCGAACCGCCGACTCATTTGTCGATCGATGCGAGCGCGGTGCGTTTAAAACACCGGGTCGTACGGGCGCAATTTCCGCTCGTCAGCCGTGACAGCTGAGTGCACAGCGTTATCGGCACCAATAGCTCTATACTGAAGGCTCAATATGCCAGCCGTCGTCACGGCCGCCACCAATGACCGGCGCACACTGCGCGTATCCCAAGTTTCAGGGAAGTCGGACGTCTGTCTGACACGAAGTAGAAAAAGGTCGAGAATCGCGGGCACTCCGTCCGGCTACGGTCTCGGCGGATGTCGAAGGCACATCTTTGGCGCAGTTCTACATGGATTGCGAACATGGCAGCTTTGCAAAAATCACTGGCAGCGACAAAAGCACCAAAAGTTTCACTTTTGGACGATGTCAGGCGGGCGTCAGACGGACACAGATTGTCGCCCGAGGTCACCGTCGCGTACCGTGCCCGTCGAACACGACTATCCACAGTCAGCTGCACGGACGGTCGTTCGACGGACGTCCGACGTACGACGGAGACGACGGAGACGTAGCCTAAGACGAGCGAGGTGCGCATCGGGCGTAATTCTGCACAACCGACTTACTATGAAATGTACCGTGCTTGCGTACCGGGAGGGAATCGCTCAGACGTGTGCGACCGTTGCTCGGACGGACCGAATGCACCACCGTAGCATTATATACACTGCTGTGTATGCTAAGATTAGCCACTGAGAATTATCCGTTGGGCCACATCAAACGATGGTTACATGAAAAATGTTTTGCTCACCTACTTCAGAGCATACAAAAGATATCATTCTGTATTGGTGATGAGCAATTTCTTCTGATATGTTTTCATAACTATATATGTATATATATATATATATATATATATATATATATATATATATATATATATATATATATATATATATATGTGTGTGTATGTATGTATATATATATGTATATGTATAACTATATATATGTCATATATATCTATATGTATGTATATATATGGGCCAATTCAAAATAAAGCGATGGCAATCCGAGGAGTCTCGAAAAAGTGGGGATGTTCATCAAATGTACGCCCCTCCCCCACTGGACCAAATCCTGCTTACGCCACTGATGTCATCTCGTACTACACTCCAGCTATGCGTGGGTGGGTGAGCGAGTGTGTGAGTCAGTGAGTAAGTGAGTGAGTGAGTGAGTGAGTGGGTGAGTGAGTTAGTGAGTGAGTGAGTAAGTGAGTGAGTGAGTGAGTGTGTGAGTGAGTGAGTGTGTGAGTGAGTGAGTGAGTGAGTGAGTGGGTGAGTTGGTAAGTAAGTGAGTGAGTGAATGAGTAAATGAGTGAGTGAGTCAGTCAGTCAGTCAGTCAGTGATAACATCAGTGAGTGATAACGGAGTGAGTATGCGGGTGGGTGGAGGCGACGTGTGTAGAGTGTCATGCTGTACATGGAACTGGCTTATTAGGGTCCATTGTGCTGAGAGATAACTCCTGTTTCTTCTGTCTGGGCATTAGCTTATTTCTCCCTAGCATTTTCAATCTAATAATGCCCAGTGCATCTTTCTACGACATTAAATTCGGTGTTCTCTCGTACTTCACCATTAAATTTGTTAATGAAAGCCGGCCTGTGTCAAGCGCGCAAACAAATGCACTTAAATAATACTTATGTAACTCAGCGAGACTCATAAAAAGCGGAGAAAATGCAGGCCACCAACGAACAAAAATGTGTGACTTGCTCGGTGAAGGAACGGTTGGAGAATTCGCAGTAAAATTCTTTATGCCAAACTCCCCGGGGCTGGACCCCATCTGAAGACTCAAGTTGGTGCTTTGCATAGTTGGGACAGTCCTTCCAATAGACGGTGCTGTCGACGCTTACATGCAATGCGTAGGTGCTGCCATCTGGGCTATGACAAGTCCAGCTGAACGCCTCTGGTCGGATAAATGGCGTACATACCAATTCGGAACCTATAGCTCGGTGCAATCTGGGGGGTTAGACTGGACACATCAAATACTGAAGGGAATTTGCCATACATTCTGTGGCTCATCCAGAAAATAACTTCTAAGTGAGGCACGGTGCAAAGCGTGAACGGAAAATAATGTTGTTCCTAATGGTTACCGCACAAAATAAGCAACTAAGAAAATAGAACATACAACAGTCAGAAGATTGCATTGTAAGACACGATAATGAAGCATTCACCCGATGGAAAACGCCAAAAATCGAGGAGCAATCTCAATGGTTGGCAATGGTTGACCCAAAAAGCTTATTCATTTTTCTTCAGCTAATAAAGTGCAGCGTGCATTTGCTCTATGACACCCTGTGATGCACAACGCATAGGCGAATACGATTTCCATGCTATCATTGACGAGACAAACCGTTTAAGTCTTTTCCAGCCTGGTTCACACTTTCATCAACATAGTACACATTCAAAGTAGGCAGAATGTACATTCAGGCTGAACGCATTCGAGAGCAGGTGCACGCGCCAGTGCACGCGACAACCCGGCCACCCACGTGTCGGAACTGGCGGATGGCGCCGTTGATGCGCAGCGAGTCGGCGGCGATCTCGGCGAACTCGTTGCTGCGGCCCGGCTCGTGCAGGTGCAGCTGGCGCAGACTGGCGGCCGAGCGTGGCTGATGGCACGAGCTACACGTCTCCGGCTGCGAGTGCTGGCGCACGATCTTGTCGCGGCTGCCGCCCAGGCCGCCGCTGCCCGTCAGTCCACCGCGGCCGCCCACCACCGAGCACACAGAGTCGCGCGAGCCCATCCGGTGCATGTTGATGCACGAGCAGCGCCGGCGCGCCACCGCCTGCGGGCAGAGGTGCGTGCGCCGGCAGTGCAGCTCGATGTCGGGGAAGCTGCGGGCGCCGCCCTCGGCGGAGGCGGCCGCCGCCGGCGGCTCGCCGGCCAGCGGCGGCAGCGTGAGCAGCGGCACGGCTCGCGCGTCGTCGGCGGCCGCGCACTCGGTGGTGATGACCGGGCGCGGCCGCAGCGGCGGCTCGGCGGCGGCCGGCGCCGGCTCCTCCGGCGGGATCAGGTTCTCCGTGGAGCAGACGCGCGCTCCCGGCGACAGTGGCGACATCACGGGACGATCCATGGCATCACAGCTTCACGGATCTGGCACGAGGTTTGATTCTGTGTTTCGGGGCAGGCGGGCAGCTGCTCAGAGGTGCATCGCTCTCAGGCGGCAACAACTGATATCCTGAGAACAGGAAGACAACCTGGGTTAATGGGCTGTTCGCTCTCAGTTTCCGCCACCATTAGCGCCGGACCAAAATGAGTGCGGCAACCTGAGAGCCTTTGGGGACTAACTATGGGCAAAGAAGCATGGCAGGTGACCAATAATTTCACAACTAATGCACTATTTGATGTTCGAAAATATTTAAATAAGTCTTTCAAGGCGATATCGCAGAGGTGAGGGTGAGGAACAAGCCAAACTCCAGCTTATGTTGCATTCGGCTTGAAGTTACTTTTGTCAAATAAGTGTCGACGTGCAACGCAAGCTCCCCCCAAGCTGACTTTGTTTGGTTGGAAATGTCTAAGATCTAGATAAGCATTCCAAAACAAGGAGCAAAGACAAATTTGTGTCCATTCAGTCTTATGCTATACGTGAAATTAATGGTAATCGCACTATGGTTGCTGAATTGTTGCTTTGGTTCGAATCTATCCGTCGACAAATTTGAACTAAATACCACATATTATCACAAATTGCGTCTTCAATCTCGGCTGCTACTATGCTGTGATGTCTACTGGAAGCTTCAATCGACAGAGATAAAAAATACTACACTTCATTTTCAGTAAGCATTGAGTAGTGCCATAACACTATTCACATCGGCCTCTTTCGGTAGGAAATGACCGATGCACTTGGCCCTTTTTCACAGTAATGTGGGTTCACCCAGCACCAACGCCCCTCTCTCTCGCGGTCCCTCTCTCTCTCTCTCCCTCTCTTTCCCTCTTTCTTTAGCAGAATACGCTTTCTTGCGCTGCGGAGCTGACTGGGGTCAACGTCTTTCTTGTGCAGAATTTACAGAATGTGGACACTTCACCGAGTGAATGGCGCGTAACCGCTCTTTGGTGATGGCACTATTGCACAATTAAGACACATGTGCGAGGAAATTGGACATGCTGACCGGAGTCCGACAGGACCTGGAGGTGACGGCCTCGTTTTACTGGTGTCAGCTCGGTCTGACCACGGCAGCTGTTGGTCATTTGTCATGCTTTATCTGTTAATGACAAGCTTTCACACTGAAGACACTTACGGCGTACTGCTGTGCAACATACATCGGGAAGCCAAGATCACATACGGCTTCTGAAGTCCATCAATTGCAGAAGGAATTTTGATCACAAATGAACGGTAATCAACATAATGCAAGGGAAGAATAGGCACTCGGTGCGATTGCCAGTAATTGTGCCATTTGTATGATGTACGACTACTGGAACACCCAACGGGTGGTTAAGAAGGTCAGCCGATCCATCCAACACGAGCAGCATTTATCGTTCCCGTGAACTGCTGTTACTTTGGCTACCTGCACACACCTCCTGCCTACTGTTACTTTGGCACAATATGGATGCTAATTCGCGAAGTGCCTATAAAGGAATGTTCTACAGTCGGTAGCAACAGGATGGCCTATGACCTGTGGATGTTTTGTGGCTCATGACTACAGCGTTCGTTCATTCTCTGAAATGTTCCGAAATGTTCATCGTGCTTCACTTGCTTTGTCCCTTTTCGACTTCCTTTTCTCGAAGAACTCATTTCTTGTATTTACGTTTATGGATCTCGGTGGGTTGGTACATACGTTTTGGGTACTCGCTGTTTAGAACATGCAAGCAAGAGTGTAGGAACCAGGGGTGAGTGCAGAGGAGGCAACGCCCCTCCCAAACTTTGGACAAGCCTAGCATTGACCCCATGGGTGTTGCGTAGAAATAATCGATTTAAAACTGAGCCTTCATTCACCTCCACCAAACTTTGAAACAGTTCTCGTGACGACATGATTTGAGGCGATTTGTTGGGCTCAGGACAGACGAAGCGTAGTGCATGACTGAATACAGTGTCCATTTAATGCTGGCATGTTTTACGAAAGCATGACAACCTGGGACACACATAACACATTACGTGATAAAGACTACAGCTGGATATTGTGTAGCACCCAATTAATCTTCTTTTCTATTCGTTCCTGGACAAAAGTTCATTCCAAACACAATTTTGACAAGTTTCCCAGAGAACTGTGGTCGGTATGTCAATGCACGTTTCAACAACAGTATGGACAAGATCTGCATCACCCGGATAATGTTTTTCAATAGACGGCATTCAGCGGGAAAGCGCAAATTCAATCGATAGATGTATGCACCAATGTGGTTTCGCAATCATCTGAGGCGAAATACATTTCCACCGAACGATTGCGATAGACGATTAAAAAATGTTTGCGCATCGGTCACAATGACACGACCACAAGCTCGTGTCTTTGTCATTGCACCGCCTCTCATGGCGTCACAATATTGTTATTGATTATACGTCAATGAAGAAGTTGATTAGAAATATCTTTGACAAGTTTGCATCTGAACCGCATAACATAGCTGGTCTGGCTTTTTATTCTGGTCACAATCCTGGACACTGACTGACATACTGCCACTGGTGGACACTGTCAGGCTTATGGACTACAGGGCTTGTGTCGGTCACGGACGGCACATGTATGAGATTAGTCATTCAGATGCTTTGCTAAATATGCCGGTTTTGTGCTTGTGGATATGTCGACTCCGACGTTCAAATCGATGACGTATTGCTTCTTCTGGTTTTGCTATCTGTCGCACAGAACCGAAAGTGCTGAATTCAGAAGGTGTCTCAATGTATAAATGTTTTCACGGGTGCAGGGGAGCGGTTTGTGGAGGAACTAGTACAAGCACTCCTGTTGGCAGTAGATAACGACCCTATGTACTGCTTTCCGGGAACCTTACTTTATTAACCTTCTTATTGTCCTTGTTCACCTGGTTGCATCTCGTTCACCTGGTTACATCTCGTTCACCTGGTTGTCTTTCTTCATCCGCTTGCAAGCTTATTGGGCAGTATAAATCGCTAAAACTATGCAGATATGAGCCTCTTACGTTAATAAACTATTCCCTACTTCACGTAAAACCCACTCGGACTTCTGTCTTGCTAGATGAAACTTCGTGCGACTTAGCGCGAGCTCGTGCCTATTATTACTTTGTTTGCAAAAAAATCAAATGATTGCTGGGGATGTAAAAATGGCGCACCTGTATGAGCAGCCACAGTAAAAGGCAATGGGTGTAGTTATCAGCGGATGAAGTAGCTTTGCGAGTGGTTGAAAAGGTGATTATAGGGTCAAAATCACGAAGGTGACCTGACTTTTTCCTTCGATGTAAAGTTATGACAAATGTTAAGGAATCACGTCACCATGCAACACATGACGACGTTAACCTGCGAATCATGTTAAAGAAAGCAATGTTGTTGTCGTTCTTGTTCCTCAAGTTACTTCTAGATGCTTCGAACATCACTGTATTGTTGACGTCACCTTGTCGCCGTCAAACTTCGTTTTATTGCTTTTCAGCTGCAAATGCACCTACTAATATGCAAACATCGGTTCCCTTTCTTCCAAACTAGGGCTTCACGACACCCAAATTCATCATTGGGGCGGGGAGGGGGTGGGGCGGAACACCGCCCGAATGGATTCTAACGATTATAGGCGTCCCCGAAAATAAGCAAAGCTTCGACTGAATAGGTCCGGGGAAAACCTGAAAGACATTGAGAAACTTTACGACCAATGGCCAATATTAAGGTCACTAAAGTCCATCCGAGTTGATGCAAATCGCACAAGCGACTTGCATCGGCATAGGCCTGTCTGGCTCTCCTCGACATCCGGGAAGAAGATGGCCTATCGGCTAATGCGCCAGATTCAGCTGGTGGTGGGAGGGGAGTGTCTGACAGTCCTCGGCATCCGGGAAGAAAATAGCCTGCCAGCTACGGCTGGTTGGGGAGGGGGTCTTTCTGACTATCCTAGGCATCCGAGAAGAACGTAACCTGCCTAATGCACCAGATACGGCTGAAGGGGGCTGATAGTCTGTCTGGCTAATGAGACTGATTTGGACCAATCTTGCCCGGTACGGTGCATTTCCAGATGGAAAACACACACTCCCTTGTTCGATATACAGTGCGTCACCAATGGCTTTCCCAATCCCATACTCCCTTCAGCGACGATTCCATGCGATACGCATGCAGGATGTACGCTTCATGCATTATACATGACGAATAGGTAAGGCGATGGCTAATGACTGGTAGTACATTCACAAGAATTGGTGCATAAACGATATTCATACGTGCATCCACGCCAAGTACCCTGAATGCGCGAATTCCAAGTCAGACAGAAAAAAAGCTTAAAGAAGACACGTACGAAAACAACTAAAAAAACACGCACGCACACTACATACGCAATGGCAATTTGGTGTTGATAAAAAATAAGCAAACACCACGCACGTGATGGCACTCTGGTGTAGACCAAAAGCAGGCAGTGTTCACGCAGGCGCGTCACCGACTCGGCCAGATGAGCCTGTGCGCTCCAAAGCTGCTCACTGCTCTCTCCCTCTCCTCTCCCTCTCCATCTCCTCTCTCCTCTCCCTCTCCCTCTCCCTCTCCCTCTCCCTTTCCCTCTCCCTCTCCCTCTCCCTCTCCCTCTCCCTCTCCCTCTCCCTCTCCCTCTCTCCCATCCCCTTTCTCTTTTTATTTCAATCTCCCTCTATCCCTATCTCTATCTCTATCTCTATCTCTATCTCTATCTCTATCTCTCTCTCTCCTCTATCTCTCTCTCTATATATATATATATATATATATATATATCTATATATATATCTCTATATATATATATATATATATATATATATATATATATATATATATATATCTCTCTCTCTGCATCCTAGAGTTGCACAGGAACTCACCGCGGGACCATCCAGTCACAGGTTGTAGCTCAAACATCTGCTCAGCCTCCAGCACAGCAGAAGTTCTTTTCCGATCTGGAGCGCAGGAGCCCGGAGATAGTAAGTCGGGCTGGAGCCGGAGCGCCATCTCGCCAGGGGGGGGGGGGGTCATCCGAGTGCTGCACAGGTGCTGCCTGGGGATGCTCTTTGATAGATGCTGCAGCGCATGTTCAAACGACCTCTGTGGCCGACTGTAGCAACTCGGCAGTGTCGCGATTCGTCAGCTCGACCTTGGCAGACTGTAGTGACTCGTCAGCTCGAAGGTGGCAGACTGTAGTGACTCGTCAGCTCGACGGTGGCAGCAGCTCGACGGTGGCAGACTGCGACTCGTCAGCTCGACGGTGGCGGCTGTAGTGACTCGTGTGGCCGGCTTATGATGGCTCGCGGCTGTAGTGACTCGTCAGCTCGACGGTGGCAGACTGTAGTGACTCGTCAGCTCGACTGTGGCCGGCTGTAGTGACTCGTCAGCTCGACCGTGGCCGGCTGTAGTGACTCGTCAGCTCGATGGTGGCAGACTGTAGTGACTCGTCAGCTCGACCGTGGCCGGCTGTAGTGACTCGTCAGCTCGACGGTGGCAGACTGTAGTGACTGTCAGCTCGACGGTGGCAGACTGTAGTGACTCGTCAGCTCGACGTGGCCGGCTGTAGTGACTCGTCAGCTCGACGTGGCGGCTGTAGTGACTCGTCAGCTCGACTATGGCCGGCTGTAGTGACTCGTCAGCTCGACGGTGGCCGGCTGTAGTGACTCGTCAGCTCGACTGTGGCCGGCTGTAGTGACTCGTCAGCTCGACGGTGGCAGACTGTAGTGACTCGTCAGCTCGACGGTGGCAGACTGTAGTGACTCGTCAGCTCGACGGTGGCAGACTGTAGCGACTCGTCAGCTCGACGGTGGCAGGCTGTAGTGACTCGTCAGCTCGACCGTGGCCGGCTGTAGTGACTCGTCAGCTCGACTATGGCCGGCTGTAGTGACTCGTCAGCTCGACCGTGGCCGGCTGTAGTGACTCGTCAGCTCGACTGTGGCCGGCTGTAGTGACTCGTCAGCTCGACGGTGGCCGGCTGTAGTGACTCGTCAGCTCGACTATGGCCGGCTGTAGTGACTCGTCAGCTCGACCGTGGCCGGCTGTAGTGACTCGTCAGCTCGATGGTGGCAGACTGTAGCGACTCGTCAGCTCGACCGTGGCCGGCTGTAGTGACTCGTCAGCTCGACTGTGGCCGGCTGTAGTGACTCGTCAGCTCGACCGTGGCCGGCTGTAGTGACTCGTCAGCTCGATGGTGGCAGACTGTAGCGACTCGTCAGCTCGACGGTGGCAGACTGTAGTGACTCGTCAGCTCGACCGTGGCCGGCTGTAGTGACTCGTCAGCTCGATGGTGGCAGACTGTAGTGACTCGTCAGCTCGACTGTGGCCGGCTGTAGTGACTCGTCAGCTCGATGGTGGCAGACTGTAGTGACTCGTCAGCTCGACGGTGGCAGACTGTAGCGACTCGTCAGCTCGATGGTGGCAGACTGTAGTGACTCGTCAGCTCGACGGTGGCAGACTGTAGCGACTCGTCAGCTCGACGGTAGCAGACTGTAGCGACTCGTCAGCGGGTCTTCCGTCACCAGGAAGCAAGATGATTCCAGGAGGTCGATGGACAGGAGGTCGATGGACCCGCTACGTGCCACTCATGGATATGCTGTTTGTGTCGCAGCATCATAGACGCGCCAGCTGCTGTTCTGCTATGGACGCTACTAACTTGGCTGGACTCGCTACCCACTCGTTCGTGGTATGCTAGTTTGTGTCGCAGCATTACAGACAGGCCAACTGCCACTCCGCTATAGACGCCACAAACTTTGCGCCGTGAAGTGGCCATTCACTTGATTTAAGTTCGCCGACTGTCTTCACCGTTGACCGACTTATGCTCTGTGTAGTTTGCACACAATCAGCTGACTGTCGCGCCGTCGCGCCACTGCTGCTCTGTTGGAACAGCAAGACAGACTGCAGACAAGACTTCACAGACAACATTGTGCAGGCACAGTACAATAGCTGCCTGGCACGAAGTTCAGCTGATCGACTACAAATTCTTCGTTTTGGCTTCGAACATTTACTTTCTTTGCATTCAAAAACTACAACGGCGCTTTAGCGCCGGCAGTGTATAATGCGTATGTAGATCAAGCAAATGTGGTATAAAATGATTCGTCGCACGGCGGCGGGCACAATGGCGTGATTAGAACTCAGAAGGGGGCTGAGGCACCCCAGGAGGCTGCGGGTCACTGACGTGCCCGGAGCCGCCTGAAAGGTCGTGGCCCATTATGGCGAGTTAAGTGTCGATATATAGAAAACTTAGCCCATTGAGACACGTATGGATGTGTGCAGAATCACCCATAAACTGAGCAATTCTGTCGATTATGGGACTGTTTCACTTCGAGTTTGGCTGTCGCGTGGCTCGACTGCGTTTTGCTGTAGCCTTTTCCGGAATATTTGTTCCGCTCATGGGCTGGGCAATTAGCTAAATTCCCTCATCATAATTCCCCTCGCATACTTCACGTGTCACATTTTACATATTGCCACTCATTTCATAAGAATTATATGCAAACCATCGAATACAAACACGCGGATATCCTCGGCAAGTGGACATCCTCGGTGAGGGGATATCCTTGGGGTGCAATTTTATGCCGGTATGAAGTCAACTCAGCACCTTTAAAATAGCACGTATGTATTCCATCAGCAAGCAATGTCTGTCACGCTTCAGTTGTTTTTATAATGCAATTGGTATGAGTACCGCAGAATGCATTCTTCTAGCTACATCCGAAGGTGCATAAATTGTCAAGACTTTCCTGCATGGAAACGAGTTGTCCAAACTGGCCCACTGGCAGTTTCCGCCATTCGCCGGTATTTTACATGATAACCATGGTGCACCGTTTCACTTGGTGGACTCTTACTACAAGCTTGTTTCACATGACAAGGGCGTGTGAGCCATTGAGACAGTTTCAGCAGACAGCCCGTGCCGGCGGTTGGTTGTCTGTTTTACGACACTTCAACCGTTGAGTCATGTAGCGTCGCCAATCTCTCACGCCGACTGGTCGCGGGTGAAGAGTAGCGACAGGTGAGACTCAACCCCCAATCTCTCAATTGTGAGTCGGGCAACTTACCCCTAGACTACTCGTCCCTAGCCAGTGTCAGCAGTCGAGCACCAGAATACGTAGCGAGGCCTATGAGGCTCATTAGAATGAAAACATTTTGGTTGGTGCCATTAACGCAAATGATGCATGTACATACCTGGCATGTTCGATACATGGATAAATTTGATAAAATGCTACGAATGTTGCAACTTTCACTCGCTGGTGTTTGAGGAACCGTTCTGCATTTAGTCCTCTAACGAGCGAGGTCTGCTTCACTCAGGCCGTCACCTGACCACCTTAGTCACGTGACAGTCCGACTCCTGTCGCTTACATTGCTGACTAGTGAGCAGTTTTGTGCATCTCCGGTTGCATGCACCGTACTCTTATCTGAAACTGGGGACAAACGCATCGCTACAACCCCTGATTAAAGTGTGCACAAATGCTTTCCAGCATGGTTCTAATCTTGCTGAGCACGTGCTTTGTCTCCCTCGTAATAATTGATGAACACCGCAGTAATGTTTGCTCTTCAAAATAAATGCGTTCATGCATAAGATATCCATCGGTACAGGAAGCATGCATAACGCACTTGAATGCTCCACGTTAGACGAATTTCGTCGAATCCAAAGAGCAGCATCTGGTCCTAACATCGCACACAAAGTGCGTCATTCCAGCAATACTCTGGGGAAGCAGCGACACTCTGATTTAAGCTGGTGCACATCGCTGAACACCGAGACTACTGGGGATGAACAACTATTCACATATCCGGCACAAACGACCACGACGTTTTGAAGCGCACACACCAAACTGAGGATGCGATTTGGACAACCTGCCACGGCCGCCCACCAACAGCAGAGTGACGTCACACCGCGCCCTTGCGTCAGCCACATCCGCTCAAGTGTCGCCGCGCACAGACACAAGACCACATCAACACTTAAGGACTGTTCACACCTAGCGTAATCTCGACGCAAAAAAGTCAGCGCAATGACGGACTAGGCGTAATCCCGGCGCACTGGGCGTAATTTTGACGCGTTGGCAGACCAGTGCAGCGACATCGCCTGGACGTGAGTACGCCAGCGATCAGCTGACATATCAGCTGTTTGGCAACATAATCAGCTGTTTAGATCGAGTTAAAATGTTGCAGACTGAGTTTTGCCATTGCACGTGGTCCGAAGATCAGCAATATGGCGACTTTCCGTCAAGGACGCTGGTGCGCCGAGCGGAAAAGTTGAGAAAACCTAACTTTGTCCGCTCGGAAATCGCTAGCGTTTTGTAGGACTCGGCGGACAGCTGACGTAATGCCGGCGCAATGGCAGAATCGGCAGACTCATTGGGCCCCATGCTAGCTTTGCGCCGATTCCGCCAGTGCGTCGAGATTACGCTAGGTGTGAACAGTCCTTTAGTCGCGAAGGTGCGCCACGCGTACCTCGCCGCTCCACCACAGCGATGCAAACTGATGCGATGAGGCGAGCAGCAGCTATGGTAGCCGAGTTAGTGCTGCGGAAAGATGCTTCGCTGAAACAAGATATTTCGAACAGTTCGTCGAATTTAGGTTCCCTGTTTTTGGCGGCGTGGATATAACCATTAATTTTACGGTATTTTGCTTGCAGCCAATGAAGTATTATGCTGTCACGAGCCTGTTGTAGCATTGTTGTTCCAGATAAATTGTTTTCTGAGCATAGTCATGATGTTATTAAGTTTAGGAGACATTGTATCATAGAGGTGCAAACCACACATGACTGTTTTCCATTCTAAATATCTTTTCATCTTCATTAAATATCGTAGGACTTTCCGGAGTTTATGCGTTGGTGATCACTGCCAAAAAAAAAATGGTGACTTATCAATTCAGGCACTGGTCACAAGGCACAATCGTCACTCTCAACAATGTTGTCCAATATCACAACGACTGACCAATGCTGTTTGCCATCATTGATTTGGCACTCCCCTGCCCTTCCGCACCTCCCGAGCTCATTCACATTACTGTTGATTAGGCTTCTCCAATGCGCTACCAATACTCTGTGGAGTGGTTGTGGTTATGGCAGATACTCGCGGCCCACCAGCGTACCATGGCCGATCTATGTCACATTTCATCAGACTGGAATCGAATCCCATGCTGCCTCTAGCTTGGCTGCAACCTACACGGTGGTTTTCATTATTCGTGCTGGCGGACGTAATTACGTAATGGAGCCAGATGTGCGTGTGCAGACTACGAAGCACGGCGGAAGAGGAGTTTGCCAGTTCTCACATGCCAACAACACAAATATGGCAAGACGGACAAACCATGTGAGAACAAACAGCCTGACTGGGTATGAAAGCTTTTATTGACCTGGGATAGTCAAATTGCGCAGGTACTAAGAACGCCGGTATGCCGTCGATGCTGACTAAGACTCCAGAGCCCAACCAGCTGCAGTTGAATGGCGGAATTTTTCGTCAGATCTGCTGGAACCTGTGGCAGACATATTCTATTCATGCCGTGTAAGAATAAATTGTCGACTGCTGAATGTACCTGTTCACTTCTATATTCGTCATTGACTTGAGTCCAGTTGAATTGGCCTTCCTTGAGATGAACTCTAAGCACATAGATGCCACCTGAAACCATGAAGCGTATTCTAAGAACAGACAGACCTTCTGGAATAAGGAACGTTTGCAAATGCAAAAACGTATAAGCATTAAGCAAACTGGAGACAGCTGCCTTGCAGTATTGCAATCATCTAAAAATTAAGCATTCCCTGATCAGATTTCGTTGGGCGCAACTCACAGCATGCAATCGGCTTTTGATTCGACTCTTAAGCCTTTTAAACTATGGGGACAATGACAATCTTCTGAGAATCAAAAATCATCCTGAAATATTTCTCACCACCAGCGGCCAAATAGTAGAGAATCAATAACGGAAAATATAATCTTCTTGATGCAATTTTTGAATCCCAGCATAAATACGGTCGGATCGCAATCCATGAATCATGGACATTCCGAGGCATGCAAGTATTTCTTTTTCGAGCATTGGTGACGTCACAGACTAGTTGAAGTAAAAAGTAGAAAGCCTACCACTACAGGTGGCCAGAAATTCGTGCATGACAAAAATTATGAAAAGCAATGACTTAACAGCCACACCGCTCGTCAGCCCCGCCACCCCCCCCCCCCCCCCCCGCCAGCTTGACGATATGAAGAGCTGGCAGTCACTCCTCCAGTCGGCAGCTGCAGATCCAGAGACGGCGCGACCGCTGCAGCGGCAGTGGAGATATATAACTGTGGGTGGCGTCGACGTCGACGCCGTCTGTTTTTATCGACGCCCGTCGTGGCCGGGCGCTGATGAAACGGTGTCGTATAATGGAGAGCCATTCGGCGGTGGCGGCGACGTCCCGCGCGAGACCCACGGAGGCGCAGAGGGCGGCGCGCGGGCCAGTGCGGCCGCGAATGGTGCGGCCTGGCGGCCAGCCAGAGGCCGCGACTGAGCCGGGCGCGACTTACCGTGCTGGCGCCCTGATGAAATGGAACAACTCTGTCCGACCCACTCGTGCGTCTCACGTTCTTGCCGACTTGAAATTGTTGGGCAGTGGTCAAACTGTTGGCTCGCCTGGGCCGGCCGGCCGCCGTGACACTTGCAGCTGCCGTCCAATTTGGCACGGAAGTTCGCCAACCCCACTAAATATTCGTTGGTTTGGCAGCACAGCAGTGTTTGCTGACAAATATTGACACTACACTGAATTTGTGAACTATTTACGAGAAAGGACAAGCCTCAACTGGATTCCATGCTGGGCCGAGCCGACTGGATTGCATCTGAGCAGTCAAAATAGACGTGGGTGCGCGATTCCGTGCCGAGTCAAGCATCCTACGGCCGGGAATTTCCACCGCGGGGACCGGAGCTGCCGGTCGGCCGGACACGTGGCCATCGGTGTCGACGGACGCGCGTCCGCCCCGTCATCGTCGCCGTGGCGTCGGCCCTGCAGTGTCCGGACAGCCGTGCCTGCCGTGCCTGCTGATCTGTGTCGCACCGTCGCCCGGCCGCGCCGCTGACCGTGTCATGCGACCGGACCGCTGGGCTGGCGCCGCAGCATCAGCAGCGCAGCATGGATTTTCTTAAAACGGGCTGGAATAATTTTCTATATATATAGAGAATGCATTCAGCGTACGAAATGCACCGACAATTTCTGGTTTGGCCCGATACAAATTCCAACACTTCTTGCTTGATATCGCTTACATTTTGGCGTCAGTGTGTGTGTGGGGTCAAGCCCTCCTCGGTTGCATCTCTATGTAACATGCATCACCGGACCAGTCTTCCAGTATACCGTGCCGCCTGACCAGTCCTGCAGTTTGCAGCGTGTCATGGGGCCAATTCTGCAGACTACACTGCATCGCAGGACCAGTCCTGCAATCTCCACTGTGCTGCTTGTATGGCAGGCAGACCTTCCTGTCTCTGTTTCGAGTCACAGGAATTCCTACGATTAAGATAAGTAAATTTGAAACCGCCATGAATGTAACAATAAACGTCACGATCGCTTCTGCAAACGATGAACAGGCCTGGAAGCAGCATGCATCATGCATGCTGACTCAATATGAGCTAAAGTATACATGAAGTATTCTGGGCCCAATCAGGCCACATATTCTGTGGTGCCGTGGCGATCCTCCAGACACTTCAGTCTTGGGTCTGTGGCAGAGTCAGCCAGACTACTCTGCCGCAGCCCGGCAGTGTCGTGTCACTCAAGGTCACAGGTGGAACTTCTCCACAATGATCGGGAGGCTGAACCAGTTTTAAACTCAGCTTGATCCAGCTTATGCACACATAATCTTAATGGTAAAGGGTGAAAGTGATTGAAGGCTCGAGGCCCAAGTATATGGAAATTTTCCATTCTTGGCCTGTTCTGAACTGTCGTATCTATGCTGTGCCAGCCTATGCTGACACACCGCGGTGCTGATGTCAGTCTTTGGTTCCTTGGCAGCGCCGTGTCAGCTTACGCTGCCGGGGTGCAACAACGCGGTATCAGTCTACACTGCCGGGATGCGGCGGCGCGGTGTCAGTCTACACTGCCGGGGCGCGGCGGCGTGGTGTCAGTCTACACTGCCGGGGCGCGGCGGCGCGGTGTCAGTCTACACTGCCGGGGCGCGGCGACGTGGTATCAGTCTACACTGCCGGGATGCGGCGGCGCAGTGTCAGTCTACACTGCCGGGGCGCGGCGGCGCGGTGTCAGTCTACACTGCCGGGGCGCGGCGGCGCCGTGTCAGTCTACACTGCCGGGATGCGGCGGCGCAGTGTCAGTCTACACTGCCGGGATGCGGCGGCGCAGTGTCAGTCTACACTGCCGGGATGCGGCGGCGCGGTGTCAGTCTACACTGCCGGGGCGCGGCGGCGCAGTGTCAGTCTACACTGCCGGGATGCGGCGGCGCGGTGTCAGTCTACACTGCCGGGGCGCGGCGGCGCCGTGTCAGTCTACACTGCCGGGATGCGGCGGCGCAGTGTCAGTCTACACTGCCGGGGCGCGGCGACGTGGTATCAGTCTACACTGCCGGGATGCGGCGGCGCGGTGTCGTCTATACTGTCTGGATGCGGCGGCGCGGTGTCAGTCTACACTGCCGGGGCGCGGCGGCGCCGTGTCAGTCTATACTGCCTGGATGCGGCGGCGCCGTGTCAGTCTATACTGTCTGGATGCGGCGGCGCCGTGTCAGTCTACACTGCCGGGGCGCGGCGGCGCAGTGTCAGTCTATACTGCCTGGATACGGCGGCGCCGTGTCAGTCTACACTGCCGGGATGCGGCGGCGCAGTGTCAGTCTTCACTGCCGGGGCGCGGCGGCGTGGTGTCAGTCTACACTGCCAGGGCGCGGCGGCGTGGTGTCAGTCTTCACTGCCGGGGCGCGGCGGCGCAGTGTCAGTATACACTGCCGGGGCGCGGCGGCGCCGTGTCAGTCTACACTGCCGGGGCGCGGCGGCGTGGTGTCAGTCTACACTGCCGGGGCGCGGCGGCGCAGTGTCAGTCTACACTGCCGGGGCGCGGCGGCGCGGTGTCAGTCTACACTGCCGGGGCGCGGCGGCGCAGTGTCAGTCTACACTGCCGGGGCGCGGCGGCGTGGTGTCAGTCTACACTGCCGGGGCGCGGCGGCGTGGTGTCAGTCTACACTGCCGGGGCGCGGAGGCGCGTGTCAGTCTTCACTGCCGGGGCGCGGGGCGCGGTGTCAGTCTATACTGCCTGGATACGGCGGCGCCGTGTGTTCCTGCCGGGCGCGGCGGCGCGGTGTCTCCCTGGGGGGTCGTGTCCCGGGCGCGGCGGCGTGGTGTCAGTCTACACTGCCGGGGCCGGCGGCGCAGTGTCAGTCTATACTGCCTGGATGCGGCGGCGCAGTGTCAGTCTACACTGCCGGGGCGCGGCGGCGCAGTGTCAGTCTACACTGCCGGGGCGCGGCGGCGCAATGTCAGTCTATACTGTCTGGATACGGCGGCGCCGTGTCAGTCTTCACTGCCAGGGCGCGGCGGCGCGGTGTCAGTCTACACTGCCGGGATGCGGCGGCGCGGTGTCAGTCTACACTGCCGGGGCGCGGCGGCGCGGTGTCAGTCTACACTGCCGGGGCGCGGCGGCGCCGTGTCAGTCTATACTGCCTGGATGCGGCGGCGCAGTGTCAGTCTACACTGCCGGGGCGCGGCGGCGCAGTGTCAGTCTATACTGCCTGGATGCGGCGGCGCGGTGTCAGTCTTACACTGCCGGGGCGCGGCGGCGCGGTGTCAGGGCGGCAGTCAGCGACGGTGCACTTTAGCGCCGACGTCCGGCCGCCGACAGCCGGTGAACTTTAGCGGCTCCGCCGACTGGCACGGCGTCGATGGACGCCGACGTCGGTCGAAATGGCTACGGCTGCTCCCGCCTCGAAACGCCATGAAAGTCAGCGATAAATTATGCCGAATACTGCATGCGAGAGCACTGTTTCTCGACCTGCCGACCCAGGGTCAGCTACGCAGCTAGCTGAGCCAACTGGTGACGGTGACACGCGACCGGTGTGGACCCGGAATGGACTATCAGCGGGATATCGAACAGGTGTCAGTGTGTGTCCTCGCCAGAGAAACACATGTGTGCGCAGCACGCACGTCCCACCGTGCCGGTCCGCGGCCTCGTCGGCTGCCAACCTGCATCGGTGCTGCCAGCTGGTCAGCTATGTCAGCCGTCAGCCTGTGGCTGTCAGAAGGTTGCCGCAGGCGTAGGCCACAAGACTCAAACAAAGCGTTGGGTAAAAGAGGTTTGGTAGTTGTAACTTTGTTTCGAGACGGCACTCTGGGGGCTCACATTCTGTGACCTAATTTGCACGTCGAGCTGTGTCTGGTGCTCAACGAGAAGTGGGTAGGAGATGGTGAACGTTGTCGAGCCTGCGCTCGGTGTGTTCAGTACTGATGGTGTTCCGTGCGCTCTCAGACTGATGCTCCTGCTCAGTCGTCTCGATGTTCCTTGTTTCCAGTCCTAATATCCCATGCATTTGTTTTTCATGCGTGGACTGGTGTTTCGTGCCTCCAGGCCCTGTTTTCTGCGAACTTTCCAAATCCGTGCTTTTTCGTAGAAAGTTGCACTTCCAAGTTCTTGATGAATCGTGTTTGCGGCCCGGTGCTTTGTGTTCCCAGATCCAGGGCGCTCTGCTTGAGACTCGATGTTTCGTGCCGATGCGACTTCATCGGATTCGGCTGTCCGACATGATCGATGTGCTATGAGTTGATGTTGAAACCTAGCCTCCTTCCAGCTGGTTCCGTTACCCTGCGCTTCCATGCTAGATTAAGCTTCATGTAAGTTGTTCGAATGATCTGCTGTCGGGAAACATGAACATTATTTTAAAGACATTTCTGTACGTGGTAAGTGGATGAAATACTTCTCGTCATATAACATACTTGTCATATGAGGAAATGCGTATGCACGAGTGACGAACTGCAAATTGATATGGTGCATGCAAAGTTTTGTATTTTCCCTAGTCGGATTATTCTCGTATTGGACTTCTTTGTATAGTAAAATATTGAAGACCTTAACGGATGAAACCATGATATTTTGCATGTGTCATTTTGACGTCATATGGCATTTCGACCAATATTCTTTACGATTCATAAAGGACTAGTTGAGACAATTCCTACCAAGATAAGAACATGGAGGGTGAGCCTGTGCAAGAAGCGCACTTGGTAAGACACAAGCCCATCTACCCAGTCCGAGGTGCATCGTGACACGTGAGCGAAAGAGTTGGCGGATGGAGAAGGCTGCATCCAACAACAGAGCCGTGCAATGTTCACAAACGCCGCACAACGTGTCGGGTTATGTCTGGCTGCCTCCGACCACCCAGTCCAGCAAGGGAGGAGACCTGGACACCGGACAGTGGCTGATCTAGACCGTCGACCTGTCGCCGACAGCCTCCGACGACAACAATTGGAGACTAGAGTAGTAACTGACCTCAGGCCACCGACCAATGCCTGCATATAGGAGGCCGGGTGACTCGTGTCACAACCACCGCACTGTATATCATAATGACCAAGATCAATATAGCTTAGTTGTTTAGAGCGTCAGCGAACATCAATATCCGGCATACTCTCTAAGTCTGAGGAAGGGAGGATGTGCGTCGCTGCACGCCAGCTGGCCGACTGGTCAGTTGGCAGCTGGCTTTATAAGGTCGGGGTCACAGCCACGGGGCGACCTGCCGGTGCATTTGCGGCAAGTTAAGCTTTCGGTCAAAACTGCCGTCAGGATGGAGTTCCCGCATCTGATGGTGGTGGTCAGGGTTCACGCAACACGCTCTGCTTGGAATGCGACCCTGTTCCACAAAGCCAGCCCAGCGAACATTCTGAATGAATTCCAACCCGAAAATAGCAAGTAATAGGAAAGTGTTACCGTCCTCACAGCATTATTACTGACCTCAAAGGTGACACGCAGGTGGGACCGCCCTATCGCAATGCGTCCTGGGCAATGCAATGGTCAGCATGCAAGCAGTAGTCGGAATGCACGACTCACAAGCAGTGACCAGGAGTTCACGAGTAGTGGTCAGAACATCACAAACAGCGGTCGGAATGTTACATCCATGACTGATAATCCCATGGCCGGTGGCGAGGATGCGACGTCCAGCGTCCCGACCGTCACGACCAGTGGCGGGAACGTCACGCGACCCGCTCTCGCCGTGACGTGTCGGCGACCCTGTCGGACCGGCGCCCATGTGCCTCTCACGTTCGGCACAGACGTCACGGGTCGTCACCGCGGCGGCGGCTGACACGACCCGCACTGACGATCGCTGGGCGGCGGTCGCCCTTTGTGCGTCATCTTTGGCGGAGGCCCGGCACCTCTGTTTTGCGTGAGGTTGTCTGTCACATCGGCGCCAGTTGCCGCAGGTCCAGTGCTCCACGTGCACGGTGTGTGGCACAGTTTGTCTTGGAGGTCGACGACCCGTATTGGAACACTGTGTGGACTGACCATTGGCACACCGATTTTCACACCTACTTTTCGCTGGTTGTCACGGTTGAGCACAAAACCGGAAAATCGATTCCATGGCGTTGCACTTGTAATTGCTTTTCTACTTTCTGCAGATGCTCCTCAAGTTTACCGTGACTTACCATTCATGGGCGTTTGTCTTCCATGTCCAAATTTGTATTTAGCATATGTTATATATGGTTCCAACATTATTTTTACATTGTATACCGACGGAACACCTTGCATTTTTGATGCCGCCAATGAACAAACAATAACTGTAGGAAGCATGCTCAAAGGCCAAGGTACAACGTAAAAAAGACTCTTAAAGTCATTCAGAAGCACCATAGAAAATTCAGGGAACATCCACTATTGGCTCCTGAGTTAGCACCTCGCTCCCTCCCCCTCCTCACATACACACACATTGACAGAGTGTGTCGCCGGATGCCAAAGCACTTGGCTGTCAAAGAGACCGGACAGCCTTCGCTGGGGAGGTGCCAAGCCAGGTGACGCTCTGTTGATCTCGAGTGTGATCTCGACCCTCCCCAAACACTCCTCACCGCACCACCAACAAACAAGCCCGGCTCAGCGCCCTCCACCGACCCGCCTCAGTCAGCAAAGGTGGCCGCCCGTACGCACCGGTGCGCAACGTGAGTGGTCCCGGCGGAAACGCGGCGGCGCCGCACGCGAAACACTGGCTGCTCTCCGGCTATTATGCACATTAATGTTCCCCGGGAATGAGTAAATGGACGCTGGAAGACAGCACCGCCACATCAGAGGGCACCGTACGCACGGCGGCACTTGCATAACAAGACGCGAGGGATCGCGCGCCGTCAGATGATGGTTGCCCTTTCATCTAGCTGGAAAAGTAATCAAATTTGCATTCGGCCCTAACTTGTAATTATCAACATGAGCGGAACAACAGCAAGAAAATGTGTCAAATCGTGCACAATGGTGTACATAGCACCTGAGGCATTCCATGGTAACTCAACCGGTGGGTACCGTCCGACCATTTTTTATTTTCTTGAAAAGTCGTGTACCGGTGCTTTCAAGAGCGAACAATTCATTTTTGATGACCAAAAGAATTCCCACAAAATATTTCCCAAGATACAGTCATGGCAAGTTTCCCAAGGTCAGTGAGGAGGCCCAACTTTGACGACCCATAACTCCGAGGCTAAGAGAGCTATTTGATTTAACGTTTTTAAATTAAATTGGGATGAATCAAAGAACAAATTGGCTATCTTGGATTTTCTATTTTCTATTTATTAGGTAACGTGACATCGCGACCTATCATTTGCCGCATGACCTTGATCTTTTGGCTGCTGAAATTATAACTTTCGTCTGATGACGATTTGAACCTCATTCAGACCATTTCAAATAAATAAATAAAAACGTTGGGTTCGACCTGTAAAAAGTACTTTTTGGCATTGCAATGCTGACACACCACGCTGGTTGGGCCCCCGGTACGTCGAAAACTTCGCATCTATTTGACAGACGGTTTCGAAATGGTCCAGAGTGGCTCCCGATGACGAAACCTGTCGGTTAGTGCCGGCTATGCTGCCATCAGGTTATAAGGTGACATTGACATTAGGTGTTCAAGGTCATTGGATCTGCGGTCACGAATTTATTTCTGGCTAAAACTGTATCCATAAATGAGCTAAACAGCTGAACTCAATGCTATTGTGTTCGTCACATCGGACGGTTACAGTGATACGTGGGATGACCCCGATGAGTCAAGTTAGGTCACTTGACCTGAGGTCAGGTCACCGATACAATTACAGGTGCCAATTAACATACACCTATACCTATCGATAGAACAACACACCAGCGCACTAACATATCACTTCAACACCTTGACATGTTTGCCAGTCTTGTCTTCTGAGAGGACGTGGATCCGCATTATTTTCTTACTCACAGGGCAGAACCTGTGGTGCTTTCTTGTTCCCTTGATCGTCACGGCTTTGGTGCAGCGGCCATTCAGCTCCTGCTCAGCCTTCTGCACTTCCACTTTTGTGAGATATAAAAACTTGATCTTTGTCACAAGCTGCCCGGCGAGAAATGTTTTGACTGCCCGGACTGTTTTCCTCTTCTGGTAGACTGCATGGCTCCTTCGTTAGACGCTTTCGGCAAGTATCACACAGATAACTGTCAACACGTAGCTGGGGATCATCGACTATCTGGACCAGATTTTTGGGTGCCAATCTAACACCTTTATACACTTTCTTCTTATGCCGCTTATACGGGTGGGTCACAGCGGAAAGGAGCAGGCACCGTTCCCGTCTTCGAAACAAAAGACGTCTATCGACACTGTCGACAAGTCAGCTGACTAATCCTCACACGATGTCACTGCTCTCCCCACTGACAAGGGACTGTTGGTGGTGCGCTGCCTCTGTAAAAAAAATCCGTTGTTTGCGTCTCCAGTGTCTGCAGCGCATGCTATTGGTCACTGACCAGACCACATCTTTGTCGAACGTAGACGTCGACCTATGGAGGGGGGTAGAGACCAGAGCGCTCCCCTTCCGCGACGGCGCACTCCGCAGTGTTATTGGCATTGGACTTTGACCTCAATACCGTCGCGTCGCACTGTACAAGTCGTCGTGCTATGCACCATGACATGACATAATACTCAGTTGTTCTTGTTCCTGTGCGGCGTACGGGTAACCACCATTAATAGCGACAACTTTATCTCATTGGAAGATTCATCCAACAGCACCATATACATTACACCGGCGCACTACAACATAATTGTGAGCAAGCTATGGACAAAGATGACAACGTAGGTTTGCCCTGGCCCTGTTGGATCAAATCGGTAACCTGGCCAGTTTACGTGACTCAACTTGACCTGTCGGAGTCATGACATGTATCACTGTAACCGGCTCGACGTGACGAACATAATTGTGTTGAGTTCAGCTCTTCTGATCAATTAGGGGCAAAGTTATAGCCATAAACGTTTTCGTGACCTCAGATGACCTTGAACGCCCAATGCCATGTGACTTTGTGACCTGATGTCAGTGTAGCAGAAGCCAACTGACAGGTTGCGTCAGCAGGGGCCACCCTGGACCATTTCGACACCGTATACCTACTAGATGCGAAGTTATCGGCGGGCAGGAGTCCCAAACAGCGTGCTGTGTCAACATTGCGAGCCAAAAAAGTGTTTTTTTTTGCAGGTCGAACCCCACGTTTTTTATTTATATACATGAAAAGGCATAAATGGGGCTCAAGTGCTCATCATACAAAAGTTTTAATTCCAACATGCAAAAGGTCAAGGTCATGATGCAAAAACTAGGCCACGAAGTCACGCGACCTAATAAATTGAAAATCGAAAATCCGAGATAGCCAACTTGTTCCTTGATTCATCCCAATTCAACAAAAAAGGGTTCAATGAAATAGCTCTCTTAGCCTTGGAGTTACGGGACGTCAAAGTTAGGCCTCCTCACTGACATTGGGAAATTTGCAGACTGTATCTTGGGAAATATTTTGGGGGAAATTTTTTGTTCACCATAAATGAATTGTTCGCCCTTGAAACCCCAAATACACAGGTTTCCAAGGACATAAAAAATGGGCGGATGGCAAACTGAAAAATTTTCGGTTCAGTTACTGTGGAATGCCTCACCTTGTAGCATAAACAACTGCAACTGCTCACAAATGTGTCCGAATAAGCTTAATTAGTCGGGCTTATTTTTCGTTCATCTTTAGTTGAATATACTTTTGCACGTACATGTTACTGTCGCAAAATTAACAAAAGTTGTTCCGACTGTATCGTAGCGCAATAGTTCACGTCTGTCCAAGTTGCAAAGCTCGTTAGCTAGAGGAAAGCACCTTCCAATCAACCATATGGGAGTTAGCCTAGGAAATAGCTCAGCATTTAATTGATGTAGTCAGTTACTGTAGGCTCAGTTCTGTTGCTCAACCTACATCCTCGTCTTGCTTGTGATATGCTTGAACTGGTGAATTTGTTCTGCTCTGCTAGCGATGGTTTCGTTTCAGCATTATTCATCTCTTCTTCACCACGCATATCACCACAAGAGATAAATCATCCCAAGTAGACAAGGGTAACTAAGGAGAAGGCAGCGAGGAAAAGAAAAGGAAGCAAATATCAAGAACACTAGAGAACGCGGCCCGGTTCCACATGCAAGCCTGTACTTTGGGAAGTTGGAATTAATACAGGTGAGCCACGCGCGTCAAGCAATCACCCGTGTGTCACACGATCCACGCGTATGCTACGCGAGATGGAGTGAACATGGCTGGATATTCTGGGGAAGATGTACATATGCATACATACATACATACATATATACATATATACATACATACATGCATACATACATACATACATACATACATATATATATATATATATATATATATATATATATATATATATATATATATATATATATATATATATATATATATATATATATATATATATATATATATATATATATGTGTGTGTGTGTGTTTGTGTGTGTATGTGTGTTTGTATGTGTTTGTGTGTGTGTGTGTGTGTGTGCTTGTTTGAATTAACGAAGTTAAGAAATCGTAACTAAAGCCACCCCGAATATGAATGTCGTCCTTAGTGCTACAGTTCTCACTGTTTTCTAGAACTATCGCTTCCAAGTTGAACAAGTAACGGGAAGACGTCAAATGTCGCATAAACTTGAATTGCCCAGAAGTTGATTATCGGATCTGGCAAGGCTCCGGATGACCTTGGGCACAGTCGGCGTGTTCTTCCAAGTTCAGTGTCCTCGATTACAATGTGCGGCATCACGTACCTAGCCGTGCCGATTGTCAGTACGCCGCATTTACCTCAGCACATAAGTGTCGGTCTCGTCGAGACCGACATCGCACACATCAACGGATAGACGGTGACGTAGGCACCCACAGGTACTCAATCAACGCAAACGCTTACATGCTGCCTCGAATCATTCATCTCACAGGCATCTTAATGTCAGTCTGCCAAACACAGGCCCTTAACGACAAGTGAAAACCAGAACAAATCGCCCAACAAGCACCACGCGCCGACCCGCCTCAATGCCAACCCGGCAGCCAAGCTGCAGCCGTCGTGGCGCTTCTAGCGTGTGGCGCCACGCAAAAGATGGGCGTTTATCGGCTATACAAAATAGAACTTAGAAGCTTATTTGTCAACCCAAACGTAAAATCGAACAAAAACTTCAGTTGTGATCAGAAAATGTCTCGCTATTGATTGACGTGAACATTTGAACATGTGGGACTAGCTCATCAGTCTTCCAATGAAGTACATTGGCCTTTTAATGGCTTCCGAACAGTGCGGTGCGAGGTAAGCTCGTGACTGTCAGAACAGTGCAGTCCGAAAAGTCAGTGCGGGGTAAACCATTTCAAATAAACGGTGTGGTATTGACCGATGCCCAATATTTACACGTGTGCATGCACTATTGGTCCATGCTGGAGGTGCCTATCACATGCATGACTGCTACGCTCTGATATTCCATTCGACATGCATCATGCATAAAATATAGGTACGCATAAAGATACATTTTCACAACACTAGATAAAAAGAAACCACTGAAGGGCAAGAAGTAGCCTCCATACATCTTCCTTAGGTAGGAAGTAGTTGAATCTTAGTCAACACAGTCCAGATCCGTTGACCCTAAATTTGTTCCGCCCAACGTTTTCAACTTCTCTGGATTTTTCGGTGCCGCCGGCTATTATTCGTGCTCCTTGCTCCCACATTTATCTAAGCTTGGGAAATTTATCGCGAATATTTATGCATTTGGCTTGACAACCCCAGCATGCACAGACGCAGGCAAGCGCTCGAAGGATAATTCTTGGCAAGACAATAAAGTGTACAGAAAATGCAATCAAAGTGAGAATATTCGGCAGTTGGATGCTGCAAAACTGTACGCGAGCATCAGTTGTGTCGGGCTTCCAGCATCCAGCGTGTCTAACTCCTCGGTCTTCGCTGCGGTGCAATCCAGGGATCATTGTCCAGAGTATGCAGATGTTGCACAGTTCATGATCAAACATACATCACACAATCCG
The DNA here is from genome assembly GCA_034440575.1 of Imbricaverruca yamaguchii. Taxonomy (NCBI): domain Eukaryota; kingdom Metazoa; phylum Arthropoda; class Thecostraca; family Neoverrucidae; genus Imbricaverruca; species Imbricaverruca yamaguchii. Next base: position 1,658,573 of record JAOTOL010001591.1, read on the forward strand.
AAGTGTGCAGAGAGGTCCGAACAGGGGGCTGACAGTTTATACATTTTTCCCCCAAAAAAGCAAATCCCACGACGATGATATTTTCTCGATAATTAGGCTGCGTGATAGGATGGGTGGGGCAGTGCCCCTAGCCGCGCTGCCACCGAAACCCACCAAGCTAAACTGCCTGCTGGATACCGATAACTAATGAGAGTTCAAAACACTATTCATTTCAGTTTCAGGATCTGACTTACTCGAACGTTTGGGCGCATCTGGACTTTCTCATTTCTCTCTCATTCTCATCAGACAATCTCATTTTAGACGTCCGATCAAAGCCAGTTGGATCAGTTACAGCAAATACAAGCTGTCTCATTACAGACGTCCGATGAAAGCCAGTTTGATCAGCATGACATGGCAGCAGCCATGCAGCCACGGCATGGCAGCATATATATGGTAGCATATATAGGCATGGCAGCATATATACCCTGCCACATTCTCAGCAACTGGAGATCACAAGGTGATTTCTACTGATTTCCTCACAAATCACCTTGTGATTTGTGAGGAAATCAGTAGAAACGTTAAGAGGAAGTGCCTTATTCTTGGTGACTTTAATCTAAAGGGATATGAAAATGCTGGTGTTGGCTCCCCATCATACAAAATGTTTAGGAAATGCCTTGAAGAGGACCTGTTCTTACACCAGTTTGTATCGGAACCTACCAGGCATGGTTCATTCTTGGACCTTGTATTCTCGGATTTAAGTGACTTGGTTCAAGACTTGACTGTAGGCGAACTCTGGGAAAAAGTGACCATAACATAGTTAGATTCAAGGCACATGTAGGGGAAATTATCAAGGATAATTTGGTAAAGGTTCCAAATTTCAACAGAGCAGACTTTGATGGCATGAGAGCGGCTTTAAGTCCCACCAGATGGGAAGAAAAATTCTCCAATTTAAATGCCTGTGAAATGTGGGGAAAGTTCAAATCTTACTTGAAGGAAACTCAGATTAGACATGTCCCCCAAAAGCAAAGACGCAAAAGAAGGGTAGGAAAGCCAGCATGGCTTACACCAGGCTTGATAAAAGCAATTAAGGCTAAGAAAACTGCATTTAGAGTCTTTAAAGAAGCCTTAAATGTCGTTAATCTAAAGGCGGATCGAAAAGCTAGAGATACTGTGAAGCAAAAAACCAGAGCAGCAAAGCGAGCAAAAGAACTGGATTTAGCTAGAAACTGTAATGGGACAGTAAAAAGTTCTTTAGTTTCTACAAGCTGAGTAAAGTTTCTAGCACAATTGGTCCACTGGAAGCAAACGGGAATACATTGGATGAGGATAGTGAGATGGTTAAGGAGCTGAGCAAGCAGTTCAAATCAGTGTTTACATTGGGGGCATTCCACGACAAATCGACATGTGACCTGCACCCTCACACCTCAGATTTGGATGAAAATGGTTCTATAGGGTTATCAGCATCGCTGAACACGCCTGTGCCATTTTGAAGTCTCTTAGGTTTACCGTTTTCTAGTTATGAACTATATAATTTTTACATTTTGCACTGACATGACTATCTTTGGTGCTAATTTTCTCCGAGTCATTTTTCAGTAACTGAACAAATTTATACGTCAAAATGAAGACAAAACATTGAAGAATATGACTATGCCACCATTTAAACTTTCATTACGTAATTTTTGCCGACTCTAGCCAAATAAAAAATTGAAAAGAAATAAAAACATTTTTTCCCTCCGATATCGTATTTTTCTCACTTTCATATGAAAGAGCGTAGTTTTTACCCTAGAAACATAAATAAAAAAGTGGTTATCGACTTGGAAAGACGAATCAAATGCGGTGAATGCGGGCGCTGCGCTCACCGGACCGGCGCGCGCGCTGCCGCTGCCTCGCGATACGCCTGCCGGGGGAGGGGGAGGGGAAGGGGGAGCCGAGCGTGGGATGTCAACAAAGGAGACGCGCGTCCCGGGAGGATGATATGGGAGACGTGACTGCCACCTCCCCCTGGCCCCGAAGTGAGTAGAAAATGTCCTGGAAAAAAAGACTATGTGACGGTAAGAGATGAGAATGGGGTTAAAGTAAAGAAGCAGAAACGTTTGATTTGAGGTAATTTGCAGGAAATTTACCAACTTCATAAAGAGAACGGTAGCAACCCGCGCATTGGGTTTCGAAGTTCGCCAGCCTCCGCCCCAAACACTGTGTCCTGTTGGGAAGCAACGGCACTCATACGGTTTGTGTATGTTGCTATCACCAGAACGTGAAGCTAATGTTAGCGTCTCTGGGCTTAAAAGACATTACCTACAAGGACCTGTTGAAGCACGCGGTTTGTGATGTCGGGAGGGAAGCCTGTATGCTGCAAAGTGTGAAAACTGTCCAGGTCAGGACAGTGTCAGGTCATATTTGATCGACACTTTAAATGCGCAGGCAGGGAAATCTCAGACTTGGTGGACGAAGTCAGATTTGGTCAGTGGCTAAGCACGGATCGTTGCACTTTTACCGAAATTGTTCTTCCTATGGACGAGTTTCTTGACAAACTGTCTGACGCCATTGTGACACTTACTCGGCATCATTTCACGAGTCAGCATCAAAGCAAATATTTCGACGATCTAAAAAGCAGCTACCTGAGCATGAAGCACTGATCATATTATATTTTTCAGAAAACTACACTTTTGTAGTTCAAGACGAAATTCAGTCATATCACTGGAACGCACCACAGTGTACCGTTCATCCGTTTGTTGTTTATTGGCGAGAGGCTGGAAAGATTGAATGCCACAGTTTTTGCGTGTTATCAAACGAACTGAAGCATGGCACCGTCGCTGTGCACACATTCTTGCAGCACATTGTACCGAAAGTGAAAGGCATAGTCCCGAACTTGAAAAAGATTCATTATTTTTTGGATGGGTCAGCTGCCCAGTACAAGAATAAGTTTAATTTCGTGAATGTGAGTTTTCATGATGAGGATTTCGGAGTCCAGTGCGATTGAATTTTTTGCAACGTCGCATGGGAAAATTCGTGCGACGGTGTTGGGGGTACACTGAAAGGGTTGCAGCTAGCGCCAGTCTTTCGCGGACACACTCGGACCACATTCTTACTGCGGAAAAGCTATGTAAAGTGCTACAGGACAAGGATAATTTGCATACCGAGTGCTGCTTTGTAGCGAAAGAAGAGGTTAGTCGTACACGGCATGAGCTTGGCGATAGACTGTCAATGGCAAAAACTGTCAAAGGGACTCTAAAAATACACAGGGTAACTCCAGTGAAGGCAAACATTGTCGTTGTGCGAGAACTTGCCATAAGTGAAGGAAGAGAGGTGATGGTGGCCTGATTTGCTACAGGATTTAGGTTGAATGGTTAGCGTGACCTACATCGGCAGCTGATTTCCGTTTGTTTATGTGCGAATTACAATGTGAAGTGAGCTAATGTTAAGTTATGCATTTTGTACCTCTGATAAGGCTCATTGTACCATCTCGTTAGCATTCGCAAATGTACATGTACTTTCCGGCTTGTTATTTGTGTGAATAATAAATGAAGTGCTAAAACGTCCTGCCTAGTGTTTATAAATAATCTGCATAGTGTCCTCTCAATCCCACGGGGCCGCGGACGACAGCCGCCAGCACCCTATCCCCGTTGGCAGCAGCTGGCCGCGGCCGTTGCTGACGACGCCGTATTGGGTAAATGAGGCCGGGCGGTTTGTGTTTGAAATTAAGTTTAAAATATTTATAAGCCGATAACCACTTTTTTTATTGATGAAATATAGGTAATAATCAACGCTCTTTCATTAAAAATATCCAAAATCACAATATCGAAGGGGAAAATTGCTCAAGAGAACTAGGAATTTTTTAAAGTGTTATATTTGACATATATTTAAATGCCATGGTTTCGATAGTGATAAACGTTCATTCTGCATGGGATTGCAATCATTTTGATGTACAAATTCACCTACTTATCATTCAATGTAGCAGGGAAAAATCCTGCCAAACAAAGCCATGTATGCATCGAATGTAAAATGTCGCAGGCTGTAGCTCGAAAACCGGAAGTCGGAGAGGCCTGAAATGTCACAGGCGTGTTTAGGGCTGCTGATAACCCTATAGACTCATTTGCATCAAAATCTGAGATGTGGGGGTGCAAAACCGAAATTGTATTTGTCGATCTGTCGTGGAACGCCCCATTGGAAGATATGACCAATCTGCCGACCGTACACCATAGTTCAGTGACATGGGATCTGACAAATGATGTTGATTTCATTGATAGTGATGTTGTTTACAATCATATCAGGAAAATAAAGCCAAACAAGGCAGCAGGACCTGATGAAATTTATGCTAGGGTGTTGCGGGAAACTGAAAAGGAATTGGCATTTCCACTTAGTATAATATTTTGTACATCAGTTTCACAAAATGAAATTCCAACCGATTGGAAAAGGGCAAATGTAGTTCCTATTTTCAAGAAAGGAGAAAGAGGGAAAGTTGAAAACTATAGGCCAGTAAGTCTCACATCCCTAGTCTGCAAGGTACTCGAATCAATTATCAAGGATAGAATAGTTAGTTATCTGGAAGGTAGCAGATTGATTCAAGATACTCAACATGGGTTTAGAAAAGGACGATCGTGTCTCACAAACCTCTTGGACTTTTTGAACTTCGCCACAGAACAATTTGATCATGGAAATCAGGTTGATGTAGCATATCTTGACTTTAGTAAGGCCTTTGACAAGGTACCCCATAAACGGTTAATGATACAGCTTCAGTCCCATGGTATTGCAGGTAGCATCTTAAAATGGATAGAGTTGTGGCTTTCAGATAGACAGCAAAGAGTGATGATAAATGGTACAAAGTCATCATGGCAAAATGTTCTTAGTGGAGTCTCCCAGGGGTCAGTACTGGGGCCACTACTGTTCATTATATTTGTAAATAACATTGAAAGTGGCCTAAGTAGTAAAGTTTTGAAATTTGCGGATGATTTGATGGTCTTTAGGGCAATAACAGGTCAAGATGAGCATATCTCGCTGCAAAAAGACTTAGACGAACTTGTGAAGTAGTCCGAAGAATGGCAAATGAAATTTAATTTTGATAAGTGCAAAATCATGCATGTAGGTAAGCAGCATATGAAGGCTCCATACTTGATGGGTGGCCAAGTGCTATCAGTGACTCAACAGGAGAAGGATTTAGGTGTTATTCTAAACACAAAATTGGGGGCATCAGAACAGACAAAGGAAGCCAGGAAGAAGGCACCGAGAATGCTCGGGGCAATAAATAGGAATGTATCATACAGAAGTGAGGAAGTCATCAGGAAGCTTTACTGTGCATATGTCAGGCCACATTTGGAATACTGCATCCAAGCTTGGTCTCCTAGCTATGAAAAAGATTGTTGGCTTTTAGAGAGAGTACAAAAGAGGGCTACAAAAATGGTTAATGGCATAAGCAACCTGGCATATGAGGAAAGATTGGAGAAATTGAATATGTTTTCACTTAGATATAGAAGGCTGAGAGGAGATCTCATCGAGGTCTTTAAATTTGTCCATGGTCTGGAGAGGGGATACCTTGGGGAAATGTTTGAATTGAACAGAAATGATGCAATTAGAAGTCATAAATTCAAAATTAAAGTTAACCACAGCAGAACAAGGTTAAGGCAAACTTGAGTGGTTACGACCTCACCAATATCAGTACCGTCATGCAGAAAACACGCCGTTCAAATCTTCACAAGTCATTTCCAATATTACAGTTCCATTCATAGCTCCCATGCATGCTCTGAAACACACCCACCCACACACACACGCGCGCGCATATATATGTATATGTATACATAATGCATATATGCATATATATATACATACACATATTCATATATATATATATATATATATATATATGTATCGACATGGCACAAAGTAGATTAGTTAATCAATAGTGGCTTCAAAGGAATAAAAAACCGTACATGTGTAAACTATCAGCATCATCATCAGTAATTGCCGCAGTGTGAGATAGCCTTTTATGCACTTCATGAATCAACAAAGCATGTCGTAAAAGACGGACAAAAACAAAACAAGGTCAGCCTAAATATCGCGTCATTTCCTCCTCCACAGTCCGGACAGATGGCTTTGGCGCATTGCGATGTACAAGTGTTAATGTTTAGCTAAATAACTATTGATTACTGCCAGGTCGATTGTAGCCTCCACGCATCTCACACACAACAAGTGATTGCTAGTGCATTATTCGCGAACACCGCCTCAATCAGCTTACGACCATTACTCGTCAGTGAGCCGGTGTCTCGGCTCGTACGTCACCACCTCAGGATCGACCCGGCCTCCATTTCAGTGCCTGGTGTTGGTGTGCTATGTGTCGCGCCGTATCCGTCACGTCGTGTCCGGCGAAGCGTGTCATACATGGCGCGAGACACGCTGTCCGGCGAAGCGTGTCATACATGGCGTGAGACACGCGCATCGCAGCGGGATTGTCGCAAACTCTCACCACCGCATCATGTAAAGTGAATGTCATGCACACTGCCAAATTTCCACTAAAATGATTCCGACGCACGTGCCAGAACACCTTCGCCGCGACTCCGCCTTGCCACAAGTTTGTAGCTGTGTGCATAAATGTGGGCATATGTGCTGCACATTTATCAGAACATTATCTTTACGGCATATCGGACGGGACATAAATGTCATCATGCGTCTGTCCACAATGTCATCAGACGAATGTAGCGCTATTTCTGTCACCGCTTATCTCCAAATTCCTACGGCACACTTCTGCCTCATGTCATGTCTGCCACACCACGTCTGCCATATGTTACGATACTTCAAATCACGATGTGTCTGCCACACGTCACGAAGCGTCTGCCATATGTCACGACGTGTCTGCCATATGTCACGACGTGTCTGCCACATAGCGACGTGTCTGTCACATGTCACGACGTGTCTGCCACATGCCACGACGTGTCTGCCATATGTCACGACGTGTCTGCCACATGTTACGACGTATCTGCCACATGTCACGACGTGTCTGCCACATGCCACGACGTGTCTGCCACATGCCACGGCGTATGTGCTTGCAAGATAGAAACACATACAAGGTACTTAACCGACAAGTTCGATCAGCTATTAGAGCTGACTGTAGGGAAGAGATTAGCGGAAAGATAGCTCAGAAAGGCCCATCAGCTGCGTGGCGTGCTATCAAGCCTATTATCGACACAAAAAAGGATCTCACAAGGTTCAACCTCAGGTCCTACCTGAGCGGCTCAATCAATATTTTCTTAGTGTCGGACTAAAGTATCAGCAGAGGTCAAACGCCAGGCAAACATGCCTGGACACACATCTCCCAGGTGCCGGCTATCGTGCGTCTCTACCAGCTCCTATAAAGTATCACCCATATCTCTTGAACAGCTAGCCAAAATCGTCATAGACATGACAAGCATAAGTGCGTGCGGACCCGACGGGATCTGGACTAACGTTATCAAATGTTATGTTCCTTTTTATCGGCGAAGTGCTGCTCGACATTATAAACACATGCCTGACTACAGCTGATATCCCCTCCACTTGGAAACAGTCAATAGTAACTCCCATTCACAAATCAGGAGATCCTTCGGATCCCTCTAATTTTAGACCCATCTCATTGGTTCCGGTTGTCACCAAGATCACCGAGAGGGTAGTGCAGAAACAACTCTGTCACTACCGAAACACAAACCACCTACTGGCCCAAACTCAGCACGGCTTCAGACCACGCCACTCTACGGAAACCGCTTTTATCTCAGTCACGGACAACATACTAGAAGCAATGGACCGTTCAGAAGTAGCTCTCCTTTGCATTCTGGACCTCAGTAAATGTTTCGACGTAATAGACCACACCAAACTGCTCACTAAACTAGAACTCCATGGAATAGATACCGGCTGATTTTTGGCATATCTGGGAGGTCACACGCAGGCTGTTAGCATCTTAGATCAACACGAAAACAGGCATCTCTCCCACTTTCTCCTAAACAGCATAGGTGTCTTTCAAGGCTCATTATTAGGTTCACTCCTCTATTGCATCTTTTCGAACGACCTCAGTTTGCACGTCCCGGTAGCATACGTCACCCAGTTCGCAGACGACACCCAGGTCCTCATCTCCGGTCAGAAATCTGATCTCCCAAATCTGATGTCAGATGGAGACATGTCTGAGCCAGCTCTACGACTACTTTCTAGATAACGGTTTGAAGGTGAACCCAACCAAAACTCAGCTTCTTACTCTCGGATCGCGTCAAAATCTTCATAATATTACCCCGATACGAGTGTGCTTTAGGGACGTCGTGAGAGATGAGAGCCATTCATGTAAGAACCGTGGGGTGACATTTGATCGCCACATGTGGGATTCCCATGTAGCTGTTGTGGTCTGCAAGTGCACTGGGTTCCTTCTGGCCCTGAGCCATCTGCGTCACCATCTGCCGACCAGTACCTCCTTCACTATAGTCAAAAGCCTAGTTATATCCAATATCCGCCACTGCATATCTGTTAATGGGAACAGGTCGTCAGCAAACATCCACAGACTAGACAAGATCATGAACTTCGCCACTAGCGTCGTGTCAGGTCTACGGATATTTGATCATATTTCTGATGCCCGAAACGAGTTGGGTCTCCTCACCGCAGCTGACCTGTATCTATTTCACAGTCTCACTTTGCTCCACAAGATCATTCTGACGAGTGAGCCTACGCACATAGCCGGTCAAATCACTGCAAACTCTACCCTGTGAAACCGTCACACACGTGCAGACGACCACTTGAACCTGCCAGCCATACACAGAGAGGCCGACCTCATGAGATTTCTCTACTCGTCTGTCTTCCACTATAACAAACTTCCTACTGAAACAAAAACATCGAGGCTGTCTCACTTCAAGAAACATGCACTAACCGTATCTCCACGAACAACACTGGTCACACAAAACAACTTACACAATGGATATATGTACACTATGAAGTCGCCTTTAGGCCATCGCTTTCCTATAACTTATACAAACCACTCGTGTATAGCTCGTGTTGCAACTACGGTGTATGTAGTGCGGAGAGTGATGGTACTGTATTATGTTAGCGTACGAATGTTTGTTGCGCGTCTGCTCCCACTATTGACCACAAATATATCCTTTCTTTGTAAATATCTGTGAGTTATACCCAGACTGTCCATAACAGTCACTGCACGTGGATGGCATGCATTGTGAAATAAATGAATAAATAAATGTCACGACGTGTCTGCCACATGTCACGACGTGTTTGCCACATGTCATGACGTGTCTGTCACATGTCACGACGTGTCTGTCACATGTCGTGACGTGTCTGCCACATGTTACGACGTATCTGCCCCATGTCACGATGTTTGCACCGCCACGCAGCCGGCCCACGGAGCCCGCCGTGGGACGGCTGTGTCACGGCCAGCGCACTCGTGCCAACGTGCATCTTCTGGACAGCAATCTATTGATCCAGGGATGTAACATGGCGAGCCATTGCGGAGCCCCTGGTTCTCATCGTTGCACGCGCTGCCGCACTGCCCTATGTAAGTTATGTGGCACGTCAGTTGTCAACTATGCTGAGCACCATTTGACACTACCCCATGTATGGTGACACGCCAGTAGTCAGTTGTGCTGATCACCATTTGACACTGCCCTGTGTGTGGTGACACGCCAGTTATCAGCCGTGCTGATCACCATTTGACACTATCAGTTGTTAGTTGTGCTGATCACCATTTGACACTGCCCTGTTTGTGGTGACACGCCAGTTGTCACCGTTGTTGGTCGTCGTTTGGCATCTTATGTTGTAAGCGACAAAGTTTATTTGTCTGTTTGTTATGCATATTGTGTTGTTATCGGTGGGCAGGTCTGGACACGATTCCCTGTCTGTTGCATGTATCGGCCCTCGTAGTTTGGAAGCAATGGGACAGCATGATGGTAACTATTCGATATTAACGTTCCCGATCAGAAGTTGTATCACATTTGTATTTCCCCAGCCATCCATAAAAACGGCCCGACGAACCGGCCAATTTCCATGTATACCATTCCCATTTAACGAATCCGATAATTGCACACGTCCTCTACGTGCTTGACGACGAAATAATTATGTGTGCTTCAAGCTTTCCATGTCTTAGAAGCCTACAGCAAACGAACACCACTCAGTCCATGCTCCTCTTATAGCAAGGCAACTTTGCGATATCGAAACTGCAATTAAAGTCAAAGTTACTAGAAGAAGATAAGGTGAATTTCTGACGTTTTACCGTGTTGACTGCAGAAAATTGAGCTTGCAAGTAACTTTTCGTGCAGAAAAGGAAACAAACCATGTTGTATGCATTCCAGTTTAAAATATGCATATGGTCCAGGTCATCAAGTCCGGTAAAATATCGTGTAGACCTATGTATACATATATACTGTTATATATATTTTTTATATATATATATATATATATATATATATATATATATATATATATATATATATATATATATATATATATGCATATATATAGGTATATATACATATATACTTATATACGTATACACATATATAAATACATATGTTTATCGTTTAGGCAATTGCCAATATAAATATCATGTCGATGTGTTCATCCTATCACCATTAACATACGCACGTCCGGGGATAGATATGTCCCCTTGCGGTTTTTCCTAATTTGCCGCCATACTAATGGAGTTAGCAAGGAAAAACCTCCTATGGCTGCTCATTTGTCTATTACGCATATCCTCATATATTTTTAACCCTGGGTAATCTCGGGTCAGGTCACCAGGTCAGGCGAAGTGACCCAACATCCCTCGGAGTTCTAGGTGGCATAACTTCCACAATAATTGGGCGATTGATTTCAAACTTGTAGCACGTCATGACCTCATCAGAGACCATGATATATATTTCGGGTTTTTCGTAGCATTGACCTGAGGTCAGGTCTCTGCCATGGCTTCTTCCATTATAGGGCTTTGGTAGAATATACAAATGTTTCCTGGTTGCATATTTGCTCTCGGAATGACCTCACAACGGTTGTGGCGTGTAGTTGCAGCTATGCTCAATGCTACCGCTGACATCTTTGCTCAGTGACCTCAGCTAGGTCATCTGAGGTCACCTGAGATCGCTAGCACATTTCTTCGCATTATATCGCACTGCATTCAGCTAGAATGCTGAAATTTAAGTCATTGTGCTTGTATCGCCAAGACGTGTCGATTGATTCATTACATGCCTCCCTAGACTACTTCATGACCTTGGCCTGAGGTAATAGTTTCGGAGTAAGAAGTATTCCTGCTTGTGCACGTAGCTGGCGCCTCGATTGTCCTCTGTAAATCGAATGGCGTTCGCAGTTTGCTTCTATCTGTTACAGGTCCTGAGATATGTGTCAATATCTGAGAGTCCCACCAGATCTGGTCGAACTTGACCTATGATAACCCAGTGGCCTGAATATTGACCTAAGCAAAAAATGCCCGAAACACCTTCGATAGAGCTTATCACCAGCTATCCAACACCATTTTTCGTTTGTCGCTACCTAGCGTAGTTCTAGAGATCTTTGGGGGCAGACATCTGCCCCCCCCCCCCGACATGCGAAGTCGGCGCGGACCGCCGGACGTGCGAGTGTTAAGGACCTCAACATAGCCAAATATGAATCACCGAGCTGTCGTGTGAATTCTAGGTGACATTGACTTGGCAGTTAATATTTTCCGGTGTCTGTTTCATGTATAGTTCTAAAGTTAATTTTTGAATGTCAGATTTTGATCCGACCAGGAAGTACCTTGTACTGGCCCTGTTTACAATGCTGAATATAATCAAAATAATTTATATTAGTTCTTGAGAAAAAAAAAATGCCGGAAGGAAAAAGCTCTGTCTTTTCAAAATCATGGCCAGGGATTTAAGTCAAGGTAATGATGTTGTAACGTGCACTCTAATGACCTCATTATTGTCGAAAATTTAAACGCAGGGTATGTTGCGGGCCCCACATGACCAACTGAAAGGCGCAAGGGGTTTTTCAAGAACACCTCTTCCCGCACGGCCCAGCGAAGGTAGATTTGCCGGCAGGCTCGGCGAGGGTTGACAGTCAAGGTCAATCGATTATTGTACGCAAACGACTACGGTTCCAGCCAAAGTCAACACCTGACTATTGACTTGGCTTGGAGTGCGTCTGGATTTGTATGCAATGACTGTAATGACAACACCGCTGCTAGCGACTGTTGTCTGCCGAAAGAACTTCACGTACAATATCTGACATACACTATCAGCCTGTTCGCACCCTGTCTGCCGGTCTGGTGGAACCTCCAGTCCCGTGTGTGGCGTACACTATCTTGCACGCCGTCTGCCACTCCCCAGTACCGTCTGGCATACACCATCTGGCGCAGTCTGCCCCCGTCCAGTGTCTGACGTACACCATCTGGTGCACAGTCTCCCCCCATCCAGTGTCTGACATACACCATCTGGTACACAGTCTGCTCCCGTCCAGTGCTTGACATACACCATCTAGTGCACAGTCTGCCCCCGTCCAGTGCTTGACATACACCATCTGGTGCACAGTCTGCCCCCGTCCAGTGTCTAACATACACCATCTGGTGCACAGTCTGCCCCCGTCCAGTGTCTGACATACACCATCTAGTGCACAGTCTGCCCCCGTCCAGTGCTTGACATACACCATCCGGTGCACAGTCTGCCCCCGTCCATGTCTGACATACACCATCTAGTGCACAGTCTGCCGTCGTGCTTGACATCACCATTGGTCTCGTCCGTGTCTAACATACACCATCTGGCACAGTCTGCCCCGTCAGTGCTTGACATACACCATCTGGTGCACAGTCTGCCCCCGTCCAGTGTTAACATACACCATCCGGTGCACAGTCTGCCCCCGTCCAGTGTCTGACATACACCATCTAGTGCACCGTCTGCCCCCGTCCAGTGCTTGACATACACCATCTGGTGCACAGTCTGCCCCCGTCCAGTGTCTAACATACACCATCTAGTGCACAGTCTGCCCCCGTCCAGTGCCTGACACACACCATCTGGTGCACAGTCTGCCCCCGTCCAGTGTCTAACATACACCATCTGGTGCACAGTCTGCCCCCGTCCAGTGCTTGACATACACCATCTGGTGCACAGTGTGCCCCCGTCCATTGTCTGAGACACACCATCTTGTGCACAGTCTGCCCCGTCCAGTGTCTGACACACACCATCTTGTGCACAGTCTGCCCCCGTCCAGTGTCTGACACACACCATCTTGTGCACAGTCTGCCCCCGTCCAGTGTCTGACGCACACTACACATGCTACACAAACAGATCAATACAACACCTGATGCACGGCATCTGCTGTACAATGAGTATCGTCCAATATATGTAGTGCAGCAATTGTTGTGGACAAGGGCGTAGAAACTTCTGAAGAATTATTCCAGATCAATCGTATTTTATTCATGCAACATCCATAAAGTCATAAAGTCATAAAGTGTTAAGGCTTAATAAGGGCCACAAGGGCCCATCTGGGTCAAGCCTGTCTAGAAGATATTAGAAAGTACATGTTCACACCTATCAATTCCAAACCCATGCAATCCCTCCACCTGTGCCACCCCAGCCAATCTCATCAGTATGACATCGCAAAGGAAGTTGCCAAATCCACTGCTAGGTACACCCCATATAGTACAACATAATACTAGCATAATGTTGTACCCTATATAGCTAGTGAAAATACTCAATATCCCATGCATCACAAGTTAGAATTCAAAAACAACATTTTCCTGTCTAAAAAAATTATCCACCCTACTTTTAAAGACATTCAATGAGGGACTCCCCACTGCATCAGCAGGCAGCCTATTCCATTGGTCAACAACCCTTTGACTGAAGACCTGTTGTCGTTTAACTGTCCTGCACCTCATTTTGTCTAACCTGAATTGATGACCCCTATGGGATACTCTAAACTGCAGAGCATCATTCAAATTGACCTGATCTAGCCCTCTAACAATTTTGTACATTTCAATCATGTCTCCCCTTAATCTCCTATACTTGAGTGAGTACATATCTAATGCATTAAGCCTTTCTCCATATTCTAAGTTACTTAATCCACTGACGAGTCTAGTGGCTTTGCGCTGGACTCTTTCTAACATATCTATATCCTTTTCTAGGTAGGGGCTCCATGCTTGTACAGAGTACTCCAAGTGGGGCCGCACATATGCTGAGTACAGCTTTTTCATGACTTCCCTGCTCTTATATTTCACACTTCTATTAATGAGTCCCAGCATTCTGAGTGCCCTATTTCTAGCTGAGATACATTGTTTTTTCTGCTTTAAGGTCTTTTGAGACCAACACACCTAAGTCCCTTTCCTCTTCAATAACATCCAGTTCCCTCCCTCCCATTTTATAACTGAATGTCTCGCCTGCAGACCCTATATGCATAACCTTACACTTATCATAGTTGAAAGTCATCTGCCATTGATCAGCCCACTCTTTTAGGTCGTCCAAATCTAGTTGAATATTACTAGATTGATCTCTGCTGTTAGCCACTCCTACCAGCTTGATGTCATCAGCAAATTTGAACACTCTATTCCTCAGCCCTACTTCAATGTTGTTCACAAAGATGATAAAGAGGAGGGGCCCTAGAACAGAGCCCTGTGGCACTCCACTCAGAACATCTTTCCAACCAGATTTACATCCATTCAATACTACCCTTTGTTTCCTTCCCTGCAACCATGCTTCAATCCAATGTAGAACTTTTCCTACAATCCCATGTTGTTGTAATTGATGAATTAACCTTCCATGTGGAACTTTATCAAAAGCTTTGCTAAAGTCCAAGTACACAACATCCATCCTGCTTTCATTGTCTACTTCTTTGGTAACATACTCAATGAACTCCAATAGGTTAGTTAAACAAGACCTTTGAGATCGAAATCCATGTTGAGTATCCCTTAAAAGGTTGTGCCTATCAAGATGAATCTGAACATTCTGTTTAACCAGCTTTTCTAGTACTTTGCAAACTAATGAGGTCAAACTGACTGGCCTGTAGTTTCCTACACTCTTCCTATTTCCCTTTTTGAAAATTGGTACTACACTTGCATTTCTCCAATCTTCAGGTACTTCTGAATACTCCATAGATCGCCTGAAAATGATACCTAGGGGAGTTGCTAAAGCTTTAGCACACTCTACTAAGATCCTAGCATATATTTCATCTGGTCCGGAAGCTTTATTAGGTTTTATATTCTGCAACTGCTTCTCTACGGCTTCTGTAGTTATTGTAAGATCCTCCAGCATATCACCTGCCATGGCATGGCCTACAGATGTTCCTATTGTACCAGAATTATCTTTAGTGAAGACGGATGAGAATTGCTTGCTTAGGGATTCCACAATGTCGCAATCATCAACCACTATTTCCCCATCTACCTCCAGTGGTCCTACACTACACTTTTTAGCCTTAAATTTATAGAAGCTAAAGAATCTCTTAGCATTACCTGCTGAACATTCTCGAGCAAAGTTGATTTCAGCAAGTCTTTTAGATGCTCTAACACACCTCCTAACTTTATTTCTAGCTATTCTATATGATTCTAGGTTTAACCCCGAGTTAGTATCTTTTAGTTTCTTGAATGCTTGTTTCTTTGAGTCCAGTAATTGCTTAACTTCCCTAGTCAGCCACGAAGGGTGCTTAACCCTGTTTGATCTAATTTGCCTACTGGGAATGAACCTATCCTGACCCTGAAATAGCTTATCTTTTATCATTGTCCACATTTCATAAGCATCTAAGCCATTCAATATGACTTCCCAATTAATTTCACTGAGGAAGCTCCTGAACTCACTGTAATTCCCTTTTGCAAAATTTGGAATCAATGTTCTGTTGGTTGCTACCCTTCCAACATATAATGAGAAGCGTATAATGTTGTGATCACTATTACCAAAGGTCTCTCCTACGTTAACATTTTGCACAAAATTTTCCTCATTAGTAAGCACTAGATCTAATATTTTATTTTCCCTTGTAGGCTCGTGTATCATTTGAAAGAAGAAATTGTCTTCAAAACAAGCCATGAAACATCTTTCTGATTTGCTTACACCTATTGTTTTGTTTCCCAATCCTGCTATGTTGAAATCCCCCAACAAAATAGTTCTCTCCTGTACTCTCCTACTTATCTCTTCCTGCATCAGCCTGTCAGTGTTTTCATTCTGGTCTGGAGGTCTATAGAATGCCCCAATCCTAAATTTTGTTCCATTCTTCAGAATTATATCTAACCACAAAGATTCTACTCCTGCACTATGTACACCATCCTCTATGGAATGACATTTCATTACTTGCCTAACATACAATAGAATGCCACCTCCTATCCTTGCCTCTCTTTGATAGGCATGCATGTTGTAGCCTGTCAATTCAAATTCTTGCAAGTTGTCTCCAAACATGCTTTCGTTAACCCATGCTTCTGTTATGCACACCAAATCTAGCTGTTCAGACAACATATATGCATGCAGTTCCCCAATTTTGTTCCTAACACTTCTGGCATTGACATAAAAACATGATAAATTATTCCTTCCATTGCTTGCTATGCTTCTCTCTTTATCAGCTACATCCCCCCATGTCCTGCCTAGTTTCCCTGTTTCCTGTTGAGAGCCTCCTCATACCTATTGCTGAGCAATTCCACTCCTCTCTTGCTCAGATGTAATCCATCTAAAGCAAACATCTCCGTCCTCCCCCAAAACTCCCCCCACAAATCCAAGAACTGCACCCCAAGCTCCTTACAAATCTTGGCCACCCTGGTATTGAGCCCAATGGCCCTCGAATACCACTCCATGCTTGCATGGACCATAGGGAGGATGGATGTCACCACTCCTCTTTTCCTACTTCCTGCTAAACTACCTATCAAAGCCCTATAGGCTTTCATTGTTTCCTCTGTATTATTTTTTCCTACATCGTTCACTCCAACCTGCACAATTACCGTTGCACCCTCTCCACTTCCCCTCATTACTCCCTCCAGCCTATCCCTAACATCTTTCACCTGCGCTCCCGGGTAGCAAACACGCATCCGTCTGCTGGGGTTCTTACTACAAAATGTTCGATCCATGTACCGAACCCTGGAATCCCCCTACGACTAAAACCTCTCTCTCTCCATCTCTATCTTCAGCCATCTGGTCATCCCCACCTCCGTCCCTCTCATCATTACCTTCCCTCTCCTCCAGTGCCTCAAACCTATTTTTAATTGGGACGCCCATGTCCACCTTCCTTAGCGCCAGTCGGGTGCTATGGCGCCTTGCCACCTTCCAACTGCCACCATCCCGGACCAAGCCATCCGAACTCCCATCAGTCCTCCGCTCGGGCACCCGAGTTGCCTGGCTGGCACCTCCCATGATGGGTCCCGCCACCAAACACTTCAAGCGCTCCACCTCCCCCCGTTAACATATCTAACCTCTTACTCAAGTCCCCAATGATTCCCACACACTTACAATTCCCACAGTCTCCTTCCATTTTTTTTTTTTTCTTTCTACTCTTAGTACTAAGTCTAGTTACTGTAAGCTTGTAAGCCTACAAGTATCTACTGTAATATATCTACAGTAATACAGTAATATAGCCTATAAGTATCTACAATACACTATAATCCCGTATAATTACACTAGATATGAAGATACCTACTCTAATTTATGCCCACTATTTTAGTCCTAAAATCTATCTTAAACTTACACACCAATTTGACACAAACTTATTCACTACAGAAGCCTACACTATAGAATTATACACTCTAGAATTACACACTACAGAGCTCACACCACACAAATATACACCACTGAATCAAACACTGTAGTACCCGTCCACAACACCCAACAATCCTGCAGTTACACTAGGATATGAAGATATACCTAGTGTAATGCTATGCCTACTATCTTAGTCTTAAAATCTATCTTAAACTTAAACACCAAATTGACACAGCCAACACCCTTAGAACTTAACAAAATGGCGCTGGGCAGCCTCCCTGGGTTAATATAGCCTAATTTGCTTGTCAAAAATACTTATTTGATAAAAACTGTTGAAATATACGCTCAGAAGCAACCGCTAAATATCTATACACAATTTATCCCAGTACACCGTCCCTTTCCGCAACACTTAGTTAGTCCTAAAATATATCTTATGAATACCCCCAACTTACTACTAATTAAACTATCTTAAACTTCAACACCAAACACCCTATGCACACCAAAAAATAAATAAAGTATGTTAGGATAGTATGAATGTTGTCTAATGTACTTATGAGATCTACACACTTGTAATATCTCCTACTACAGAAATCGAAGCCTCGAGAACACGCCGAAAGCAAAGATGGCGCACACGGCGGCGTCGCTAGGTTAATATAGTATGGTTTGCGTGCTACGAAAATGCTTATAAGATAAAAACTAATGAAATATAATCACAGAAGTAATTGCTAAACACCTATACACAGCTTAGACTAAAGTACTGCCCAGTTCTGCAACGACTTATCTGGAAACCTGGAGCTCCAGCGGCGACCTCCTTCCACCTTGAGACCTGGCGGCTCACTGATCCATGTCATGAATGGTTCAGATTTCCACAAGCTCGTAGAGAGGAATGGCCCCTAGCCTATCTCATTGTTACGCCCTATTCCCACGTTTATGGGCAGAACAGTGTAGAGCATATGTTGTTAAAATACAGAGCTGCATAGTGTATGCACTACAGCATGCCGTATCTGCAAGCTGCAGATACGGCATGTCAATGGGGGATAATTGTATACATTGCCAGGAATGCTTTCCGTTTATTATAACCAGGCTCAGACCACAATTTTCCCATGGGGTTCTGAGCTATATTTCAATGTCCTCATCATTTTTCAGGGCTGCACATGCGCAGGCATCCCCAAAATAATACAATTATCCATCAACGACTGCATTAGAGCGTCAACATTAGACGGCTGCATTAGAACATGTGATGGGATGCATTAGAACATGTGGGACGTCAGCAAAGTAGCACAACACATGCAGATTAATGTCTGCTGAGTGAATAGCAACAGTGTCTGTAGAGCAATGCCAGAACAGTGCCTGTCTGCGTTAGCATTACAGTTCCTGAAGATCAGCGTTCGCAGAGTATGTAGCACGTTATCTGCAGATCAGTAGCGTCTATAGGGTAGCGGCATCTGTAGAACATTTGCATCCGAAGAGTAGTAGAGTCCATAGTGTAGTGCACGTGGAGCTGCACGGTATCTGCAGTACATTTCGTGGTACACTGTCGGAAGCGCAGCCGCGTATAGCTGCACCACACACTGCACTACATGCTCGTCCATGCGGAAAGCGATGCCTGTAGAGCAGTAGTGTTTCTGAAGTGGCAGGAAGAATATGAGTACATAATGGTGCAGTATCTGCGCTTCAACGCTCACAGCGCAGTACCTACTGCACAGTGATGCAGAGGTGGAGGCAGGCAGGGGCATCTTCCGATAGAAGGATGACACCTCTGTGACAGAAAAAGCGCTCCCCGGAGGCTCGAGTGTATCCCACCCCACTCTCTCGCTATAGAGAAGAAGCTTGTTCAGAGCAGCAGAGTCCGTACAGCATTAGGCTACATAGCAGTGTGCGCAGGATGGTGCGCCATCCACAGTCCTGAGCGCAGTGTCTGAAGCACAGCAGTAGGATATGTAGCAGCGTGTGCAGGCGGTGCGGCATCCGCAGTCCTTAGCGCAGCGTATATAGCGCAGCAGTAGGATATGTAGCAGCTTGTGCAGGCGGTGCGGCATCCGCAGTCCTTAGCGCAGCGTATATAGCACAGCAGCAGGATATGTAGCAGCGTGTACAGGCGATAGGGCATCCGCAGTCCTTAGCGCAGTGTATATAGCACAGCAGTAGGATATGTAGCAGCGTGTACAGGCGGTGCGGCATCCGCAGTCCTTAGCGCAGTGTATATAGCACAGCAGTAGGATATGTAGCAGCGTCTACAGGCGGTGCGGCATCCGCAGTCCTTAGCGCAGTGTATATAGCGCAGCAGTAGGATATGTAGCAGCGTGTACAAGCGGTGCGGCATCCGCAGTCCTTAGCGCAGTGTATATAGCACAGCAGTAGGATATGTAGCAGCGTGTACAGGCGGTGCGGCATCCGCAGTCCTTAGCGCAGTGTATATAGCACAGCAGCAGGATATGTAGCAGCGTGTACAGGCGGTGCGGCATCCGCAGTCCTTAGCGCAGTGTATATAGCACAGCAGTAGGATATGTAGCAGCGTGTACAGGCGGTGCGGCATCCGCAGTCCGGCAGTGTTATAGCACAACAGTAGGATATGTAGCAGCGTGTGTAGGCGGTGCGGATCCGCGTCCTAGCGCAGTGTATATAGCACAGAGCAGGATATGTAGCAGCGTGTACAGGCGGTGCGGCATCCGCAGTCCTTAGCGCAGTGTATATAGCACAGCAGTAGGATATGTAGCAGCGTGTACAGGCGGTGCGGCATCGCAGTCCTAGCGCAGTGTATATAGCACAACAGTAGGATATGTAGCAGCGTGTACAGGCGGTGCGGCATCCGCAGTCCTTAGCGCAGTGTATATAGCACAGCAGTAGGATATGTGCAGCGTGTACAGGCGGTGGGCATGGCTGGGGGCGGTGAAGTGGATATGTGGTGAGGGGGCGGATCGGCTTGGGTGTTGGGGGTATGTGGGGTGGCGTGGGTGCTTGGGTGTTTGGGTGTTGGGGTGGCGGTGGGGTGGGGGGGGGGGGGGGGGTGGCTGGGTGTTTGGCGAGGTTGTGGCGTGTACGGCGGTGGGCATCGCGTTTGGCGTGTATATGCACAGCAGTAGGATATGTGCGCGTGTACAGGCGGTGCGGCATCCGCAGTTTAGCGCAGTGTATATGCACAACAGTGGGATATGTAGCAGCGTGTACAGGCGGTGCGGCATCCGCAGTCCTTAGCGCAGTGTATATAGCACAGCAGTAGGATATGTAGCAGCGTGTACAGGCGGTGCGGCATCCGCAGTCCTTAGCGCAATGTATATAGCACAACAGTAGGATTGTAGCAGCGTGTGTAGGCGGTGCGGTATCCGCAGTCCTTAGCGCAGTGTATATAGCACAACAGTAGGATATGTAGCAGCGTGTACAGGCGGTGCGGCATCCGCAGTCCTTAGCGCAGTGTATATAGCACAGCAGTAGGATATGTAGCAGCGTGTACAGGCGGTGCGGCATCCGCAGTCCTTAGCGCAATGTATATAGCACAACAGTAGGATATGTAGCAGCGTGTGTAGGCGGTGCGGTATCCGCAGTCCTTAGCGCAGTGTATATAGCACAACAGTAGGATATGTAGCAGCGTGTACAGGCGGTGCGGCATCCGCAGTCCTTAGCGCAGTGTATATAGCACAGGGTAGGATATGTAGCAGCGTGTACAGGCGGTGCGGCATCCGTAGTCCTGAGCGCGGTGTCAGTAGCACAGCAGTAGGATATGTAGCAGCGTGTACAGGCGGTGCGGCATCCGTCGTTCCGAGCGCGGTGTCAGTAGCACAGCAGTAGGATATGTAGCAGCGTGTACTGGCGGTGCGGCATCCGTCGTTCCGAGCGCGGTGTCAGTAGCACAGCAGTAGGATATGTAGCAGCGTGTACAGGCGGTGCGGCATCCGCAGTCCTTAGCGCAGTGTATATAGCACAGCAGTAGGATATGTAGCAGCGTGTACAGGCGGTGCGGCATCCGTCGTTCCGAGCGCGGTGTCAGTAGCACAGCAGTAGGATATGTAGCAGCGTGTACTGGCGGTGCGGCATCCGTCGTTCCGAGCGCGGTGTCAGTAGCACAGCAGTAGGATATGTAGCAGCGTGTGCAGGCGGTGCGGCATCCGCAGTCCTTAGCGCAGTGTATATAGCACAACAGTAGGATATGTAGCAGCGTGTGCAGGCGGTGCGGCATCCGCAGTCCTTAGCGCAGTGTATATAGCACAGCAGTAGGATATGTAGCAGCGTGTACAGGCGGTGCGGCATCCGTCGTTCCGAGCGCGGTGTCAGTAGCACAGCAGTAGGATAAGTAGCACTGGCGGTGCGGCATCCGTCGTTCCGAGCGTGGTGTCAGTAGCACAGCAGTAGGATATGTAGCACTGGCGGTGCGGCATCCGTCGTTCCGAGCGCGGTGTCAGTAGCACAGCAGTAGCAGTCGTGACCGTACCGCGCATGACCTATACCGCCACCTCACAGTCGTGACCGCACCGCGCATGACCTATACCGCCACCTCACAGTCGTGACCGTACCGCGCATGACCTATACCGCCACCTCACAGTCGTGACCGCACCGCACATGACCTATACCGCCACCTCACAGTCGTGACCGTACCGCGCATGACCTATACCGCCACCTCCAGTCGTGACCGTACCGCGCTGACCTACACCGCCACCTACAGTCGTGACCGTACCGCGCATGACCTATACGCCACCACAGTCGTGACCGCACCGCACATGACCTACACCGCCACCTCACAGTCGTGACCGTACCGCGCATGACCTATACCGCCACCTCACAGTCGTGACCGCACCGCGCATGACCTATACCGCCACCTCACAGTCGCGCGGGCAGATTGGGCGTCGGCGGCGGACCGTGCCAATCTGCGGGACGTCGTCGTGCTGGCACCGTGCCACATCCCAGCCTGGTGGCACCGGCGGCCGGCCGGCTAGCCCGGCGCCGATTGTTCTCCGTTTGAGCCTGAGCGTGCTGGCGTTATTAAAGGCCACAGGCAATCTGGTTATGTCAATAGCACGGCGAGTCGCCGCCTGGTTAATGCAGTTGCATTGTGCGATTGTCACGTGCGCGCCGCAGATGGCTACCGGGTGGCTGTGGGAAGAGCACAGGCCTGCAGAGTTCAAATGGCCCACTGTTCGACACCTCATCAGCAGAGCTTGTTCTCGATTCTCCTCGAAGACGCTGGAACGAGGCTACCTTCTGCAGGCTCCGTGGGACTCTCTTCGGAGGGGATGCAACGAGGCTACCTTCTGCAGGCTCAGTAGGACTCTTTTCGGAGGCGATGGAACGAGGTTACCTCCTACAGGCGCCGTGGTAGAGAAGTCATACGTTCCGGCATCGGCTAAGAGTTGTCGCCCGGCTCATACAATTCGGCAGCGTCAGAGGTGCGGACGCCAGGTGCGGACAAGAGTCCACGAAAACCCCACCGGATATTGTACTATCACGTGGTCGCATGCGCTCTTTATGGTAAGCGACGACAGTGGTGACAGAAAACTGAATAAAGGTGTTAGTGGTCTTGCAACGTAATATTCATTCGTAATATTTTCAAAGCCAGGCTTTTATTATTACCATTATTCTTATTAAACTCCTGAACAATATGCCATGCGTATATGAAGTTCACCAGGAAAGCTGCTGCTAACAATCTGAAGCTGGCTTTGCCAAAACTAAACCCGGTGCTGCAGTGTAACAAGCAATGTCAATTACAGGAGTTAGAGGTGCAATTTCAGCAACTGCAGGTATACATTCATCATATTGCATTGCTCATTCATGGCACGATGGGCATCACTTCAGACGAATATTTAGAAGGCATGAGAGCTTTATAGAAGGCATGTATCACAGCTTTACCACCATTGCTAATAGAGATAGCAGCTTCATTCCATTCGAGATAGTCCAGGCGAATTCATTTTTTTTGTAGCCACTAATTTTACCAAATATTTGTATGTACGATGTATGCACCTGTCCCTCTGCCACCCATCCCACTTCCCGTTCCTACGCCACTGTCAATAGGATTTCAGTGGAGTGGGGAAGAGTAGAGTGAAATGGGATCGAGATAGATGCGACATAGCGGAGTGAGCTGGATCTGGTCTGGTTGAGTCGGGCCAGGTCAGGTCGGGTCGGGTCGGGTCGGGTCGAGTCGGGTCGGATCGGGTCGGGCCGGATCAGGTCGGGTTTGGTCGGGTCGGGTTGGTTCGGGTCGGGTCGGGTCGGGTCGAGTCGAGTCGAGTCGAATCGAGTTGGGTCGAATTGGGTCGAGCCGGGTCAGGTCGGGTCCGGTCTGGTCGGGTCGAGTCGAGTCGAGGCAGGTCGAGTTGGGTCGAGTTGGATCGAGTCGGGTCGAGTCGGATCGGGTTGGGTCAGCTGGGCTCGGTTCGGGTCAGGTCGGGTCGGGTCATGTTGGGGCGGATTGTAGGAGAGTTCTCTTCTACTGGCTGTGATTCGTTTAACTTAAACATCGCCCCGCGGCAAATTACTGAAAAATTTAACGGCCGGCATTTGTCCCTAACTGCTTGAGTCTACGAGCAAGTAAAGTAGCAACAGCTTGCCATACCTTGGCAACAGCTACAATAGTCATTCGGACAGATACTGACGCGTGTCTGTCCTAGAGTCGTGCTACCAAATCTCTCTTTGGACCGAGACGGCCAGCCGTCCAGCAGCACATCAGTTCTGCTCGTCTCCTCAGCGCCGACTCCAGTCTCCGTGTCCCGCCGGGCGCCCAGCTGGGGCGGAGAGACCGTACCACGTGACCCGCGACACACACCGGAAGTCACGAGGGGCAATCCGTCAGCCGGCCATCGCACATAGACGCTGGCTTAGCAGCTTGGCGCGCCGTACCAAACACTGCGGTGCAGTGGACGGCAGCCGGCAAGGTTAATGTTAATGAGAGGTCAAGCCCACTGTTAATGAGAGCGTCAGCAGTGAACTGCGCTGCAGGATCGGCTCGGGTCAAGCCGAGTCGGTTAAGGTCGAGCCGGGACAGATAAGGTCGAGCCGGTCGCGTGGGTTGGCGTGGGGTAGGGTGGCTGGAATGGGGTAGGGTGGCTGGAATGGGGTAGGGTGGCTGGAATGGGGTAGGGGTTGGTTAGCTAATTTGGCTTTAGGGCGCCACCGACCAGTCTTCGTTGGTGCCCATGGATGGAATGGGTTCATGTAGGGTCAAGTTGGATTGTGTCAGGTTGACGGGTTGGGCTGGGATGGTCGAGATCGTGTTGAATGTAGTGTATTTCGAATCCTCCCCAGCAGGGTTTTTTTCCTCAATTTCTGTTGCAGTAGTGCACTAATGTGCAGCGCGGGGTACGGTTGGGCTGGGTCAAGTCCTGTCAGATTGCATCGGGTCACATCAGAGGTAAGATCGCCCAAGTGCGTCAATTTGCCGAAGCAACAGTTGTTCACCATTCCACGCTTTGCATGCTGACCGTCAAGACGCACCAGCCATGTGAAACTGCGTAGCCCGCCACCCCCAGCGCAGACCCAATGTTTCTCTTTCGCGTTGTTGCCTTCCGGAGCCCACACGCCCGTCACTCCTGCCCCTCTAATCAGGCGACCACGATGCGGGTTAGCGACACCTGCGGACGTCCTGCGCTTGTTGACTAGCTCGGTGTTGGCTGGGGTGTCGCGTGAGAGGCGGGCAGGCGATCGCCCGCCACGGCCGCCAGGCACGCCTGGCCACCGCTTCAGAGCGGCCCGCCAATACACACACACGGGCGGTCCGGCGCTGCCTGCACCAGGAGCGGCCACACACACACACACACACACACACACACACACACACACACACACACACACACACACATACACACACACATACACACACACACACACACACACACACACACACACATACACACACACACACACACACACACACACACACACACACACACACATACACACACACACACACACACCCATACACACACACACACACACACACACACACACACACACACACACACACACACACACACACACACACACACACACACACACACACACACACACACACACAGACACAGACACAGACACAGCCACAGACACAGACACAGACACAGACACACACACGGGCGGTCCGGCGCTGCCTGCACCAGCAGCGGCCACACACACACACACACACACACACACACACACACACACACACACCCCCCCACACACACACACATACACACACATACACACACACACACACACACACACACACACACACACACACACACACACACACACACACACACACACACACACATACCCATACACACACACACACACACACACACACACACACACACACACACACACACACACACAGACACAGACACAGACACAGACACAGACACAGACACAGACACAGACACAGACACAGACACAGACACAGACACAGACACACACACGGGGCGGTCCGGCGCTGCCTGCACCAGCAGCGGCCACACACACACACACACACACACACACACACACACACACACACACACACACACACACACACACACACACACACACACACACACACACACACACACACACACACACACACACACACACACACACACACACACACACAGACACAGACACAGACACACACACACACACACACACACACACACACACACACACACACACACACACACACACACACACACACACACACACACACAGACACAGACACAGACACAGACACAGACACAGACACAGACACAGACACAGACACAGACACACACACGGGCGGTCCGGCGCTGCCTGCACCAGCAGCGGCCACACACACACACACACACACACACACACACACACACACACACACACACACACACACACACACACACACACACACACACACACACACACACACACACAGACACAGACACAGACACAGACACAGACACATACACAGACACAGACACAGACACAGACACAGACACAGACACAGACACACACACCGGCGGTCCGGCGCTGCCTGCCCCAGCAGCGGCCACACACACATACAGACACACACACACACACACACACACACACACACACACACACACACACACACACACACACACACACACACACACAGACACAGACACAGACACAGACACAGACACAGACACAGACACAGACACAGACACAGACACAGACACAGCGCAGACGCAGACGCAGACGCAGACGCAGACGCAGACGCAGACACAGACACAGACACAGACACAGACACAGACACATACACAGACACAGACACAGACACAGACACAGACGCAGACGCAGACGCAGACGCAGACGCAGACACAGACACATACACAGACACAGACACAGACACAGACACAGACAAAGACACACACACACACACACACACACACACACACACACACACACACACACACACACACACACACACACACACACAGACGCAGACGCAGACGCAGACGCAGACGCAGACACAGACACAGACACAGACACAGACACAGACACAGACACAGACACAGACACAGACGCAGACGCAGACGCAGACGCAGACGCAGACGCAGACGCAGACGCAGACGCAGACACAGACACAGGCACAGACACAGACACAGACACAGACACACACACACACACACACACACACACACACACACACACACACACACACACACACACACACACACACACACACACACACACACACACACACACACACACACACACACACACACACACACACACACACACAGTGTGCACACTGGGGAGGCGAGCCGTAGCGGCCTTCGGCACCAGCCGAAACACGTCCAGTTTAAATAGGCCGGACCAAACAAATTGAAGCAATGCAAAGTAGCTCACCAGATATAAATATATCTGGTGAGCTACTTTCAATACACGCTGGATTTGTCGTCATAATTTCCAGTGAGTAAGGTAGGTAAAATAAAACATTGCAACATGGAACGGATACCTTCAAAAGGTATGCTTCACCCATGCATAGATCCGCACAGACTAAATAATGATCTCAATGATAATGGCGCACAATTAAGAAATGGACAAATTCATTTGCGTCGAATATATTATATATACAAAATATACTTAAATCATCAATGATGGCCCAAAAGAACAATTCCATAGCTGTTGTTGTATGGAATACGTGAAGCTAGTTCAGCTAAGATGAACGCGTACGCTTTCAAGGAGTAGAGCTGCGTATTATACTGCACTTGTTGCTGTAATGACCGTATGGATGGTACACACAATTGCCACTTATATTGCGTTTATCATGCAAGATGTCAGTGCAGGGAGGTCAACAGGATTTTTCGCCAGGAAGCACCATGACTTGTCAGGAGGGCTGTAGATGCTGACAGGGGGAGGGGAGCTACTTCATCCCGCTCCCATTGATTCACATACACAACCTGAACGTTTCTGAGGGAGGGGAAGCGCAGGCTACGTTAGAGAGCCACGGCTCCTTCTGACGTGCCCTCCTGGGGGACGCCCTGGCATGAGTGCTGAATTATGCGACAGGATCTATTACCTGTTCTTTAGGCTTTCGTCTAACAGGTTTCGAGGGTACCGTTTTTGTCGTCTGGATTTTCTGCAATCATGTCCGTGCAAATGTCGTCAATCGACTGAAGCCACCAGTGCCTTCAAACGAACACCTGATATGAATTGTAGCAAAACGTCAGGGCCTAAGTAAGTGGCCTTAGATCAAATCAGAGAGCAGCAATAAATGCTACAAGAAGTTTGTTTATTGGTTGGTTCACGACACACTTTATGCACATACACGGCTAATGGCGCCGCCCACACTATTTCGCCGGTGGGCCGCGGGATTGGGAAATGTCCTGAGTGGCGCCAGAGTCGAACCCGGGACCTTTGGTACCCACAGCCCGACACCTTAACCAATCGGCCATTCCCGCCCCAAGAAATGAACTTCGTTTACTATGGGAGTATTTTTGTTAGTGAATATCTTTATTAATATCACAGTAAATATTCAATTATCAACAACGGACTTGAGATTTCGGCGCTATGACAAGAAACCCAGGAGCTAAACAAAGACCAGGTTGCATGATAGCACCACAAAACACTGACAGCTCATATTGTTTCACATCACTCGCGTGCCATATTGGCACAACGCATCCCCAGAATAATGCAACATGTCAAGGATTACTGTGTGTGGCACATGACCTCGACATGCAATGTACCATTGGCCTAATGCAAGTCCTGCGGGCAACGGGGCGAACAACGAAACATGAAGTGCGCATCGAGCTTCTTTGATCACCAGAACGGATTGGAAAATGATTCATTTTGCTGGAGAAACCTCAAGTACAGCGCTACGCCGCCCATTTTCAGACCCTTTCAAGTACCTAGCCGGTAATATTCAGGTAGTCAGGTACATTCAGATGCATTCAGCTGATTATCTGTATCTGACATGCTGAACTGGTAAAAACGGCACTGGTACTGTTTGTCTGTTTCATGCCTGTTACGACCAGCCAACACGAATGCCAGTCGTTTTGAGCCAGTCCGACAACAAGAAGAAGACAGCAAGAAGCATGAAGTCATGTTCTGTTCACTTTAAATTAAATCTCGATTCGCAATGCACAAATCGGACCACACGAGTGCATAATTTAAATAACTGGCCTTGCATGGTGGACCAACCAATGGCAGTAATTTAAAGTTCCCATAGGCACATTAAGGTGTTTATGGCTGGTATTAGTGTAATATACTGGCCGGTTATGGAAGCTCAGCTTAATCTGAGGTTGATCGATAGGATGTTTCATAATGCTCAAGCTGCGCTGGCTTGCACGGTAGCTGGATAGAGGATTCATATCAGCGTTATTCTGTCATACCACGACAGAACATCTCGGCTCACCTGCCAAATCCGCCAAAAATAACCCAGTGCACACGCGCAGGGCTGAATACTGATGGGCATACGGGATGTGGGGTGCCTGAGAGAGCCTCCAGGCCGGCCAAGGAAAATCGACCGCTTCATCTGTTCGGAATAGTAAATGCCTCACTGAAGTCCAAGTGTACAGAAATCGATGGCCAACGGTCCCTGCAGACACTGAGTATCCGTCCAATTACAGACCCAAGGATGGCTCAGGTTGCGACTGTCAGGCTCATCCTGGCACGAAGGTGATCGACATGGAAACTAGGCATCCCATTGTGTCACCAATGTATGATCGCATTACGGCGCGGCATAGCACTTATTGATACATACATGTAGGCATATATATATATATACTGCACTGGAAATGGCCGTTTCGCTTGTACAACAACCGAATCCATCAACTGTCGATGCGTATGCTGCGTGCATGTTTTCGGTGGGCGGTTATGCGTGGTGTGTGTATGCATGTTTCGGGGGCATTCGGTCGTGTCTCTCTTCCTGGGTACATCTCATCCGAGCCACCCAGTGCCCAGTTATGTTAGAGATCCAAACGATGACGAACGTAATGAGACAGAGACTCCTCGCCACTAGAAGCGCTGGCGTTCCTTCTGCCTTCGGCCGCCAGCTCACCGGCGATTATGCATTGTGGGCAGCGCTCACAACTTGACCAGACATTGCTGAGGAGCTCCGTCTGATCTCCTACAACCTGCAACTGCGCAGCTTGGGTCTTCATCACCTGAGAACACCTGCACCTCCGTCTGATCGCCTACAACCTGCAACTGCGCAGCTTGGGTCTTCATCACCTGAGAACACCTGCACCTCCGTCTGATCGCCTTCAACCTGCAACTGCGCAGCTTGGGTCTTCATCAACTGAGAACACCTGCACCTCCGTCTGATCGCCTTCAACCTGCAACTGCGCAGCTTGGGTCTTCACACCTGAGAACACCTGCACCTCCGTCTGATCGCCTACAACCTGCAACTGCGCAGCTTGGGTCTTCATCACCTGAGAACACCTGCACCTCCGTCTGATCGCCTTCAACCTGCAACTGCGCAGCTTGGGTCTTCATCACCTGAGAACACCTGCACCTCCGTCTGATCCCTACAACCTGCAACTGCGCAGCTTGGGTCTTCATCACCTGAGAACACCTGCACCTCCGTCTGATCGCCTTCAACCTGCAACTGCGCAGCTTGGGTCTTCATCACCTGAGAACACCTGCACCTCCGTCTGATCGCCTTCAACCTGCAACTGCGCAGCTTGGGTCTTCATCACCTGAGAACACCTGCACCTCCGTCTGATCGCCTTCAACCTGCAACTGCGCAGCTTGGGTCTTCATCACCTGAGAACACCTGCACCTCCGTCTGATCGCCTACAACCTGCAACTGCGCAGCTTGGGTCTTCATCACCTGAGAACACCTGCACCTCCGTCTGATCGCCTACAACCTGCAACTGCGCAGCTTGGGTCTTCACCACCTGAGAACACCTGCACCTCCGTCTGATCGCCTACAACCTGCAACTGCGCAGCTTGGGTCTTCATCACCTGAGAACACCTGCACCTCCGTCTGATCGCCTACAACCTGCAACTGCGCAGCTTGGGTCTTCACCACCTGAGAACACCTGCACCTCCGTCTGATCGCCTACAACCTGCAACTGCGCAGCTTGGGTCTTCACCTGAGAACACCTGCACCTCCGTCTGATCACCTTCAACCTGCAACTGCGCAGCTTGGGTCTTCACCACCTGAGAACACCTGCACCTCCGTCTGATCGCCTTCAACCTGCAACTGCGCAGCTTGGGTCTTCATCACCTGAGAACACCTGCACCTCCGTCTGATCGCCTTCAACCTGCAACTGCGCAGCTTGGGTCTTCATCACCTGAGAACACCTGCACCTCCGTCTGATCGCCTTCAACCTGCAACTGCGCAGCTTGGGTCTTCATCACCTGAGAACACCTGCACCTCCGTCTGATCGCCTTCAACCTGCAACTGCGCAGCTTGGGTCTTCATCACCTGAGAACACCTGCACCTCCGTCTGATCGCCTACAACCTGCAACTGCGCAGCTTGGGTCTTCACCTGAGAACACCTGCACCTCCGTCTGATCGCCTACAACCTGCAACTGCGTAGCTTGGGTCTTCATCACCTGAGAACACCTGCACTTCCTTGATAAGCATAAGCCTAATCAAGGACACTCAACATAGATTTGGATCTAGGGATATTGTATAACTAACCTTCAGTAATTCATGGAGTATGTAGCTAGGGAAGTTCATAATGAATGCATAATATATGTAGTACAATCAGACTTTAGCAATGCTTTTAACAACGTTTGGCACAAACATCTAATGTATTAGCTGGAGCAGCAGCACGGAATTCATGGAAATGATTGGTCGCCTTCCTGGGTACATCTGAATGTCGAGGTCGCAAAGCCAGACTCACGCACCGTCGGAACTATGTACTCATCGGTAGGCACTCCGTGATGACTCCGAACAACATCCCTTCATGATGATATGCTCTTTTTTAATCGCCTCTACTGTCTGACTGGGTGAAGTGCACTTCTATGGAAATGATCCTCAAAGGCTTCAACTCAATTTTTGGTAGACATCAGAAAGTAGGGAATGCAATGCATGAAGTTAGCACAATAAGGAATGATATACAAATAACAACTATGTTAAAGTAAACCTATTTCCGAGCACATAGTGCTGAAGAGCAACTCCAAATTGCATCCTCATGCAAACACGCAGTAGCTCCGACCTGAAGATGGGGAAGGCAGGCATACATCATCTTGCTCCACATTGCATCTAGGAAATCTTAGGTCAAAGGAGCTAGGTCACCATAAGGGCAACTTATGGCAAAGCCAGCTGTACCTAATATACAATTATGTTTGGGTCTACTTCTCGCAAACACGAGGTTCAGAGCATTCCATTGAGTATCACTCTGTGAGCAAATTTTGGTACCCCGCAATTGTATTCAAATAAAATAAATTAGGTGCCATGGGACATGTGGAATGATAATCCAATGAAATGTGTAGCACTGTCAACACGCGCAACCCCACAAACCCCGCTGGGCCTAAAAATGCTGGACCTAAAAGTTGGCTGCAGAGGCAACTCACTGTGTGGTTGGCCATACCATTTACCACCATTCATCAATGTGAAATATATTCCCACGGTATGCCTGACAGAGTAGAAAAGTTTCTGCCGCTGGTGTCTCCGTTGTGGCATAGCCCAAGGAGCTTTATGCTTGCAACAGTGCTGGGGAAATGTGGGCCTAAGCATATGCAATGACGAAATGAAAAAATGCAGTTGAGATCACGGAGACCACGCGTGGCAGGGCCATCCTACCTTCAGATTTACACTTATAGGTACTTGAGCTACGACCTACTGACACCTATGTTCTAAATGCGTGTCATTTGAAAACATCTTCGTCACAGAATGCAATGGTAGGGGTGCCGCTAAGGTGCGTGGTGTGGTCACAGAGTTCACGGCCGACCTGACATGAAACTGGAGGATCTGTGCGAGTATGTACCGCAAACCTGAACAGTGTCGGCACCATTCGGTGTGACCTGGGATGGGACGGGGACCTGTCCACTCGTCACGCTTGTACGACACTTCTGCTGGCCGTGGCTGGCTGACGGCCGGAACTGGGTGCAGTCCACAACCGCTGTGCGTGTGCGCGTTTTGCATAGTGCGTGAGACAAGCCGTTGTTTGTGTGCTGAGACAATTCCAAAGGGACCAACAGTCTTATGTTTGCAGGAGGCATCCAGGAAAACATGCTACACAGTCGGCAATAACAAACTTGCTGAAGGGTTAAGTGGGCGGCTGGTGGCAGACCACACGGGATGTGGAACGATTCTCGTTGCCGTGAAAAACGCGGCCTATTTTATTGGGATAACTCACCATGAGCCGATTTCATATATCATGTCTGGCAGTAAAAACTACAAGGATCATTCTGACTACCTTATGCTGCTTA
Source organism: Imbricaverruca yamaguchii (assembly GCA_034440575.1). Lineage (NCBI taxonomy): Eukaryota > Metazoa > Arthropoda > Thecostraca > Neoverrucidae > Imbricaverruca > Imbricaverruca yamaguchii. The sequence goes on from JAOTOL010001591.1 coordinate 1,691,941, forward strand.
ATTTCTGACTACTTAGGCTTAGGTCACTGTGTCACTAGGTCTGGCTACTTTACCCAGTGTTGGATTTTTACTTCTCAGTCTTGCAGATGAAGTTTGCTATCTTTGAGCTAACGAAATCTTGGAGTGCACAATTTCTGGAAGGCCTAAATGGTGATGTATTTACGTTTTAGGAAGACGAATGAATAAAAAGTGTTGCTTTTACATGCACTAAGGAAGTGCATAATTTTCTTCGGAAGACGCATCTGGATTTGACATCCGAAGCTTGTTCAGTGCATTTTGGGGTGCAATATGCAGCTGCCTGGTGGACCCTGTCGGCTGATTGTTATAATCTGCAGATAGGCCACATATTCAATATTGTGAACAGTATGTGCATTGTGTTGTAGACCATATGTTTTAAGCTCAACATTATATGCACGGGTGTTACATGACACGGTAATTTCTAGTGAAGATTAGACTGGGAGACAGCTGGTACAAAATGATGATCAAAATACTTAAATAGTGTATTTGCCCATGACCTAATTCAACTTATAGATATAGATCTCCAAGTTGAAATAGTTCATGCGCAAATACACTATTTTAGTATCTCAATCACTGTTATATACCTCACACTCAGACTTGTGCTCGTCTCAATTTTTTTTTTAGCCGACGCACATGTGACTCATAGATCTTGAGATCTGATTCAACTCGCGACTCAAACAGACTGAGATAAATTTGAATAGATTCAGATCCGAATCAGTAGTATCATACTCATGAACCATATGATTCAGCGTGCACTGCCCACACACGATATTTGAATGATTAACTCATGATTCGACTCATTTTTAAGAAAATGATGCGATTCAACTCACGACTCAAGATACATTTTTTGGAAAAGAATCGATTCAACTCGCGACTTATCCGAAAACAATTGATTCATGAGTCCACTTCCAATTAAATTAGAGTCGAGCACAAGTCTGCTCACACTCTCCAAACTTTTCCAGGCTTACAAAAACTGGGCCATTTCTCCCACTGATGTGTATGTCCGTATAACACAAATTCAACCCCGAAAGGACATGCACCCATGTAAACTGTTTTTTAATGGAATATGTGTGAACATTTTTGCCACTGCACACCACGGACACATGTGGTGGTATTCGTAGCTTCCTAAGAGACCCAGGGACTCCATGTTGCCTCCAAACGACCATCCTTGACCTTGAATGCCAGTGCGTTTAATTAAAAAAGTTCTGCGACGGCACCGGAAAAACAAGGTTCAATTATTCTTTGTGACAGTGTGCTATTTCCGGTGTGGCTGGTACGTTGGCCGATCGGTTTGATGAAGCATGTTTACTGAGGGGCGCTAATGGCTTTCATCAGACTGAATCCCTCGATTAAAATATAATTGTTGCACATACCGCACGTATCTATACCGACTACTGTATTTGTTCACTGCACACCTCAACCAGCGTGCGCAGCTTGTCTTAACGCAAAAGCGCCCAAGCCTGTGCGGTACGTATCTCATGTGGCTTCTTCGACATGAAATGCTGTTTTCTACAGCATCACAATGCTCTATGCATTGCACGTTTTTGAATGACATCTACATTGACCACCATCTGTAATGCAATCAAAACCTCCGGCTTTATATAAGATGACTGCATAACATTTAACCGCTGTAAACTCGTGCAAACCTTGCTTTTGCCTTTTGCCTTTTGCTTGCTTTCGCGTTTTTGTGTTTCACGTGTATTTTTGCACGCTTTTTCCCCGCGTTTTTTTCAATTGTTAACCCTGCCATTTTTATATCACTCCTGATGATGGCCCCTAGCCGAAACGTTGAGTAATATAGCATGATCCCTAACGCTACTTTTGATGTTGAGTAAACTCAGCACCTCCCGGTATATTGAGGGTCGTACATTTCGTCTCACGCAATGTCAAAAATAAAAAGATTTAGCGGTTCTCGTTGTATTGGAATGTGTATTCGTTGTCCCAGAGTGCACCGAGGGACCGATCAAGTGGCTGCTCTCTTTCCCATCTGAGCTGAACGATGGCGGTCTGATCCCACTCGAACGTGGCCGTCCGTGCTGAAGTGGCTGTGAGGTGGAGGTTGTTGTCTGTCTCTTGCGTGTTGACAATGCAGCCGTAACGACTTGCAAATGTGAAGTTACCATTATGGTAATGCATCGAAACAATTTTCCATAATATGACCACAATCGAAGCAATAACTTGGGTGAGCCAAGAATTTTACGAAAACAATAGTGACACTATGTCGTACATGGATTGAGTTTCACACACGTATGTATGCACATGCATGCACACAGACATACGTGCTATTGAAATGCTTTGAGTCATATAACATGACAACGAACTCGATAGTAAATGAAAACAAAACAAGTTCAATCAAGTTGTAATCCATCTTTTCTTCGCGAACTTGAATGGATGTTCGCGAAGAAATCTGACATTATATTCCTTCATTTCCACCCGACAGTGGCATCTCAGATTACACTGCGTGAACCATAGGAATGGAATAAATCGCATGCTAATTTTGAATTGACTTCATCGCAGTTCATCCTGCCGATGACAGGGGTCCCTAACTGCCATTATCATTACCTGGAATAGCATTCCCCCACCACTCACACTCACACTGTTCCGTTTATTGTAATTATGCCCACAGGTCTGCGTGCAAGGAGTACCGCCCCCCCCCCGCCGCTCCGTATGGGAGTTTATTCGACCGAACATGACGACGCCTGGCAGGACATGAGCCAAAAAGACGAACTTACATACTCGAAAAGGGCATCGATCCAGATCAGGCGATGTGGCAGGTTGCTACACATCCTGCATACCGGTTTCAAAACGACATATTAATTAACAAACTGAATAATGAGCTATATTTACTAGCATATGTACACAAGAACATGTGAGTGAGATAAACAGAGGAGGGGGTGGAGGATGGAGAGGCCTTCTGGGCCCTCAGTTAGTAATTTCAGATTAAGGGCGCATCGACTCCTTCTGGGTCCGTCTCACAGCCTATCGTCTTGCTTACGGCTTACAAATGTGTCGTGCACGGGCGTTGATTTCTGAACACATTCATTTGGAAGGGAGAAATGCATGAAGACAATGTGCGCGCCCAAGTAGATGGGGAGGGGAAGGTATACTCCATATGGTCCCATGTTTGAGTTTGAAACTATTCCTGGGGGGGGGGGACAAAGTCAACACTGAGGGGACACTTGACCCTAAAAAATATATACAACACCCATGGTGTCGCGGCCTGACAACTGCCTCTGGCTCTGGTTCCGGTGCCTAGGTCACCTAGTTTTTTCATTGCCATCGTGCATGATGATCGGGATAGCGACAAAAATATCTTGTGCGAACTTGGATGCCATTATTTCCATGGAATCACATGAACTTACCATTCTTAAGTTAATCCCTCACAAGAGGGAAGTCGATTGTTTAACATCATGGTGACAAAATGAAGAGCAACTTGAATACACGTACATATATGACATTCCTATGTAGTTCAGCCAACGTTATCATGCAATTAGACGGCACTGAAGCTAATTCTGAAGCTGTAACAGGGCGTAATCCAAATGGCATGGATTAGCCGATGACATTCGGTCACAGTGCTGCAATTCATGTCCTCGAATATCTAGCTAAGCTGATCATTGATCCACCATGTGAAACGTCACACACACACACACACACACACACACACACATATATATATATATATATATATATATATATATATATATATATATATATATATATATATATATATACTATACATATATATATATATATACACACACATATATATATATATATATATATATATATATATATATATATATATATATATATATATATATATATATATATATATATATATATACATATTGGTAGTCATGCTCTTTTTCGGCGAGTGTAGAATACCTCCAACATCAGTCATCAGTGCTGCCTTTTGCACCAAATCTAAAGCCCAAATGATAAGCCAACACACACTGCTCAGCCGCCAAGCGAGGGGAGAGAACGCCGAATCTGCCTGGCACACGGGCGGGCTCAAACATGGCACAGGACAGCGTTTACTTTGGAGAACTTTCCATAAAAAACCAGCTCGATTGTACTTGGATGACAAACGAAGCCTTCCGTTGCCGAGTGACGAACAAACGTCTTGCCGCCCGTCATGTGGGTGTCCTATTGGTAGTCCCACCGCCAAACGTAGCAAGGCTCGGATCCAGCGGGAGGAAGCGTGGAGTGAACATGGGGACATTACCCCACTTCTTTGAGAAAATGTTGCTCTTCATGCAAAGTTGCTGGAACATGACGCCAACTGTGACACTTTTCGATGGCCGTCCTCCATCCGTGTCCCGAATTCCACGCGCGTGCCTGATGTTTCCATTATTAAATTCTACAATCACGCGAACAGCGTCGCGTGCCTTGTATCGAAAGCCTCGGCTGCAGCATGCATAACAGCATTGGAAGAGCTTCCGAGTTCCCCTACGCCTTCGGGGGTGGGTTGGGGTGGGGGTGGGGGGCTTTAGTGTACTTTAGTACCAATAAGACATATTACACGGTGTTTGTTTCTAATTTCTGATGATATCTGATTCTGATCGGCTGATGATTCAAACAGTCGCATCGCTTATCAATTCATGCATACATTGTCGTGAGCGCCCGTGCTTCTACGTAAAACCGGCAGAGTATCTCGAAGTTGAATCGACAGTTTGGTCACTGGTGACGTCACGTCACAAAATGCGGCTCAAAACGGCAGAATCCTCACATCTACTGCAAGCGTAGATAATAAACCCCCACGCTAGCCGACTGGCGGGGTGAGGAACCGCCTCTCCACAGCAGTGCCGAGATCACATGGAAGCGGCTGATCGGCCCCCGGGGCGGTTCTGCTCGGCGATCGGCTACCTCGCGCGTAAACAAGCTCGTCTCATCTGCCGGGCTGTGGGTTTTATGCAGCGAATAATCGCCGCGAGCTGCGGCGGACGTCCGACCGGCCAGCGCCCACCGGCCGGCGTCCGGCGCTTCGACGGCGTCCAATCTATACAACGGCTCACATGAGATCTTGAGGATTGAGCTCAGATCGGAGTGCACCCTCGTCGTTCCGCAGCTTCTGACACAGGGAAGAGGGGCTGACTTGGCAGAAGTGCACATCATATAGCCCATTGTGCGTGAACCCCACTGGTTCGTGGTTGTGTAACAATTGGAATTGTTCGATAGACTGGTATTTGTAGGGGTTTTCAGCCTTGGAAAATCCCAAGCTATCATTATAGGGCTTCGTGGGAATGTAAAGACATACACAGATGTTCAAAGAGGGTTTCATGTGCGATGCATGTTTGCGGGAAGGAACGCTGACATGCGAACAAGGAGTGGTGAGGAGTGGATCCAATCCACCAACTTAAAAGAATATCAAAGTTAGCTTACGTGTTGTACACCACGCTGCATGCCAATACTTGACTTCGATTTGGCTTTGCTCCAGTTGAGATCATGTCAGATGCTCCTCGGAAGACGGCAAGGTTCGGTACATGCTTTTCGAAAGAAGAGAACAACCTACACTGATGAAACACGATGTACTAAGCGGATCACAGAGTGGTTTGCGTGGACGGTATTTCACATTTATATTCATAGCAAACGAGTCTGCAGCGCATCATTTGCCCAGGTGGTTTGGATTTATTTATATCATTTCTTTAGTTGTTTTCAACTTCAGGCTGATCGTTTTCTATTGACATAGCATGATCTGATGTTGTAGCAGTCGTGCTGTAGATATTTGTTCAACTAAGCATTCCAGTGAAAACGAAACCATTTGTATATCATTACCTCGGTTACCACAAACAACATCCTGCACGTGCTGATCTCTGGTATCAACGCATGCGCCAAATGCGCAACAATGCCACATATATCCCCTATCTAACAGCTGCATCATTGACCTGTTAAAATAATGTAGCAACGTCTGTGCGTCAGGGCTCGGGATTATGTTTGCATTTAGGTCGCGTTCTATTGATACAGTACCGTCTAATAACGTGCCTATGTTATTTAGAGATATTCGTCCACCTACTACGTACTCCAGTTCAAACGACCCCACTTCGTATGGGATCATCTCGGTTGGTACAAACAATATTCTACACGGACTGAACCCATGCATGTGCTGAGTTCACAAAAGCGACAATGTAAAACCAAATCTAGGAGCTATATTATTGACCTGACAGAACTATGCCATAACGTTGACGCATCAGGACTTAGCATGCCTGGCCTGTTACAGACTGTCCCGATTCAGGCCATCTCAGCGACACAAAGTCGGGCCATCACTGCGGGGTCATCAGTGACCGTCGGAGGATGCCAGACCTGTGGCGATGTCTCCGCGTCTGGGGGCGTCTTTGACGGCGAGACGCGACGGCACGTGCGGCCGCCGTCGCCGCCGTCTGGTATGCCAATGGCGACACAACTGCGGCGGGTGTCACCACGCCGTCTCTGGGGGGCCGCTCTAAATGGCGTCGTGTCCATGTCGGAAGCCGGTCGACGGAGCTCGCCGCCCAGTCTGGTATGCCAATGGCGACACAACTGCGGCGGGTGTCACCACGCCGTCTCTGGGGGGCCGCTCTAAATGGCGTCGTGTCCATGTCGGAAGCCGGTCGACGGAGCTCGCCGCCCAGTCTGTCACTGCAGACAAGCAATGCGCCCGTCGGGACGGCGGGGCTCCGACACACCGACTTCGACCGAGCTGGCAGGTGGGGCCTGTCGGATGTCGAGCCGCCACTCAGATGCTGCCAGCGATTGCACCGCGAGCCGAGCGCGGCACTGGGGACGCGCTCGGATGACGCGCCGTGACGAGACGACATGTCGTGACGAGACGACATACCGTGACGAGATGGTATATCGTGATGAGACTACATACCGTGACGAGACGACATGTCGTAACGAGATCGCATACCGTGGCAAGTCGATATATCGTGATGAGACTTCACACCGTGACGAAACGACATATCGTAACGAGATGACATACCGTGGGGAGACGACGTGCCGTGACGAGACGATATACCATGGCGAGACGACATACCGTGACGAGACGACATATCGTGGCGAGACGATATGCAGTGATGAGACGATATACCGTGGCAAGATGACATATCGTGATGAGATGGCTTGTGTCAAGGAGTGCACTCAGAGCTCAGCGACTGGCACGAGCGACTGGCGCTAAGGCGTGCTCGCGGCAGGAAATAGACAATCGTCTACCTGCATTGTCTACAACTGTCACCAGAGGAGCATTTCACGCCTGCGGCCATTGGTGTGCACTCCCCACGGCACGTGAGGTGCGGGCAGACAGGTCGCGCTGCCTAGGACCGGTGGTGTTATACACAAAGTCAACAGCAACAGGTCGCCGTAACAGGAAACCGTCGTCGAGCATGGACATGTCGTAGCAGATAAGCCGACTGCCCGACCTCGGATTTGCGTTTGATATCCCCAGGCTCTTCAATAAAGCACCTCCAAGTAGCACGCTTGTCTAGCGGTTTGGAAGAAATAGTTCTATTATGCACTATTAACTACGTATCATTGCAAATCATGACCTCATTATTTTTCACGGAATATTCTCGGTCTGCTTTGCGCAGTCGCTGTAGCTCAGTAAATTAATAAGTTCAGGTAATGAATTGCAATTATTACAGCTCATTGGGCACGCAATCATGAGCAGCAGGCAGTCGCTGCTTTCAATTTGCACCATGCGATGAGATCAACATCCTTCCAGTCCACCACAAACGTTATCCAGCAATGCTTTTTTGCAGCGAATGATATTTTTTAGCCTATTCGGATAAAAAAATGCAGCTGTCCGTACTTGAATCATGGGCTCCGTCGCCATTGGGAGCGGATATTTTTTTTGCCTCCGGTTATCTCAATGATTTGTTTGCTTTACCTATCATGATACGGCCTGATATTAATACTTTGCTCTCATTTAACCTCGCCCCTATGGGCTTCACATGAACAAAATGGATCTAAGAACTCCAATATCACCTAAGCTATGCTGTCCTGGCGAAGCGTTAGGCTAGGACGTGAATGTTTCTAACATAGCCTGTGACATAACGTCTCAACAGGCAACTTTAACGGTATCTCAAACAACACACACACACATAATCATCGCCACCATCGTCAGAACGTTTCGCTGACGGGTCTCAGAGGAGGTCACGTGCTGCCATGCCCTGCTATTTTGTGCGTGGCGCGTGCATCACGCACCACGCAACTGGGGTTACTCGGATACCTGAGTTTCGCGTAATTTATCAATGCGTGCCGAATGTGATCGCACGCTCAGTCATCTCACACGCAGCCGTCAACTGACCCGCCTGTCATCAGATGGTCCGAACTGGGAAAATATGTGACGGATGTCGGGACGATTCCGCCGTGTCGCGGCCGACCGGGCCCGTTCCATTCAGTGAGCCCCCCCCCCTCCACCCCACCCCCGACGATCGGCGGAGGCGTGGACACGACAGCTGGCAAACATCGGGCGACAAACCGGGCTGGCGTTCACATCTGCCCACTCGACAGTGAACGCCTGTCAGAGTCGGCAATCACATCAGCCGGGACGCGAGGTGCGGGAGTGACCGGTGCAGCGGAGCGACGATCCGCTCGGCGATGGACGGTGGAGTGTCGTGTCGTGGCTGTGCCGACCACCTGACGGCCTACCCCGCGGGGATGCGGGTGTGGTTCGGACCGGCGGAGCGACGACCCACTCGGCGATGGTTGGTGGAGTGTAGTGTCGTGCACCACACGATGCTGACCACCCCACTGCTTATGCCCCGCGGCACTGACCTTCACCGGGCGGCACGGCGGCTCGACGATAACGCGTCCCGATCGAAGGTGTGCAGATTACGAATAAGCTTTCTGAGGCTTGGAAGGACTCGTTAAATATAATGAAGGCATTGAACGCATGCATGACTTATAAGACCCAAGATAGAAACGAAATCAACGGACGCCCGCTGCATGGAACCTTTTCATGCAACATATCACTGCAGGAATCAATTTGTGACCTGATTTCGACCGACGCGAACAAAAAAATAATGGAACAGGCGACAAACGTCAATAGCTGCTCGGCTATCAAGAGGAAGGTGCGGTAATAGCCAAATATTTCGCCTGTGTTGACAAGGCTTGGTCATTGGCACATGGTATAGACTACAAGACGTCGCAGTAAATAGAATATGCTCCCACTACATTCTCACTCCTAGGATGAGAAGGTGCGCAAAACATAGCACGAGTCCTATCTTCGGAAACTTCTCTCAGTAAACTCCGAATTCAGAACATCTGTCAGTAATATGCTGGTCAATGCCAAGAATCAATTGCCACCAGACATGCGAAAAGGTGAAGGCTATCAAATGAAATGTGAGCGCGAGGAAAGCTTCCAAGGTGAAACAGGCGGGCTAAATTGAAACATTGACTAACATTGCGAATGGACAGGTTACGTTGAAAGAACACGTTGCAGGTATAGCGCACGGAGTATGGGTAAGCCGGTTACGCAAAGCACTTCTACCAATATTAAATGGAAGTATACTCACCACATGCTACATAAAATGCGGAGATCAATTGAAGGCATGAAGCAATACAAATAAAATTAGAAGCCATCTTTAAGCTAAGGTGTTAGTAAATGCTGTCCAACCCAATCTGGAAATCAACATTTTGATTAGGAATTTACTGATGAAAGATAGGAAATCATCGACAAAAGTGCCCATACATAAAATGCATGTATATTTTGCGCGCCTTCTCATTTCAGAAATGAGAAAATAGCGGAGCCGGTACTTTTTTTTTCTTTTTTTAAATACAAATTTTAATTCCCCTACCCATTAATAGGTAGGCAGGAGTGCCCTTCCATACCCGTGCGACCTAATTACGTTAAATTCCAAGGGTGAGAGAAGGTCATGGTAAGCAAATCAAGGCAGGTCACACCACTCCCCGCTCCTGTTTCTTCCTGGACAGATCCCTTCTGTGGGATTTTGTAGTGGGTATCGAATGCAAATCACGAAGACTTGTCGATGCAAGCAAAATATTTGGCTATCATCACTATTTTGTCTTGATATCTGAGAAACGTATTAGATTTTGTCTTGCCTTACCTAAGTAAAAATAATTACAATGCCATTTTCAAACCATATTGGAACAAGCGTTCCCAAGTCACTTCCTAAAGTGAAGTGTCAACATGGCTCATTGCCGTTACTCATATAACATGAAATAATATAAAAGAAATGGATGATATGGAAATAATAACTGGAATATACATCGTGTTTCAGAGCACGAGTGCAATTGTTCTGAAATGACACTAGAAACGCTTGGGGACAATTCATTCGCATAGAAATAGGGCAAATGGAAAGGAAAGATCACAGAAGCTTTTGCATGGAGGACTACGAGAAGACTTAACGGATAAAAGACATAAAGACATGAAAGATCAGTGAAACTATGAGCTACAAGGGCCCTTCTTGGTTGCACTCTGGACACTCAACCAGTTGCCCACCAAATCCGTCGATCAGCCTCCCTGGAATACTGAAAAGTAAGCCCTCTATTCTTATAATGGTTGTCCATGCTGTTTTTAAAGATGTTCAATGTGCTGCTACTGACAATGGTTTGTGGCAGCTGGTTCCAGTGTTCTACTACCCTGTTGGTGAAGAAAGACTGTCCTAACCTTGTTCTGCTGTGGTTAACTTTAATTTTGAATTGGTGACCTCTAATGGCATCACTTCTGTTAAATTCAAACATTTCCACAAGATATCCCATCTCCAGACCATGGACAAATTTAAAGGCCTCGATGAAATCTCCTTTCAGCCTTCTGTATCTAAGTGAAAACATATTCAACTTCCTCAATCTTTCCTGATATGCCAGGTTGCTTATACCACTAACCATTTTTGTAGCCCTCTTTTGCACTCTCTCTAAAAGCCAACAATCTTTTTCATAGCTAGGACACCAAACTTGGATGCAGTATTCCAAATGTGGCCTGACATATGCACAGTAAAGCTTCCTGATTGACTTCCTCACTTCTGCATGATACATTCCTATTTATCGCCCCAAGCATTCTCAGTGCCTTCTTCCTGGCTTCCTTGGTCTGTTCTGACGCCCCCAATTTTGTGTTTAGAATAACGCCTAAATCATTCTCCTGTTGAATCACCGATAGTACCTGGCCACCCACCAAGCATGGAGCCTTCATATGCGGCCTACATGCATGATTTTGCACTTATCGAAATTAATTTTTATTTGCCATTCTTCGGACCACTTCACAAGTTCGTCTAAGTCTTTCTGCAGCGATATATGCTCATTGTGACCTGTTATTGCCCTAAAGACCTTCAAATCATCGGCAAATTTCAAAACCTTACTGCTTAGGCCACTTTCAATGTTATTTACAAATATAATGAACAGTAGTGGCCCCAGTACTGACTCCTGGGGGACTCCACTAAGAAAATTTTGCCATGATGACTTTGTACCATTTAGCATCACTCTTTGCTGCTTATCTGAAAGCTACAACTCTATCCACTTTAAGATGCTACCTGTAATGCCATGGACCTGAAACTGCATCATTAACCGTTTATGGGATACCTTGGCAAAGGCCTTACTAAAGTCAAGATATGCTACATGAACCTGATTCCCCTGATCAAATTGTTCTGTAGCGAAGTTAAAAAAGTCAAAGAGATTTGTGAGACACGATTGCCCTTTTCTGAACCCATGTTCAGTATCTTGAATCAATCTGTTTCCTTCCCGATAAGTAACTATTCTATCCTTGATTGATTCGAGTACCTTTCATACTGGGGATGTGAGACTTACTGGCCTATAGTTTTCAGCTTCCGCCTTCCCTCCTTTCTTGAAAATAAGAACTACATTTGCCCTTTTCCGATCGATTGGAATTTCATTGTGTGAAACTGATGTACAAAATATTATACTAAGTGGAAATGCCAGTTCCTTTTCAGCTTTCCACAATACCCTAGCATAAATTTAATTAGGTACTGCTGCCTTGTTTGGCTTTATTTTCCTGATATGATTGAAAACAACATCACTATCAATGAAATCAACAGGATTCATCCGATCACATGTCACTGAACTATGGTGTACGGTTGGCAGATTAGTCATATCTTCCAATGTAAACACTGATTGAAACTGTTTGCTCAGCTCCTCAACCATCTCACTATCCCCACCAAATATAGTCCCATTTACTTCCAGTGGACCAATTGTGCTAGAATCTTTACTCAGTTCGTAGAAGCTAAATAACTTTTTGCTGTCCCCATTACAGCTCGTAGCCAAATCCAATTCTTTTGCTCGTTTTTCTGCTCTGATTTTTTCCTTCTCAGTGTCTCTAGGCTTTCGATACAACCTTAGATTTACGATATTTGAAGCTTCCTTCAACACTCTAAATGCAGCTTTCTTAGCTTTAATTGCTTTTATCAAGTCTGGTGTAAGCCATGCTGGCTTTCCTACCCTTCTTTTGCGCCTTTGCTTTTGAGGGACATGTCTAATCTGAATTTCCTCGAAGTAAGATTTGAACTTTTCCCCACATTTCATAGGCATTTAAATTGGAGAATTCTTCTTCTCCACTTATGGCACTAAAAGTCGCTCTCATGAAGTCAAAGTATGCTCTGTTGAAGTTAGGAACCTTCACCAAATTATTCCTAATAGTTCCCACTGCATGTCTCTTGAATCTAACTATATTATGGTCACTTCTTCTAGAGTTTCTCCTACAGTCAAGTCTTTAACCAAGTCACTTAAATCCGAGAATACAAGGTCCAAGAATGAGCCATGCCTGGTAGGTTCCGATACAAACTGGTGCAGGGACAGGTCTACTTCAAGCATTCTAAACATTTTGCATGATGGGGAGCCAACAACAACATTTTCATATCCTTTTAGATTAATGTCACCAAGAATAAGGCACTTATTTGTAGTTTGTTGAAAATTTGTACTGATTTCCTCACAAATCACCTTATCAAGCTCCAGTTGCTGAGAATGTGGCAGGGTTCCTGATCGGTACAAAGCTGCTATCCTCAGATTATTGCTGTTGCCTTTTCTCACAGCGACATCAACCAAAATGGACTCTACAGACACATTTTTCGCCCCATCTACTACTTTCATAGAACTGAATAAGCTCTTCATATAGAGCATTACATCATTCCCTTTCACTGCTGGACCTCTATTGCACGAACACATATTGTATCCCTGGATCTCATAGTCCCTGGATCCTGCAAGTTATCCCCAAAATACCTCTCACAGACCCATGGCTCCGTAATGCAAACAAAATCTGGTTCCTCCTCAGCAACATCACACTTCAACTCATCAAATTTGGATCGAATACTCTGAGCATTAGCATCATATACCTAACATATGTTTGGGCGCTACATGACCAATGTAGTCGCTGCGCCCTAAAGCCCTAATGACTAACTAATTCAACATATGTTCCATAACTACCTTTGGCTCTTTCATGCTGAGGTCTTTCATCACTGGATCTTTCTCTGCCTCCTTCAACTACTGCTATCCATATTTGCTGATAGGAAGCATCACCCCTCATGGTGATGAAGGGAATAAATTAATAAGACACTACAAATGGACCAAAGTGGCTATGAATACTAGGAAGCGTGAGGAAGATTAGCTTAATGTGCACAAAGTCTCACCGTCGGTGCAGTTCAGTGGTGAGAGCCATGATGTTGGAGGGGGGGGCAGATAGACACAGAGATAGGGATAAAGACAGAGACAGGGACGGGGACATGGACATGGGCATGCACATGGACATGGACATGGACATGGGCCTGAACATGGACATGGACATGGACGGGGATATGGACGGCGACGGGGACAGGGACGGGGACGGGGCGGGGACGGGGACGGGGACGGGGACGGGGACGGCGACGGGGATGGGGACGGGGACGGGGATGGGGATGGGGACGGGGACGGCGACGGCGATGGGGACGGGGACGGCGACGGGGACAGGGACGGGGATGGCGACGGGGACGGGGACGGGGACGGGGATGGCGACGGGGACGGGGACGGGGACGGGGACATAGCTACCATGAGCCCCTCACACACTCTTCCTCCTGCACGGCCTCGCTTCTCCTGCATTGTCTCCGTCTCCATCCCCACAACACCTCCCCGCCACTGCCACCACTAATGAAGCCGCAGCTTGTCGCCAGCAACGACGACAGTCCGAGCCGCAGCTCGTCAGAGACTGACGGCGAGTCTCGCCACGCATGGCGGAACGGACACGGTCTGCGCTCGTCAGGCGCTGCTGTTGCACGGCCACCGCCGCCGCCGCCGCCGAAAGATTGAAGAAATTGAATATGTTTTCACTTAGATATAGAAGGCTGAGAGGAGATCTCATCGAGGTCTTTAAATTTGTCCATGGTCTGGAGAGGGGATATCTTTGGGAAACGTTTGAATTGAACAGGAATGATGCAATTAGATGTCATAAATTCAAAATTAAAGTTAACCACAGCAGAACAAGGTTAAGACAGACTTTCTTCACCGACAGGGTAATAGAACATTGGAACCAGCTGCCAGAAAACATTGTCAGTAGCAGCACAATGAACATCTTTAAAAACAGCATAGACAATCATTATTATAATAGAGGGCTTGCTTTTCAGTATTACAGGGAGGGCTGATTGACAGATTTGGTGGGCAACTGGTTCAGTGTACAGAGTGCAACCAAGAAGGGCCCTTGTGGCTCATAGTTGCACTAATCTTTTATGTCTTATGTCTTATGTCTTATGCCGCCGCCGCTGCCGCCGCCGCCGCCGCTGTCCCGTGTTTCGCCAGCACCGCAGCCACCAGACTGGCCTTGACACCGCAGCCACCAGACTGGCCTTGACACCGCAGCCACCAGACTGGCCTTGATTCAAACCCTGGCTGGCTGAGACGCTTGATCGGCACAAAAATGGCCGTACTGGCCCCCAGGCGGTCGTGCTGGGCGCGATCGGCGCCCTGGAGCCCGATCACGGCCATTCCCGGCGCAGCGATGGTATAATTGGTTCGCTCGACTGACAAAGAGCTGAAAACGCTCGGACTTCCAGCTGCTGGCTCGCAGTAATGAATCGTCGTGCTGTTGGTGTTCCCTGAATTGGATCTGGCGATGGGGAATGTCTGTGATCGATATTATACAACGTAATGATTTTGGTATGTGGATGCAAGTACTAACACCCACCCGGACTCCCATCAAATAAAATGCATCCTGCGTGGAGGCGCAGCAGTTTTGGCATTTCAAGTCCTGGTCTCGGCAGTCGGGTATCATAGTACGGTATGTCCTGGTCTCGAGAGAAGAGTGAGGACCCTTGTGCTGCACTGGGACATCGTGTTATAGCAGGCGCATATTTTTAACTTCGTTCCAGTACAAACTTCAACGCAAAGTACCTTCCAATAACAACAAACTCGTCGAACGTAAACAACTATGGGCGAAAAGCCATAGAGCAATGTGTTCCGCATAAAATGTGCCCATGTTCAGAAAAAAGTGGCTTATGCAAATTTTGCTCTAAAGTAGGAGTTTGTTTGCTCGAACGTCATATGCCACACCCGTCCTTCAATCCACCGCCGAATAATCAGGAACCACTTACCAGCACAAGCATGAGCCAGGCAACCTTCTACGTACAGCGGCGGCGGAATCAGTCAGAAAGCACCCACCAGCACATGCATAAGCCAGGCAGCCATCCACCTACAACGGGCCGCCGAATCAGTCAGAAAACACTTACCAGCGCAAGCATGAGCCAGACAGCCCTCCACGCACAATTGACAGCGTCCAATTTCACGGAAGGCAAGTTCTACAAACTGAGGACAGGTCGGTTGTACGGCAAGTGCCGGCTCGTGTATCAGTAATGTGGGCGGTATCATCAAGCTATCGAATTACCGTGACCAGCCTTCAGCGCGCGCAGACAGAACAGCTCACCCCCGACGGAAGTTCCCTCAGAGTCCAATTAGATAAATGTCAGGCACGGTCTTATTAATGGGTTCAGGTGAAACGCCCTTGGTTCATCCGGCTGCTGCAGCCAGTTCCAAGAGAATCGTCTGTAGTGGTCTCACGTCCCAAACACTCGCATCACCATGACGACTAATCTCCGACTCGAGCGGAAAAGCTGCGCTAGCGTGCCGCATGTCACGTGACCGCTCCCTCTCTCCTAGTTCACCTGGAATAGGTGAAGGGTGAAGCACGCGTCTAACATGCATTGCTTATGCCGGATGATTTGAAAGTCTTTAGGGCAATAACAGGTCAAAATGAGCATTTCTCGCTACAAAAACACTTAGACGAACTTGTGAAGTGGTCCAAAGAATGGCAAATGAAATTTAATTTCGATAAGTGAAAAATAATGCATGTAGGTAAGCAGCATATGGAAGCTCCATACTTTTTTTCTTTTTTTTAATGTCCGCCACCCAAGATCAGGTGACCAGGAGCCCCCTCCCCTAACCCAACGACTGCAAGCACCTTACGTTAACACAATAAAATAAACAGGAAAGTCGCGGCACTCCCAGCTAAGAGATGGAAGACATATAAATAAACATACAAAGCATCGGGTATTAGAGCAGTAAGACTAATAATAAAGAATGCTGTTAGTAGTCATATCCAAAGGAGGCATATGACTGACCCTGGATCCATCCCAACAAGAAATTAGGGTCTAAACTATAATGTTAGCAGCCGGTTTGTGGCCGGATGGTGGTGAGCACTCCTTATTTGTTTTTGTTTCTTAACATACTTGATGGGTGGCCAAGTGCTGTCAGTGACTCAACAGAAGAAGGATTTAGGCGTTATTCTAAACACGAAATTGGGGGCATCAGAACAGACCAAGGAAGCCAGGAAGAAGGCACTGATAATGTTTCGGGCAATAAATAGGAATGTATCATACAGAAGTGAGGAAGTCATCAGGAAACTTTACTGCGCATATGTCAGGCCACATTAGGAATACTGTATCCAAGCTTGGTCTCTTAGCTATGAAAAAGGTTGTTGGCTTTTAGAGAGAATACAAAAGAGGGCTACAAAAATGGTTAATTGTATAAGCAACCTGGCATATGAGGAAAGATTGAAGAAGTTGAATATGTTTTCACTTAGACACAGAAGGCTGAGAGGAGATCTCATCGAAGTCTTTACATTTGTCCATGGTCTGGAGAGGGGATATCTTGGGGAAATGTTTTAATTCAACAGAAATGATGCCATTAGAAGTTATCAATTCAAAATTAAAGTTAACCACAGCAGAGCAATGTTAAGACAGTCATTCTTCACCAACAGGGTAGTAGAACACTGGGACCAGCTGGCAGAAACCATTGTAAGTAGCAGCACATTGAACGTCTTTAAAAACAGCATAGGCAATCATTATAAGAATAGAGGGCTTGCTTTTCAGTATTACAGGGAGGGCTGATCGACGGATTTGGTGGGCAACTGGTTGAGTGTACAGAGTGCAACCAAGAAGGGCCCTTGCGGCTCATAGTTGCACTAATCTTTTATGTCTTTATGTCTTTATGTCTGTATCGTGGTTATCTGGAACCACTGGAAGGATTAATTTCAGAAAACGCGTCTAAACCGTCTACAAATTAATCAAGAGGGAAGGTAAGGAGTTCCGAGACCATTGGTCCGAAAGTATTCGGAATATATGCAATATTTATGAACGTATATGTGTGACTAGAGTCCCGGTGCTCCACATCATTTGTTAGGAATGAAGAGGAATATTTCGCATTTATCCTTTTACACATGTTCTGATCGTGCACTAATGAAATTAACAAATGCAGTGAGAGCTTATTTTACCAAGTACACTGTGGTGGATGTGAGGCGAAGCCCAAATATTTCGGGAGCAGGAGGCCAGTGGCACTATATATTCATGATAGGTTGGAGTCAGAAACTGTCTAGGACAGACTAGAAAATGACAAGCCAAAATCTTACGATGTAACTTGTGGTCAATGCACGAAACCTGGCGCCTTGACCCTCAACGTGACCCAATCTCGCTGAACCGAAGATAATTTAGCTTGTGCCAAGAAATTAAGAGTATTAAAATGAGCATTTGCAATGGGAAGTGTCAATATTAGGACAAACAGAACAGCACCATGCACCACAGTCTTGATTTTGGAGACCGTTGCCTGGTAATGCTAGTGATGTGTTCATAAAGGGAAGGAGCATTATTCATCAGTGGACCTCAAAGGCGCAGTCAAGGGAGGGGGGAACATTGGATCACACAAGGGATTTTCAGATTTTCACCACACAAAACCAATAATTTCCGACGCGCCTAGCGCGCCGAAAACTTTCTCCATCTCTTGACAATATCTTCGTCGGGATCCTCCTTGAGAAAATCCCAGCAGCGCCACTAGTACATCAGTTTACGAAACGACGGAAATGTTTAGCCGATGTGGACGATCGTGACGAAGTTGGATGAAGGCCACACAGTAGCCGGATCCATTCCGTGATTTTACCATTCATTTCGCCGAGCACTAGCGTGACGTCACTATCGTAGTCGGACTCGGGCGACCGGTAGACGAGGAGAGGCTGAGCGACCCGGGACTCCAGGTCGACTCAGTTTTGCGGCAATTATGAGCTAACTGTTCATCGGAGATTCGCATGCACCTAGGTACCTAGGTATGTGACAATGTTGCACATTTGACCATAATTCAGCTTTTAACGGCAATCATCCATCATATTGGACAGCCCACATGTCACCAAGCTACGAACTCGAACGGCACCGTAGACCGAGACGAGACCCTCATTATTGATGGGAGCCTTGGAATGATATCAACATGCTTGCATTTGTTTAATTCATCAACAACGGCCGCCATTGGAAGTTCAGCTGACCGAAACAACGTCTAGAGAAAAGCATCATAGTAGTGCTGAAGCCTCGAAACTGACGTATCTGTCTAAGCGGCGTTTACCGCATGTGTCCGACGGTGACAACCCAGCTCTATGCATTCCGAGCGACGAATCAGCAATGGAGATTGCGCTGATAGCACCCCTGATTTGAATGTAGAACTTCATATAATGAGTATCATTTTAACATGACGCCATCATTAAAGCGAACAAAAGAAGTAACGACGTGACGTAGTGCACAGACGAAATGCATTAACAACGTGTCTAATTAATGGAACGTAAGGGTGTCAAGTACGCTAAGCCAGCTCGACGACGTTGGGATTTAATTTGCAACAGTGGTTAATTACGGCAGGATCAGCAGGAGCGCCGATGAATGTTCCACCACCAGATCCGTTGCACACGGGGAAGGCTTGGCTTCATGAATACCACATGCCAGCCGGCGGTATCGGTGCAGCACCCAGGAAGGCGGCGTCGCTGCCGCATCTACTGGGTGGTGAAATGTAAATAATTTGGCGCGTTGACCCAGCTGGAAGAGGGGAATGGGCAGCCAGGCAGTCGAGCCACTGGTGCAATGTTCCCAACCGAAGGCATATCCAATTTGCGGGTGTCACACGGTGGGACAGGTAATCCAGAAGGCTGATGAGAACTGTGTGGCCCGCCTGAGGGTCACAACCCAGAATTGGACATGATGTTTGATGGCTCATAATGCGCCAGAATTAGCGGCGACCTGGCAAACTTTAGGCACTGCGTGAAAATGTACGGCAACGCCAACCGAACGTGCATTGCGGAATTGCAGTCTTCAAATTATTCGCTACGGTTGTCTCAGATCGTTGTAAATGCGGCCACATTTCTGATGTCACAAAACAACCAGGATGGCTTTGTGCACCGACGTTTATGTCGTATTTACACTTGCGCTACATTCATAGTAGTTTGACTTCAAATAAACGCGCTGTGCTGCGTTTACCTCTGACGCACAACTGCGAAAAATGTGGTCCGAGATACTAGCCAGTCATATCACCTGCCTCTTCTTCGCGTCAGAAATAAGCATGAAAAGCGACAATGCACGTGGCGCGCGGTGCAACTATGTAGCCAACATGTCATGTGTGGCATTCATCCAACGTGTCGCAGCGACTGTCTGCAACAAACTAGGTTACGTCATCCGTCATACTTGACTCCTCACATCATGTACGGTGTGTATTGTGTGAGTGTGAGCCATGTTTGTTGCGTGCTTATATATATGTATATGTATATATGTATATATGTGTATATGTATATATATGCATATATATGTATATATGTGTATATATATGTATATATATATACATATATGTATATTATATATATATGTGTGTGTGTGTTTTTGCGTGTTTGAGTTGTTTGTCAACACAAGCACAGATTCGCGTTTGCAAACGAGCAAGTGTGTTTGTGTTTGTGTATATGCTTTGACATATATTTGACATGCTATCTTACATTCTATTTTACCCTATGTATTTTGCAATATGGTGGAAAAATAGCCCGCATTTTGTAGAGGTACTCGCATTTTGTGGAGGATCATATGAAATGAATACACCAATAAACAACGTCAACAAATATGTCACAAGACACACACAAGGGCTGTCATCCACTAAGAAAACGCATGGGAATACTGAAGAATGCAAAAATCATGTTGAAACTGGCTGGAAACTCAGCTTACTGACAGCTGCCTTTTCAAAATGAGGAGGCAAAGTACACGACACTGAGTTAGAGGAGGAAATCAACTGCCACGACGGGATGGCAATGCAGAAAATCCTGACGTCGCAGCTAGAAGAAATAAAGAAATGAACAAAAATGTTGAAAACACGTGCAACAAACTCGTGCAGCCGGTTGGATCACGATGGCGGAGTGACGTCCGCCTGCAGGATGAGATAAGAGCGCACTACACCGCTAAAGACCACCTCACCGTGCACCATAGCCTGCTCTTACGAAGCCTCATGATCGTCCTCCCCAGTGCATGCGGAAGAAGGTCCTGCAATATATTCACCGAAGTCACCAGGACCTTCGATTGTCTCCATGGCCTTCCTGAAGCCAAATCTTCCCCGCATGAGACGGGTCTGGAGGCGGAGAATTCATCAGTCCTCCTCCTAATCTTGGTGTTGTCTGTTAGTGCACATCAGAAGCCAACTGACTCAGGGAACAACTGAAGGGAACGTGCGAAAACATCGTTGTGGTGACCAGAATCAGCAGCATGGCAGATAATATGGAGTTGTGAAATGTGCTTCAAATGCCAGAACAAGAGGAGCCACTGAAGCCGATGCCGACTCTGGGTAGATGGCAAGTGGTCGGCACGGATCCCTCCGAGAGGAAAAGAGAAAAGGAAGACATGCATCGCCGTGATGAACAACTACTCTACTCCCGATACATCGAAGTCGCGGAGATATCACAGAGGTATATCTCGCTTGAATAAATTCAGTTTTCGCAAGAGACGATGTGGCGGAAGTTATGTTTTCGGACTGAAATATTTGACGTGTGCTGAAACGCCAGCACACGTGAAATATTTACAAGAATTTACGTCAATATTCGGATGCTATCACATGACCATCAGCCAGCTGTATGCCCAGAACAACGGCGAAGCTAACGGGCGGTTCAGGCGACCAAGAACCTTTGCAAAGGTCGGAAGGATAAATACACTGCATCACTCAGCCACTGTGACAAATCGATTGCGGGCAGGTTATTTCCGTATGAGCTAACGATTGGTCGCAGGCTCAAAACAGCACTGCTGACGAGCAGCAGGAAACTTGAGCCTGCATGGTCAAACGTGAAGAACTTCAGACAGAAAGATCAAGAGAGGTTTTGAAGGTCGGAAACGACCGACCATCACAAACATCGAGCCGTCTCACTCGATCCGCTGGAGTCAGGCGAGAGCGTGTGGATTCGTGACGGAAAAGAGCGAGGAATGGTCATTGATCTGCTGCCAGACAATAGATCATATGTGATCAGACTTCAGCGGGGCGCGATCAAACAAAACAGGTGGGCCATGCGACCGCTACGGATATCGACATAAACGGAGCAATTGAAAGTTGGATTGCCTGTTGAAAAGGAAGGATGTTATATGTGTTTATAAAGTGGAGGTCCATAATACCGCAATGTACCTGCTTGCAGAGCGACGAAAATGTTTAGTCGTTGCCATGGGCCGCCGCTAAGTGTAATACAGAACTTCATGGAATGAGCACTATCTTAACCGTAAATATCCGATGTATAAAAGTCGTCTTCCTTTCGATGTATGATTCACCTTTGCATAGATAGGAGGAGATCGCTACTCTGCATTTTTGTGTTTATGTTGCGGGAGAGCAGTGTAGGTGCCAGGATTATCTTCCAGGATGCCCGACTCAAAAAGACGTGCAATCGAAACTGCTTCCGACACGATAAGCGTACCGATAATTTATCGCTTAGTGTGATGCAAATTCCAAGCTTACTTGTTTGATCTGATGTACTTTTTTCGTCGAAGGGCGGACAGGCGGACCACCGGGCGTTCCCTCACGTGCGTCTCTGTGAAAGACAACGCAGTTATGGCGGGCTCCGCCTCTAATTTCTACTAACAAGCACGGTAACCTGACTTGTTTATTCGGCACAGTAACGATGTTCCATGGTGACTTCTACCATACCCACCCCCTCTCCTCCCAGTAGTACACTCACCTACCTTCAACCACAAACGGCACAAGGATATAATGTTTTTGTTCCTTTAAATATTTGTATTTCTTGCATAAAAAGCATATTTATGTATTTCTTCCTGAATGATGACGCTATGTAGCAACATGTATATATAGTAAGTATATAACCCGGCTCTTATCGTACAGCGTAAATCAATCAAATTTTACCACGCATCAAATCAAATTTTACCACGCATCGCAATGCTGCAGTGCATTGCGATGCGTGGAAAAAAACTAAGTATATAACCTGGCATTTATCGTACAGCGTAAATCTCTGGATGTTCCTATTTAGCCAGCAAACAACTCTCAGATTCTCCACCTCAATGTTAACCATGAATCGCAACACGTAAAAGCGCTCCATGGGGTCTGAAACCAAGGTGGTCATGCAACTACAGACAAACTGTGCACAATTTCACAGCAAATATTGACTGTATTAGATTCCATAGAAACTATGCTTATTTCCACATTGAAGTGTCGGCACACTGCGTCACTTGTGGAGATGAGCATTCACATTGGTGTTTTGGTAGGGCTAGCATCTCTCGGCCGGGATATCTTGTCCCATGCATCGCCTGGCTGCATCGTATGCAATCATCAACAAACCGAACTGCACGCTGACTCTTCATGAACTATTGATAAGTGCATCATTACGACAACCAAGGTCAATGGTAACAACTAAGCGTGCATTGTCTACCGGGAGCAAAGCTACCAGTGAGTACCGCCAACCATCACCAACTGATAAATGAAGTCTCAAGAATACACGTAGTCTTTCGCCAAACAAAACCGACCTGCGATTTACTTCGTCAATCAACTGCGAATAGCGAACATTCTGCAGCACGCAGAAGCATTCATGAATAGTGCCTGCGCCAGCCATGCAGAAACTTATCCATTGGACTACTAGCGCATTCAGGCCTCATCCCAGCCTGATATAACTTGCTCATTATAAATGACAAGTGTCCCGTGTCTTGTCGGTGCCCATCCGTTATCTGACTGCGTCTGTTCATTAGTCCAGCCCGTGTGTTGTCATTAGTTCGCATGCTGAAGCTTCATTAGTCCGCCGGCAGTCGGCTGCCAGAGAGGCCGGCTATCAGCGGGCTCACGAGCTGTCCGTGTCGTGTCATTATCCGCGCCGCCGGCCGTGACATGGGCGGTGGCGCACTTACCCTGCGCAGCTGGGACTGTCTGGGACTGGTGCGGTAAGACTTCTGGATGGTGGACTGCCTGGTGCGGTTACACTTCTGGTTAGTGTACTGCCTGGTGCGTAACACTTCTGGTTGGTGCACTGCCTGGTGCGGTTAGTCTTCTGGTTGGTTCACTGCCTGGTGCGTAACACTTCTGGTTGGTGCACTACCTGGTGCGGTAGCACTTGTGGTTGGTGCACTGCCTGTTGCGGTAAGACTTATAGTTGGTGCACTGCCTGGCGCGGCAACACTTCTTGTTGCTACGTGCAACCTTCTGCAAGGCCAGGAAGAGCTCATTTCCGGACGGGAAGCTGTCTCAGACGCTCCCCATTCCTACTCCTTACCAAATCAGGATGAATGAGCTACCGCACCGTTACGGTGTCAGCGAATACACAAAGCCCATTGTGCGGTATAATGGACATTCTCGACGATGTATGAGAGCACTAAGGTCGGGAGGGGCTCTCACGTTGGCTTCACGTTCGAAACAGTTGAACTCTGAAACGTAGAAACTTCATTTATCGAAATGGACCGTGAGTACTAACTTCTTCACTGAATTTGACTCAGTTGAACCGCTTTTAGCATTGCCATCTTTGTTTGTCATCCTGCTTCCCTGTGTTCAGTGCCTCGAATAATGACTACTCTCGGCGCGTGAACCTGGTTCTTAGCTTTTCAATCGCTATCCGGCAATCGAAATACAGCCTCGCTTTGTTGAAGATTATACACGCCTGGAAAAATAGTCTTTTGCCTGCTTACCAAAGCTGAGAAATCTCATAATATGAAGATGTACCTGCTTGACAGATAAGAGGATATTAGGGGGTTTACTTACTTGTAACGAGTACCATTACTACTTGAGCACGTAGTTCCAGCTGCCATATCTCTCTGAACACCCCGACCTGCCACTTGGCCTAGGTGACAACTGATTTTGCTTTTCTCAATTTTTCCATTTTCGCGAGGCAACACCAGTCACTCTCCACAATTAGTTTCTGGTGGGGTGACACTTGTCACCCCGCGTGGTTTTATTCTTCGTCGTACTTCTGTTCCCTGTGTTTCTGTGTTTTCTTTGTGTTTGTGTAGATTTCGTTAGGTTGGACTTTCTTCCCCATGATGAGGAAAAACACAAGAAACAGGCCGTGAGTCCAGCTTGTCACCTGAGACCGAGCCGGAATTTCCACCACTGGCCACACCTGGTGATCATCGCTCCATTCTGGACTTCTCTCATGATGCTCCCTCTCTCGATACAACTGCTGACAAGCCACACCAACCAATTCCTTTGGCCGACACCATGGAAGCCCTCTGTGTCTCACCGACTCCTGGCCGTTCCGAGACCACGACCACGTCTCACGATCTGGACCAGGCCATCGCTCTCCACGCCGCTGGCCCACGCTCCAACCAAATCACACTCTCATCCTATCACGATCCAATCCAAGGAAGCCTACCTTGTGTCTTTGTGTAGTTGCCAAGCCTGTTGAGAAAACCGCCTCGTTCAGTCGTATCAACGCTTTCTGGCCAATCAAACAACTCATCACCACCTTCCCCCAGCCAAACCTGACATTGAAGCACATGACAACGGAAAGCCCAAATATTTCAAATTTCAAATATCCTTATCTCAAAACCCAAACCCGAGCCCAGACCAAAGCCTTCTTTCAAATCACTGTACTGCATCACTGCATCGTACTAACATTTAGTTCATCATGGTAAAACCATGTGCTTCTCGAAGCCTGGGAGCAAGCTTCTAAAATCTCCACGTAAAAATCCGGTTATAGCGACCCGAACAATTTTAAACCCATTGCTCTCACCAGTTGTCTAGGAAAACGTTTTGTTTCGGACATATGATTGTACAATCACTGGCCTGGCACCTGGCCACAACTTCTTTTCTACATCCAAGTAAATGAGGTTTTGGTCAAGGACGCGGCACAGCTGATCATATCATTCGGGTAGAAACACACGTCCGCCCAGGTTATAAAAAGAACATACTGTCGCAGCATTTTTAGATATTAGCAAAGCTTCTGATGTGGTATACGAGCGCACATTAATTTACAAACTTCATCATCGTCACATCAAACGACATTTAGCTCCATATTTCATAGGTTCGTATCTCGTTCTGTCATTTGCACCTCGGGTGCCCGCCATTCGACATTCCCGTGGCCGTTCCACGTGGAACTTCGGCACTGTTTATTGACTGAGTTTAAGCAAGTATATATATATATATATATATATATATATAAATAACAAGACTGTGTCTAAATACCAATGGTAGCGTACTGAAAAAAGTCAGCTGCATATTCACGACCCACGCATAAAAGGCACCACTGCAACTCTGTACGAGTACGATATCCGAAATTGTCGGATGCAACTATCAATAAGACAACAGTATCACTGTCAATGGGCGCCGCCATTAGCTGATTGTTACCATGCATATTCTAGATGGCCGGTACTCCCCGGTGGCCGACACGACAGGCGTGCACACGGCATGTCTCGGTGGCACAGAGCTCGTGCGCTCCCATCACGGACACACCCGCTCTGATATATAGGCCAGCGGGTAAAGCAACCTTTCTAATATAGGAAAATACCGTTCTTGTCAGCCGACGGGACCGAAGCAACCTACGTCATTAATCCTCAATGTGAGCAAATGTTGCAATGAGAGCGAATATACAATACACCCACATAAACAGGGAACATATTAATTGTCGCTTGTAAAGTGCTCAATACCTTGCAAAACCTAGCACGTACTGCAATAAATGTTGGGTAAATTCATGGAAGAACGGCGGGATCGAGCACAATATTTTAAAACAAAACCGTAGATATATTGCTTTTAGACTGTAAGCATTTGCTTCTGGCATCCAACTGTAGGTGAGGTTGACGGCTCTGCTTCGTTTTGATTTCCGCATTGGCCCGAACCTTGCAGAACATGTCGAGCTATTCAAGGAAGCTTCCTGTTTATACTATGTTTTAGGTACGTGCCGTGCACCATATTTTAGGTACGCGCCTTTTTTCCCTACTTGCGGAAAACCTCAAGGGGTGTAAAAAGACATCCGAGACGAGGTTAATACTTAAACAGGCTGAGTTGGTGTGCTAGTTGAGTCGAGCCTTGCATAAGCGTCTGACGTGCAGATCTGCGTGCACATTCAACTGCTTAAAAATGCCCCTTTTGGATGGTATTTTTAGTGACCATTACAAACGAAACGATTTGTAATTTTTCCAGACTACGGGTTACTACATGGTGCATTCTTGAGAAGCATAAGCATGGTGAAGGGTAAATATAATGCTGCTATGGTTGTTTTTATTTTACTTTCCTACGAGAAAATGGCGAAACCGGACTCCAAAGGAGGGGTACTAAAAATCTCAAACATCTTACTGAAGACTTCGCACTACATCACTTGGCAATCCACTATTCAGAGAGTTCCATAGTTACACGACAGGGGCAGCTCCAAGTCGTAGCATTAACCCGTCCCGTCTCGGGGGGGGTCTTCAACCGCCCCCTCATGTTTTTCGCGGATAGCGGACGACCGACGCGAGGCAGCGCACCCAAATTTGGCATTCCTTTTTCCACATCAATTTGGCATGACGATTCAAAATTATTAAGTCAGGTCATCTAGGGTCAACGAGTCAGTCAAGGTCAAGTGAGGTCACCTCCAAAAAAGTTAAACCAGTCGTCACGCTTTAACGGATGCAGATATTTTAATGAAACGTTCAGCGTTTACTTATCTTTAGGGATACAACAAATGGTACGAGTGGAATTGTTTTTTTTCGTTTTTGGCTACACATAAATTTTGCTTATTTACCAATCGCAGATCAAATAGAAGATTCTGGCTAAAGTAAGGATTTTTTTTGTGAGGGCAAGTTGACTTCCAACAACGTTCTCGGTCTGCTCTACCTATTAGAAAATGAAAATTAAAGAAAACTTGAAAATTCAAAGTTGTTACATTAAAAAAAATATTTTTGTATTTGTTTTTGGGGACGAAAAAAAATGTATGGCCCTGATCGATTTCGCTGTCCTTTTCTAATATCAAATACATTTTGTTTTTCATATATCCCTCAAAATGAACTCCCCAGAGACAAAAACATAATGTAAGTCGTGAGAAGTCGTGAAAATCTAGCCTCCTGGTGACGTCACTTTTGGGAAAATTATTTTGGGGGTGGATCCGGACACTACTTGTCGAGCGCTTTCCAATGACACCTCTTTCATTTTCGTGCGACTCTTAGTTTTGATTTTAGATTGGGGTTATTATCCGCCCCCCGCCCCCCCGCCCCCAGACGGGGTGTGAGGATCTCACCGGAGAGACGGCGCGGGTTAATGAGCAGCGATCAATATTCACAAAAGCGGCAAATCAACGACATAATGCGGTGTAGTGCCTGCAACATAGTATCTGTGCAGTATTCTCTCCTTTTCATTCACAAGAATGCAAATAATCACTCATAATATAACAAATTTCGAGCTCACAATATTATTCATTTACGCTTCAATCGCAGGAAGCCAAAGACCCACTCCCCACAAGACGAATTTTGGGTTGACAATGCATGATATTCATTCTCCTTGCGTCCATCTACCTCATTTTGTTGAACCAGACGTCGATGATGCCTGGCACGCCCCACACTGCAGCATCCTTACCCAGTCTCAACTCCTGGCCGAATGCGCTTCATGCATCCCATCGTCTGTCATATTCCCAATCCTGCTCATCTCGTATATTTCGACGGACAGGAAAATAGCCACGTGGTCTGCCGATGGGCCTATCAAAAATGCAAGCATAAATACAAACTCAAATACGGAGAATATGGAGACAAATATAGAAAGAGGATGAATGATCCAAAGATCCCAGATTTAAAAAAAAACGAGGACAGACCCAAGAAATTCTGGTTCGGAAGGAGGCTCGTGGACAACTAAAAGCTTGTGTCGAAAATATATTGTCATAGGCAACAGTGTGTTCCAATTCGCTCAGGTAGTCTTCATGATGTCAACAGAATAAACTTCCTTGATAATCTGTGATAGATAATAGAAATGGGTTCCTCTCAACTGATCCCTCCCCTCGAAATAGGTGCAAATTCCAATTTTGATGAATATTTTCCTCAGGATTTGGACACCATCGCAAATTAAAATTGAACTTGCATCCTTGCCTGGACGCCTGAAGTTCCGGATCTTGAGACACTGATGGATGATAATGAAAGCTGCTTGAAGCACACGCGATTATAATTGCCCAGCAACGCATACTTTTATGCTGCTCCTGGAAGACGTATCATATAACACCAAATATTGCACCCTAGGCAAGCTCCCGAGAAAACTATTGGCGTCGGTGATGATCTTCTCCAAGGTGTGTCACGTGCGCTCATCCTCCAAAGTCGGAACAATTTTTTGCGCTGGTGCCTACCGAGAAGAGTGATTAGAAAGAGTGTTCCTACCCTACATTGAAGCCTGTTATTGAGATGGGGAATGCAGCTTCTGGCCGGATCGAGCAACGGACCACCGCACTGGAAGTGCCGTGGAGCTGCTGGGGAACGTGGCATCAACTACGAATCCAGCGATGGAAGTACTGCTAAAGTGGTCCAATCGCGGTGCAATAAGGGATTTTTGGATTTCATTAAACAAGTATTCAAAGGTGGATGGCAAGCAAGCCATATCCGATCAGCAGTTGAAGTGTCGAATTAGTGTCATCATCTACATGATGGGCAACTAAATGACGCCGCGATTCATGATGGGGTTGGGTGAACGCGTTCGTGCTGTAACCATTGTGCATGCTAAAGCGAATGTAGTGATCTATGCTTGTGCCAAGTTGTGTTGCAACACATCCCAATACATGCAATTCCAGAAACATTTACAGTAGGTTGTTATATCAAATGATCACCAATTACAAATTTGCTTACGTCTTTCCTGATGATAATGTTGCAGTGATCAACAATATGAGCTACGCATGTGAGCGACGAGCTATGGTGTAGCCACGGAAAGTCATCAGTATTAGATGGTAAGCGGTCATAAATATCAGCACTGTCTTCTGTTAAAAGCTCCACCACAGGTGTAGAGTATACATCGAGGGACGGGAAGATTCGTAGCATTGCGATTTGACGGTTGGAATACGCATGGAATTTCCTTGTGACTGAGCTGCTCTGTCTCACCATCTGTTTGCACTGACGGTTAATATAAAGAACACTAGATGAGTCTTATTATACGATACAAGTACTTAGCATCCTTAATCTCCCTCAATGTACCACCACTGCATAGCTGAGGCAGATCTACTTTCATATTTAGCAGATATACTTTGATCTGCTTGCTAATACAACATTTTTATTTATATTGTACGCTATTTCATTTTCTTCTCAGAATTCTTCGGATTGACTTGGTATCCTTTCCAACTCTTTTACATCTTTTGTATACAAGAGATACTAGCGCAGCATCATCTGCGAGAGAGAGAGAGAGAGAGAGAGAGAGAGAGAGAGAGAGAGAGAGAGAGAGAGAGAGAGCGAGAGAGAGAGAGAGAGAGAGCGAGAGAGAGCGAGATAGAGAGAGAGAGAGAGAGAGAGAGCGAGAGAGACCAGCCTTGTCGTATTCATTCCGCTACACCAAACTATTGAGATAATCTTGACCTCATTTCACAAACCCCTTAGTGGGGATACCCGAGGAGCCTCTGTCCATATACTTGCACGCTGTCTGTGTACAAACCACAATTACACTTTCGCTTTCATTTCAATTCATTTTTATAGATGGTTCGTCAAATTCAATGGAATGTTGGAGGTCCGAAAAGCATCAGGACGTTCCGGAAACACCCACCACCAACTCTCTGCTGGATCTGGGCTGGCCGCCATGTGTGGGCGTCAAGCAAGTTGGAATCCCCGGAGCACGCCACACCCTGAAACTCGCTGATTACCACCAGCAGATCACGCCAAGCCCTGACATTCGCCGATTACCACCGAATGTTGACGCAAAAACTTGCCGCTATCCGATTACCACCATCAGTTGACGCCAAGTCTTGACACTCGCCGATTACCACCAGCAGCTGACGTCAGGTCTTACCGCTTGCCGAGTGTCAGAATCTGAGCACGAATCTAGGTCAGCTGTGGCACTCTGCCTGGTTTCCATGGCACCGGATCCCGGTGCTCGTCATCAGCCTCCGGTCGATACCGATGTCGAGTATGCTTACTGAACGGCTCGTTAAAAATTGCTGGAGTACACACTCACGTTATCAGATGGCATTACACGTGCAGTAACTGACAGCAGTGCCGCCTGTCGGTGCGACGTACCACACGTCACGGAGGGCGCGCACTACATGCTCGTCAATATAAGGATGGGTGGTGATACCTCTGTTTCTATCCAGATTCCTTCAGTCCACACGCTGGTGATACAATCAACTTCATATTCCATTCGAAAAGGCTCAGTTCACTTGCTTGTAGCGGCAGTGCAGCTGGTTTGAATTTCATTGAGTGAAAAGTTTGCCAGTGCACTCCGACTGTATCTACATACTTATTTCATTGCATCCTACTTTATTACATAACCATGGTCCCTGATGCTTGTTAATACAGGCAGAGGTACAGCATCACTAACATAACGTACTCACAACACAAACTGTTTACACGTAGGGCTGAGTTTGCGATCAAAGCATAATTAATGTTTTGCATGTATGTATGTGCCCATATATATATATATATATATATATATATATATATATATATATATATATATATATATCAATATATCAACTTGCCTAGTGCTATGCGTTGGTACGGGTCAGCGCTGTTGACGTTAAGCAACGGCATCCCATCGGCTATGAAAGCTAGATGGGTCATTGCCACACGGACAGCCTATTTCATTCCATGTCACAGTTCCACAATGGATGCCATTGCGATCCCGTGCCAAGCCATTGTTGTGCCCTCTTAGCTTTCAGTTGGAAATTACCGAAGCAGTTATTCTGCATAATTAATACTTTTATGTTAATTTCCGACCTTGATATACCGGGAAAATATTGAGTATCGAACACCATTGACATGCAAGGCAGCGTCATTTCGGCTGAACGTGCAATATGCGACCATTTTGCGCATTTTAAAGTGTGTCTCGCCTAAGTCCTTCTTTATTAACATCGAGGAGGGTGTGTGGAGTGCATTTTACACTGAAACACCGAGCTAAGCGGCGGCAGAACGTGTTTCCGTCCAGCAAGATTCCGCAATTCCAGCCATCCCTGTCCGGTAATCCCACGGGATCCCAGCCACCACAACTGGGGGTCCCCGGCTTCTCAGATCTGGCGGTTCGAACTACTCCGATCCGACGTTTCCGACCACTCCGGTCCGATTGTTCCGGCCACTCCGGTCCGATGGTTCCGACCACTCCGGTCCGATGGTTCCGACCACTCCGGTCCGATGGTTCAGGCCACTCCGGTCCGATGGTTCCGACCACTCCGGTCCGATTGTTTCGGCCACTCCGATCCGATGGTTCCGGCCACTCCGGTCCGATGGTTCCGACCACTCCGGTCCGATGGTTCCGGCCAATCCGGTGCGATGGTTCCGACCACTCCGGTTCGATTGTCTCGGCCACTCCGGTCCGATGGTTCCGACCACTCCGGTCCGATGGTTCCGACCACTCCGGTCCGATGGTTCCGACCACTCCGGTCCGATGGTTCCGACCACTCCGGTCCGATGGTTCCGACCACTCCGGTCCGATGGTTCCGGCCAATCCGGTGCGATGGTTCAAACCACTCCGGTTCGATTGTCTCGGCCACTCCGGTCCGATGGTTCCGACCACTCCGGTCCGATGGTTCCGACCACTCCGGTTCGATTGTCTCGGCCACTCCGGTCCGATGGTTCTGACCACTCCGGTCCGATGGTTCCGACCACTCCGGTTCGATTGTCTCGGCCACTCCGGTCCGATGGTTCTGACCACTCCGGTCCGATGGTTCCGGCCAGTCCGATCCCATGGTTCCGGCCACCCCGGCGCGGCAGCAAAACGTTGTTAGCGTGGCATCACCACCCATGATGCCGAATGGATCTGGAGCATAGCATGTCCAATACCATTCACGCGGCAGGCTGAACAAATGGGACGCCACGTCTAGAAAGCATTTTCGTGGTTGTAAATTTTCCAACGACGTTAGAAATAGGCAAGCTAATCTGTGTTCTGCGCATATTCTCCTCAGAGATTAAGCTTCAATAATTTCGCTTGTTGTTATGAAAAATGGTGTCTAGGCTGGCGACGACATTCATCAGGATGTTTTGCACTGCAATTTTTCGAAGTCCGGAGTTGTTTTTGTAGATATTGCGATAGCTGTCTATATTCCAGGCTTACCGGGATCCATTGCTTGACGCCATTTTGTCTTGCAGCTGATGGGACTACCTAGCATACCACTATCCATTAAGAAAATAAGTACGTGGAAAATGGTAGAACCAGATATCTGGACAGGTCACTCACAATTTTCTTTTCAAATCCATCATGGAGAGGCAGCCAGTTTCCAAGAAATACACCGATTATTTTCAAAGTAATGAGGTAAAATGCATTCTAGATTATAACTGATATGACCTTCAAAGATGAACCAGTAGCATTGACGATTCACATAAGAACGTGCTAGATATTGTGTGTAATTCACAGCTACATTGATCGGGAGATACAGCTCACACTACACAATTCATTATCTTTCGGGCGGATAAGAGTCAGTACTGCACGCGTAACAGTACAAGTCCACG
Source organism: Imbricaverruca yamaguchii (assembly GCA_034440575.1). Lineage (NCBI taxonomy): Eukaryota > Metazoa > Arthropoda > Thecostraca > Neoverrucidae > Imbricaverruca > Imbricaverruca yamaguchii. Next base: position 1,725,192 of record JAOTOL010001591.1, read on the forward strand.
ATCAACGCCATGGCATACTCACCTCGTGTGCATCAGCTTGAGGCAGAGCAGACATTGATCCCGACACTATTCCAAACCACCAAGGCAAGCCATCTCCCGTCACGAAATTGACATATGTTCGCCGAATTGTCGGAGCAGCATGAATCAAGCCGAGTAGGCGACATCATGTGGCATACAGTTTGTCAGCAATCCCGATAGGTCATAGCCCCACTGAAATCAGCTGCGATTTTCGCTGTAGGCCACTCGGTTTGCCACATCAAGCAAATCTGCCAGGCAGCCCACCATCATTGACTGGTGACCGGTCATCTCCGACACAACCAGGCAGCCCGCCGCCATCGACTGGAGACCGGTCATCTCCGACACAACCAGGCAGCCCGCCGCCATCGACTGGAGACCGGTCATCTCCGACACAACCAGGCAGCCCGCCACCATCGACTGGAGACCGGTCATCTCCGACACAACCAGGCAGCCCGCCACCATCGACTGGAGACCGGTCATCTCCGACACAACCAGGCAGCCCGCCACCATCGACTGGAGACCGGTCATCTCCGACACAACCAGGCAGCTCGCCACCGTCGAAAGGCAGACTCGCAAAGGCAGACTGAGCATGGTCCGGTTGCTCCTAGATCTTGCCTTTCCCCGCAGTCAGGCATGGGCTGGGTCGGTATATCCCCAGCTCTTCTCCTCTGATATGAAAGTGCATAGCCCAGACCAGCATGCTACCATATCCGGTTCCACCAAAAGCATAGGTGGGGCCTGGACTGGCGCACCATCGGATCCTTTCTCGTCATAGTGACACACACATGAGTAAGTACAGACACATTGACAGTTAAGTGCAGAGGCTCCACGCGCCATTGGACATGTAATGACATGAAATTGAGCTTCAAGCGGACGTGGGGTCGGAAGGCATGCATCTCAGCGCGCAGTCTATCGCTACGGTCAACTCACGAACCCTCAAATTGAATAATCTCGATATCTGCATAATTGTTATTGCTCAGTGCATATAATACGCCAGCTGGTAAGGTGAGCCATATATTACAGATCAAGTGGCATAGGGAATGCTCATCCATACGGAAAAAATGAAAATGAAAACTCGTCAAGCGGGTGAAAAGTAAAACGAAATCACATAGACAAGGTAAATACTGTCCCTTTGGGATGTGGGCACCCGCTGCGTGGCATTGCGACCGAATCATCATGCAGCACAGGTGACAAAGTCACTCAACAGTTAATCTTGGTGATTAAATGATTAATCGTGGCACGATGGGCTCCCCCAGTATGAGAGTCCCGACCCGTTCCAGAGTTATGCTGTCGGCCGGCCGTAACTAAGTTTTACCGCTTGCCAGAGGCCTGGTGATGGCTCCATCTGCTCCCGGCGCTTCAATAAACACTCGATCTGCCACCTGTGAAGTCTGTGAAGTCTGAGCGCGGTCTGATCGTGCCGACTAGTTGGCGGCTTCCAGCTATTCCCCGCCAGGCCGGTCGGGTAATGTCGGCACCAGAGGACAGAGCGAGACAGAGCCGGGCCGTCGGCCGCCGGAAGGCCGGAGACGATCAAACAGACGCGCGTGGCATCGGATTACGGCTCTGCCGTCGGCCATCGGCGGCCATGGCTGCAATCCCGAGCCGTGGTGATTTGGAGCCCGACGGGTACTGTCGGGGGCGGTCATGATTTCACCCGTGGACCGCGACGATGTGGATCCCGACAGGTACTGTCGGCCATCGCCAGCCATGGCTGCACCCCTGGGCCGTGGCGATCTGAAGCCGGTCAGCAGCTAGCCGTTCACAGGGCGGCCCGGCCAACGTTTGCGGCAAAATAGCCATGTCATACTCGCTGCAGTCATCGAAACGTCATGCGCGATGCTCAGTATGCTTGGACGCTGTGAAGCCACGTCCACCCGGGTACTCGCGGCGACTGGGTGGGCTGAGTGCTCGGTCTGGAATGGAAATACCTCCAGCTCGAATCTACGCGGCCGCCACGGCTCGACGCCGGGCACTCTGTGACCTGGCCCTCCGGCTATACGAGCCGACCACTCCCATCACGGCTGTGGACTGGCGACGCTGTGCGGCCCGCCAGCCGCACGTGTCGGCAGCAATCCGGGGTTGCGCCCAGCTCGCCGGTTTACCGGGTCAGCGGACGGTGGGGTCACGGCGCGGCGTGAGACGCTGCCGAACGGCTGGTCTCCACCGGCTGCTCGCGGCACGACGCGGCGCACATTTGCGCCGGGCGGCCACTTATTCGCCAGCTGGGAGCCGTTCGCCCTCTCCGGGAGATGGAGCCATTGTGTCGCCACGTCCGCCCGCTCCGGACT